>CM057815.1:58161234-59361234 GCA_030067965.1 Latrodectus elegans
CACTCATTTTAAACCCCTAGTGATTGGGTAATAATAAAATCATGAGCATTGACAAGCCCGCTCCATTAGATGGGGAAGAATTCCTCTGCTTATCTATTACAAATTACGACATAAAGTTGAAGACACCGTTCCGTTCACAGCCACATCTTCTCTATTATTAAGTAGGTAAGGTCGAGGTGATCAAAAAAGGAGCAGTGGAAACAAAGAAAAGAAAAAAAAAAAGAAGAGTCTAATCAACCCAGTGGTGGTCAATTAGCCTCCAAATAACTTATCTATACACCGGATCGGTCGACTTTATGATCACTTGCAGTTAGGGGCGGTGCAGCTTGTTGCGTACGGGTTCATGAATATTAATTTTCGCCGCCGGTCCTCTCAGCTCCACATTTAAAGGTTCTTAAGAGAGGCTTGGGGTGAAAGAAAAAAAGAACTCACACGTATCGCTAGTTAAAAGAGCTCGCGAAAGAAATGAGCCAAATTTCATTACGTACTTCTTGACGGATTTATAGCGAATTAAGGAAGTCAAAAGCAAGCACATTTCATGGTTAAGGTCAACAAGCATAACAAAGTGAGCAACTTAATTTCGCCTAAAGGACAAATCAGTTTTGTTTCTTTATGAGTTACGAGAAATTAAACTATAGCTTGATAATTGTTCTCTCTCTCTAACATTCTAATCTCTAATTCGAAATCAATTATACACAAATGTAATTCAGTATGTTGACCATGGACTATAACTTTCTAAGAAGGAAAATTTTTTTTAAAATTAATTTGCCTGAATATTTTTTAAATATTGGGTGATAGTTTATCCTGAAAGTATAGATACATTTCATTTTTTATTGATTAATTCGATTCTAATTTACTGTATTTTAATTTTTGATATTGTACATGCATTTTGTCTATTTATGCCATGCTAAAGTTGCAAAATTGCTTATTTTCATTCGAAACACATGCAATACATATATGCACACTCTTTACCAATAGCTATAAATTATAACTACGATTTTTTTTAAGGTTTAAACTTTAGAAATAATTATTTTGAAAAATTCAAAGTATAATGAAATAATTTCTATTTTAATAATAAATATTTTTTAATAATTTATTCCTCAAACATTATCATTGTTTTGAACAAATTAATATATCTAAGTATTTTAACAGTTTTATTTAACGGCGCTCAGATATAGTAAATTTTTTATTCAAATTTTAAATTGAAAGTGCGCAAATATAAATAAACGGAACCATGTTTTACTCCTACTTCTTCAATTTAAAATTATTTTCATTTATTAAAACCACTTTTAGATCTTTAAATAAATAAGAGCAGATTATTGATCTGATAAAAATTTAAAAAATGGTAAATTTACTGTAACTTTTTTGCAAGATAACAAATGTTTAAATAAGCAAAAACTTAAAACTTAAGAACGTTTCGTTGAAAATGTGATAATAGAATTCATTCACTCATAAATGAGCAGTTATTAAAGTTTTTGAAAGCTCAAATTTACATAACTTAAATGAGAGAAAATAAGCTACTTCAATTTTAATATCGATTTAAATCATCGATTTTAAATACTTTATATATGTAATATATATACAAAATTTATGGAATACTTTCTATGAAGATTTCAACAATTATCCTAAAGGAAAAAGGATGTCACAAAAAATATACTATCTAGAACAAGACAACAGAGATATTTAAAGGAAAACTGTTTTCCATAAAATATTTCAAAATATAATTGTTTTTAAAAACTGCTAAAAGGCACCGAAAATCACTAAATTTATTAATTTTGGAAACAAATCATTAAGTAAAATAAAATTATGCAAAAGTTTTCGTTATATTTCTTTAATTTTATATTTTTATCTTGATTCCATTACTATAAAGATTAAAAGAAAAATTAATTTTATAAATATTTTAGCGGTACCATGTATAGTTAAAATAACATTTTGTCATATATAAATCATATAATAACACAATTTATTATAATATTGGTTTTATGATATGTAGAATGAAAAAAGATATTGTGAAACTCAAATATCATAAATTAATTTTTCATAAATTTATATTGCTAATATTTTGAAATAAACATTAAAAATATGATTCCTATTGAAAATTATTCAGTAGTTCTTTTGAAAGAATTTCATTATTTTTTGATCAGTTTAATCAAAAGTTGGAAAATAGAAGTGTTATGTTTATTAGAAAGTCTTTTAAAGAAAATCATTTTACCAGTTGTACAGAAATCAAAGACATATAGTTTATAAATTTTTAGAATTTTCTTACGATATATTACGTTTTTTCTTAAATAAATAATATAAAATAAATTTTAAAGAATTAAATAAACTAATTGGCTTTTGATGTATAGATGCAGTCTTTAAGAGAAATAATTTTATTTAATGAATAAACTTTGATTAGAATAAATACATTTTTTTACTGAAAATAACATTGGAAACAAAGTTATTTTAATTAACATTTTCTCAACATTTTTTGAATTTATAAAACTGAATTCACTAATCAATGAAATGTGCAGTTCAAGTGATTTATTGCAATATATGATTAAGTAATAACTGAAAATAAATTATGAATACTTAGTGGCATCTATGATAGTTGGTTGTGATTGATACATTTATAGGAGACCTAATTACTCCTTTCTAATATATGACGTGTTAATGAGAATTATAATAGAATATATCAAAGAATTTAATAGCTTAGTTCGCGAAAAACATTCTTTAGAAATTTTTTAAAGTATGGAATGTTTATATATACATATACATATATATATATGCACATATATATATATATATATATATATATATATATATATATATATATATATATATATATATATATATATATATATATATATATATATATATATATATATATATATATATATATATATAATATACACATTTTACATCATAGGTGGCGTTGTGTACAGAAATGGGTTTTCAGAAATAAGAATGACTTTGATTTCTAATCAAAATTCGTATCGAAATATTGATGCAATCAAAAATATTTTTAACTTAAAATAAACAAAAATGTTCATTTTGTAATTGTACGTAGAAATAAAAAAGGAAATATCTTTAAACTAAATTTTGTACAACCTCAATAAAATTAGAATTTGGTTGAAATTTACTAGGATGGAGGTATTTTAACATTAAAAAGAAATTTTAAGCACTAAAAATTGGCGTCGAGGTGACAGTAGTTCTGTTTTTTGTAATTTGCCAAAGACCGGAAGTTTCTATCATGAAAATAGCACTTGTGACAGGTTAAAATATTGTCCATAGGATTTGATTTTCCCCAATGGAGGTCTAGCAGGGCCTTAAATTCGCAAAGCCAATGGCACAGCGAGCTGGACTTGTCCAAGTGTCATAACGAACAGCAACAACACAACTGCATTTTTCTGTATGTTGAAATTCCTCAATTGAAAATGAATTAGAAAATTACTTTCTAATATAAAACAACAAATTTACTTGAAATAAAACGCAGTTAATTCACAAACATCGACATAAAAGAATAGTTATTCAGATATTTATATTTGACGATAGATTTATTTAAAATATCATATTTATTAAGTATTTTTCACCACTTACTTATATGCTCTCTCCTATTTAAAATCTCCCATCATTCCAGATACTTAACAAATTATTTTAAATTTATAAATTTTAAAGGCTAAACTTTTTTTAATTATTTCTTTAATTATTTTGCCATAAAATGGATACTAAATGAAAACACTAACTTATTGTCACATAAAACTCACTTAACTACAAAGTACAACAACACCGACATCTAATACTACAGTAAATTATCCTTATGTAAAAATATAATTACATTTTACTTCTGAACAAAAATAAAATATTTTTTAATGATCAAAAACTTATTTTCTGTTAAAATAAAGCAAAGTCAGTAAGGAAGTGCCATAATTCTAGCATATACGGTTTCAAAATATGATTGTAATCGTTCATTACAGCTTTTTAAAGAACATTTTATATAGATATCAGAACAGGTTTCACATTGAATAATGCATAGGGAAGGTGAAGTGATAGATGTGGTGCGAATGATGTTGGGAAATATCAATTCTCTATGGCTGTCTCGACACCTTTGCTGAAAGAGTTTCAGACGTGATTCGATCAGAATTTATGCTTCTGATTGCAGCGAGATTGCAATTACTGATGCGCTAGAATCAGTGAAGATCTAAGGTTGGTGCGATTGAACTCAATTAAAAAATGTGCGTCAAAGTTGCGTATTACAGTCTTATGTAAGCGACTGAAATGGAATCATGACTTGAATCAACAATGTTTCTCAACTTTAACTGTGTTTTTTTAATTTTCTTCTTGTGTATACTGGGAAATCTTACTCCTTATTTATAATCATACTCAAAAGTCTTTAACTTTGATGATTAAATGTATCGAAAAAGATCTATAAGATTTAAAGATGAATACATTAAAAATGAATGTGATAAATTTCCTTTGCGTGTGCTTCACTGCATGATTGTTTTGTGTCTTTTATGCAAGGAAAATGGCTGACTATTGAGTTTTGGTTAGATCTTAGCAAAGCCCACACCTTCGGCGCGAATGGTTTTGTTGGGCGATAATTGCAACTTGCGATAATCTTAATAACCCTACTTCCATACATTAGATATGGTAAACCCAAACTATTTCTGGACTTACTTTCTGGCTTTGTGTGTTTCTTTCAGTTTGTCGCTCAGAGTGTAAGCTCTCCTAGTATTTTACCTGAGTTTTTAAAAAAAGATTGAATTCAGATGGTTGAATTTTAAAACCATTCAAAGTTTTAAACTTCAAACATAAACATCTGATTATATTAATTGAAAATTTACAAAAATAATTTGAACACCACTCAACAAATTTGTCGACTAAAATAATTTCGGTAAGAATTCAACGCACATTTAAATTTAATATTTTTAAATAAACTACAATGCATTGCATTTCATAACAAAAGTGGTTTTTCGATCACCATGAATGATCATAAAATAATAATTTTACTATGATCATAAAATAATAATTTTACTATGATCATAAAATAATAATTTTACTATGATCATAAAATAATAATTTTACTAGGAACTACATGATACTTATATAGAATAACTGTTCCATTCTAAGTCTCGTGTAGTTCTAACTTTGAAGATCCTATGATTTCCATATTGTTTTAGAAAAAATACAGATTGTACATTTACAAAGACCTCTGAACTTGACTTTTGAAAATTTACAATCTTAATCTTAAGCTCAGAACTCCACCCCCTTTTTATGCAGTCCAAATAATCATATCTAATTCTTTCGTTTTTGAACTTACAAAATCTATAAGTCAATATATGAGAATATTTTTATAATACAATCAGAAAATACTATTCATGTAAGGATTTTAAAAATCCTCTCTTTTTTAGTCACTTCCAGTCTTTACAAGTTTTTTCCCTACTATAAAATTCTTACCTCGAGGAAAGATCTTAATGATATTCTTTTTTGTAATTTTCTTTGCTTGCATTATTGATTTCATTCCTATTATCCTGTATAAAATTTATGCTTTTTCTTATAATGCTATTAGACACCTCAATATTCAATAAAATAATACATCACATCGAATGAAACGTCAAATAAATACTTATAGATAAACATTACATTCTATCCATTGTCAAAAACAAATAGAAATATATAAACAATTGTTAAAAGCATAGATGATGAAAGATATATACATGGTTAAATTATGGAAATGCTCATATCATAAAAGAAAATATATTTTATGGCTACTATTTATTAGCTTATTACTTTATTATTTTATGAATTATTGAATAAAAAATCTCATTATTTTTATAAATTATTCAACAGTTTGAGTAAGACTTTATACTGTTACCTTGAAATGTTTTCATGAAAAATATCTATTAAGGACTTATTTTAAAAATATTTTTGATTCTACATGAAAATTTCTCAACACAGCTTACGTTTTCATACAAATATCTATATTAAGAAATTCAAAATTAAATTATTTAAACAGTTAGAAAATACACAAGATTAATAACACATACACTCGAAAACAAATCAAAACAAGGCTTCTACAACTGTAAAATGTACAACATCAATAAATTTTCTTTTAAAACTTTCGGGTGATTATTATTAACTTTAGAATTAATGAAAATTAATTTAAAATTAATTTTTACCAGATAAATTAATCATCTTGGCATGCATTAAGGTAGTATAATGCCAATGTCTGAGTAAATTAATTAATAATTTTTTTTATTCAAATAAAGCATTTTCGTTTGATGTCTTATTCCATGAAACATTATCTCTCTCATCATCAAGTCACTTAAAAATGCACCTTTAAGGGAATGTATTTATTTTTCATCGTTCTTAAACCATACAGAAAAACTATCATTCAGGCATTATCTGCGCTCTAGCTAAATAATAGGTTTAAAATTAGGATAGAGTACTTTATCATAAGCAAGACAAGACTGGACAAGTAATAATTTGAATGATTAATGAATTATTTTAAATATATGATTATTAACATCATCTTTTCTGAAAACTAAATGCAAATCAGAAAATTTTCTAGTTATGTTATCTCATTTTTTTTGTTTTCTTAATATTTTCCAACCAAATCTTTCATTTCCAATATCAGTAAAAATGATGTTAAACAATATAACTGGCATTAAATATTTAACAAAATTATTGGTTATTAAAATTATGAGGAATTCTTTGATTAGGTATACGATTTTAGATCATTCAACCTTAAAATAATGATGATAAGGAGCATAAATAATTAAAAAAATTACTACTCAGTATACGTTTTAAAAAATGTTATTATATGATATACAAAACACAAGTAACGGATGTGAAAATAATTAAGAATAATAACATTAAATTTCCTTTAAAGCATCGAAATGACTAATATTGATTTGCAAATTAATGTATCAGAAATATATGCTTATGTGATTAATTAATTGAGATTAAGGAATTACCATGTCATTCGCGTCAAATTAATAAAATGCTAACAACTGGATAATTTAATTAATGAAATTAATTTTTATTTAAATAAAGTATTCCATTTTATATCTTATTTAGGAAAACTTTATCTCATCATCACACTATTTAAAAATACATCTTTAAGAAAACCAAATTATTTTTTCATAGTAGTCGCTTATATAAAATATTTAAAAAATTATATTTTGGGATAAGTCTGATTTCTAGTTAAATAATATAATCGAAATTCGAATATAAGTTTTAATCAAAATAGACAAGGCGATACAATCAATTACTTTGATGATTGATAGTTTGTTTCATATAAATGATTATTAATTAAAATTTTTCTGAAAACCTGAACACAAATCAAGTTTCTATTTATGGTTATTTTTGTTTCTTTGAAAATCTTTTCTCCTTTTCGTAAAACTCTTTCATCCAAACCTTAAATTTCCAAAAGATGTGCGATGCAAAAGATGTGCGAAACGAATGGAGAATATTGAAGATAAAATTTATTAAATGATAAAATATATATTATTTTAAATAATATATATTTTATCATTTAATAAATTTTATCTTCTTTATATAAATTAAATTATAAATATTAAATGATAAAATTTTTCTGTAAATATGTCTCATATTTTGAATTTTTTTACTTGTATTTAAATATATTGCTTTCTAATTCGCTTTTTTTCCTCTTAAATATATGTTTTCATTCAGGTGTCAAATTGACGTGTGTTCACAGAGATTCGTACTTTAGGAATGTCGTTAAACTTAATACTAAAATAACCAGACGCTTTACCAAAAGTTTCCTAACTGACATAGTTGAAAACTTCAAAGATAAAATATTGCTCTAGATTATCTTTTTATCATACATTTGACTTACATTAATGTATAATGATAAAATCAAACATTGATAAAAGTATCTGAAAGTAATTATAGGATCATATGCGAATAAATATAAAATTATCGAAACAACATTTTTTCACACGTAAGTATTTTAAATAAAATGCTGTTAATTTTGGAGAATTAAATAAAAATTTAAGCATATGTGTTGACTTTAATATCTTAACTTGGTTATCATAATAAAAGTAAGGATAAAGAATACTTCTCTATACCGAATTCTATTACAAATTAACTATTATTGCAAGGTAAACTGTATATTTCCTTTTTGCCAAAAAGTAGATTGTCTCGGGGATGAAGTATTACGATACACATGTTTTTTGCAAATTAAAAATCTCAGTCTGTTTATCTTATCTTTGTTCCACAAAAATATTTGATATATTTTGATCCAATTTTTTTTAAAAATGAAAACAGAGTTCATATCTGAGTTTGATATTTATGTGCTTTTATACAGCTTAGAATTTTTCACAAGTTTTACGCTGAGGGAATTAGAAAGTTGAAAAACATAAAGATGGAATTTTATGATTTCTTATACGATAGTTTTGAATTTTACTACCTTCAATTTGGCTTTATAATTTAATGATCTTACTAAATTTTAGCTGTGTGGTAAGTTCTCTGGGTATGTGAATCCAATTCTCATTTCACATAGCATGCCCTTTTTGGACCTTGTACCACAAAACCGAATCAACAAACTCACCTCAGATATAAATGATTATGATAGACTGGAATATATTTTAAACTGTAGTTATTGCAACAGCATGCTTCCCTGTACCTAACCCTCAGTTGGGCGCTACCAATTAGATAAAAGCAGTCGGGTGGAGTTTGTGATTTTTAAAATAAACATCCAGTAGAAAATCCCCAATACTTGGCTTGCCACCCTCAGAGGTATCATTTCCCTTAGAGGGCATTGCGATTACGTTCAGTTTTAACGTACCCCAGCCGTCATTAGCGAACATGAATGAGCTTCAGTTAAGCTAGGATTTGAAATCACTACCTTCTGATAATGAGGACGATGCCCTAACCAACCAGGCCACCGCGGCCGATATTTTGAACAGCAAGAAACTAAATCTAAAGAGCACTTATGAATGAAATGTAAGCATGTAATAACAAACATGCATACAATAATAATTGATGAGATATCATAGATAATAATCACTGATTTTAATGCATTAATATTTTATAAAAATGCAACATTAAGAAAATTACTGCATTAAAAACTTTAACAAATAATAAAAGAATGTTTATAACAAAAAATTACGGAGTGCGTATATTCTCATAAGATTACCAAAACTTCATCTGAAATCTTTTTTCCTTTGCTATGTACGTTTTTCAAATCATTTGATTGTTTAACATGTAACACTTCATTTGAGATTTAATATATAACGAATTATAAGAGCGTTATTATAAAAATAGAGGCAACGGTATTTATTTCTAAATTATATTTTATTGGGTAAAATGCAATATTTATTGAAGAAGATTTCAAATTGCAAAAATCAAACATCCGTAATAATCACTCTTATTAAATTTTCTACATAAACTAAAGTATAATTATTCTATCTAGACCTCAATTTATGAAGTCATTTTTTGAAATTTGGATAACAAATGGCATGATGAAAATTAATTAAATATTGGAAAACTTAATTTTATTAATCAAAACATCTAGTTGATTTTACTCCCATTGTGACGTGCAGTATAAAGAAGTCAGGTGACAATTTTATGGAAACAGTGTTGTTTTTTTTTATAATAAAAAAATAACCTGTAATACTTTATTTTTTGCAATACTATGACTACAAGAATAATTATGTAAGAATTTTTAGTATATAGATCTTATTGCCTTTTTTTCTGGACATTTAGCTCTTTTGAAAATTTAAGAGCAACTGTACATATATATATATATATATATATATATATATATATATATATATATATATATATATATATATATATATATATATAAATATATATATATATATATATATATATATATATATATATATATATATATATATATATATATATATATATATATATATATATATATATATATATATATATATATATATATATATATATATATAAATATATATATATATATATATATATATATACATATATATATATATATATATATATATATATATATATATAAATATATATATATATATATATATATATATATATATATTTATATATATATATATATATATATATATATATATATATATATATATATATATATATATATATATATATATATATATATATATATATATATATATATATATAACTTCGGAACAAACATTTTCAACATTTTCAGCAACTATATATGGATTTAAATAACTTGATAATTCTTTCATCATATTTTTATATATTTTATCAAACAAAATCTTCAGTAACTTTTAACCAAAGAAAATTACATGATGACATTCAAAACACAAAAGAAATTTCTCAATGTTTTTCATTCTTTAACTTTTATCTGTTACGAAAATGGTAGCTTAATAAAACACAAAAGCGTCAGAAGTTTCTCGTGTACCATTATTAACAATGGTACACGAGATTCACTTAGTATAGTCACAAGATAGGTACACAAAACAACACAGTTAGAAATAATATATTCAAAGTGAACCATATTTAGAACATTTTTCATCAAGTAAAGATGTTTATTCCTTACTTTATATCGAGTGACCTGCAGTTTCTCACCAAACTTTTCAAAATTCCATGAATAAATTAACACGACTTCAAAACACGTTTTCTTGTTATTTATATTTTAACAAAATAAAAAGGATAATTTATAACTTAAAATTAAAAATATTCCACTCAGAAATTACTTCTCTCATAGGAAACATAAACCATTTAAGAAACTCCATGTAAAGGCTGAATTTGCATTTGAATTACATACACAAAAACCTAACGTATAATTAACGACACAAATTGGTGAAAATTACAGTTGATTGTTGGAAGCTTAAAACGCTTAATTTTCAAGTGCAAGTGGTGTTTTCAAACAGGTTTCATGATGGGTGATACAGTCATTATATGCAAGTTTCTTTTCCTTAAATTTAAATCTGAGAATTTTTTCGAGAGTGAGAAAACTAATTGATATCGCTGCTTGTCTTACGCATGAAAACAACCATAGAATTCCATACATTAGATAAAAAAAAATTTACAATGCAGATTTTTTTCCTGTTACAATACAGAGCAGAAGTTTCGACTAGATTAAATAATCCCGTATTTCCTCTATTTTAAGTGTGTCTTTCACGTACTTTTTAAAATCGTCTGTATAAAAAAAGTTTTTTTTTTAACTAATTTAAATTAAAGAATAATTGAAACAATGTAAGATGATATTCCAAAAATTTTGATGATACCGATTGTTACCAATATGAAGCAGTTCAGAAAATATCTTCCTGATATTTGATAAAAACAAAATGTGATCAGTAAATTTAAAAACACACAACTGCAAATAAATAAATTAAATTAAAACTGGAGCCTCAAAAATCACATGACCTCTCTGACATTGAAACTCTTTTAGATAAAAGATTTATTGTGTATATTAATAAAGTAACTCGTAAAATAAGGTAAGAAATTCCAGAAGAATTGATTTTTTCTTTAATTTAAAAGTATTTTATTTAAAAACATTTCAATCAAATTTTGAAGAAAGATCCAAAATTTTGAAATTCAACGTATTTTACTCGTATTTAAGACATAGAATTAAAAAAATTATCTGGTGTTTAGAAAGCTTGAGTAAAAAGTTGATATTTAATATCTTGAGTAAAAAGTTGTATTTTAAATTAAAAATTTCTAAATGATCTAATTAGAATTTTATTTGCACTACATAACATTAAGGATTTATTCCATTCAATATATTTTCTTGATTTACTTTGAATGTGTTTAATGCTCTAACATTCATCAGCACTAATATGAGCACACACTGTATCATTTAATGATATAACAAACATTCTACATTTTATTGCCATTAACAATGAAACAATTTCCCGGTACACTTTTAATGTCAAGAAGAATGACATGTCCGAACACTTAGACATGATAAACTTATGTCCAGAAGAATGACATGTCCGAACACTTAGACCTGATGAACTTATGTCAAGAAGAGTGACATGTCCGAATACTTAGACATGATGAGCTTATGTCAAGAAGAATGACATGTCCGAACACTTAGACCTGATGAACTTATGTCAAGAAGAGTGACATGTCCGAACACTTAGACATGATGAGCTTATGTCAAGAAGAATGACATGTTCAAACCCTTAGACATGATGAGCTTATGTCAAGAAGAGTGACATATCCGAACACTTAGACATGATGAGCTTATGTCAAGAAGAGTGACATATCCGAACACTTAGACATGATGAGCTTATGTCAAGAAGAATGACATTTCCGAACACTTAGACATGATGAGCTTACGTCAAGAAGAATGACATGTTCAAACCCTTAGACATGATGAGCTTATGTCAAGAAGAATGACATATCCGAACACTCTGACATGATAAACTTATGTCAAGAAGAATGACATGTCCGAACACTTAGACCTGATGAATTTATGTCAAGAAGAATAACATGTCCGAACACTTAGACATGATGAGCTTATGTCAAGAAGAATGACATGTTCAAACCCTTAGACATGATGAGCTTATGTCAAGAAGAGTGACATATCCGAACACTTAGACATGATGAGCTTATGTCAAGAAGAATGACATATCCGAACACTCTGACATGATAAACTTATGTCAAGAAGAATGACTTTTCCGAACACTTAGATATGATGAGCTTACGTCAAGAAAGATGATTTAAGTTCATTGTGGGGTTAAATGGTAGGACAATGCTCTTTAGACAGAAATATTTCGAGATAAATCCCGGACACTGTTGAACAATGGGGATTTAGCAGGTGGATAATAAGTGCCTTGCAACAATGTTGTTTCAACGTAGGTACTTAAAGTGTGACTATGTTGTCTTGAATTAGATAAGACTTGACCACATCGTCGGCAATTAGTACGATGGAGCTCTTTTGAGTAAGTGGTCAAAAATTTAATAACAAGGAAAATGTTGAACAAAAAGAAGACATTGTCGCTCTACTTTTTGCAAGTACGTCTATTAGGATGGAGTATTTGGATATCTCCTATGTTTGCTTACCTTCAACTCTTGAATATGCAACACTTCTATGAAGAATACTTTCGGCCTGGAAGACAAAACTCCTCGGATATTTAAATATTAGGTCTACCGGAAAGTTCTGTCCATTTTTGGAATAAAACAAAATGCAAATTTTTCTTAACATCAATAAACTTTATTCAATAGTATAACTATCATTATTATAAATGACTTCATGCCAGCGTTTGAGGGCAATTTGTATACCCTATTTTTAAAATATATTTCACTCTCTCATGCGAGAAACGAAAACAGTTGTTGAGTGATATCTTCTTCGTTTGGGATTCTTTTCACCTTCAAAAAATACTCGAAGGATAAAAACAAATGATAAATGGAGGGTGATAAGTTCAGGGAATATGGTGCATGGGATAGAATTTCTTCTCTTGCCTCTTTCTTCGAAAAACGCCGGTCTCTTTTCTTGAACTGCTCCCTTTAAATTATCTAGCTACTGACAATACTTTTATGATCTGAGTTTTTCGTTTAATTTTTAAGGCTCATAGTGTATTGGTCTTCAGATGTCCCTCCATATACACAGCATCCTCTTAATCAGGATCAAATTAGATTTTGAACTTGAAGGGCAAGATTTTCCACTCAATATACCCTTTTCCTTATGATGTTTTCGTAGCTAATCCATTTTTTATTCCCAGTTATCTTCCGGTTCCAGAAAGGTTCGGTTTTTTTTCCGAACATGCAGAGATAGTCAATGATGACACTACCATCAAAATCCTTCTGACTTAATTCATATGGTCCCCATTTTGAATATTTCCACAATAAACATATCTTCTGAATATGCTTGGAAATAGTTTGCTGAGCTGAATAAAACTTTCAGCGATCTCCAAGGTAGTCAGAAAAAGATCTTACTGTAATATAGTTTCAACAACATTTTTATCGATTAACGAACAGAACTTTCCGGTAGACCTAATACATTGCAATGATTTTTAGCTATTTGATATGAAGAGTCAAGAATAGGGAATCCCATTAGGTAATCTGTGGGAAACCATGCAAGAGAGAAAATCATCGACCGATAGTGCAAACCCTCTTCAAACTTTGAGTATAAAAATGATATTTTAAATACATACATTTACATTCCTGTGCAATATGATTTTTGTAAAGACATATGAGATATTCGTATTTAATTATTTAAAAATAAAAAACACAGTAAATACAAAATAATAATTAAAAAAATGTGAAAAATTATTATTATTTAATGATGACATTTGATCAGGTCAGTAATTTTGAAGTGTAATTTTCAAACTGGTAGTATCAATTCAATAAAGTGCTGATTAGTCAATTAAAGAAGCCTTTGTTCTTCGAAACTTCGTGTTTTTAATTGTGCTTTTCAAGCATGAAAAAAATATTAAAAATATGGGAGGGAAAAAAAAAACATAACAGAACTTCTACTTTCTTTTCGCTGTAAAATAAATTTCTTAGATAATTATTTGAAGAAGTAGTAAAGTACTTAGAATTAATTTAGTATAGATGAAATATAGTATATCTAGAAATACATAAGCGTTATAAAGATAATAAAATAACTTCATTGTAAAATTTTGGTTTCCTAACTCCTCTAAATTAAACTTTAATCTAGATTGCATAAATAAAAAAAAATTTATATTAAAAAAATTGTTAAGATAACATTTTTAAATTTTAGTCATTAACTACCATTTTTTCCACTGCCAGTCATTCATTAATTTATCGCACAATAAACAGCATACCATAAAATATATACGGCCAAAATGTACTTATCCTTTCAAAAAAATTATGAAAGCTTTTCTACACAAGAGTTTACCAGTCATAACAATTTTATCACTGCGAAATTCTAGAACTGTCAATAGTTCTTTGCCTGAAAAAATCGATTGTTGGAGCGTTCACATTTTCATCGCCTTGAATATGTTTATCCACCTGTTTTTTTCGTGTCTGATTAATATTCTTACATGGAAAAAGCTATGAAACAGGTTCTAAATTCTGCATCATTTCTATCCCATAATTCATGCGAAAAATGAATTGTTAAAGTAGATCATGCTATTATCGAACCTTTAGAAGGGAAAGTTTCATAGAAAATGGTATACGATAACTGTGAGAAGTAACCAAAAAAAAGAAGAAAAAAAGTTGATTTTCAAAGAAATTAACAGTTTAAAACAAAATATGTATGGCGTACTACTATTTTTATTTTTCACTTATATAATTCGTTAATGACGTGATTTTTTGGTTGTATAGTTAAAGCGTTGTTTCTGTTTGCAAATGAATTTGTAGGCATTTATAATCAGAAGTTATAAATAAAACGACTAAACACATTAAAAATATTCAGAAAAATATATCATTCTATTTTACAAAATTTGTTTGCTATCACAATTGCAGAATCATCTCTTACATACAACAAACGAATTTTTTTAGAGAGTTACCCCTTGCAATTTAAAAAATATTCTGTAGCATTAGCTAGTTATTTAAACAATATGACTCTTGTTTCACCCTTAGATTCCATTTGACATTGTTTAGGTTATTAAAATCGAATCGTTTGAGAAGAAAACTTACAGAAACATGATTTTTGCAAACGTATTTTTTATTATTTCTCCAATCAGTGAAAGGGGAATTTCAAAATTAACAATGTGATTTTTTTTATTATAATTAAAAATTAAATCGTAACGATTTGAAAATAAGTAGTTAAATATTTAGAAAAAGAATTACTTAAAATTAGTGTTATGTATTATTAAAAATAAGTATTTCCTGTATTGAAAAAGAGTAGGGTGGAAGAAAAGTTGAGAGAAATATAGCCAGAGTTATATAAAAACTTAAAACTTCTTTTTCTGATACCAAATATTTTTTATGTGATCCAGCTGGTTATTTGATTAGGTTTCATCATTGTAAAAGGCTTCGCAATTTTGGAACACCAAATAACAAAATCAAAACAGATGAGTCAAGATCGAATGCACACATTATGGGGTATAATAGTATAATCAATTATTAATATATTGTTTTTCATATAAACAATATGTTATTAGAAATATAATTAATAAACACATAATCAGTTGCATAGGAGCTTAACACCGGCTCC
This sequence comes from Latrodectus elegans, assembly GCA_030067965.1. NCBI lineage: Eukaryota > Metazoa > Arthropoda > Arachnida > Araneae > Theridiidae > Latrodectus > Latrodectus elegans. The sequence continues at coordinate 58,177,298 of CM057815.1, forward strand.
AGCAAAATATCACAGCTTGCGCACTGTTCTTGGAAAAGTTGTTCACCTACTGACTTACTCAGCAACTGGCCACTTGGTTACGCGGAAATTCGCAGGTAGAGAAACTGATCTTATTTGAACTTCTTTAGCTTAATCCCAAACTACCATACTGAGAAGATCTATTTACATTAAATGTTTTTGTTGGCATACTGCGAAGAAGAGAATATCAATTCTTGTACCGAACTTAAGGCGTTTTAAAGTGTTGGGACTTAACTCGATAACCAACTGATATTATTTTGAATCCTTTCACATCGTTTCACATGGCTAGTTTACATACTCAGAATGTATGAATTTAATGTAATAAATACGTTCATATAATTAAAATAAAATGAATGCGATGAAATATATGAGTAATGTTAAAAAAAATCACAATTTTATTTCTATATCCTTCAACTTTAAATTCGATTCTATTGATGAACTTCATCGTAAGTCATCAGTGCTTATAATATAAATATGAATACGAATGACCATAAGAGGCATACCTCAAATTAAGACAGCTGTAATTCATCAAATGAGAGTAAATTATTGGGCGTTACAATTATGCTACAATATCATAATACAGGTAATATTTATGAAGCTATACAATTTTTAAACTTCTCCCTTTTTGCATAATCAACGTCATTATCGAAAAAAAAAATTAACATGAGAAGCCACTAACACCGTTCATGGTATTTGAAGGTACAAAGGCTTTGATACGAGTTTTCACAACAACATGAAAATCAAGAATTATTGTCTATTATTAGAATTTAAATGGTAATTACTTATATTCTCTTCTCGATAAGTCAACATTGAAGCTGAATGGTTAGTGATTTAATCTTCAAGTTCAATTTCTACTTCGAGCTTCTTGGTTTTTTTGTTGCAGTTCGTAACTTAAGTAGTTGTTTTCAATCGAATCAGTTTTCGTGCAAAAAAATAATAATAATAAATAAACGAAACCAAATTGTTTTACTATGCTTACTCGCGAGTATTAGAAATGACAATCCTAACTGGTAGAGAAATTGCTCGAGTTTGATCTTCCATAATCCACTTAGAGATTGCAAGGAGGTTTTCTGTCTATTAAAAAATCACCATTTAATATATCTCTCTCAATGTGGAATGTAAATACAAACATTTTGATACCTTTGGCTGAAAAGTCTTTTCCGTGAATAAGAATGAATTGGTTGCATACGTATCAAAAAAGAAGGAAAAAATCCAGTAAGAATAACATAATATAGAGAGGAAAATATTTTAATAAACTGTAAAAGTTAGCATATTGATCATACAAATTTGGTTTGTTATAAATCAGATCTGTTGATGAACTTCTTCCAAAGCTTTTCAATTTTTCATTAATAAACGTCGCTACTATATTCATTTTTCAAGGAGAATAAGAGCTGACACAGATTACGATTATCATATGCTAATGCGAAAAAGAAAAAAAACCTAGTTTGTGCTAATGAAGTTGGTTGGCTGTCTGTAAAATATGTTCACAGCCAGCCAACCAAATTCAAACACTTTTCTATATTTTGAATAATATAGTGAAAAATCTGCTCACTTATTGCATTGAAAGATGAAAACACGTTTAGAATATCTGATCACTATAAATATGTAAACGATGTTCTAAAACAGCTAATTTTAGCCTGTTTAAATTATTATTCACACATCCTACATTATATACAAGCAAACATATACTTATATATAATTAATAAATTAGTAATGTCGGTAATCATATATATATATATATATATATATATATATATATATATATATATTTCAGCGAAAACAGTTACAAACCATCGCATTTTTTAAACGAAAGACTTGTCCAAGGAATTTAATTTACATAAGAAAACACACACTTTTAGTGAAATAATATGAATGTTATAACTATTCATTTGATCTTCAAGATCTAGTTTATAAGTTTTAATAAATTCCTAATCAGTTTAAAATAAACTGTAAATTGAATTCGTAAACTGGTTGAGGTAAGAATTATAATTCTTAAATGAATCTTAACCTTTTAAACAATCTTTGAATCATTATATATATATATATATATATATATATATATATATATATATAATAAATCATTAATTATTCAAAAAATAAATGATTATAATTAATGATTCGTGGGTTGTTAAAAAAATTCATAATGCGTTCTGATAAAGGAAATATGCACACTCTAATTCTATTAAAAAAATCATTTTCGTAAATTTAATGATACAGTATGTTTTTAAATAACTAATAAAATAAGGTTTTATAAGTTAAGCTTTATTCAGAAATAGTTCATTTTATTAATTGGTAATTTTTTTATTGATATATATTGCAACTGCAAATTTTGTTTTTCATTTGGTAATACGATAGGGAATGCTTTCGAATGAATAAGTTGGAAATATTTTAAACAACTATCTTCCACCTTTTGTCCTTCAACATTTTCTCCAACTTATCAATGGGGGGGGGGGATAGCATATAATCCTATAATCTAAAACTAATTCCTAATTTGTTAACTCAAATGTACATTTAATAATCTATGATAAAAATCGAATGAATTTTATTCAAAGAAAAAGTTTACTAATTAAATAAAACGCAAAAAATTTTGATAAAAAAACATATAACTGTGTCTATACTTATCAAATTAATACACATGATTATAATTAAAGTTAGTAATTTGTAATATGAAAGTTAAATATTGAATAAGAATTAGTGTATTTAGTTTCTCAGTTTACAAAATAAGAAAATTAAAATAAATTTTAATTTAAAGAATAAAAGATGAGATAATTATTGAGTTAAGCGTCTGAAATTATTATATTTAAATCGAGAAAATTTATATTCAAATGAAATTTAAATACAATGTCTGCAAAAGAACTATTTTATAATGCAATTTTTTGGCCATAAAAATAATTAAATACGGAAATTAGATAAAAATTCATTTTTATAGATAACAAATGTAAAGAAGTCGTATGTACTTAATCATTTTTACTGTAGTTAAATGCTTTTATAATGTACTTTGTGTACATTACTAAAAATTTTAATAGGAAAATTTATAAATAATTCAATGAATATCAATGATATAGGAATCAATTAATTTTAGGATTATTAGCAAATAAATAGAGAGAGCATGTGTTGCAAAGAGTTGTAGAGTGGATAGAAATATAAATGTTGGAATTTTTATCTGAAAAAAAATGCATCGCCTTGTTTACAAATAGTTTTAAAAAAAAGTTTATGAAATTTTAGATTTTTTCCATAGGAAAGAAAATATATGCTTGTAAATGATACACAGTATTTGGTAAAAAATAAATATTGTCATAGATAGTACTAAATATTTATTAAATATGATTTATAAAAGCAGATTTTGAAATAAATATTTTATTTAATACTGGGATATATTTACTAGAATTTAAAAAAAATTGCAGTATACTTTAACTATAGAACAGTTTTGATTAATCATATTTTTAAAAATATAAATAAAATCTTTTTACTATATTTCATATAGTATCTGGTTCAATGACTATATATATATAAATGTACATTGATATGTATGTAATTATATCATAAAGTATTAATGATTATTACATTTTATGAGTAAATAGTATTAAGAGAGAGAGAGAGAGAAGAGAGAGAGAGAGAAATTTTACAGTACGTTTGATTAATTTTACGCATATTTAAATCTATTTAATTAATTTTAAAGAAAAGTTTATTATTACAAACATGTATGAATGTAAAATAATTCCCTTCAGAATTTGCTTATGAAAATTCATAGATCATTTCATTTAATAAAATAATCTGTTTAAATTAAATAACTCAACAAGAGATAAATTTTGATGAGAAAAATTACTTAAGTTTCTCTTTTAAAACCATGTAAGCAGTTTTTATTTCAGATGTTTTAGTATCAGTGTTAGTAACTTTTCTAATAAGAAGAACAAAATTTTCTTCTTCCAAGTGAATCAAAAAATTTAGTAACATGATTCCAATCATATAATTTAAAGTAATTTTTAAATCTCAATCATATCATATATTTCTGATGATAAGTTTTAAATGATGTAATACTTACATCAATTTTTCATCCATTAAATTAATGCAATACTAACAATTGAAGTTCTGAAAGGACTATCCTAAAGTAATTTTCAAAAAGCATTTCAATCAAAAATTAGTTTTAACTAATCAATGGCATTGTTTCTGAGGTTTTAATTGTAAAACATTAATAAAAAGTGTTGCTAACCATGTGGAACAATTAGTTTTTATTAAATAATATTGCGTTTAATGAATAAAAGTAGACATAATTTTGGTGTACATTTACAACAAAATGTGATATATTTAAAAAATAATTCGAAACTATTTAAAGCTTTTCTACTTTTACGATTCAAAAATTGCAGTTTTGTACATAAATGCCGATTTTTGAATGAAATTTATCAATGGAATGATTTTCGGAAGCTTTAAATTTGCTCGACTATATAAATTTAAAACATAGTACTAAAATAAGATTTAAATTATTTTACATGCATCATTGAAATCCAATTTTACATTAAATCTTTCATAAAAAAATAATTTCCATTAAGCTTATCAAATGACTTTGTTTTTATTATTAATTAACTTAAAAAGAATTACATATGATATATATAATAAAAAATACGGAAAAGAGAAAAATGATATTTTCCATATCAATAATTTGCTTTCTATGAGAATTTAATATATTTTGATAGGAATTCTTAAATTAATTTGATTATTTTCTTTAAAATAATTTTAATTATATTTTCTTTGTAAATTTTAAGGAGATTTAAAGTCTGAAATTAGTTGAATTTCATATTTTAGAAAATTTATTTCGTAAGGCTTTGCTTTCATATAAGGATCGGTATACAACACTTTTAAAACTTTTGTAAATATATATGTTATATAATGACAAATAAAGTTTCATTTGTTCACTATAATTTTAAAGACAAGTGGTTTGTTCGCCCCCGCACTATATATATATATATATATATATATATATATATATATATATATATATATATATATATATATATATATATATATATATATATATATATATAAGAATTATATTTCTATGGCTATTTCATTGAAGTTAATTATGCAAATCAAATGACGGCCTGTGAAAAATAATAAAAATACTTACAACCATCTAATAGTGCAAACACTTTGCGTATTCATCAGAAATATCAGCACGGATAAATAAAGCAGAAAAGCAAGACGGAGAATGTTTATATTAACCATACTTTCCTCAAATAATTTTCTGTTCCTTAGATATATTGTAGAGAAAATGTCTATTTCGAAATTAACCTTAATTCAATATTATTTCCCAGTTCTTTATAAATGTGAGATTTCATAAATGTTCTTATCACAATTGTAACAAAATTCATATTTGTTTCTCATTAGGCCAACCCATCATTTCTCCTTTGCCAAGTTAATCCATCATCCCGCTTCGCGCACTTTTCTCATCAGAAATGATTCGCTCCTTATAATCATCTGCCACTTTCCTAGCGCGGTTCTTTTTTGAATCGTTACTCAATCAAGCTTTCTCTGCATTTTGCTAAGCCCAAAACTACTTCTGTAAGTCCCGCTTCCATCTTAGGTTACCAGAGAAATGATAAATATCGCCAAATCCTCGCCAAGTTGTTTTACTATTGAATCGCACAGCATTGAATACAAATTGATAGAAATATATTCTCTTTCTTCAAAAGCGAAACACAGTAAGAAACTTTGAACATAATTTATAAATTTTTCCCCCTTTTTTCATCTTTTCATTTTTTTTACGGTCTTTTTTTCCTTTTTTCTTTTTTTAGTTATCTTTTATTTCTTGGGCACAATTTTATGTTTTCATCTAAAATTTTAAAGTTAAAAATAATTTTGTAAGTATCTTTCTATCTACGTAGATACTGAAATATAAATATACATTAGTTTACAATCATTTCTTTTTTCATTTATCAGCTTAAATTTTTTTTTATTTTCAAAAGGTTTGCTAGCTTGGATAAAATTTCGTTCATTGTTCCATTATTCTTAAAACAGAGGGAAAAATCTATGTATTAATAGAACACGCACACAGATATATATATATATGTATTGAAAGGATAATTTTTGTAAAATTAATATTTATTGTAGTGTTACAATAGAATATTAATATATAACAATAACTGTTACACACACACAAAAATACTGAGATAAATGTAACAAAGCAAATTATAATAAAAACATAATAAATATTTTATATATTTTGTTAAAAGTATCAATTTTTTTTCGGAAAAAAAAGTAAAATGTTTGAAAGGTAAAAGGAAATCGAAATAAAACATTGTTAGCAAATTATTACCTGGATTCAGTGAGTAAACAAATCAAATTATTTTTATCATAATTATTAAAAAGAATTCCTCTTTTTAATTTATCAGAAATCTACAAGATTTTACTCAGTTTTTCACTATACATTAAATGTATCATTTTTTAAATCAAAATTTTATATTTAATATTGATCTTAAATTTGATTTTCGTTATAGTTAAGGAAAATGTTCAAGTGTATGCATTCATACACACAAAAAAACGTTAGCGAATAATTAATATTTCAAACACATATTTAGAGAATTTTCACAAAAATTCAACAATATGGGAAATTAAAATAATAAACTCTTCAATGTTAATAACTGTATTTCAGTTATATTAGAAATAATTCGATTTCAGTTTAAAATGCTTGATAGAGGGACATTTTGTAAATAATAAATATTTTATTTGGATTTTAATTTTTCTCATACACAACTTTTCATTTTTATAAATTCTTAACATAGCGTTGACATAACTCTAATCTCTAAATTTATTAGCCAGTTAGAATTCACCAGTGGAAATTTTTCCATTCGCGATTACTACAAATATTTAAAATTCGAATAAACCAAGATATCACATCATCTTAACTTTTTCGTGTGTTGAATTTCTTTTATATGGATTAACCATTCAAAAAATCTAGTCTATAGATCATAATATTCGTAAAAAAATTTTTTTTATTGCTTCATTCAGAGTCATTAACAATTTCAACTCTTAAAAACTATGGAAAAACTTGGCTGTTATTAAGATATTTACAATTTCAATTAATCCCTTTGGTTATATTTATAATCTAAAACGAGCAAATCTCATTAAATTTCATATACCATTTGTTATATTGTATTACGTGACATTCAACGTAATCTGTCATTAATTTGTCTTGACATTTTTATAGCGTTTTACCAATTTTTCTTATGATATATACAACATCACACTTACATAAGAATTTAGGTCGAAAAATTTAAATTATGTAGACAAATATATATGTACAATTATTGTAATTCAGATTTTATTTATTTAGTTTACACGAGGAGGTGTGTGATGATCAGACTAGAATAGATCCAAGTAAGCTATAATTATTGAAGAAGGTTACTCTAAAATAGATAGCCATTATTTGGAAGTATAACCAAATTCTCCCGATAACGAACTATAAGTGATGATGGTTAGTTGGTTGGGTTTTATGGCGCAAGGTCCGAAATTGGACATGCTGCGCCAAGAGTAAGATTTTGTAAATTTATTTATTTTTATTTATTTATTTTTTCTTTTTCCAAAAAACCCAAGCAACATTAAAAATTTTAAAAGCAAACACCAGTGTATAATTTATTTTAAAATCTAATTATAAAGTACAAAATGGGAAAATTCAAATATATATATTATTTTAAAATTTAAAATACAAATTAAATAAAATGGATGAAACCTATTGCCCACAAAAAAGCAAATAAGTTTTTATGGGTGGATCCCTTATCATATCAAATAAAGTTATAAAATCAGATTTAAAAAAAAATGTATACGGTGATGGTTAAAATCATGACATGAGATTAAAATATGATAAACAGTGAATGGTTCATCACACGTTTCACATCAACGATTTAATTCACTCAGTAATAAGTGTCTATGTGTGAAACGTGTGCGTACGATACGAAGGCGGATCAATATAACATCTGCACTACGTAACGGTAAAATTGATAATGAGGTGAGGGATGAGAAAATACTATGGAGATTGTTTCCAGCCTGCAAATTCTATGATTCAACCCAAAGACCATTTATAAAACTTTTTATAACCTTTCTCACATCTGAGAGAGGAACCGATGGTAAATTGGATCTGATGCAGCCTTTGCAGCTGCATCTGCTCTCTCGTTTCCATCAAGACCAACGTGACATGGTATCCAACAAAATATTATTTGTTAGATATCCCTTGCCACAAAGGGAGTCCAATGCTCTGAAAATTCTCGAAACAACAGAATGATATGTGAAACTATTCTTCTTCAAAGCTTCAATAATACTCATGCTGTCAGTGTAAAAAAATAATTCATGACAATCATCTGTATTCACGTGCTGAAGCGTGTAGTAGATGGCGATTGCTTCAGAAGTAAATATGGAGCAGGATGAATGTAGGCAGTAACTAAAAGCTGTTTTATTGATAAAAACTCCACAGCCCACATCTCCTGCTGTTTTAGAGCCATCTGTGAATACAGGTTTTTGTGATTGATACTGGCAGCGATGAGAAGAATACAGCTGTTGAAAAACAATAGGTGTTGCGTCAGATTTTCTGTATGGAGCAAAGGTATTGATGAAAGTGTTTGTTGGGTCATACCAAGGCGGATGAGCAAATAGGTCAATGTTTTCTATCCGAATATCACACAGGTCTGTGAGCCACAGATGTGATTTGGCTCGTGTGAGAATTGGCGGGATGCTCATTAGACGAGCATCGTATAATCTCATGAGAGAGTTATTTGGAACCATGAAACGTAACGGATGATTAGGTGTCGACATGATCTTAGCATAATAATTGAGAGACTGTTGCATTCGCGCGTGTCAGGTCTAAAGGCAGTTGTTGCCATATTGCATAAAGATTCTGGACGTGTGATGTACGGAATGCGCCTGAACATATTCTCAGTGCAGAATGATGGAACAGTGTCCAGTCTGCGCAAAACAGAAGACCTTGCGGATCCATAAACAATAAAACCATAGTCTATGCGGGATAATATTAATGATTGGTAAACTCGGACGTGTGACGTGTGATCGGCACTCAAAGATGTATTTGAAAGCACCTTGTGGATATTGAGCGATCACTCGCACTTCTTCCGCAGATATAATATATGTAGAAGAGAAATTTTAATTTACGGTCAAATATTACTCCCTACAATTTTACCTCACTGATTACTGGTATATGTGTGTTGTTTATACGAATAACAGGATCGTTGTCGAGGCTAGTCTTCCTGCAGAAATAGACACAATTGCTCTTGCTAGGAGATAGTGTATAGCCATTCTCAGAACACCAAGCAGCAATTTTATTAACAGATGTTTGTAATTGTCTCTCAATTAAATTCATGTTAGACCTTACACACCCTATTTGCAGGTCATCAACATACAAGGTACCATGTACAGAAGGTGAAAGAGGATGAAGAATGCAACTGATATGAAGATTAAAAAGAGTGACACTTAAATTACTTCCCTGGGGAACACCTTAAGATTGGTTAAGAGTATTGGACAAAAACGTACCAATACGAACATCAAAACCACGGAAGCATAAAAAGTTTTGTATAAATATCTGCAAATTATCGCTAAAGCCAAAATCATACATCCTACGGAGAATTACATAACGACACGTACGGTCGTAAGCCTTCTCTATGTCGAAGAAAATGGAAACGAGATGATTCCTCTTCACAAAGCATTGCGGATCCGTGTTTCCAGATGAATAATATTATAAAGAGTGGATCTTCCTTTACGCAAGACACTGTGATTGGTATGTATACAAATTTTTGTATTTGATAAATTTATATGTATTTTTTTCTTTCTAAGACACATACGAGACGAGTGTTGACCATACGTTCAAGAGTCTTACATAAGCAACTCGTCAGAGCTGTCGGTTGATAGCTTGAAGGAGCAGAAAAATCCTTACCAGCCTTAAGGATTGGAATCATTATTGTTTCGTTCCAAAATGATGGAAATTTCTTTTCATTCCAGATCCTATTGAACATAAACAGCAAGTTCAAAAGGGAATCTGCAATTAAATTTCGAAGTATTTGATAGCTGATTCCATCAGATCCTTGACTGGTATCATTGGCCTGCTGTAATGCTCTTTTCAATTCCAACATCTGAAATTCACAGTTGTAAGGCAAAGATTTTCCATGGTTGAAACGAATTGGCACTCGCTCAACACGACCCTTTGTTCTTAAGAACGAAGGACTATAAGTGTCGTTGCTTGAAGCACTAGCAAAGGTTTCACGAAGGATTTTAGCGGTGTCTCCAGAAGAAGAGTGTATAGCAGCTCCGGATTTTAATATATGAATTAAGAATTCCTTATATATTCCATTGGCTGCTTTCACTTTTCTCCACAACTGTTTACTGGATGTGGAAGAAGTTATGGATAATATATAGAGAGACCAGGATTCCTTCTGACTTCGACGACGAGCTCTGTGAGTTAATGCTTTTGCTTTCTTAAAGTCAATAAGATTCTCCGTTGAGGGGTACCTCCTAAATATCCCCCATAACTTCCTTTATTTTTTTATATGCTTCTTGGCATTCTTTGTTCCACCGATGTTTGCAACGCCAGTGTGGTGTACGGGAACTCTAAGGTATTGGTGCATCAGCTGCAATCTTAATTGTTTCAGTGGCTTCATTAACAATATCAACGTCTTCGATCAAAACCATTTTATCATCTACAACTGTCAATTGTGTAAATAATGTCTAATATGCCCGACTGTACACGTAAGTAGGTAAGCATTGTCTTACACTACTACCTCCAGTCCAGGACATGACGAGAGGAAAATGATCGCTGTTATGAAGATGATTTTCTATATTTAAATTTAACAATGGCAGAAGTGAGGGAGAACTAATGGCTAGATCGAGAGAATGAAATATTCTTGCGGTTATGTAAAAATATGTTTTCTCGTCGGTATTAAGCACACAGAGACTGGTGTCTGAAATAAACCGCTGTATCTGCCGACTGCGAGAATTATTATCATTATTTCCCCACAAAGAACTATCACATAACAACAGAAATGGCGTCGGCAGCTGATCTATTAAAGCATCGAGTTTCTCTTGGCGGATAACATTGTGTGGTGGTAAATACAAACTATAGACTGTCAACACTCATGCTGTATGGATTCGTATAGTTACAGCTTGTAGTGGAGTATTGAAAGGTTGGGCAGTGCTGGGATAGTTGTTGGATGTTAATATGCAAACACCTCCAGACACTGCACCATCGTCACCACAGTCTTTTCTAAAGCTTTTAAACCCACGCATGGAAAAGTTTTACTGGACTTCAGGAATGTTTCCTGTAGTGTAACACATGCGGGGTTGTATGCTGAAATTATAGACTTGATGTCATCATGATAAGAACGCAAACCATGGCAGTTCCAAGAAACAAAATAAGTTATTGTTCAGTTAGAGAAGCTCCTTTCCCGGATCTGGAAGGCATTTCATCTGACATCTCCTCATAAGAGATCTTAGTAGTCAGAGGGATGTAGATACACAGCATTAGCATCCAGGGATAAGGCTTTACGGGTGGACATGGAGGGTCTAAAATTGCCCTCCTTTGCAAATTTTAGTTTTAAAACCTTCAGAGCTTTAGATTTGGCCACATGAGTTTTACACGGTTATAGGTTATGGAGGTGGATTTTGGCCTCTGTACAGATGTAAGGGGTAATTTTACTGTTGGAAGTGAAAGAGCATCCGTTTGCGTACTAGCCGTTCTGGTGACCTTGGCATCGACAGATGCATAGTTAACTCCTGCTTGGGGTGGACGTGCTGTAACAGCACGTCTCGCCTCGGAATATGAACAATTATTCTTAATTTTAGTGGTTGTGATCTCATGTTCCAGTATCCAGATGGGAAAACATTTAGCGTAGGAGGGGTGGTCACTTTTACAGTTTTTACTTTGCAGTACAAGACAAACTGTCATGGCCAACTGCGGAACAGCGAGCGCAAGTTAGTTTGCCCCTGCAAGTGGCCAAATCTCTGGCACTGGGAAACAATGCAAAGGATTTGGAATAAACGGCCTGACGAATAGATGCATATACGCAGCTTTAATGTGCTGCGGTAGGTCTGTCGTCGCAAATGTCAGTACGAGATGCTTAGTATTGATAATCTGCACATCTTGTCTGACAGTAATGCGTTTTAGAGAACAGACCTTTTGATCTTTGAGATTTTCTAAGATGTCGTCCGCAGGCATATTTAGCATATCCTTGGTGAATACCACACCACGTGAAAAGTTAAGATTCATATTAGGTTGGACGGACACCTCAAGGTTAGCTAGCGTGTTCATGCTGCTTATAAGAGTTACTTGTGCATCTGAAGCAACTTCTACAATTAGGTCTCCAGAACGAAGTTTCAGGATGCTCTTCACTTCTCCGATATTCCCAGCTATTGCTTTTTGGATTAGGAAAGGGGATACTTTATCAAAAGAACCCTCTTTCCGTTTGAAAATGTAAAATCTTGCTGTTATTAAATTCAATGTATGCTCCTGTGTGAGAGAAGAAAAAGTGCTTGTTTTCATAATAAAAATGGAAAATTTGGGACCTGACGGCACCACCGAGTCTAACAAGGGGATGCAGACCAGCTGTACCGGTGCTAGCCAGGTCCTATACGCTCACAGTACATCCCTGAGGTGGCCTCCACCCTTAACGAGTCACCCAGTAGATGTACCTATCACTTGATCCATAAGGCCGATTAATGTGCTGAAGTTTAGTTTGGTTTGTTTGTCGCTCAACAGTCATGTTTTGCACATGAGGGCTAATTAGACCGTTGATGTGCTGAGGACCACAACACACCTCTCATTTACCTGAAGCAGAGGCCAAAGTAATGTGTTGGTCTCTGGGGGCCTCGATAACCAGGACCCTCCTTTCCAGGGACATGGATCTCAACGCACGGCAAACACGTGGTTGATTTAGTCCCCAAGAGGAGCTAATAGCAACAGAGTGGCAAAAGCTACTCAAGGGGAGCCCTCAACCTCTTTCGAGGCAACCACAACGAGGGAGAAAAGGAAGAAAAAGCATAAGAGTAGAAGAGAGGAGAAACTAAAGAAGAGGACAGATCACTAGGGTACCTCGGGATTGTGACACCCGTGTTTACCTAAAGAAGGTAAACCCCCTGAGGGGAGTGAAGATGGGAACCTCATCTCGTAAATGATTACTTATGATTTGAAATCTAATGAAAAACGTATTGTTTTATGAAAATGACCTGTAGAATGTACCTTATGAGCTTATTACCTTGGATAAAATGAAGTGATGTCTATATATAAAAGAGAGCCTTTCTATGTTATTGACACAAGTGGATCAATACAATATCACTGAACAAGAAATGAATGGATTGATAAGAGTATTTGGAAATATGCGATAATTTATATATCCGATTATGCGATAATTTATATCTGTCATGCCAAAAATTATATTGATAGTATAGGTTTTGTTTAAATAAATAGATAAAATAACTCATGATGAATTTTGCAATTTTATCACTATGAAATCATTTGATAATTAAAAGATTTCTCAACTGTATTACACTTTTATGTCTCCACAGAGGAAAACCTATAAGCTAATATTATAGAAATTTCTATCAGGATATTATATAGATGTACAAAAATTGATATAAAAAGGGCTATCAGTGAATTTAATTCTCATGTTGAGAGAGAGAGAGTGGATACCAGACAGTTTTCAGTAGATACAACCTCCATGCTGTAAAAAAATGACAATGGATTTTACCTCATTTATTTGATTGCATTATGTGGCATGATTATTGGATGTAAAAAATTCGTAAAAGAGACCAAATGGTCTTCCTTCAAATCAGATTGTTCACATCTTGATTGACATTCAACAACTATCTTTGACTTAACTGATGTCAAAACTTTTGGAAAAGAAAATATTTATTAAGATTTTTATTTATTTATTTTCACACACTGACATTGTAAATGAAAATTCAGTGTCAAAAAAGAAAAAATTACAGCAATTAAAACATTTGGTCTTAAAGAATAAGTATTAAAAAGTAATAAATAAATAGATTGCTTAAAACAACAACTCAAGAAGATAAATGATTGTCAATTTTTTGAGGATTGCTTTGTACATAATCATGAAAACATTTCCTTAGCAGATATAGCTGTTGTTTCACACACTAAACATGTTAGTGTCTAATTTGAAGAAGAATGAGCTGGATTTATACTAGAAAAGAAAATATGCTTATAAAAAATATTGCAAATAAATATAAGATATAATTTTTGAAGATTCAGGATTGTGGAAAAGTGTTTATAAAAAGAATTTTTACTGAAAAGAAATTTAAAATCATTGATAATCTTAAATCTATAAATAGATGGATTCTTAATCAGAAAATGAATTGCAGTAGAGTATGCATTGAGTCAAATTTGTCTTTTTTTTCCGTTCTCTGACGTGATAAAGAATATAAAAATTTCATTCATTCTCTTAGGCAAGAAACATGGAGCTTGCAGGTTGGCAACAAACTGTAGATTGTATTTCCTTCCCTCATTTCATTGCCTATTTTACAGCTAAGAAGAGCTCATGTTTATTTACCTCGCCTTCGTATCAAACACACGATTTCCAAACACAGACATTTATTCTTCAGTGAATGACATCCATGGAGTGAAACGTGTGATGGACCTCATACTGTACATCATATTTTAATTTCATGTTGTGATTTTAACAAACAATGTTTACACTTTTTTATTACTGATCTTTTAGCTTTTGAGGATTTAATAGCGGATCCACCCCCATAGAAACATATTCGCTTTTTTGAGAGCAATAGATTTCTTACATTTTATTTAATTTGAATTACCAAAAAAATAATTTTAAAATTTATATTTTTCTGTTCTTTATGTTTTTATAACTATGTATTTTAAAATAATTTATATACACTTGTTTTTGTTATTTAAAGTTACAATGTTACTTGGGTTTTTAATAAAATAAATTTTTTTTAAAAAAGATGTTACTCTCTAGCGCTTTGTATCCATTTTCAAACCTTAAGTTATAAAACTCGACCAACCAACATCTAGTTGTGTTCAATAGCTAGCTTGTATGTCGTCTGTATGGAAGTCTTCCTTCTATAAATATAGGAGACAACCTTTCTTTGCTTTATTCTTATATGAGCAACAGATGCTTATAATCAATGTAAAGTTTTCATTTAAAAAAATTAAGAGAACACTTAAATTTTTCCCCTCTTTTCTGAGTGAAAAAAATATTTTAAATTTCTTTACAGAAGTTTAATTTAAGGAAAAAATTTAAAATCTGGTGACATGGTTTCTTAAAGCAACTTTTCAAAGAGAACTTGTCCTTATACTGATTATGAGTGAATTACAAGCATTGACTTGACCAAATTAAGTCATTTGAATTTAAACTTTTCACATGGATTGATTTCTACCGAAATTTACATTTACATAGGAGAATCTGAATAATTTCAAGAAAAATCTTTCATCGGAAAGGAATAATCCCATGTATAAGAATTCAAACTCCATTTATAGAAAGGAGACCCAATAATTTGTAATAACTATAGAGATATTAGTCTTCTATATACTTTCTAAAAAATTCTGTAATATATTGTAATTCATAAATTACGACATTTGTAGAGCTTGAAAATGGAAATTTAAATTTTGATTTTAGAAGAAGAAACTCTACTACGGATCAAAAATTCTGTTCACATGAGATTCTTGAAACATCAAATGAATATGATATTAATAACCTTTCACTTATTTATTGATTTTAAATCAGCATTTGATATAGTAAATAGGATTAGATGCAATGATAGGAATAGAGATTTAATAGATTCAATGTAAAGACTTAAATTCCGATGAAACTGATTACTTTTAATGAATACAATAAGAGACACTAAATATGGGATTGATTTCATTGATACACTCTTAGATGGTTTAAGTGTTAATCATAGTGTTATGCAAGGTGATTTTCTGACACGCCTTCCCTTCATCATTACACTGGAAAAAATTAATCGATTAATCGAGAACTATATATATATATATATAAAATCATGATGTGTATAAAATCTGTATATTAGTCAATTTTCCTCCAGCTAAACAAAGCTTCTTTTTATTAAATTCTGGTTAGATCGGTACTAATGCATACCCATGTCAGAAAGATGATTTTTAATAAAAGTTAGTGGGTTTAAAATTGAAGGTATAGAAAGATAACATCTCAAAAGTATCTCTTGTTGCTATAATAAAAAAAATTGGCCTTAGACAAAGAGACATAAACTTTGAAAATTGCCGAATCTATAATGAGCTCGTTTATCAAGGTAAGGAAAAGGCAGAAACCGAAACTATGGTGCCTTGTGATCCGGTTAAATTAGAATTTAATGTGATTAAAATTAAAAAAAACATCGGAAAGTTATTAGAAGATTGTCCTGAAGAACTATTCAACCGAAGACTTTGGCGTATCTTATGTTTTCCACGTAATGATGATGATTTTACACATATAGTTTAGTTTAATTGGGTGAAAGTGTTTGAGGTGATTGCTGAAATTATAAACTGCCCAATTGAATCTAGACAGTTACATTAATTTATAAGCTGTTTGAAAAAGAATAATAGACAGTATATAAGAATAAAATTGATTTACACAAACTTCTGAAAATTAAACAAACTTCCTATCAAACATTTGTTTATTAATTCATATGAATTTTAAAACAGAATTTTTATGAATTTGTTATTAATTTATTTTCAAGTTATTTAAATTAATTTTTTGAACCATGTAATCAATAAATTACATAATTATTAAAATCATATTAAATTTGAATATTTTTAATAAATTTGAACAAATGGAGAAAGAACGATTAGATATTTTATACTATCCTATAAAAGTATAATGCTGCTTAACCTTTAAACAAAAAAAAAAATCTTGATATCTTATTAATAGAATCATCTTAAGTACATAAAAATCAAAAATATAATTAATAATTTTCTTTGAACTCATAAACTATATTTTCAACATAGAAAATCCAATTTTTCAAATGTTGTTTACTTATTTTAACCTGTTATATATTCTTAAAATACTTATTCTCCATTGCATGACATACTCAAAATTCTTCATGAGATTTCTATTTTAAAGTTTATTTAAATTACAGTACAATGTTATGACAAAGTTTTTCTTGCCCCCAATTTTCTTAGAAAATCCTACGGTTTCAATGTAAGACGATAATAGATAACAGTAGTAATTTTACTATTAGTTGATACATGAAAAATTGCTTGAAATAGTATGTTAAGTCAATGCTATCTCTTCCTTCAAATCAGAAAATTTTAAATGTAACTTTAATTATTAATTTTTACCTGAAAAAAAGGAAATTCACAGAGATGCCGTGTTTATCAAAGAAAAATTAAACAAACAATTAACTTTTGAGCAAAAAATAATTTTGAATAGTCAACTCGATCAAATGTATTCCCACCTACCGAAAATTGACATTTTTTCAACACAGTTATTTTTTTTCTCCCTTAACTATAGAGTATATTAATTGTATGAGATGATAAAAACGATAATTGCAGCTATTATTTCAACTACATAGGTTGTAATTTTATTTATTCTTTCAAGGAATCTGAACAAGCAATTATTTTTTGTTAAAAACTAAACTTTAATAGGTTTAAGTAGTTTAATTAATGAGCCCGTATTAGATACTGCCCTTGAAAAAAATGACTAAATCTTCTTTTAATCCATGCAAATGATTGGTTGGTTGAGTCATTGGAGTTGCGTCCGAATTTTTCTTTTAAGCAAATTGATTATAGGTATTTGTAGATCACGCCAAGGTTGATCAAAAGAAACTACATTCAATAATAGATGTGTTGAGATTCATATTATTATAAATAAGCATCTAGTGATTGATATTTTTTTTTCAAAATGGCAACAAACCCAGCTTATTATGCCGATGGTCATAATTTTCAATTGACCTGTTGCAATTCAGATAATTTTATCGAGTAACATGATGTTTTCTAAAGTATTCAATTACAGCATTTGCAATCTCCTTTCCACGTGTTTGACTTTGAGTGGTAAATATTCTATATGTTTCAGCACCCGTAAATGAGAATCTTACAAAAAATGATGCTACTGTGTTTAATTTATCAAGACTGCTACTACAACTTACAAGACTTTTCAACTTCTACTGATGAAGCTGAAACCAACCTATTATCTTCAACATGCTGATCAGTTATATTCGAAGAGATTTTGATTATCCCATCTTTCACTGCTTTAGCAAACAACGATCTTTAATTTTTGTACAGTATCCGATTTTTTTTTTTTTAATTACGAAATTGCTCATTGGATGCATTAATATTTTGTTTTATGCTTTCGCAATTTGTATATGGTCTCTATTTTTCACTGATATCTTAACTATTCACGAAAGCTCGGAAATATTAAGATAATATGGAAAAAAGTAACGGTAACAACCGTAACTGTAAGCAGATAGCGAATTTTCCTGACATTCTTAAATATTGTGAAATTTGCCAACTGCTTTCCTTACTGAAAATATATTTATATTAAATTAAGCATATTCATTTATGCCTACCGATATCTGTGGGGTTAGCATTGCTGACTCTTAGGCTGATGGTCAAGGGTTAGAATCCCGGTTCGGGCTGGATATTTCTTTCTCTGTGTTTTTCTGTCCTTTCTTATATAAAATGATGAATGAATGTAGCCGCCCACAACAATAAACGGATTTTTGGTGGTATGGTGTGGGTCATACTTCTCGCCTCCGTGACTTATTTCACTAGTGCTCATCGGATAATGATAAATGAGTCACAGTTTCCGGCTTTATTGTGGTGAATCACCCAAAGCCTGCCATTATTAAAAAAAAACATTTACTTGTGCAGTGCTCTAATTTTATTTATTGTTATTTGCCAATTTGTTCTGACGAAAAGGATAGAAACAGCATTTGAATTTCGAATAAACGCAAAAATCTCAGTACATTGAATTTGAAATTTACGATAAATTTCTTATTCCGCTTTTATTTGCTGCTTTATAGCCATGTTATTACGAGAAGGAATGAATAACACCAGAAATAAATTGGGTTACTGTTGTCTGCAAGTCACTAACGAATCGAACTAGTTGATTAGCACTATCTCATGTATATATATATATATATATATATATATATATATATATATATATATATATATATATATATATATATATATATATATATATATATATATATATATATATATATATATATATATATATATATATATATATATATATATATATATAAATTAAAGCTGCCATTGTATTATTTCTTGTAAGATATTTTTGAAGTATTTGCAAATTATCCATTGTAATGATTTCAGTACTGCTCCATCGACAAGAATAACACTGACAGCCGATACAGACTGTTCTCTTGTTTCGAGTTACTCACTTGTTTGATGACCGATGCTCCCCCACTTGCAACACAACTCCTCCAGGAGTCAAATGAGTGTTTTTTTTTATAGCCAGTTAGTCAGGAATCTTATTGTAGAGTGATATATATATATATATATATATATATATATATCACTCTACAATAAGATATATATATATACATATATATATATATATATATATATATATATATATATATATATATATATATATATATATATATATATATATATATATATATATATATATATATCACTCTACAATAAGATTCCTGACTAACTGGCTATAAAAAAAACACTCATTTGACTCCTGGAGGAGTTGTGTTGCAAGTGGGGGAGCATCGGTCATCAAACAAGTGAGTAACTCGAAACAAGAGAACAGTCTGTATCGGCTGTCAGTGTTATTCTTGTCGATGGAGCAGTACTGAAATCATTACAATGGATAATTTGCAAATACTTCAAAAATATCTTACAAGAAATAATACAATGGCAGCTTTAATTTGAAACACAAATAATTCAAAAATTAAAAATTTCACCTGAAAATATCTTGGTCTTTAATTTTTAAATATTTCCATTTAAATTTTTGTTCATATTATATGAAACCCAAACATCTATGTATTTTATCGTTTGATGGAAAAAAATTTGTGCTTCGGACGCTGGAAAGAACATAAAACTTGAAAGATTTTGAAACTAAATTTTGAAATTAAACTTAATATTTAGTTACTTGCTTCCTCATTCACTTTGAAAATTGCCGTTGAATGACATATTAATTCAAAAAATTTCTAAAGTTAAAATTTGACGTGTGACAATTGTTTTTTGTTGTATTTCAATATTTTTTGTTTTCATGTACGTGCGCCGACATGTGCTGCTTTTAGAAGAGTTCCTCTCAAGGAACCACATTGGCTCGCGAATGACGGTTTACTGAACCATCCTATCCCTTTAGCATAATGGCTTCCCTTCTAAAAAATGGCAACTTTTACGCATGTGTTGGTGTTTATCGGCAATGCTTTTAAATTGTTAATTTTATGTGCATAGATTGAAGAAGATTCTTTTGACTGCATAAGTATTTTTAGCATCCAACTATTACTGCAGTGACATCATTTAATTTTAAACAAAAATATTGACCATATTAAGTAGAATATTTAAAATTTAATTTTATGTTTTTACTAATGAATGAAAGAAAATGATTGCGCCTCCTTTGTGAAAAAAAACTTTTAATAATGATTCTATGAAGCCTACCAAATGAAAATAACTCTTTGAAAGAATAGCTTCAGATTAAAATAATAAAAATTTAGAATATTTTAAGAGCAAAGCATATGGAACATGACCAACTTTAAAGCAATGTACTAAACTGTCATCAAAGTTGATATCGAAGGCGGGGGTTGATAAGTTTCGTACAATATTTATCTCTGTATTGCGAAAAAAAGAATGCTTTTTTAAAACTTAACACCGATGTAAGAATGCCTGATAATTGTTTTTCAATTTTTTGAGCAAAATTATTTTTAGTTGTTCATTAATATTGAGGATGACAATTATAAAATCGAATGTTTAAAAAGAATGTTTTTAATAAGATATCAATGATATAAGTACATTTCATGCAAAAAAGTTAGTAATGTAAATTATATAATTTTTAATAATTAAGTACATTAAATTTAACTTTAGGCAATTAGTGTTTGACGATTTATGGTTTAAAACAGTTTATTCACTTTCATATGCAAGCAACTTCTAAAAAGTAAACATACTAATCAAATATCTATTTTACTTCCTTAACATAAAATAACTATGCAGTCTTTTATTACACTTATACAGAAAAACAATGTATGTGTGATGACTATTAAAAAAAGTAAGTAATAAGTTATGAATCAAAATTTCCTTTTGAATCATAACTTGTGTAAGTGAGTTTATAAACATAGAAAATATTGAAACTTTCCAGTTATAATTTCGAAATTTTTTAATGAAGTATTTTAAGCTATTTCTATAATCTTTAAATTATAATTCAATTTTAACAATGTACATTAATATATGCAAAGGAACTGAACTTAATTTAATGATAAAATAAGATTTCTTATTGTAATTGATTTTTTTGATTTTTGATCATCTACAGAAGAACTAAGAAAATAAATTGGAATGTCAAAAAAACTGAGTGGATTTATTGGTTTCAACAAAATAATTTTATTTATTTACACATTAACTGATATTAGAAATTTTAGTTATATTATGCAGAAAAAATTATAGAAATTAACATCCCTTTTTTAATATATGCAGAACAGATATTTTGCGCACGCACAGAGAGAGAGAGAGAGAGAGAGAGAGAAGCCTTTTCAAAATTTAACTAATCAGAAAATTTCTTTTAAAATAATATATTAAGTAAATTTATGAATCGAAAATTAATATTATGTATCAATACATTAAATAACATTAATTACAGATTATAAGAATACATACATTGAATATATACATTGATACATACATTGAATACATTGATACATACATTGAATTACAGATTATAAGAATAGCATCTAGAATAATGACAATACTAAAGTGCATTACGAAAACTTGTTTACATGTGAAATATTATTCTACTGAATTTTTCCGACCATCTCTTGCTACACAAATATATATTTTACTATTATTAATTTATTTCATTTTAAAGATTCCTTTTTTAGTTTTAAAAATTGCTTGAATATAATATGACTCTATAGGAAAATTTAAAAAAAGATATAACACAAAAGGATTAGATTTATTCAATAAAGTTTACACAGCTTGGAGTTGAAATTTATAATAATTTAAGAGAAATTATACTTTTTGTGTTTTCTAATAAAATCATTTTAAGTATTCAAATTGAAATTAATGAGATGAAGGTTGGTTTATAAATTTTTAGAAGGTAATTTTAAGTTGATCGTAAGCAGATATTAAGTGCATCTTAAAAGATTTTAAACGATACATATCTCTATAACTTGAACATAATAAAAGATTAAAAAAATTACTTATATTATTACATCATGCTTGGATATATTACTTTATTACCTATTTCCTCGTTAGGAGATATTGATGCTCTATACATACAGAATCGATTTCATTATTAAATTATTCCCAAAATTCTCTTGTAAGTAATGACATTATAACTTAGTAATCTAATTAAACAAAAATCAATTTTAAATGGATTCTCTGCAAATATTTTATAATGTATTTAATTATAACAAAATAGATCATGGATACTTAATCAGAACACGAAAGTTTGCTTCCCTGTGATTTACACTACGCAAGTTCTTCGACCACATAGCTGTCTCATCGTACTTAGCGATGATCTTTCAAAACTGGCGATTATGATGGATAGAATGTGGGAATTAAAACGATTAATTCATCTAATCAAAGCAACGTCAACTTCTATAAATATTTAATAGAATGTCCTAGACACTAAGCGACAGTAAATCACTGAAATATCCTTACAAATATCTGAGCATTTTCGTTAAAAAAAAAAGATAGAATCTATGACTATTCCTATCACCGCAGTAAATCTATTTTGAAATCTGAAAAGAGCAACCAAAAATATGTCTCTACCGTAAGTGCCTGTAACCATGTCAGGCGACGTTGAATCCTTCAGTTCAATTTGGCGAGCAGGAAAACTAAGTCAATATTTTTTTAGCCGCCAATATTAATGGAGTTGAATTTAGCCACTTGCTTATTAGCGATGGAGAAACAGTTACGCTACTTTTAGTGGACATGAGAGGACAAACATACATAATTTCACCTACTCCATCTCAGATAGATCCGTTTTAAGATAGATTCTTAAAAAATTGAATTTTTCACTACTGAAAACACTAAAATAAAAACTTCCGAACAAAAATTATTAGTGCTTAATCTTGGTCCTAAAAAATCATTCGAATGATATTTTATTATTATAGCTGAAATTTACAAACAAAAAAATTAAAACAGACATTTTGTCATTTTATAATTTAATGATCGATAACAAAAATTAATTAATCGATGGTGTGACATTTTTCGGCAGTTGATTTCTGATAACTGTGTCTGATCAATACCGAAGAAAAAATTCACTTCCCTTATACCCAGTAAAAATTTTCATTCCCTCGATCTGGTCATAACCTCCCCCTCAGGGGGTTTACCTTCTTTAGGTAAACACGGGTGTCACAATCCCGAGGTACCCTAGTGATCTTTCCTCTTCTTTATTTTCTTCTCTCCTCTATTCTTCTGCTTTTCCTTCCTTTTCTCCCTCAATGTGGTTAACTCGTAAGAGGTTGAGGGCTCCTCTTGAGTAGCTTTCGTCGCTCTGTTGCTATTAGCTACTCTTGAGGACTAAATCACCCACGTGTTTGCCGTGCGTGGAGACCCGTGTCCCTGGAAAGGAGGATCCTGGTAATTGAGGCCTCCTGAGACCAACACATTGCTTTGGCCTCTGCTTCAGGTAAACGGGAGGTGTGTTGTGGTCCTCAGCACATCAAGCGGCTTTATGGATCAAGCGATCGGTACATCTACTGGGTGACTCGTTAAGGGTGGAGACCACTTCAGGGATGTACCGTGAGCGTATAGGGACTGACTAGCATTGTTGCAGTTGATATGCTGCATCCCCTTGTAGGGCTCCGTGGTGGGTGATGCCGTCTAGTCCCCGAATTTTCTGACAAACTATATGGATAACAAAATAAATTCTTCTCTCCCAAGGGAGCAACAGTTACAAATGAATAATGCAAAGTATTTTATTGTGAAAAGAACTGAAGGAGGCTCTTTTCAATTTGTCTCACAATTTCTCATTGAGAAGAGTATTTCCTCTTATCTAGGAGAAGTGAAAAACATACGAAGGATACGATCTGGAGATATTTTGGTTGAGATTGCTAATGAAAGACAAGCAATTTTGATACAAACACTTAAAAAAATTGGCAATGTTGACGTTATCGTGCAGCCTCATATGACATTAAACTTCTCTAAGGGAGTAATTTCTGCGGCAGATTTGATATATACATCTACAGATGAAATTCTTGAGAATTTAAAATCTCAAAAAGTCTGTGCTGTCAAACGAATAACTCTTAAACGAAATGGTGTTTCAATCAACACGAAACATCTCATTTTGACTTTTTCAACTCCAGACTTGCCAGAACACATAAAAGTTGCATATATGAGATGTTCTGTAAGAGCGTATATACCGAATCCGCTGCGCTGCTTTCAATGCCAACGCTTTGGCCATTCGAAAATAGCTTGCAGAAGTAAACTGACGTGCGCTCGATGCTCTGACGTTGGCCACGATAGTGTTGCCTGCAATGCTAAGGAGGTATGTGTCAACTGCAAAGGCGACCATCCTGCTTACTCACGATCTTGCCCAGCATGGCAGTTGGAAAAAGAAATTACTACCATTAAAATAAAAAATAATGTGTCATATCCAGAGGCTCGGCGAATTGTCGCCTCACGTACACCACAGCTAGGTATTAGCTATGCAACTGCCGCTAAGAAAGTCACCAGATCTAGCTGCACGCAAACTGATGCTATTTCTCAGCCTTCAACTACGCCATCTCCCAAACCAAAAGAAACAAAATCTTCAACCGTTATACCAAAACTAACTTTTGCAAAATCAAGAGCATCCCAAGCAAAGAAATTAAAACTTGCAAAAGAAGGCGCTCGTAAGTCTTCCTTGACAGAAAGGAAAGCCAGACTTACATTGGATGAAGATACCGTAAAACTGTATCCCTCAGATGCTGATAGTTTGGAGGATTCATCAGAGACTCAGATGAGCACCGCTGGTGAATAACATTCATACCATTAATGACTTCCTATGTTTCATGGAATTGTCGAGGTTTTCGTTCTGGAATTGACGACGTCAAATCTGTTATCTCTCGCTACAACACCGCATGTGTGGCTCTCCAGGAAACATTCCTGAAGCCCACTGTTTCCACCAAACTGCGTGGGTTTCAATGCTTCAGAAAGGATAATGGTGGTAATGCGTCTGTATCTGGAGGAGTTTGCATATTCACATCAAACTCATATGCAAGTACAGAACATCAACTAAGAACTACATTATAAGCTGTAGCAGTGAAAATTCATGTAACATGTCTTATCACGGTCTGCAGCCTGTATTTACCGCCACAAGACGTCGTAAATTCAGAGGAACTAGATAATTTAATTGACCAACTCCCAGCTCCATTTGTGCTTCTAGGTGATTTTAATGGCCATAATACTCTGTGGGGTAGTGAAGATACGAATTCTCGCGGTCGTCAGATAGAGCAGATCATATCTGACATTTGCCTCTGTCTACTGAATACCGATGAGAAAACTTATTTCAACGAACCATCACGGACATTTCACTCTCTTGACTTAGCTATTTGTTCTCCATCACTCCTGCCATTGCTGAATTTTGCTGTCGGAAATGACCTCTACAATAGTGATCATTTCCCTCTAATCGTGTCTCAGGCTGGAAGTAATAGTGTGTGTCACAAACCACCTAATTATGTGTACAGTCGAGCCGATTGGACACTTTTCACGCAATTGGCTGTGATTTGCGAAACAAGAGTTAAGACAGTGTGAGAGATTATGCCGTTAAATATGTCACCGACACAGTTATCCGAGCTGCGGATGTTACTATCCCTAAAAATTCCATCATTCCACATAAACACAGGAAACCTTAGTGGAATGAAAAGTGAAAAATCTCTTATAAGAAACAAAGGAAGCAATGGAATATATTTCGAAGATACCCTACTACGGAGAATCTGGTTGCTTTTAAAAAAGCCAAAGCTCAAGCTCGAAGAGTTAGACGTCAGAGTCAATGAGAATCTTGGATTCGCTACGTGTCGTCATCAATTCATCGACAACAAGTAAACAATTATGGAGGAAAGTTAAAGCAGCCAATGGTATTTATCAGTATTATTCCATTCCTGTATTAAAAACCGGAGCTGCAATACACTCCTCTGCGGTAGATATTGCTAATGTCATCGGTGAAACCTTTGCTAGTGTTTCCAGCTCTGATTCGTATAATCCTACTTTTCTAAGGATTAAAAGAATCGCTGAGCGGACACCTCTAAGCTTTCATGATCGACACATTCTACCCTATAATTGAGATTTTGAACTGTCAGAATTGACGTCTGCTTTATCTAAAGCAAACGACACTAGCCCAGGACCAGATGAAATCTCGTATCAAATGCTTCGTCCATTAAATCATAATTCTTTACTAAGCATACTTTCATTGTTTAATAGAATCTGGACTGAGCATGCTTATCCTACATCACGGAGAGAAGCGATAGTGATTCCAATATTGAAACCTGGCAAAGATTCAACTGACCCTCTGAGTTATCGTCCAATATCTCTTACGAGTTGCTTGTGCAAAACGTTTGAGCGTACGGTCAATGCTAGGCTCATTTACGTCTTAGAGAAGAAAAATTGCACACCCCTTCACCAAAGCGGATTTCGAAGAGGACGATCCACTATTGATAACATAGTAGATCTGGAATCCCAAATTTGAAATGCTTTCGTAAGGAGAAACCATGTTGTTGCAATTTTCTTCGATATTGAGGAAGCATGCGATCGTACGTGGCGTTATGGCGTTCTCCGTAATATGCATAATCTTGGATTTAAGGGTAATCTTTCAATATTTATAAAGAATTTCCTAGCCACTAGGCTTTTTAAAGTACGTGTTGGAACTACAGTTTCCAATACCTTTACTCAAGCTGAGGGTGTCCCTCAAGGTAGCATTTTAAGCGTAACCCTTTTTAACCTTTTCATCAGTTACCATCTTCTGTACATAGTAATTTATATGTTGATGACTTACAAATTTCATATCAGGGTTCAAACATGAATATAATTGAGAGACAATTGCAAACAGCTGTAAATAAGTTAACTACTTCGTGTGAAAGGAATGGCCTTTGTATATCTCCTAGTAAAAGCTGTTGTGTTAATTTCTGTAGGAAAACTAGTTTCCATAATGATCCTGTGCTTCACATAAATAATAGACCCATTCCTGTAGTCAGTGAGATAAAATTCCTTGGCGTGATTTTTGACAAAAAGTTAACTTTCCTTTCGCATGTGTTACATCTGCGGAAGAAATGTGAGCGCTTGCTCAACATCCTCAGAGTACTTTCGAATACCTCTTGGGGTGCAGATCGAACATCACTCTTAAGAATTTATCAGTCTGTAATTTTATCTCGAATTGACTACGGCTGTGTTGCTTATGGATCAGCTAGACTCTCCATCTTACGCAGATTGGACACTGTTCACCATACTGCTTTAAGGATATGCTGTGGAGCGTTTCGCACATCACCTGTCCAGAGTCTATATGTAATTTGCCAACAGTTGCCATTAGACCTACGACGGATGCAGCTGTCTCTTAATTATTATTCAAAAATCATGTCCTCACTTCATCATCCCTTGCGTTCCACGATTCCAAGTGCAGCTTTTAAGAGATTATATAATGCTAGACCATCAAGCATTGAACCTTTTCTCTCTCGTATGAAATCTATTATTTTGCTTTCTGACCTATGTGATGTCCGAATCCAGTCTACCGACCTTTTCGCACATCCTCCTTGGTATAATCCACACATTATTGTGCTAAATCCCTTTGGAAAAAATAAAAAATCAGACACAAATACTGCTATTCTTCAACAGCTTTATTCATTTCATCGCTGTCAGTATACTATATACACTCCAGTATTTACGGATGGATCCAAGTGTCCAGGATCAGTTGGTTGTGGAGTTTATCTTGATGATACTTCCTACAGTTATAGCCTTCAAAAATCCTGCTCCATCTTCACCGCTGAAGCTTCGGCTATATACCGAGCACTTCAGTTGGTAACAGCTAAAAATGAGCGTTAATTCTGTGTGTACACTGAGAGTATGAGTGTATTAGAAGCTTTGAGGAATAACAACTATAATTGCTATCCAGTTGTGTCTAAGATATTCAAATTAATTGATACTGTTACTAAAAAGGGATTTGAGATACAGTTTTGTTGGATACCAAGCCACATAGGAATAGATGGCAATGAGAAAGCGGATGCTGCCGCTAAATCTGCAGCTACTTCTATTTTGCCTTCAATACCATCAATGGACATGAGAAAAGGATTCAAACATTTCATATATTCTCTTTGGCAGGAATCCTGGAACCTGCAAGTCAGCAACAAACTCCATTCCATATTTTCATACATCATTCCATTATCTGTTTTATCTCCACGAAGCGCAGATGTCAGACTGACTCGCCTTCGAATTGGTCACACGCGTTTTACCCACAAACATTTGATTTTAAGTGATCTCCAACCATGGTGTGAAAAGTGTGATGAACCATTTACAGTATATCACATTTTAATTGTGTGTCCAGATTTTAACCATCAGCGTTTTAGATATTTTAATAGTAATATTTTAACATTAGAAGATCTGCTTGGGGAACCACCCCATCGCAATTTATTTGCGTTTTTAAAAGACATAGGATTTATGAATTTTATCTGATTTAGAAATATTTTATTTAAATACAAGTTTTTAATCTTTTACATGTGTATATTGTATGTTTACAGACATTTAATATGCATTTTAAATATATTTCTATTTTATACCTTAATATACATTTTAACTATATTTCTATTTTATACTTTTAATGTACATTTTAACTATATTACTATTTTATGTTTTTAATTGGTGAAAAAAAACTTGTATAATATCTTGTGATTGGCGCAGCTTGTCCTTATCTGGACCTTGCGCCATAAAAACCAACTAACCAACCAACCAACCAACCTGGTCATTTCCCCTCCTAATATAAACACGAATTTAACACGTATATAAACACGAATTTAACACGAATATAAACACGAATAATAAACACGAATTTTATATTACAGAAGTGATTCTGTAATATAAAATTTATCTGTAGGAAATGATCTTCATAATAAGCGATAATTCTTCTCTTATCTTCCAGACACTCTTACTGAGGTACTGAGGACAACTTCGAGAATAGGAGGGATGGTCACAGTAATTATTGCGCTCAGCTTTGATGGATAATCCCTACTTAGTGTTCTCCTTTTTTCTAAAATAAAATAAGTTTCTGAATAAAAAACACGAATTTTTTTACATTGCACAATACATACTCTTGCTAAACATTTATTCCCCATTTTTAAAAAATTGACTTACATCGCTAATTTTCTGATGTGAAATGTACCAATCCCATAGTTATGATAAGTCAATCAAATATCTCAATTTTTTTAAAATAAGGAATACTGTTTTGAAAGAACATACAAATATATATTTTATACATATTTAATCAGTTCAAAAACTAATTGCCTTTTATTTTTCATTTAAAATTCATTCAATTCCTATTGATTTTGTGGCTTTAATTTCAATTTTATCTTAAGGGATATAAAATTCTTATACTTTTTGTACATAATCCTATCATCAAACATTTTCATGTTTATTCACACAAGAAAGAAAGTAAACTTCTATAAATTCTTTGATAACCTTTTATTCTGATTTTGTAAAAATGTGCATTATTCAGAATAAAAACATTAATATGCTCTCAATATAACTATATAGTATTTAATTTGTTTCTGTTCAAAAATTATTTTGAAATCTTACTTTTCTACTTATATTTATATTGTTTACTTTCTCTTTCTTACAAAATCAGTTTATTTATCAGTTAGTTATGTGACTTTTCCTTGAATAAAATCTTTTTATTTTGTCATTTATTTACATTTAAGCATCACCAAAACTTAAATTACTAAAAAGTTGTCAAAGTAATAAACATTTCCTAATTGCCAAAAATATTTTAATTATGGATTTCAGTTTGCCAATACTAATTTTTTATTTAATTTCTGCGCATAAATGTAAAAGCTTATGATCAAAATTGATATTATTCATTTGCTTCATAATGTAATTAAACACAAGAGAAGCATTAAAGCAAGTATATTTTTACTTTTATCAAACACTTTTTAGCCTGATTTACTTTAGATTCTTTTTAGATGAAAATATCATATTAAATAATTTTTAATTGATGGTTGTACACTTATGAACAAATAGCTAGGGATAAAGTCAAAGTATAACTAGAATAATATTTATAGTTATATGAAAAAATTTATAAGAGCAAATTGTAAAATAAATCTTATTTATGCAGAAAACAATTCTTAAAATCAAAAACGTTAATCATATCAGTTTTATCTCAACAAGGAAAATCCAATATATGTTCCTGATAATAAATATTTTAAGCAAATATGTATGTGTACTTCATGCAAACATATTTAAACTAAAGATGCCAAAGTGGTTGTCGTCTGGCAGTTTTCAGGGGTTTCTGGATTTGGAGATCCTGTACTCTCAATGAATAGCTGGTTCTTGGTTGGTGAGCTATAACTTGAATCTAATTGTCTTAAAATGAGTTTGATGACATTGTTAGTCATCAAACTCATACAATGTCGTTTAGTTTTAGATAATTGTGTTTAAGGAAATGTTTTTTTTTTTTTTTTTTTAAATATCTTTTATGTATAAGTAAAAATAATTTCGTTTGCTATTCAGTTAAAATTTAGCATTATGTTATTCAAGCAATTTGTTTATTTAAATGACTATTACATTTTTAAAACATTAAAAATTATCATTGATTTAATTCATAAGTAAATATTAAATTAAGAATTTATAAAGGCAACATGATCACTATAAAAAGGAAAAGCTACTAAATCATTTGTATGCCCCTGCAATAATAATGAAGCCATGATTATAACCAAAATATAATTTGCATATGATTTGTCGTTTCTATAATTTTGTACTTGTTTTTAATTTGGCAACGTAAACCCTAGTTTTTGGATTTTCCCCACATGTATTCTTAGGCCTTGAGATGCAATTTTACATGATGGCAACTCATACTTTGAATATTTTTATTTACAATGTTTATGTAAGTTATGAACAAATAAGCCTACCGTTAGAAAAAATTTATGAAAAAAAAACAAAAAAAAAAAAAAACATGAAAATAAGTTAATGAATGTATACTCGTGAAATTAAGAACAACTTCATAGTTAATGTTAACGTGTTTATTAATCTTTTGCACATAACTCTTAATCGATAAAATATAAAAATTGAAAAAACATAGTCACCAATATAAAAAACAAAATGATTTATATCTTACTGACAACACAAATGAGTTAAGAAAAATTTCAAGATTTTTTGTACAGTATATAGATAAAATTTAATAAGCTAATTAATAAATACATTCTTCGATACTTACATTTGATTAAAATAAATTAGTTTAATTTCCTTAATAATGAAAAAGTTTAAAATTTAAAGTTTTTTTTAAATATACACAATTAATAGATAACTGTTGTCAGTAGATTAAAAAAATTATCTGATGTACCAAAAGTAAATTGTTATTTATGTATCATAAGTAATTTGCCAAAAACTAACTCAGCAATCAAATAATCTATGAAGCCAAATAAATCGAAACAATAGTTCTTTCCGAATAATATTTTGTAAATACGTTTATCAGAATAAATAAATATATGTGAATAAATAAAAGTAGATAAATACTCGTGCAGCTAATTTATTAATATGTATAACA
Source organism: Latrodectus elegans (assembly GCA_030067965.1). NCBI lineage: Eukaryota > Metazoa > Arthropoda > Arachnida > Araneae > Theridiidae > Latrodectus > Latrodectus elegans. The sequence continues at coordinate 58,209,205 of CM057815.1, forward strand.
GTGACATCGGATTTTGGGCTTTGGAATAGTTTTTCATGGTTAATAATATACAAAACAATTCCAAGTAAATATAATATATCTAAACATAAAAGTATGAAATATTTTGATTTCGATTTTTATTTCATATAGATTGAAAATTTTCATGGTAACCAAAATATGTTACTAGAAGTATAAGAAGAATCAAACTTACCGACACGGCGACTTTTTTTGAAAAATTCTTGATAAATAAATAAAACGGTCGCGATTAAACTTCAAGAATAAGATCAATGTAACTGAACTTCAATCATCTTAAATCTTAAGAATTGAAGTTTTAAGAGGATTGAAGTTCAGGAACATTGACCTTAATTAGTAAGAAAATTCTTAGTAAGCAAAAATGGCAAAAATGCTACAAAACAGCTTAGAAAAAAAGGCAGCCATATTGGATTTGACTCTATGTATGATATATTTTGGCAAAATCTTGGCATGCCCAAGATTGGTAGTAACTTGGCTACCTTTCTGTGACCAATAATAGCTTATCATAGTAGACTAGGGAAAACTTAGTCCCCATAATAGGACCAACCTTTGCTTATCTTGGCATGCCCGATATTGGGGAAAACATGACACCCATTATAAGTTCATTATTAAATTTATCTTGGCATGCTGTATATTGAGGAAAACTTGACGCCCATCATTGGTCCATTATTAGGGTCATCTTGGCAAAATTGCCAATAGTGGATCAAGCTATTTTGCTACTTTGTATTAGCTATTTTTACTATTAAAGGTGTAGTAGGGGGGGAAGCCATATCAGAAACAATATTATAGCAACATGTACTGACAGTCTTTAAAGTTTCTCTGCATGTTCTAATATTCATATTCAACATGTCTAAGCTGTTTTGTTGAGGATGTCTTTCCACAGTGTGAGGTCTGCAACCCATTAGCGCCATTCTGATTTCCAATAGCTGCTTCAGATTGAGTTCCAAGGTGCTGTTGTATCCAGAATTCATAATATCCGTCAGTTTGGCAAGTTGTATTATTCCTTTGTTCACAGCCATTGTCCCAGTAAGAGGTCAGGAAAATCGATCAGCGTTAGAAAAAGCAGCAGTTGATAGCACTGAAAAGTGTTGTTTTTGTTCGAGTTGAATTCAAATAATTTTCTTTGGTGAAAATGAGAGCTCTCGGTAAACTCGAGATAGTTCAGCATGAGGGGCGAAAAGTGTATATTTTCCCTGCAGTTATAAGTAATCGTTAATTTAACAAATTATAAATATATATGTGTATCAGTAATTGTAGTAAAAATAATTTTGACATACATTGAGTGATAATTTAATTTTTAACTAGATTTTAATTTTAAATTGTGAATTATCACCAGTAATTTGTAATAAATAAATTTTTTTTAATTCTTAATTGCACTTAAGTTCAAATTCATATAAATTCCAAAGTTAAATAAAATTTAACGTATTAGTTTGTATTTCTTTCATTCGAAGACAAGCAGACAATCTTTTTGCATCCTTTCTTATTTAATCGGCTCCTGAGTTTGATGATTTGATTTTTGTCAAATTTTCTTATGTATCTGACAACCTGATATTTATTACGTCATAGAAATGGGGACCTATAAGAATAATGCAGAAATCTCTATTTTGGCAATCCTAATATTTACGTCATAGCGTACGTAACAAAACGTCATCTTAACAACATTTCTTCATCGCAAAAAAAAAAAAAAAAAAAAAAAAAAATTCAATATTTGTCATACTGGATTATACAGCATCTGTGCCTTAAAACCAAACAATTTATCAGTCTGTCATCAATTTAGCCTTCTAAATTGATGACAGATTGATAAATTGAATGATTATTACCATAGTACAAGGAATTTGAATTATAACCATAGCACATTTGAATGTGATTATTACCATAGTACAAGAAACATTTTTTCTTTCTTCTGTGATTAAAAAGTGGACTGAGATTTCGGAATTCGAATAATCTGTTTCGGTGGGTTTATTTTTGATCATAATATTAAGAGCTAAACAAATGTCTGTTTTTAAGAAAAAGATGAGTTAGTGTGAAGCATTTTAAATATTTGTTTCATAACTATCTCAAAATGACTCGTTTAAGTAATATTTTCTTTAAAGAGGATTCACAAGAGGAATATGAAACCTTAGAAAATGCTATGGTTGCGTTAAAAAAACAGGGTATTAAATTAGGTATTAGTGAAAAGGAAATCGAACTTATAGTTCAACGGAAAATAAATGAAGTGTGCTCTAAGCGTAAATCATCATGTAGATTTTTCATAAGTTTTAATTTTGCATTATTATTACTCATTATATTAACTATTTCTTCTATTGTTTTAAATGGTAAAGAATTTGAACTTAATAGGTGTATCATCGAAAATAATTATTTAGTTATGGAAGTTACAAGACCTATTACTAATTGTAATATATGTAAAGGAATTGACAGTTTTATTGTATTAGAAAATGTGACAAAACAAATATTTTCCAAGTATGCTTATTTAGGGCATCCCTTACTGGTTAAAGGGGGATGTATGAACTGGTCTGCACTTGAAGTTTTTAATTACGATTTTTTTAAAAATTTGTATGCTACAGTTGAAGGGGCTTATAAAAGTGTGGAAGAAGAATGTCAGTTCTTTCCATTTCGTACAACTTTCTTAAGTTTGCGGGAAGTATTTAATATGAGTGAAGATAGAGCAAAAAGGACTTCTGAAAATGAAGAAACATGGTATATTGGATGGTAAGATTTTAGATTTTTCTTATTCAGTTGTTAAAAATATTTAGAATTGTATGCATAATATATATTTTTACCTTTAATAATTGTTAAACTGTGTTTTAATCTAAAATGTTTCATAGTTGTTAGCATAACAATGTATGATTTAAATATGGAGATTAGTGTACATAAGTAAGAGTTTCAAATTTTATCTTATCATACTAATTGATTTTTTTAGTGGGTTTTCTTTGTACTCGAACAAAGTTTTTTTAGTTTTGACAAATAGGATAATGCTCATAATGAAATTTTTTCTTTGAACTATGAGTAAAATTATGATAAAACTAAATTTGTAAATTTTTCTCTGTTTTTTGGTGATACAGGATATATTTTTAGTCCTGTGAAGATATTTTTATTCATTTGTTAAACAGTTTAAATCCACAATATTCATCAAATATATCATTCTATTCTGATAGTTTTCACAATTGAATTCCCACTTCTAATGACTGATAAAAAATTTTTCTAAATTACCAAGATTTGTGTATATTAAGAATCTTCCCACTTGGGTCAAACCTTAAATAAACAAAAGGTTTGTCTAAAGAACATAGCGACATTAGAAAATACCTAAAGATTGTTCGGTAACGGGGTTCTTTCAATTCCATGAAACTTCTAGAATTTGAAAGTTTCCTTGAAACTACTGGAATTTTGACTTGATTCCTTGAAAATTGGGAAATACTATGAAATTTTCACTTGCTTTAAAATACATTTATTTCTTGTTAGGAAATATTATAATTTTTTCAGGTTTTTGTTTGAATATTTTAAAATTTTCAACTAAATTGTCTAATTAAGTGAGTATTAGCTCTTAGATGGCAGCATGATCAATATTAGATTTTTGTATTCATAATTGTTGACTAAATTAAAGATCCAGTTGAACCACAGTAACTTCATAATGAGCCTGTTCAATCAAGATCAGTTGTAGTATTTCAATTCATGTGTCTGAAAGGTAGTGAAGAGTAATCACCAATAAGATCCTCATTTAGTCAAATTAGATGGGCGATTTTAATTTATTTCTTTTAATATTTGTTTCTATTTTTTTATATTGTATAAAATTTATTGAATATAAATATTTAAATTTAAAATTTTTGAGTTAAAATATACTTTCCATAACTTCCTTGATGAAAATTGCACATAATTTCAGTGAATCAGGATGAACTTGTTTATTAATGAAGTAAATATTGAAATAAATTGTTAAATACACCAGATAAAAAGTTTTTCACATGACGAATGGACTCTGGAAAAGTCATTTAAAGATGGGCTTTAAATGGCTTATTCAGAAAAAAAGGGAAGAGTTTGAATCATTTATACTGACTGTAAAATTTCAAGACTGTATTGATAAAAAATTTGATCATGTTGAAGATTGTATAGATGCTTTTTATTTGAATTTATTCTCAAATAGAAAAAATTATTGCCACTTATGGTAAATAGTTAATTTGGTTTTATACAGTTTTCTTGTAGCCAAGCATCTGTTGAACGTGTGTTTTGTGTGAACCAAAGTTTTTTGTTCAAACATTTAAGTAATCAATCAATTGTGGCTAAGTGCATCATTAATAATCATGTATAAAACACTGGAGATGTCAAGTATATAATAATTTGAAAGACCTACTTAGTTTTGCTGGTTCCAGTCAAAAGAATAAATTATATTTATATGAGCTAAAACAGCAAAAAAAAAAATCAGCCACTAGTAGAAAGAAAATCAAAAGCAGGTCTAAAGACAAAATTAATAAGCTAAAAAAAGAAGGTTCGAAAGGTGGGTTAAACTGAGTATTATGGTCTCACCTTGCGGAGTGCGAAATATCGCCAATTGATTCTGAAGGAACAGGATCCAACCCGTAAGTAAAAAAGGTTTCTTGCAAAAAATTTAAACATTTATTAAATAAACAGGAAATAAAGGAAAACAATGCTGCATTTACTTGTGAAAATTTATTCATTTTGTTTACAGAAGTAAAAAAGTGCTAAAATAACATAGAAAAAAGTATGTGATGTTGATTTCTGAAAAGAACTGCAGCATTATTGGAAAGGATTACAGCTTGTTATTTGAAGTTACCCTGTCAAAGGTTGCAGAATTTGTCTATCAACTATGCTAATATGCTCACAATCTCCAGATAAATGTGGGTTAAATTTGCATTAGTTTGACTTTTACATTTTTTATAATTTTATGCTAATGAAGAATAATTTCCAAAATTTTGTTTTAAATTGGTTGTTTATAATTGTCAAATGAAATCAAAGTTATATTTAGAATGCAAGGACCACCAAGACATTTTAAGGTGATTGCCAGAGCTAGTTTTTATGATTCAGATACCTAAAAATAAACTTGTTGGATCCCTGAATGTTATTGAAGGTTATGGTGAAATATAAAAAAGCTTAATATATAATAATAATAATAAGCTTAATATAATAAATATAAGTAGCTTGCGTGTGACCCTGAAAAGTGTGCCCTTTTTTTGATTAGACCACTTCCTGAATGTGTAGTGTCAAGGCTAATCAAATGAGTTATTGCACAAACTCAGATAAGTGAGGTTTTGCACTGTCTCATTCATATGAAGCTTCAGTTTATTTTGACTCAACATTTTTCTGTCATAATAGTTTCAATTTGGAGTTAGATAAATAATCTCTTAATAAGCATTCTTTCTGTATTTACATTTTATGTTTACTAATGTTGCTATATTAGACTATACTAAAACTCTTATATTAATATCTAATATTGTATATATATTGTGCTATTAAAAATAAATTTGACATAAAATATTACTAAATATCATCATTATAAATATTATTTTATATCATCAATACACACAATAATGAATGCTTCAATATATTTTGATCACAATAAATCATTTTGATTAAAAAAAAAAATTCTGTTGAAAGTTAGTCCATTTTGGCAAAAAGTTTTATGGAACTAGTTAGTTTATAAAAATGTTATTTTTGTATCTCTGCATATTTGTGTATACAATTCATGCCTCTTTCTGCACTTGTTAAAGATTTTTCTCAATAAAAAAGTTCATTATACTTAAAACACCTAACACCTTAATTCTTGCTAAACAAATTTTTATCTTAAGTGTCTACAGTATTTGTTCTCAATATTAGTTAATTAATTAGGAAAAACAAACAGGATATTTGTGAGTTAAATGAAAGAATTTTTAATTCTGATGTTATTTCCATACAATAACTCATATTTGCTGTGAACATTTTACTTATGATAAATGCTTAATATCTTGTATAGTAATGATTGCCAAAGAACTTCAAGTATTCCATTAATGTGTGGGATATGTGATGTTCCTTATAAAATTGATTAAAGTCTTGAAAGTAGATATAAATAATCAAGTTTTAAAGTAAGAAATTCATGAAAAAATTTTTTTAATGAATAATAACTTTATTACTATTAAAGTGCCCAATTTTAGTTTGTAATTTAATTTGAGATGAAAAATTTATTTTCAATAATTAAAAATTCTTAATACAATATGTTTAATACTAGCCTATAGTGACTGCAGGCTTAAATATTTTGTAAACAGGGATATTTCTCTATAATCAGTATCAACAGTGTGTTTGCGCAGATTACCAAGTATATCAGTACAGTGTTAATAGAAGGGGTTCAGTGTAGAGCACAGTGTTTCCCAACCTTTTTGTGCCGTGCCTTACCGAAGCCTTTCTGAAAAATCTTATGTCCCCCCCCATGTAACATGTACATAATTTTAATATTAAAAAATTGAATTGTTCACTTAAAAAACTTAAATGATATGTTTTAGGAAGAAATCACTTGGAAATTGTTAATGAAACACACTAAGTAAAATTTCAAAACATATAATTAAAAACTAAAATTCAAATTCGAAATAATTTTAATAAAGATTTCTCTTTAATAATTTAATATTACAATTTAGTAAGATTGTTGCACTTGATGCTTGCTGCACAGAAATTTTATATTAGGTTCCAATTTGGATAGCTTCAGTCTCAAGTTTCTCCATTGTGTTATGTCCAGGTGATTTAATTTTTCTTTATTTTCTTTCTTTTTCTTTTCCTTTTTTTACCAGTAAATCATTGACAGCACTAAATCCACAATCAGCTAAATATGAAGATAAAACGGTAACAATAGTTTTACAACAATAACAACTTTTATATTAAATAAAGTTTTAACTGACTAATCATTTAGCATTTCTGTGAGTCCTTCTTGATACTGCTTATTTAATATATCAGACAAATCCACTAACATTGGCTGTCTTGTTGATATTGGAAAATCAATGTTTTAAATACAAAAGTCTTTCTTTTAAATCAGCTGATAGAATTTTCTGATGATCGACAATAACAAGGAAAGCGGTATCATTTATATTTTTAGACCTAATGAAATTGTTCAAAGTTCGTTGTTGATAGTATATTTCTGACATAACTGAATACGGGTAATGAAACCAAATATCTTCGCTTTAACATCAATAAGAGTTTTATTTATTCCTTGTTTAATATATTTAATTTTTCAAAGATATCGGCCAAATAATTCACAAATGCTTTTTTATCGACTGTTAACAGATACTTCGGTTCAACTTTGTCACTTAAAAAAATCACTAAGAGTATCAAACTATTCCATAAATCTTTTCTTGCTGTTTCATTTACAGAACCATCTTACTTCAGAGTGAAGTAAGTCTCACATGGTCTACGTTTTATTTTTCACAAAATAGCTTGAATAGATGCTCACATTTGGCATTAGCTTTAATAGCATTGATATTCTTTAATACTGAATGTAGTAAAGAATATCAATGCATTTAGAAAAGAGATGTTTAGCTACCAAGTTTTCCCTATGAATAGTTCAATGCACAATAATCTTTTCTGGATACTCATCTTTCATCAATTTTAAGCAACCATTTTTCTCGCCCATCATATTAAGAGCAGCATCTGCAGCACAAGATGTTATATTTTTTATTGATATATTATTGACATCTAAGTAGTTTTTTTTTTTTTTTTTTTTTGTTTATTATATATATCTTGGGAGGTAGTGGTTCTTTCTAATCTTTTACTAAATATTTCAACAAAATGCCCATTAACAATATATCTTACATAAGTTTTCAATACTGCCTCACTGTCTATCTCAAAGTTGATTTATCCATTTGCACAGAGAATTTTCTGGTTTTCAGCTTTTTAACTAGTTGTTTTTTAATATCTTCATTTATTTTATCGATTCTCCTGCTAACAGTATTGTTACTGAGTGGCATAGCTTTTACATCTTTGTCATCTTTTTCAAGAACCATTTTAAGAAATGATGATATTGACCCTTAACAATCGAATTGTCCCCTGTTGGGCTTGGGCCCCATGTTTGAAAACGCCTGTGTAGAGTGTTAATGGAGCTTAGAATAGACTATGGCTTTTAAAGACTTGACATTTATTTGACTAATAAAAACTACTTACATAAAATGCATTATTGTAAGATATTCCGACCTACAGGATATTTCTAGTGCTGCTTGAGTGAAGCAGAAGTACCCCACAGTGTACATAATCCGCAACACTCCCCACCTGAGCTCCATGAGTTCACATCCTTTTACATACACTATATCATTACAAATATTGAACTTATTCACAACATTTGTGCATCCATAGAATGATATGGATTATAAAATTAGCATAAGGAATTAAATAATATATTTTTTCATATGAAGACACAATTAAGGATTGAGTTTTAAATAATAAATTGTACTGAATATTTTATATTTCCTTTGGATGTATGAATTAGAAGAGAATAAACATTTCCTGGATGCAATTTCATAATTCTACTCATCATCCACATATTTCTAGGATTAATGTTTATCATTTATCAAAACAATATCATTTACCTTAAATGAATTAATTTTACTTTGTTGGAAAGAAATATAGCCTGATCTTAAATTCACACACACATAGCAAATAATCTTTCTTCTACCTGTTCAAAAGATGATTTAAAAGAATTTGTTGGTAGTTAAATTTTTCAAGTAAATAATATCTAGTTACATTTAGCACCTGAGAGAGTACATAATAAATCTTGAATTAATCATGGCTTTGATTTCCCTCAAAACAGTTTCTATCTCTTTAAGAGTAAGAGACAGTTTACCAATTATTTTCTTTCAAGTTTTAATTGTACATATCTGTCTCTCCCAGAATCCTCCACATTATGGACTTTTTCCCAACAATAAATTTCCATTCAATACATTTAGTTGCTAACATAATTTAAACTTCAGGATTACTGATGCATCTAAATCATTTTTTTGGCTCATAAATTTTTAAATTTATTTTTTTTTTAAAAAAAAAAAAGAATTTAACATTATCTCAATAAAATATAGAACATAATCCTTGCTGTGATATAAATCCCCTGAAATTAACTTTTTCGTCCCTGCAGTACAACTGTTGTACCATGGATTTTTTCCCCCTTTCAAGCGCTTGACTTTTCCCTGCTCTTTGGGCAGTGGAGGGAGATTTATTTAATTGCTGCTCTTTTGTGCGTGAAAGTTGTAAAAATTGGGGACTTTTCTGAGTGGAAAATTTTGGCGAAAAATGGTTTTATTGGCTCCTTTTTTTAAAAGGGAAGCATATTCATCCGCACTTTAGCAAATTTTTTCATTATAATTTACTTGCTAAAAATATAAATGAAAATATTTACAATCATATATTGAGATGCGGTAGATATTTAAGAAAGTTGCCTTATAAATATGTCAGTCTTTCTTTTACATAGTTTAATTTCTGTATAAAATAAAAATAATCATGGTTTTGGTTTTTAAAAATAATTTAATAAGTGTAGTTTTATAAAAGCTTAAAACACTGCAGATAAGAATTTATTTCCAATATAAAGATAATGTTTTCTTGCTAATGTTCTGATAAGAATTGTATAAAAATATTTTCTGAGACTAATATTAAAATAAATAATGTGTTATATAATATCAGATAATATTTTTTAATGTTGAAATGGATTGTTTTTCAACATTCAAATACAATGTTAAATAATATTGTCACTGAATATTATTTAACATCAAAATGGAATATTAAACAATATTATATAATATCAAATAATATTGTTAAATATGTTGAAATACAATATTACTTACTATTATCTAGAAGGGATAATTTTAATATTTAATACAATTGTTGGAAAATATTTTATAATATTTATTTACAATATTGGCTGTTTAACATTTGCTACTTGGGTATGAGTATATTTTGGAATATACTGTTTGAATGAATATTTTTAAGTTCTCAATTATTGAGAAATGAACAAAATATTACTATTTAATGCATGACAAATGTAATTTTATTAAACAATCAATGTGAATGCTACATATAAAGTAGAAACTTAAGATTCGTCTGGCTACATTCATGGAGCAAAACGTTTCATATTTAGTTATAGAAACACGTAGAAAAGAAAAGTCCATTTTTAAGCTTTTTACTTAAAAGTGGAAGATAAAAAAGCATATATTTTAATCCATTCAATATAGAAATTTTTCATAAATTAAAATACTTAATCATAAGAAAACAGAAATCATTGCTGTTTAACATTTGCTAGTTGGGCTAGTACACTGATTACTTTTAATCTTTTTCAAATGCAGCCTCGACAATTTGCCTGTACTTATAAAAAGAAATATTTGTTCAAAATATCTTTATTTACATTTTTAATACCAGGCATTCTGTTTTTAGGAATGTTTTCAAAATATTCAATTATTTAATTGCTTATCATTTTTATTATAACTAATTGCAAATTCATTACTTTAAAAAAGTCTTTAATTATTTTAAACAATTATTTCAGAAAATTCTCTGTAATAAATTAATATACTTCATATCATACATTTTGAAACAGACTAAGTTTGTTTCACAAATGCATGCATATAATCTGAATATTCTTATAACATTTCTTAATTTAGTATGTAAAACTAAAAATGGAAAAAATAGATTGCTTGTATAGTATAGTATTTATGGTAAACACATTTACATTTTCATGTAAATTACGGCCGACCTAGCACAGTGTATCACCCTCGAAAGATAAAGATTCATTACAGTGAAAACTTCATCACTAAAGTGGGGTAAAGATGATCCTCTTCTTTTGGTCAAGGTGGTAAGAAATGTCATCTTCTCGCGCCGTCATAGGTGCAGTTTTTTTAAATGGTGACGCTGGGATCAAAAGGTTAACCTAATAAAAATGCATCAGTACTCATATTAAGAATTAATTCTAAATGAATTGCTGCAAAGATAAAAATAAACAAATTCTTTAAGTTAGAACATTTTGTTACAGGATCAAGTACAAGGACTGTAAATTAAATAATGGAAACATAATTATAAATAAATTTTTAATGAACTTACAAGTACAATTACATTTCATTTCTTCTATGTAATCACCAGCAAAACTTAAAACCTTTTTCCAAATGTAAAGAATGCCATTATAGACCAGTGGCAAGGTGTTGATTATTGGTGTGAATGTCCAAGTGCCTTACTGCATGGAGTACAGATGAAACATCATAAAATTGGTGACCTCAGAGTGATTCTTCCAACTTCAGAAACAGATCAAAGTCACAAAGACTCATGTCTAGTGAGTAGGAAGGGGTTCCAGGATTTTCCACTGCCACCATAGCAATGGGAGAGTGACATTGTTTCCGACATGGCAACAAGTTTGTCATGCAATATGATAGGGAGATTGTTGTGCAATAAATGGGGACATTTGCGCTGCATAGTTGGACGCAGATGGTGCTGTAGAAATCCGCAATAGTAATCTGTGTTGACAATTTGTCCTTCAGGTACAGCATGTGTAAGAATCACACATCTTTCCAGCAGTATACCAAAATCAGCTCAACCTTTACCTGATTGGGTTCTTGTCGAAATTTCTGTGAATGTGCCGAACCTTGGTGAAGCCATTCATTTGATTGATTCAGGCTCATAGGCTCATGCCAATGTCTCATCAAAGGTGACAATTTGCTGGAGAAATGTGTCTCCTTCATTGTAGTACCTCTCCAAGTGGGTCCCAGCCAGTTTATACTGGTGCCATTTCTGTACCCTGGCTAGTCAATGTGCAACCCAGTAGAAAGCAATTTTCCTCAAGTTGAAAGATTTCTTCATTAATCGCCACACTGTTTGATGACTCAGGCTAACTTCTAAGTATAATTCTTGGACACACAATCCATCAGTGGTTATGGTAAGAAGATCCCTCAGGTTATCAATCTGCATTTGAGGAATGGAGGGCTGAGTTGAGCATTGGAAATCCAGTCTCATTTAGACCCGAACAAAATGCTTGAACCCATTATGCTACTGTCGTATACTGTATACCATTTGTATTGATATGCATTTGTATTGTAAGCCATTCATTTGATTGATTCAGGCTCATAGGCTCATGCCAATGTCTCATCAAAGGTGACAATTTGCTGGAGAAATGTGTCTCCTTCATTGTAGTACCTCTCCAAGTGGGTCCCAGCCAGTTTATACTGGTGCCATTTCTGTACCCTGGCTAGACAATGTGCAACCCAGTAGAAAGCAATTTTCCTCAAGTTGAAAGATTTCTTCATTAATCGCCACACTGTTTGATGACTCAGGCTAACTTCTAAGTATAATTCTTGGACACACAATCCATCAGTGGTTATGGTAAGAAGATCCCTCAGGTTGTCAATCTGCATTTGAGGAATGGAGGGCTGAGTTGAGCATTGGAAATCCAGTCTCATTTAGACCCGAACAAAATGCTTGAACCCATTATGCTACTGTCGTATACTGTATACCATTTGTGCCACTGGCTTCCACTAATCCTGAATAGCACTCTATTGCATTTTTGCTATGGACACCCTTGATTTTAAGCCACAACTGCTGTTCACCTTTTGAAAACATGCTTTAGAGTGATGAAAATGAGACTTCTCACTTTAACACCACATCATAACTGCCACCTCACTGCTCCCAAATCCTATTAGCGTATGCCCGTCTTTCTGTGAGTTTTAAGGTTAAGTTGCCACTATTTTATTTACAACCCTTATGTATGAAATGGACCAGCAAAATGAACTCCACATACATCAAAAGGAGGATTTTCTTTACTTCTGTTAGAAGGTAGTGGTGCTACTACCTGAGTCCCAGACTTAATCATGTAATATTTGCAAATTAAACAGCCATTTATTACTTTTTCCACAAATTGTCTATCTTTAATAAGCTAGAACTGTTCTTGTAAATGAGTCAAAGTAGAATCTACATCTGAATGGCATATAGTATCTAAAATTAGAAGATCAATAAATTTATTGTTATTTGGAAGAAACCCCTATAGGATGTATGGCTCTTCTAACCTCATATGAGAACTGAAAGCATCTCTTTAAGCAAAGTAAGCTATTATTGTCAACTTCAGGATTTAAATTGAATACAGAAGAACATTAATCAATAACATATTTTAAAGATAAATTGAATTACCCTGTAATCCATATTACTTTTATTAAGTAGATTTTATCCTGAAACACCAAGAATTTTGAAGTTCTGAAGTATAAATAGGGTAATTTAATTTTAAACTATTAGGTTTAGAATTACTTACAAAACTTTAATCTATGCTGTTATGTGTCGTAACTTACCAAGAGGAATAAATCTATTTATGTCAAGCAAAGAATCAAAATCTATTGTTTGACCTGGTCACTATAGTGTTACAAAGAAAGAAACTCATTGCTTCATCGATTCCACATCTTTATCAGCATTACTGAGACTTGTTGAACCTTGACATGGTTATAAGTGAATGGGTTGTGACAATCAGGTACAACCCATCCATCACAGAGAACTTGAAATTAGCCTCTACGCAGATTCTCCTCTTATGGTGAAGTCTCCTGGATTGTCATATCCACTACAGTGATTCCAACTCTTGGGTTGAGTTAGCGACTGCACTTGAGCCACACTGTTAATCACAAAAGGCTTCCACTGCTTTGAAAATTCTTTCAACTAATGAAGAACAACTTGAGAATCACAGAACAAAAAAATTAATTTAGTGAAAGGTGGAAAAAGAGTTCGTAAGTAGTTTTCTAATTATGCCACAAAGAGAGCTGCCATCAGTTCCGTACAGTGATGGCAATGAGAGGGCTGATGCAGCTGCTAAATATGTTTCTGGCCCATCTCTTCCATCAGTTCCTTTGTCTGACATGAGAAGAAATGTTAAAATATTAATGTATTCTCTTTAGGAGGAGTCATGGGACATGCAAGTCACTAATAAATTGTATGCCATATTTCCATACATCTTCTCGTTATCAGTTTTACCAATATGAAGTGCTGATGTAAGATTAAATCACATTCATATTGGACACACACAGATATTTGTTTTTAAGTGAACTAAATCCATGGAGTAAAATGTGTGATGAACCATTTACTGTATATCGTATTTTAATTTCATGTCCATATTTTAACCAATATCATTTACTCTTTTTTAAGTGTGATATTTTAACTTTGATTTGCTTGGGAAACCACCCCACCAGAACCTGTTTGCTTTTTTGAGGGCAATAGGTTTTTTACATTATATTTAATTTTGATTTTTCCCTTTTATATTTTATTTGTGGATTTTAATATATATATATATATATATATATATATATATATATATATATATATATATATATGCTGATTTGTTTTTTAAAGTTTTAATATTTCTTGAGTTTCCAAAAAACAATAATAATACTAATAATAAATAAAATAAAATAAATTATCTGCTTCAAAAATTTTATTCTTGGTGCAGCATGTCCATTTTTGGACCTTGTGCCATAAAACCCACCCAATCAACCAATTATTTCCATTCGGGTAAGAGTCATAGATTTTAATGTAGCTGCTTTACTTAGACATAATAAAACTCACTTCAATATTCTTGTCTAAAGTCAGATACCAAAGGTATGTAATACCTCCATAAGCCTTAAGACTAGCATTGCAGAACTCATGTTGGCGCAGCATGTCCATTTTTGGTCCTTGCGCCATAAAACCCAACCAACCGCAGAACTCATGAAGTGAAACTTCCGTCACATCAGTACTTGCAAATAGCTTGCGATCAAGATTTATTGAGTAAAGCTCATGAAGTTCTGAAGTCCATGTTTTCCGCTTCCCTTCTAAATTACTGGGTAGATTTTCATCCTATTTCAATTCTTGTGCCCATATTTCATGTATAAGAATTTTTATTGTAATTAAAAAAGGACTAATAATTCAATGAGGATCAAATTTTCCTGAAATAACTCTCAGCATGTACCTTTTTGTGATTCCAGTATATATTGACTCCATTATTTTACTTAATTTTATCCTCAACAGGATCTTAAACTAATCCTAAATATCCTGCTTCTTCTCTGTTTTCCTTATATCTATTTTCATACCAAAGTTTATTAAGCTGTGGACAATTTTTTATTTTCTCAAATGAAATACAGCAGCATGAAGTATTTTTATAACCAAAGAGGTTAATTGATCCACATCTTGAATGGTCTTAGCCCCATAATTCAAGTCATGAACATAAAGACAAGAATTTAGCATTTCAAGACAATCTAGATATTCTTCTTTAGATTTCTTAATGTAAAACTTCAAAACACAAGTCAAGCAAAAGGAGATGTTAGATGAAAGGGAAGATGATTTAGTTGAAAAGTTTAAAATGATTCACACATACCTTCTGGAAAGTACAAAAATTTCAGATATCTTCTTTCTTCCTCAGCAATCTCTATCATAAGAAATGATTTCTCTAAATCTCTGCAAAATGTGACTGGATTTTGTCGAAACTTTATCTTATCCAATCAACTCACATTAATAATAACTCCCAATTCAAGTCATTTGCTTAAAGACTTGAATTGGGAGTTCATTTTCATTTGCCTTAATACTATAATCTTAACTGGAGTTGTTTTCTTATCATCCCGAATTACTACTCTATGAGGCATGTAGTATCCAAAATTTTTATCCTTATTAATACATTTTCTCCTGATTCGATATTTTAAGTGATCTATCACACTTTGTTTGTACTGCATAAAAATCTCTGTATTTTTATTTAATTTATTGCTTAATGCATCAAAATACTTTTTTACAACTTTAAAATTACATTTTAAACTATTTGGAAGTTTTCATCTTCTTTCCACATTAATTTATAAACATACCTTTCTCCATTAAATTTCAAATTTTTTAATTAACTCTTTGTCTTTATCAGAAAGATTTTGGTTTCCATTGGGAAATTCTTCTAATTCCCAGAATTAAACTATATCTCTCCCCTCCCCCCCCAAAAAAAATTGCAACCAACGAAAACATTAGTTTGAATTTTGTTATCATGAGAGTGAGCAAGTTGCCTACCCTTCTCTCCTTAACATTTCCAAAAGTGAGCCATCAGGAATATTCAAGTTTAAATTAGAAATAAATTCAGTTACAAGAGCCTCTAACTTATAGTCTTTCGTTGGAGAATTGCGATATCTTAAAATTAACTTAATTACTGGATATTGTTTTTCCGGAGCAGTTTTTTGCCTGATTTTAATTTTAATTCATTTGCTAACTTAGCTGATATAAAACTTTAATGTGAAGCATTATTTGGAATTATACTAGTTAAAACAGAATTTTCATCTGAGTTAGCAAAAACCGAACATGTTTGTAAAAAGATTTTATTTTTTGTTCTAATATTATTATGTGCAACTGGTTTTATTAAACTCGGGAAGTTGGTTATTTAAAGCAAATTCCTCTTGGCTGTCTTCTGAAGATAACCTAAGTGAAGAAGTAATACTCAAATTATTATTATTTTTTTTTTACAAACAGACTTCAGATGGAATCTGATTGAACACCTTTTACAAATAATTTGTGCTTTACAATTGCAAGAGAAATGTTTGTTTTTTAAACAACACCAGCATGTATCCTCATGTTTTAGTTAATGCATTTTTTTGTTCAATTTTCGAGTTTACACAGTTTATTGATTTGTGGTTTCCGCTAAAAAATATACAAGCATTATTAATCTGAGTATTCAAGATATAAACAGTAGACAAATTTTTATACTTTCAATAATTTCCTCAATATGTTTTATTACTCTGATTATTTTGAGGAACTCATTACTGCTTTACAAATTTCAAGCAACTCAAACTCATTTCTGAAAAACCTCATTATTTTCGAAATCTTACAAGTCACATTTTTTATTTTGGGTTGTATGAAATTCCAAAACTAAATCTAGAGGTAATAATTTTATTAGTAAGAGATTTAGCAATTGTCTATATGACCCCTATGTAACATTTAATGAACACAAATTTCTAATAACTTCTATTTCATCATACAGTTTACGTAAGCATTTTGTAGAACATACATTTTTAATTGGTTCTAAATTCAAAAATTTTGTCATATATTTATTAATAATGTATTCTTTTCAACTATATCTTTGTTTTAAAGTTCAAGAATAGAATCGTAATTTTTCTCATTTAACTCAAAGATAGCAACAACATTATGTGCAGGACCAGAGAGAAGAGATTTCAACTATTGAAATTTCACAATTTTTGTTAAATAAACATTGGAATCAACTGCATTATCAGTACAATTTAAAAAAATGATAAATTTACTAAAATCACTTGAGAAACTTGCAATTTCTAATTTGGACAGTTATAATAAGATCTAGTTTTTTCTGAAATATTTGATACATTTTGAAGAGAATTATGACTTAACATATTAACTTAAATCATTTCTTTTTTATTTTTGCCAAAATGATTTCGTCTTCATATTTTTTATAGCTTTTTATTTCTTTATCAAACTCATCAGTATCTGAAATGAGATCTTCTATACTCAAATCATAGTTTTTAAAATTAATTCTTTAAATTCTAAAATCTCGAGAATCCAAATCCATTGTAGCAATATTTAATTCCTGAACCTTTTAAACTGTTTTAGCTATGGCATTATAAGCAATGTTTCTTTTTTGTACTTATTTCGAAATTTTATCCATTGTAAAAATTTCAGCATCGAAGTCCAGAATTCTGCCAATAATATTCCAGGTTATAGTTGCACAATTTTAATCCAAATCTTATAGTCTCCTGGCCAATGTATCATGTAGCAGAGGTTCAAAGTAAAGTGCTCAGGGAGCATAGAGTAGACTATGGTTTAAAGACTTAACATTTATTAGATAAATAAAAACTAACTATTTACATAAAGTGCTTTATTATGAAGTACATCGAACTTCCTGAAGAGATACATAACAGACAGCCTACCACACTCTGGCTTAATTAATTTTTTATAGACATTTATAGTGCTGCAAAAGTGAGGCATAAGTGCTACACAATGTGCATAATCTGCAAAACTCCCCACATAAGCTTCATTAGTTCACATCTTTTTACATTCACTATATCAATACAAATATTGAACTTATTCACAACATTTGTGCATACATATAATAATATGGATTATAAAATTAACATAAGGAATTAAATAACAATTTTTTTCATTTGAAGACAGTTAAAGATTGAGTTCTAAAGAATAAGTTGAACTGAACATTTTATTAAATGTTTGAATTAATTGTAATTCCATAATTTTACCCGTCATTTTTTTTTAAAGTTTTACTACATAGATTCTCAATTTTTTGTTGCACTCAATATTGTTTTTCTATATAATGACTTGTCATATCATTTTGCCATAAATGTTGTTATACTTATTTCTTATTAAATGGTCTGTGTATTTAAATTCTTAATTTAATTGTTACCTTCAGATTTTGGAAATGACTCTTATTAAAGATGTATAATGCAATTAGTTCTTCTGTTGAAATAAATAAAATAATGTATTTTTAGGAGCAACTGTAATCCAGACATATCATCTATCCTTCGTCAACATTATTCAAAGCCATATTTTTTGCCTGATGATTCTGAACTGAGTGCTATTGATTGGATATTTATGGGTTATAAAGGCACTGGAGCTAGCATGCATCTAGATTATGTACGAAGACCTTCATGGCAAGCACAAATTAGAGGGAAAAAAACTTGGTATCTTTTGCCTCCACCTGAATGTGAAGAAGTTTGTTCCCCCATGAACATAACTGTTCACCGGGGTGATATTATACTTGTGGATACTAATCAATGGTACCACACAACTGTTATAGAAGGTGAGGAAATGAGTGTTACTTTAGGATCTGAATATGACTGAATATTGTTAAAATCTATTTGTGGTATATGTTTTTGAGTGAGATATTTATAAATATATTGACAAAAATTAACTTTCTACATCTTTATAATTTTATACCTATGTACATTGAATGTTTACAGTATTTTTATTGTTTTTCATGCATGAATCCTGTATTGCTATCATAAAATTTGTAAAAGTTGCAAATTGAGGTATTTAAAAAAAAGTAAATAAAATTATACAATCTTGTTGACATTTATATATTTGTATTCTTAATTTGAAAATATCAGTATAGAAATAAGTAATTATACCGTTAAAATTTGGCTCATGCAATTAATTTTAATTTAAAAAAATTTTTTAAGCTAATATTTTATTGGAATTGAAAAATAGTGCAGGCAATTATTTTAAATACCTATTAATTGATATGAGGCAAAATATTCTGAACTTCTCATTTTATTTGAAAAAACAATCATAATAAATAACTCTGAATGTCAGTTGTTGAGTTGTTTTGCAGTAAAAAACTATATTGTGCCATATTTCGTTAATCCTTGTTTAATGCTTTTTTCTGAAGTTTTTTCTCATTTCTTGATACTTCTGTGACTAATATTTCAGTTCAAGGTTTTATTCTCTATTTTTGTAAATAAGCAAAATTTAAATTTCCAGATTTTAAAATGCTACTTGATTTTAATAATAAAACTGACAATAATACTAAATAAGTTTGTATCAGAAACTTGCATTTATTTCATTTACTTCATAGATTATTTACATAAAGTGTTTGTTATAATTAAATAAAATGGATATTTAGAGTTCCTGGAGATTTTTTTCAAGACCTTGGGAATTCCTAAGATATTTAATCCTGATGAAACTGAATTATTGCTAGTAATTTCCTTTTATTGTGTATGTGTGAGAAATCAGTTTAATGATTTTTATTTTATTACTTAGAATTTGGAATGTAATGGACTAAAAGGAATGTAACAGTTAATTTTTAATACTGAAATTGGGGTAAGCAAAGTTGAAATATTATAATTTAAGTAAGAAACAAAAACAAAATTTAAGTAGTTTGTAATTAATTTAATGTTAGTTTTGAAAAATTAACAGAAAAAAAAAATGTCCATTGAATTCATTAAAATGTCTTCCATAGAAAATTTCATGTTTGCATTTTTGAGGTATGACAAGTGAACAGTGACTGAAATAATCACCTGATTTCAATGACATAAGCAACAACATTTTTAACTTTTAGGTACTGGAATTGCTTTTCTTATTTACAAGGAAGACTGCTGAATTGCTCAGTTCTTTCAGATTTCTGCATCATCTTGCATAAATCATAAGGTTGGGATTAGATCTTTTCCTATCTGCTTGTTATGACAGAGCTCTTTTATATTTGCAATGGAATTCTAGTTTTGATTTTTTTTTCAGTCAAGTCATTTTGTTCAGAGAAGTAGCTAATATTCATACAGAGTTTGAATTTGCTTTTTTATCTAAAAATTAATGCTAAAAGACATGCATTGTAATGCAAACAATGTTTCACAATTACAATACAGGCAGGCAAATACCTTTTTTTTTTTTTTTTTTTTTTAATGATTATTACTCTACCATAAATTGCTTAGCTAAAATAATTTTGGTTTAAAAAATATAAATAATGCATTATTTGATTTATCTGTATGTAGTTTAAATTGTATTTTGTTTGGACCAATAGAATTCATTTTAGAGTACTCTAAAGCGAGCAATTTATTTCTTGTTAACCATCTGTGTGTATTTATAAATCAATTTGATTCCTATTTATACTCATTGCAGAGAGAAAAAAAAAAAAAGGTATGCTTCAAAATAAGAAAGGTATCATTAAACATACTTTCTATTTGTAATATTAAAATTCATTTTAAATTGCATATTAAAAAATATAATTTAAGTTAAATAATTTTGATAAAAACACAGTCAAAAATAAATTAGTAAAATTAAAAGCTAAATTTTGAAAAAAGTTGTCTTTTGATAATTTAAAGGAAACATAGCCAAAATCTAATATTGTAGGAGTGTTAAAAATAGTTGTTCAATTAAGTTATTTTTGTACAAAAAATTTAAAAATAGAGTGTAAAAATTAAAATTTCTAGTACCATTTAAAGTGTACATAATTTTTTTCTATTCTTATAAGTAATATTTCTATTGGAGAATTTGTTGAGTATAATTTTGCATGTATAATTAGAGTAATAAGTGTAAGTTAGGAATTAAATTTAATATTGTTTTATCTGACTTTTATAATTTCATCATTGAGTATGTAAATATAATTTTGTTAAGAATGACCAAATATAATCACATTTTTATTCTTTAACTATATTTTATTTTCATACAATAGTTAAATGTTTTTTAGCTGATTATTATTTGACTATTTCATTGTCTGCAGTATTTTCTTGGTCTGAAAGTTGATTTCCAATGAATATAGAAATAATGTTATTGAGATAAAAAAAATTTAAATCAGAGTTAAGATATTGTAATAAAGAAGTGTTATACTTAGTAAATACAATATTTTAATTTCATTTGATTTGCTGCAACCTACCTTTTGCAGCATAGTTTGATTCAATATATTTGATTTATGTGTACTACTGTTATAAAAATGTATAATTTCATTGAATGCATTTTTTACTATTTATATGTTTTAAGCATATCTTAAACTTTATTAACATCACTTTATAAAATTTGTTATATTTTTAATTATTTTTTATTGTTGCTTGGGTTTTGAGGTTATGAATAATCTTATTTCTTTATAATTTATGTTACTTGTAGTTTGTCTTTTACCTTGTGCCACGATATCTAGTCAACCAACTGTTAAATCATTCATTGAAAACTGAA
Organism: Latrodectus elegans; assembly: GCA_030067965.1. Lineage (NCBI taxonomy): Eukaryota > Metazoa > Arthropoda > Arachnida > Araneae > Theridiidae > Latrodectus > Latrodectus elegans. The sequence continues at coordinate 58,230,811 of CM057815.1, forward strand.
ATGTAAAATTTGAATAACTCCACAATAAGTTTATTATCAGCATCTCTACTGACCTATAATTACTGTATATTAATATCATTGTTGCTTGAAATGTCTCCTATATACAACAAAGAAAAAAAAATGATCCCAGAATTTAAGCCCAGAGATTTCCACTTTAAGTTTGATTGTGAATTAAAATTTAAAACAAATTTAATTTTTTATAAATAACTATAAATTGAATGTTTTTGGTTAGCAGTTGAAATTTAATTAGTTTTCCCAGTTACTCATTTAACCAGACTTAATCAATTTTTTTGCAACTTTCAAATGTAAATCAGCATTGTTATAAATAATGTTTTTAGTTATACACTCCATAACATTAATCAGTTGTAGTAGCATATTGGTTTCTGAAACGAAACTATTCATATTTAATGATATTAATGATTTTGTGTATTGTATTTTTTAATATATTATTGAAATACTTTATGTATCACTGGTAACAAATTAATTGATCGATTTCGTGAGAGGTTTTGTAAGTACTCTTCCATGCATTTTAATCCCCTCAGGGCGTTTATTTTCTGCAGGGGGTTATCCTGAAATAATAAATTTTAATTAAGAAAAAACAACTTAAAAAGTTATCACTTAAGTCAATGACGTTTCAATGATAACTAGCCTTTAGCAACGACTGTTTAGAAACAGTTGCTAGGTTAGACGTTACACTAATGTCGTCGTCCATTCTTGAAATTGCCCTTCCTAAGGGGGTTTACCTTCTTTAAGTAAACACAGGTGTCACAATCCCGAGGTACCCCAGTGATCTTTGCTCTTCGTTCTTATCTTCTCTACTCTTATGCTGTTTCATCCTTTTCTCCTTCAGTGTGGATGCCTTTTAAGAGGTTGAGGGGAGCCCTCAACCTCTTACAAGGCATCCACACTAAGGTCATTGGCATCATCAACTGCCGAGATTAGGCCCTCCCTCGTGGAGGAGTATAGAGTGCCTTAAGGGCATGAATGACATCTTGATCCATCGTCTGAATTAGCGATGTAATGTTGGAGTGCAGAAATACACACTGTCATACTGCAGGTGCATTGGATGGCCTTCTGCATTAGGAGAAAAATCTGTCTGTGATCTGCCTTCTCTCTTTTCCTCTCTCCTCTACTGTTCTGCTTTTTTTATTCGGGATAGATCCCGAAATTTTATATTAATTTAAAGGGAGACTATGAATTTTTCTTTTCTTTCAAGGGTTGGTTGTTAGGGTTTTGTGGCGAAATTCTTAAATCGCACATGCTACGCCAAATTTAAGTTATAAGAAATTAAAATTATTTTTTTACATTATTAATTTTGGAAATCCTAATCAACTTTAAAATTACAAAAATAATTTTGTATGGAAATTTAAAATCTAGTTTTAAAATAAAGAATTAAATTCCAATACAAATATTTAAAATAAAAATCATAAAATTAAATAAATATTTATGAAACATATTGCCTTTAAATAGACAAAATGTTTTTGGATGAGGAGAGACAGAAACCTCAATGTTAGCAAGCAAATTCAGGTTGCTCATAACGTTAGCTTGTGCCTCTGTAGCAACTTCAACCACTAAATCTCCAGAACACATTTTCCTAACCCTCTTCACTTCGCCGATATTTCCACTGATAGTTTTTTGGATGAGGAAAGGGGATACTGTATCGAAGGTACCCTCCTTCCGTTTGACAACATAAAACTTTGCTTATAATATTGTTACTGAATACTCCCGTGGTTGGTTGGTTGGTTGGTTTTTATGGCGCAAGATCCAGATAAGGACAAGCTGCGCAAAACACAAGATAGCTTACACCAGTTTTTTAAACCCATTAAAAGTATAAAATAATAATATAGTTAAAATGTACATTAAAATTACAAAGTAGAAATATAGTTAAAATGTATATTAAAGGTATAGAATAGAAATGTAGTTAAAATGTATATTAAAGGTATAAAATAGAAATATAGTTAAAATATATATTAAAAGTATGTAAACATACAATATACACATGTATAAGATTAAAACTTGTGTTTTAATAAAACATTTCTAAATCAGATAAAATTCATAAATCCTATGTCTTTTAAAAACGCAAATAGGTTGCAATGGGGTGGTTCCCCAAGCAGATCTTCTAATGTTAAAATGTTACTTTTGAAATATCTAAAACGCTGATGGTTAAATTCTGGGCATACAATTAAAATGTGATACACTGTAAATGGTTCATCACACTTTTCACACCATGGTTGGAGATCACTTAAAATCAAATGCTTGTGGGTGAAACGCGTGTGACCAATTCGAAGGCGAGTCAGTCTGACGTCTGCGCTTCGTGGAGATGAAACAGATAATGGAATGATGTATGAAAATATGGAATGGAGTTTGTTGCAGACTTGCAGGTCCCAGGATTCCTGCCAAAGAGAATATATGAAATGTTTGAATCCTTTTCTCATGTCCATTGATGGTATAGAAGGCAAAATGGAAGTAGCTGCAGATTTAGCGGCAGCATCAGCTTTCTCATTGCCATCTATTCCTATGTGGCTTGATATCCAACAAAACAGTATCTCGAATCCCTTGTTAGTAACAGTATCAATTAATTTGAATATCTTAGACACAACTGGATGGCAATTATAGTTGTTATTCCTCAAAGCTTCTAATACACTCATACTGTCAGTGTACACACAAAATTTACGTTCATTTTTAGTTGTTACCAACTGAAGTGCTCGGTATATAGCCGTAGCCTCAGCTGTGAAGATGGAGCAGGATTTGTGAAGGCTATAACTGTAGGAGGTATCATCAAGATACACTCCACAACCAACTGATCCTGGACATTTGGATCCATCCGTAAATACTGGAGTGTACATAGTGTACTGACAGCGATGGAATGAATAAAGCTGTTGAAGAATAGCAGTACTTGTGTCTGATTTTTTATTCTTACCAAAGGGATTTAACACAGTAATGTGTGGATTATACCAAGGTGAAAGTGCGTAAAGGTCGGTAGACTCGATTCGGAAATCACATAGGTCAGAAAGCAAATAATAGATTTAATACGACAGAGAAAAGGTGGAATGCTTGATGGTCTAGCATTATATAATCTCTTAAGAGCAGCACTTGGAATCATGGAACGCAAGGGATGATGAGGTGAGGACATGATTTTTGAATAATAATTAAGAGACAGCTGTATCCGCCGCAGGTCTAATGGTAATTGTTGGCAGATTACATATAGACTCTGGACGGGTGATGTACGAAATGCTCCACAGCAAATCCTTAAAGCAGAGTGGTGGACGGTATCCAATCTACGTAAAATGGAAGATCTAGCCGATCCATAAGCAACACAACCATAGTCAATACGAGATAAAATGATTGATTGATAAATTCGGAGCAATGAAGTGCGATCTGCACTCCAAAATGTATTAGACAACACCTTGAGGATATTGAGCATTCGCTCGCACTTCTTCCGCAGATATAAAGTATGCGGATGGAAAGTTAACTTCTTATCGAAAATTACACCGAGGAATTTTATCTCGTTGACCACAGGAATAGGTCTATTGCTTATGTGAAGCACAGGATCGGGATGAAGACTAGTTTTCCTACAGAAATGGACACAGTGACTCTTACTAGGAGATATGCTAAGACCATTTCGTTCACACCAAGTAGTTAGATTGTTTACAGCTGTTTGCAATTGTCTCTCAATTATATTCATGTTTGAACCCTGATATGAAATTTGTAAGTCATCAACATATAAATTCCTATGAACTGAAGATGGTAACTGATGAAGTATGTTATTGATGAAAAGGTTAAAAAGGGTTACGCTTAAAACGCTACCTTGAAGGACACCCTCAGCTTGAGTAAAAGTATTGGAAACTGTACTTCCAATACGTACTTTAAATAGCCTAGTAGCTAGAAAATTCTGTATAAATATTGGAAGACTACCCTTAAATCCAAGATTACGCATATTACGGAGAACACCATAACGCCACGTACGATCGTATGCTTTCTCAATATCGAAGAAAATTGCAACAAGATGGTTTCTCCTCACGAAAGCATTTCGAATTTGGGATTCCAGATCTACTATGTTGTCAATAGTGGATCGTCCTCTTCGAAATCCGCTTTGTTGAAGGGGTATGCAATTATTCTTCTCTAAGATGTAAATGAGTCTAGCATTGACCATATGCTCAAACGTTTTGCACAAGCAACTCGTGAGAGCTATTGGACGATAACTCAGAGGGTCAGATGAATCTTTGCCAGGTTTCAAAATTGGAATCAGTATCGCTTCTCTCCATGATGTAGGATAAGCATGCTCAGTCCAGATTCTATTAAACAATGAAAGTATGTTTAATAAAGAATCATGATTTAAATGACGGAGCATTTGATACCAGATTCCATCTGGTCCTGGGCTAGTGTCGTTTGCCTTAGATAATGCAGCCTTCAATTCTGACAATTCAAAATCACAATTATAGGGTAGATTATGTCGATCATGAAAGCTTAAACGTGTCCGCTCAGCGATTCTTTTAATCCTTAGAAAAGTAGGATTATATGAATCAGAGCTGGAAACACTAGCAAAGGTTTCACCGATGACATTAGCAATATCTACCGCTGAGGGGTGTATTGCAGCTCCGGTTTTTAATACAGGAATGGAATAATCCTGATAAATACCATTGGCTGCTTTAACTTTCCTCCATAATTGTTTACTTGTTGTCGATGAATTGATTGACGACACGTAGTGAATCCAAGATTCTCTTTGACTCTGATGTCTAACTCTTCGAGCTTGAGCTTTGGCTTTTTTAAAAGCAACAAGATTCTCTGTAGTAGGGTATCTTCGGAATATATTCCATTGCTTCCTTTGTTTCTTATAGGAGAGTTGACACTTTTCATTCCACCAAGGTTTCCTGTGTTTATGTGGAATGATGGAATTTTTAGGGATAGCAACATCCGCAGCTCTGATTATTGTGTCGGTGACATATTTAACGGCATCATCTATCATATCTATCTTAACTCTTGTCTCACTGATCACAGCCAATTGCGTGAAAAGTGACCAATCGGCTCGACTGTACACATAATTAAGTGGGTTGTGACACACACTATTATTTCCAGCCTGAGACACGATTAGAGGGAAATGATCACTGTTGTAAAGGTCATTTCCAACTTCAAAATTCAGCAATGGCAAGAGTGATGGAGAACATATAGCTAAGTCCAGAGAGTGAAATGTCCGTGTAGGTTCGTGAAAATAAGTTTTCTCGTCGGTATTCAGCAGACAGAGGCAATTGTCAGATATGAACTGCTCTATCTGACGACCGCGAGAATTCGTATCTTCACTACCCCACAGAGTATTATGACCATTAAAATCACCTAGAAGCAGAAATGGAGCTGGGAGTTGGTCAATTAAATCATCTAGTTCCTCAGAATTTACGACGTCATGTGGTGGTAAATACAGGTTGCAAACAGTGATCAGACAGGTTACGTGAATTTTCACTGCTACAGCTTGTAATGTAGTTCTTAGTTGATGTGCTGTACTTGCATATGAGTTTGTGAATATGCAAACTCCTCCAGATACAGACGCATCACCACCATTTTCCTTTCTAAAGCATTGAAACCCACGCAATTTGGTGTTAACAGTGGGCTTCAGGAATGTTTCCTGGAGAGCCACACATGCGGGGTTGTAGCGAGAGATAACAGATTTGACGTCGTCTATTCGAGAACGAAAACCTCGACAATTCCATGAAACAAAGGAAGTCATTAATGACAGGATTATTATTCACCAGCGGTGCTCATTGCAGTCTCAGATGAATCCTCCAAACTATCAGCATCTGAGGGATACAGTTTGACGGTATCTTCATCCAATGTGAGTCTGGCTTTTCTTTCTGTCAAGGAAGATTTACGAGCACCTTCCTTAGCCAGTTTTAATTTTTTTGCTTGTGATGATCTTGATTTTGCAAATGATAGTTTAGGTATAATATTTGAGGAATTCGTTTCTTTTGGCTTAGAAGATTGTTTTGCAGAAGGCTCTGAAATGGTATCGGTTTGGGTGCAGCAAGATTTTGTTATTTTTTTAGTAGCACTAGCATAGCTGAGACCGGGCTGTGGTGTGCGTGAGGCGACAATTCGTCGAGCCTCCGGATAAGACACATTATTTTTGATTTTTATGGAAGTAATTTCCTTTTCCAACTGCCATGCTGGGCAAGATCGTGAATAGGCAGGATGGTCGCCTTTACAGTTGACACAAACCTTCTTAGCATTGCAGGTAACACTATCGTGGCCAACGTCAGCACAACGGGCACACGTAAGTTTACCTCTGCAAGCTATTTTTGAATGGCCAAAGCGTTGGCATTGAAAGCAGCGAAGCGGATTTGGTATGTAGGGTCGTACAGAGCATCTCATATAGGCAACTTTAATGTGTTGTGGCAAGTCAGGAGTTGAAAATGTTAAAATCAGATGTTTTGTATTGATTGTTATACCATCTCGATTAAGGGTTATACGTTTTACAGCACATACTTTTTGGGATTTTAAGTTTTCTAGTATTTCGTCAGTAGATGTGTATATGAGATCTGCTGCAGAAATTACCCCCTTAGAAAAGTTCAATGTTGTATGAGGTTGAACGACAACATCCACATTACCAATTTTTTCAGCGTTTGTATCAGTATTGCTTGTTTTTCATTAGCAATCTCAACCAAAATATCTCCAGATCTTAGCCTTTTTATATTTTTCACTTCGCCAAGGTGAGAGGAAATACTCTTTTCAATGAGAAATGGCGAGACAAATTGAAAAGAACCTCCTTCAGTTCTTTTAACAGTAAAATATGTTGCGTTTATCATTCCCAACTGTTGCTCCAAAGGGAGAGAAGAATTAGTTGTATTATTCATGTAGAATATCATAAAATTCAGGGACTAGACGGCACAACCTACCACGGAGCCCTACGAGGGGATACAGGTTAACCGTACCAGTGCTAGTCAGTCCCTATACGCTCACGGTACACCCCTGAAGTGGACTCCACCCTTAACGAGTCACCCAGTAGATGTACCGATCGCTTGATCCATAAAGCCGATTGATGTGCTGAGGACCACAACACACCTCCCGTTTACCTGAAGCAGAGGCCAAAGCAATGTGTTGGTCTCAGGAGGCCTCAATTACCAGGATCCTCCTTTCCAGGGACACGGGTCTCCACGCACGGCAAACACGTGGGTGATTTAGTCCTCAAGAGTAGCTAATAGCAACAGAGCGGCGAAAGCTAGTCAAGGGGAGCCCTCAACCTCTTACGAGGCAACCACAATGAGGGGGAAGAGGAAAAAAAGCAGAAGAGTAGTGGAGAGAAGAAAAGAAAGAAGAGGAAAGATCACTGGGGTACCTCGGGATTGTGACACCCGTGTTTACCTAAAGAAGGTAAACCCCTGAGGGGTAAAAATGATGGGAAAATAATCAGATTTAAATGCATTAGAATATATATATATATATAGTATAATCTTTTTTTCTTGATAAAAAAATGCCATTACGAATGAAAAATATCACGTCCTCTTACTTTTCTTTTCTTGTTAGAAATGAATTTCGTCTGGTTATGACGTTTCCTTTTATACATTCCACTGCCTACCATAGTTTGTATTTTATCAATGGCTCGCTTGGCTAATTTTTTACCAGTCTGCTTCGAGCGGGTCTTAACAGATAGATGTTTGAAAATCTTGTCCAGATATAACAGAAACTACTGTCCAAATATAACATCAAAACTGATCCTGTAGCTAAAGCTTCTTTACCGATTGATTTTGATCCTCAAACGATATAAGGTAATGCCATTCGAAATAGACGACGGAATATTCCTCCCAAGCCATAACCTTTTCAAAGGAAATACCACTGTAAAATGGCAACACAGATCCTAATTGATCAGTATAATGGTCTTCCTGTTTTTTGGAGCTGCAAACATAGAGTACTTTCATGTTGATATCTTTTTATTATAAGGATTTAAATGAAGGTGGTTTAAGTATTTATAGTATTTGACGCATTCTAAAATGCAATACTATAATAACTTTCCCTCTTTCAAATGGCTCAAATTCACCTGGATTTAATCTTAATTCAATATTAATTGTTTGAAAAGTATTCCTGATTATTGGAACATAAAGTTGTCTGTCAAAATGACGGCTGACCATTTCTCCATCCTTTCCTTCCACTTTAACGATTCTTAAAAGGGGTGCTTGACTGTTGCCTATGACTTGTGGTGTTACAATATACATACATAAATGCATGAGGATCTGCTACAAATGAACTGTGTGTAGTTCCTTTAATTTTTCCACTTTCAAATCCTAGAGCCCATCATCAAAACTAATCGAAAATCCCTCTTTAACTGTAATTTTCACTTTTTTTGTTGATTTATTAAAACCTAAATAAGGTTTATCATGAAGTAAAATATCATTCAATGCCTTCAATATGTCAGTAATACTTTCGTAAGAACCCGGTGGAATTTTTTTCACAACATTTCGTGAAATATTTCCCTCTGGTATTTCAAATATAAAGGAATTTCCATTTTCATTCACATTAAACCAAGAATGAGGATAAATAATTTCAGATAATCCTACTTCCCATTCTCCACTTAAATTTATTGGAGAAGGTAATTGTGTTATAAAATGAGAGATTTTGTTATCTGGAAAATATCTCAAGGAGCTATGAGAAGGTAGTGTTACATAGAAAAACATTTTATCAAATAAACTAAAATTAGAAAGATTTTCTTATTTATATTAACCTAACTTCCTCTACCCAATCATTGAACTTATCAGGATATCCAAGAAATTTTACAAAATATTGATATTTTGTTCCAATCTTCCGCTTTTTAATGATTTTTTCTACAGGATAAAAACCAGAGTCTAACTTTTTGCATTTCTTCAACATAAAAAGTGCCTTTAATAATTTCATTAAGTCTTTTAGTTTATACACAGGGGTATTTCGAGGAACTATTTCGTGTAGTATAAATAGTTCTCGAGACCAATTATTTTCATATCTCTTTTCAAAATAACGTTTAGATTTGCTAATTAGAACAACACATCACCTTTTGAAAAAAGATATGTTACATTCGTAAATAATGAAATACCTCCATATAAATTTTTAAACACTTGGGATTGATTATCGATATTCACTGATGCAGGTTCCATTTTAATACTCCGATGCCTTGTATGATTATAACTATACTAATTTATCAATAACATCAATATATTTTCGAGTGTTAAATTCTGTAAACTATTTCCACATTTTAGTCTTTAAAGTTCTGTTAAATCGTTCAACTATACTAGCTTTTGTTTTATTGTGTGCGGTAAAAAAATGAATATTTAACTTTCTAAAATAATTTTGGACTAGCTTATTAGTAAACTCCATGCCTTTGTCACATTGTATGGCATTTTGAATATAAAGGACGTCACACTTTGAATATTTTTTTAAAATTCTTTAAGAACATTCAAACCAGATTTTTGTTTCAGGGGGCTGCCCATGCAAATTTAGAAAACACGTCTACAGGTTAATAAATATTTAGCTAAAGCCTGCAAATCAACAAGATCAGCCTGAAACTGTTCATCTATGCCCCCAACAATTATTCTATTTCGTTTAAATTTATGTTCATACTATTATTATATAATTTATGTTTAATAGGTTTATGTAATGTGTAGGAGTCTTTAGATTGTAGCCAGTTTTTGATAACTTTTCTCGTTACTTTCCCATTTAAAGAATGATAAATTGCATCCACTCCACCAAAACTCCCTGGATGAGCTGCATTATTATACGTTGGAGATATTTTCTAATCTAAAATACTATTAGTTATAGTATTTAAGTACGAAAAAAATTAGATCTTTACTTCATAACATTTACACAAAGAATGAGAAATATATCAAAGACATAAATATTTTATTGTATTCAATAATAACATTACAACTATATAATGTTACAAAATTCCTTTCTAACCAATGACATTTCATCTAAGTTTACACTTTTTAAAAAAGTTTCAGACAAGCAAGTATTGTCCTAAAGGCAATTGATTAGGTGTTACCCTTATAGCCTTTATTTCTTTCTCAAAATCAACAATGAGACTTACCACGTTTAAGTTCATGCATGACTCGTTGAAATCTGCTATTGAGAATACATCTTCTGGTTCCGGCTCTTCATCACGTGGCAAAGCAAGAGTTAATCCTTTTTTTATAATCAATATGTCGGTGCAAAACATTTTGAAGAGATGATAACAAAGAAGTAGTGTAATCCAATAAGGGTGGAAAACACTTTTTCATTGGATATTTTGACACGAGTCTCATAGAAGTTAATAGCTCTATATTCCAAACTAATGAAACTTGTGAACACAGACTCTTTGAGACCTTTTAATTTTTCCCAAGCTCCCAGAAGAGGAACATGTTCAGGAATACTGGTATCAAGGAAAGATCCACCGTTTTCGTGTACTATATAAATATAAAAGAAATAAATATTTATCGAAAATATTTTAAATATAATGGAATAGGAAAATATTTAACTAAAAAGAAAACATAGTACTCACATTCCTTTCATCATATTTTCTTTTGCAACTCGATGATTCGTTGATAAGACTTGCAATTATACTGCTTAATTGAAGATTGAAGTTTTACGTAAATATTAATTAAGTCCTTTTAAATATCAGATAAGAATTAACTAAAATGTTGAAATAAATAATTGAAACAGGCAAAACGTGTGTTCAAAAGTAACTCAGATTCACAGTAATGCAATATCGATATTAAATACGATTCTCGTTAACAATCATTGCCAAAATATTCTCTGTAAAGTTAAAGAACCAATCACAAAATTCATTTCACCAGAAACTTCTATCAATGTAGTAACCATGTTTTTTCAGGTTTGACCATGCATGTTGTTATTGTTTATATGGTTCTTGTTACCAATCATATGTTGTTGCCACTCAAAAAGTTTAAAAATATCAAATTTTTTTTTCGGAAAAAACAAATAGAAAAGATCAGAAATATATTTCTTGGCGTAGCATGTCCAATTTTGGACCTTGTGCCATAAAACTCAACCAATCAAGCAACCAACTTAAAAATATCAAAAGTAATATTAAATATAATAACCAAAAGAAGCACATGTATTACTAAACCCAACTCTATTTACAATCATTGGTTGTAGTACAAACTCGTATATCAATATTAATGCCGCTGTAAAAAAGAAAGTTTAAACCGAAACCTAAAACTCAACACAAGTAGTATGCAGGGAATTCCATGAGGCGAAAGGGGCGTGGCACCTCACGGAAACCTCTGCATATTACTGATAAATTAATCATTCCATATTAGCGCGTTATAATTTTAAAAAATTCAGACCTTTCCCCGAAACAATTTTTCCCCTTCAATTTTATAAATAAAAGGTGTATTATTTGTAAATTTGTTTTAACACTGCTCATTTTTTATGAAATGAGTGTAAGGTGTTCTGATCGCAATTTTTTACTGTACTTTACTTGAAGAATTTCCTTAGACAATGAAGAGAGTTGCTGTTAATTTTTCAACTCCAGTTAAAAGGGTCAGATTTAACAAGGAGTCAAAGCATGATCCATCTATTCCCTCCAATCCTCTTTCAAGGTATCACTATCATTTTGGCGATAAGAACTATGCTTTAATTTCGAACTTTGCTGGTGCAGTACGAGTTCATCTATATATATATATATATATATAGATGAACTCGTATATATATATATATATATAAGAGAATATACATCTAACGAGAATAATAGACTCGTTCCTACGAGAAAGGGAGTAACACTCAGCACATTTTTGTGGCAGTCTCTCGCTAACAGCCTAGAATCAGATATGTCATTCTACAAAGGTGAAAGTCAAATTGTAAAAGACTCATTGTTTGTGTGAAAAGCTTTCGTCAAGTCTTAACACTGTTTGAAACCTGTATTTACCACCACATGACGTCGTAAATTCGGAGAAACTAGATGATTTAATTGACCAACTCCCAGCTCCATTTGTGCTTCTAGGTGATTTTAATAGCCATAATACTCTGTGGGGTAGTGAAGATACGAATTCTCGCGGTCGTCAGATAGAGCAGTTCATATCTGACAATTGCCTTTGTCTGCTGAATACCGACGAGAAAACTAATTTCCACGAACCTACACGGACATTTCACTCTCTGGACTTAGCTATATGTTCTCCATCACTCTTGCCATTGCCGAATTTTGAAGTTGGAAATGACCTTTACAACAGTGATCATTTCCCTTTAATCGTGTCTCAGGCTGGAAATAATAGTGTGTGTCACAACCCACCTAGTTATGTGTACAGTCGAGCCGATTGGACACTTTTCACGCAATTGGCTGTGATCAGTGAGACAAGAGTTAAGACAGATATAATAGATGATGCCGTTAAATATGTCACCGACACAATAATCCGAGCTGCGGATGTTGCTATCCCTAAAAATTCCATCATTCCTCATAAACACAGGAAACCTTGGTGGAATGAAACATGCCAACTCTCTTGTAAGAAACAAAGGAAGCAATGGAATATATTTCGAAGATACCCTACTACGGAGAATCTGGTTGCATTAAAAAAAGCCAAAGCTCAAGCTCGAAGAGTTACACGTCAGAGTCAAAGAGAATCTTGGATTCGCTACGTGTCGTCAATCAATTCATCGACAACAAGTAAACAATTATGGAGGAAAGTTAAAGCAGCCAATGGTATTTATCAGGATTATTGCATTCCTGTATTAAAAACCGGAGCTGCAATACACTCCTCAGCGGTAGATATTGCTAATGTTATCGGTGAAACCTTTGCTAGTGTTTCCAGCTCTGATTCATATAGTCCTACTTTTCTAAGGATTAAACGAATCGCTGAGCGGACACCTCTAAGCTTTCATGATCGACATAATCTACCATATAATTCTGATTTTGAATTGTCAGAATTGAAGACTGCTTTATCTAAAGCAAACGACACCAGCCCAGGACCAGATGGAATCTCGTATCAAATGCTCCGTCACTTAAATCATGATTCTTTATTAAACATACTTTCACTGTTTAATAGAATCTGGATTGAGCATGCTTATCCTACGTCATGGAGAGAAGCGATAGTGATTCAAATATTGAAACCTGGCAAAAATTCATCTGACCCTCTGAGTTATCGTCCAATAGCTCTCACGAGTTGCTTGTGCAAAACTTTTGAGCGTATGGTCAATGCTAGACTCATTTACATCTTAGAGAAGAATAATTGCATACCTCTTCATCAAAGCGGATTTCGAAGAGGTCGATCAACTATTGATAACATAGTAGATCTGGAATCCCAAATTCGAAATGTTTTCGTGAGGAGAAATCATCTTGTTGCAATTTTCTTCGATATTGAAAAAGCATACGATCGTACGTGGCGTATTGGCATTCTCCGCAATATACATAATCTTGGATTTAAGACTAATCTTCCAATATTTATACAGAATTTTCTAGCTACTAGGCTATTTAAAGTACGTATTGGAAGTACAGTTTCCAATACTTTTACTCAAGCTGAGGGTGTCCCTCAAGGTAGCGTTTTAAGCGTAACCCTTTTTAACCTTTTCATCAATAACATACTTCATCAGTTACCATCTTCAGTTCATAGGAATTTATATGTTGATGACTTACAAATTTCATATCAGGGTTCAAACATGAATATAATTGAGAGACAATTGCAAACAGCTGTAAACAATCTAACTACTTGGTGTGAACGAAATGGTCTTAGTATATCTCCTAGTAAGAGTCACTGTGTCCATTTTTGTAAGAAAACTAGTCTTCATTCCGATCCTGTGCTTCACATAAGCAATAGACCTATTTCTGTAGTCAACGAGATAAAATTCCTCGGGGTAATTTTCGATAAGAAGTTAACTTTCCTTCCGCATACTTTATATCTGCGGAAGAAGTGCGAGCGAATGCTCAATATCCTCAAGGTGTTGTCTAATACATTTTGGGGTGCAGATCGCACTTCATTGCTCCGAATTTCTCAATCAATAATTTTATCTCTATATGGTTGTGTTGCTTATGGATCGGCTAGATCTTCCATTTTACGTAAATTGGATACCGTCCACCACTCTGCTTTAAGGATTTGCTGTGGAGCATTTCGTACATCACCCGTCCAGAGTCTATATGTAATCTGCCAACTATTACCATTAGACCTGCGGCGGATACAGCTGTCTCTTAATTATTATTCAAAAATCATGTCCTCACCTCATCATCCCTTGCGTTCCATGATTCCAAGTGCTGCTCTTAAGAGATTATATAATGCTAGACCATCAAGCATTCCACCTTTTCTCTCTCGTATTAAATCTATTATTTTGCTTTCTGACCTATGTGATGTCCGAATCGAGTCTACCGACCTTTACGCACATTCACCTTGGTATAATCCACACATTATTGTGTTAAATCCCTTTGGTAAAAATAAAAAATCAGACACAAGTACTGCTATTCTTCAACAGCTTTATTCATTCCATCGCTGTCAGTATAATATGTACACTCCAGTATTTACGGATGGATCCAAATGTCCAGGATCCGTTGGCTGTGGAGCTTATCTTGATGATACCTCCTACAGTTATAGCCTTCATAAATCTTGCTCCATCTTTACAGCTGAGGTACGGCTTTATACCGAGCACTTCAGCTGCTACAAACTAAAAATGAACGTAAATTCTGTGTGTACACTGACAGTATGAGTGTATCAGAAGCTTTGAGGAATAACAACTATAAATGCCATCCAGTTGTGTCTAGGATATTCAAATTAATGGATACTGTTACTAACAAGGGATTTGAGATATTGTTTTGTTGGATAACAAGCCACATAGGAATAGATGGCAATGAGAAAGCTGATGCTGCCGCTAAATCTGCAGCTACTTCCATTTTGCCTTCAATACCATCAATGGACATGAGAAAAGGATTCAAACATTTCATATATTCTCTTTGGCAGGAATCCTGGAACCTGCAAGTCAGCAACAAACTGCATTCCATATTTTAACACATCATTCCATTATCTGTTTTATCTTCACGAAGCGCAGATGTCAGACTGACTCGCCTTCGAATTGGTCACACGCGTTTCACCCACAAATATTTGATCTTAAGTGATCTCCAACAGTGGTGTGAAAAGTGTGATGAACCATTTACAGTATATCACATTTTAATTGTATGCCCAGATTTGAACCATCACCGTTTTAGATATTTTAATAGTAATATTTTAGCATTAGAAGATTTGCTTGGGGAACAACCCCATCGCAATTTATTTGCGTTTTTAAAAGACATAGGATGTATGAATTTTATCTGATTTAGAAATATTTTATTTAAATACAAGTTATTAATCTTATACATGTGTATATTGTATGTTTACATACTTTTAATATATATTTTAACTATATTTCTATTTTATACTTTTTATGTACAATTTAACTATATTTCAATTTTATACTTTTAATAGGTAAAAAATTGGTGTATAATATCTTGTGATTGGCGCAGCTTGTCCTTATCTGGACCTTGCGCCATAAAAACCAACCAACCAGCCTACATAAGCAACTCGTCAGAGCTATTGGTCAATTATGTGAAGGAACAGAAGGATCCTTACCAGCCTTAAGGATCGGAATCACTATTGCTTCGCTCCAAAGTAATGGGAATTTATTTTCAGTCCAGGTTGGTTGGTTGGATTTTGGCGCAAAATCCAAAATGGATATGCTTCTCCAAGAAGAGGGTTTTTAAAAGGATCTTTTTATTTATTTTTCATTTTCACCATTATTTTTAAAACCCAAGCAACATTAAAACTTTAAAACACAAAAATAAATGTATTTATTTATCTCAAAATCCAATTAAAAATATAAATGGAAAAAAATTAAAAGTAAATATCAATTAAATATGATATAAAAACCTATTCCTCAAAAAGGCAAATAGGTTATTGTGGGGTGATTCCCCAAGCAAATCACACAAAGTTAAAATATCACATTTAAAAAAGAATAAACGATATTGGTTAAAATATGGAAATGCAATTAAAATATGATGTACAGTGAGTGGTTCATCACATGTTTCACACCATGGTTTTAGTTCACTTAGAAACAAATGTCTGTGTGTGATGGTTGGTTGGTTGAGTTTTATGGCACAAGGTCCAAAATTTGACATGCTGCGCCAAGAAATATATTTCTGATCCTTTCTATTTGTTTTTTTTTTTCTAGATCTTTATTTTTAAACCCAAACAAAATTAAAATTTTAAAAAACAAAAATCAGTGTATATATATATATATATATATATATTAAAATCCATGTATAATATATATATAAGGAAAATCAAATATATATATATATAATTCTAAATTTTAAAACATAAATTAAATATAATATAAAAAACCTATTGCTCTTAAAAAGGCAAATAGGTTACTGTGGGGTGGTTCCCCAAGCAAATCACACAAAGTCAAAATATCACAGTTAAAAAAGAGTAAACGATATTGGTTAAAACATGGGCATGAAATTAAAATATGATAGACAGTGAAAGGTTCATCACACGTTTTACACCAAGGATTTAATTCGTTTAGAAACAAATGTCTATGTGTGAAACGTGTGTGACCGATACGAAGGCGAGTTAATCTAACATCAGCACTTTGTAGCGGAAAACTGATAATGATATGAGATAAGGAAAAATGGCGCACAATTTGTTAGTGACCTACTGTGGGGTGGTGCTCCAAAGCTCCTGGAAGAGGGAATAGGCAAACTTTTTAACACACTTCCTCACATCTGGAAGGGGGATGGATGACAGCATTGGACTTGATGCTGCTTTAGCAGCCGCATCTGCCTTTTCATTTCCCTCGAGACCTACGTGACCTGGGATCCAACAAAATTTATTATCATACCCCTTGCCAGCAAGGGAATCCAATATTTGATAAATCTTGGACACAACCGGATGACGGTGAATATTCGAAGTTCCCAACGCTTCCAATACACTCAAGCTGTCAGTATACACGCAAAAGGAATGAGAATTTACAATACCCACGAGCTGAAGCGCTTTATAAATTGCAGTAGCTTCAGCTGTAAAGATGGAGCAGGAAGCATGAAGGCTGTAATTATATGTATTATTATTCATAAAAATACCACAGCCGACATGTCCTGCAGTTTATGAACCATCCGTGAATATTGGCGTGTATGAAGAATACTGACAGCGATGTGAATAATAGAGCTGTTGGAAAATTGCAGAGGTTGTGTCCGATTTTCTAAAGTTGGTAAATACATTAATTATAAATATTTGTGGATCATACCAAGGTGGATGTGCTAATATGTCCGTTTTAATAAATCGGACATCACATAGGTCAAACAAGGATAAATGATTTTTTGTTCGAGTGAGGAAGGGTGGGATGATGTATGGTCTAGCATCATATAACCTCTTCAGAGTAGGAGTAAGAGCAGAAGAATATAATGGATGATGAGGGTCAGACATAATTTTTCAATAGTAATTGAGAGACAGCTGCATACGTCGCATGTCTAAAGGCAATTGTTGGCATATTGCATGAAGACTATGGACGGGTGATGTGCGGAATGCGCCTGAACATATTCTCAGAGCAGAATGATGGACAGTGTCCAGTCTGCGTAGAACAGAAGATCTAGCGGATCCGTAAACAACACAACCATAGTCAAGTCGAGATAAAATTAATGATTGGTAAACCCGGAAGAGTGACGTGCGATCAGCACCCCAAGATGTATTTGAAAGCACCTTGAGGATATTGAGTGATCGCTCGCACTTCTTCCGCAAATGTAAAACATGCGGAAGAAAGGTTAATTTACGGTCAAATATCACTCCGAGGAATTTTACCTCACTGACCACAGGTATAGGTGTGTTGTTTATACGAATAATGGGATCATTGTGGAGGCTAGTCTTCCTGCAGAAATGGACACATTTGCTCTTGCTAGGAGACAGTGTATGGCCATTCTCAGCACACCATGCAGCAATTTTATTAACAGATGTTTGTAATTGTCTCTCAATTAAATTCATGTTAGACCCTTCACACGATATTTGCAGGTCATCAACGTACAAAGTACCATGAACAGAAGGTGAAAGTTGATGAAGAATGCTACTTATATGAAGATTAAAAAGGGTGACACTTGAAATACTTCCCTGAGGAACACCTTCCAGGTTGGTTAAAAGTATTGGACAAAAACGTACCAATACGAATTTTAAAACCACGGGAGCGTAAAAAGTTTTGTATAAATATCGGCAAATTACCCCAAAGCCAAAATCATACATCCTACGGAGAATTCCATAACGCCACGTACGGTCGTAAGCCTTCTCTATGTCAAAGAAAATGGAAACGAGATGATTCCTCCGCACAAAAGTATAGCGGATATGAGTAATATTATCAAGAGTGGAACTTCCTTTACGAAAGCCACTCTGATTAATATGAATGTATTTATTTATTTCTAAGACATATACGAGACGGGCGTTGACCATACGTTCGAGAGTCTTACACAAGCAACTCGTCAGAGCTATTGGTCGATAATGTGAAGGAACCGAAGGATCCTTACCAGACTTACGGAATCACTATTGCTTCGCTCCAAAGTAATGGGAATTTATTTTCAGTCCAGATCCGGTTGAACAAAAACAGCATGTTCAACAGGGAGACTGGACTTAAATGGCGAAGCATTTGATAACTGATTCCATCACGTCCTGGGCAAGTATCATTGGCCTGCTGTAAAGCTCTTTTCAATTCCAACATCCGAAATTTACAGTTGTACGGAAAAGCTTGTCCATTGTTGAAACGAATTGGTGTTCGCTCAGCGCGACTCTTAGTCCTTAAAAACAAAGGACTGTAAGAGTCGTTGCTTGAGACGCTAGCAAAAGTTTCACCAAGAACGTTAGCGATGTCCTTAGGAGAAGAGTATACAGCAGCTCCGGATTTCAAAATAGGAATGGAAAATTCCATATAGATTCCATTGGCTGCTTTCACTCTTCTCCATAACTGCTTACTGGATGTGGAAGAAGTTATTGATGATACATAGCGAGACCAAGATTCCTTCTGACTTCGACGATGAGCTCTACGAGCTAATGCTTTTGCTTTCTTAAAGGCGATCAGATTCTCCGTTGTGGGGTATCTTCTGAATAGCCCCCATAACTTCCTCTGTTTTTTATATGTCTCTTGGCATTCTTTGTTCCACCAAGGTTTGCAATGCCTGTGTGGTATGGAGGAACTTTTAGATATTGATGCATCAGTTGCGTTCTTAATTGTTTCGGTGACTTTACAAACAGCAATATCAATATCTTCGATGAAAACCATTTCATCATCAACGACTACCAATTGCGTAAATAATATCCAATCTGCCCGACTGTACACGTAAGTAGGTAGACGTTGTCCTACACTACAAATGGCAAGATCGAGAGAATGAAATGTTCTCGTGGGTACATGGAAACATGTTTTCTCGTCGGTATTAAGCAGACAGAGACTGTTATCTGAAATAAACCGTTCTATCTGCCGACCGCGAGAATTAGTATCATCATTTCCCCACAAAGAACTATGGCCGTTAAAGTCACCCAACAGTAGAAATGGTGTTGCCAGCGGATCTATTAATGCATCCAGTTCCTCTTGGCGGATGACATCATGTGGTGGTAGATATAAACTACAGACAGTTAATAAGCATGTAGTATGAATTCTTACAGCAACTGCCTGTAGAGTAGTATTCAATGCATGGGCAGTGCTGGGGTAAGCATTACATGTTAATATACAAACACCTCCAGACACTGCACCATCATCACCACAATCTTTTCTAAAGCATGTAAAACCCTCGCATGGAAAAATTATTGCTTGACTTCAGGAATGTCTCCTGAAGTACAACACATGTGGGGTTGTATGATGAAATTATAGACTAGATATCATCATGATGAGAACGCAAACCATGGCAATTCGAAGAAGCTAAGGAAGTTATTGTTGAGTTAGAAAAGCTCCTTTCCCGGAGCCGTAAGGTATACCATCTGACATCTCCTCCAAAGAGAGATCTTCGTCAGAGGGATGTAGATATACAGCATCCGCTTTCAGGGATAAGGCTTTACGGGTGGATATGGAGGGTCTGGGATTACTCTCCTTGGCATATTTTAGTTTTAAAGCCTTTAGGGCTGTAGATCTAGCCGTTGAAGCTTTTTTACGGAGAGTAGTTGTGGATGTTGTTTTTGGTTTTTTCTCTGAATTTGGGGGTAATTTAACTATTGCAAATGAAAGAGCATCCGTTTGCGTACTAACCGCTCTGGTGACCTTGGCTGCAACAGTTGCATAGCTAACTCCTACTGGAGGTGTACGAGCAGTAACGAAGCGTCTCGCTTCGGGATATGAACAATTATTCTTAACTTTGGTGGTTGTGATCTCCTTTTCCAGTATCCAGATAGGACAACTTCTAGCGTAGGAGGGGTGGTCAGCCTTACAATTGACACACCTCTCCTTTGCAGAACAAGACGAACTGTCGTGGCCAACTGCTGCGCAGCGAGCGCAAGTCAGTTTGACCCTGCAAGTCGCTTTGGAGTGACCAAATCTCTGGCACTGGAAACAACGCAAAGGATTTGGGATAAACAGCCTTACGGATAGATGCATATACGCAGCTTTAATATGCTGCGGTAGATCTGGCGTCGCAAAAGTCAGTACGAGATGTTTAGTATTTAAAACCTGCCCATCACGTCTGACTGTAATGCGTTTTACGGCACAGACCTTTTGATCTCTGAGATTTTCTAATATCTCGTCCGTAGGCGTATTTAGCAAATTCTTGGTGGATACCACACCACGCGAAATGTTAAGGTTCATATGAGGTTGGATGGATCCAAATGTCCAGGATCAGTTGGTTGTGGAGTGTATCTTGATGATACCTCGTACAGTTATAGCCTTCATAAATCCTGCTCCATCTTCACCGCTGAGGCTACGGCTTTATACCGAGCACTTCAGCTGCTACAAACTAAAAATGAACGTAAATTCTGTGTGTACACTGACAGTATGAGTGTATTAGAAGCTTTGAGGAATAACAACTATAATTGCCATCCAGTTGTGTCTAAGATATTCAAATTAATTGATACTGTTACTAACAAGGGATTTGAGATACTGTTTTGTTGGGTACCAAGCCACATAGGTATAGATGGCAATGAGAAAGCTGATGCTGCCGCTAAATCTGCAGCTACTTCCATTTTGCCTTCATTACCATCAATGGACATGAGAAAAGGATTCAAACATTTCATATATTCTCTTTGGCAGGAATCCTGAAACCTGCAAGTCAGCAACAAACTCCATTCCACATTTTCACACATCATTCCATTATCTGTTTTATCTCCATGAAGCGCAGATGTCAGACTGACTCCCCTTCGAATTGGTCACACACGTTTCACACACAAACATTTGATCTTAAGTGATCTCCAACAGTGGTGTGAAAAGTGTGATGAACCATTTACAGTATATCACATTTTAATTGTATGCCCAGATTTGAACCATCACCGTTTTAGATATTTTAATAGTAATATTTTAGCATTAGAAGATTTGCTTGGGGAACAACCCCATCGCAATTTATTTGCGTTTTTAAAAGACATAGGATGTATGAATTTTATCTGATTTAGAAATATTTTATTTAAATACAAGTTATTAATCTTATACATGTGTATATTGTATGTTTACATACTTTTAATATATATTTTAACTATATTTCTATTTTATACTTTTTATGTACAATTTAACTATATTTCAATTTTATACTTTTAATAGGTAAAAAAAAAAAATTGGTGTATAATATCTTGTGATTGGCGCAGCTTGTCCTTATCTGGACCTTGCGCCATAAAAACCAACCAACCAGCCTACATAAGCAACTCGTCAGAGCTATTGGTCAATTATGTGAAGGAACAGAAGGATCCTTACCAGCCTTAAGGATCGGAATCACTATTGCTTCGCTCCAAAGTAATGGGAATTTATTTTCAGTCCAGGTTGGTTGGTTGGATTTTATGGCGCAAAATCCAAAAATGGATATGCTGCGCCAAGAAGAGGGTTTTGAAAAGGATCTTTTTATTTATTTATCATTTTTCACCATTATTTTTAAAACCCAAGCAACATTAAAACTTTAAAACACAAAAATAAATGTATTTATTTATCTCAAAATCCAATTAAAAATATAAATGGAAAAAAATTAAAAGTAAATATCAATTAAATATGATATAAAAAACCTATTCCCCTCAAAAAGGCAAATAGGTTATTGTGGGGTGATTCCCCAAGCAAATCACACAAAGTTAAAATATCACATTTAAAAAAGAATAAACGATATTGGTTAAAATATGGAAATGCAATTAAAATATGATGTACAGTGAGTGGTTCATCACATGTTTCACACCATGGTTTTAGTTCACTTAGAAACAAATGTCTGTGTGTGATGGTTGGTTGGTTGAGTTTTATGGCACAAGGTCCAAAATTTGACATGCTGCGCCAAGAAATATATTTCTGATCCTTTCTATTTGTTTTTTTTTTTCTAGATCTTTATTTTTAAACCCAAACAAAATTAAAATTTTAAAAAACAAAAATCAGTGTATATATATATATATATATATATTAAAATCCATGTATAATATATATATAAGGAAAATCAAATATATATATATATAATTCTAAATTTTAAAACATAAATTAAATATAATATAAAAAACCTATTGCTCTTAAAAAGGCAAATAGGTTACTGTGGGGTGGTTCCCCAAGCAAATCACACAAAGTCAAAATATCACAGTTAAAAAAGAGTAAACGATATTGGTTAAAACATGGGCATGAAATTAAAATATGATAGACAGTGAAAGGTTCATCACACGTTTTACACCAAGGATTTAATTCGTTTAGAAACAAATGTCTATGTGTGAAACGTGTGTGACCGATACGAAGGCGAGTTAATCTAACATCAGCACTTTGTAGCGGAAAACTGATAATGATATGAGATAAGGAAAAATGGCGCACAATTTGTTAGTGACCTACTGTGGGGTGGTGCTCCAAAGCTCCTGGAAGAGGGAATAGGCAAACTTTTTAACACACTTCCTCACATCTGGAAGGGGGATGGATGACAGCATTGGACTTGATGCTGCTTTAGCAGCCGCATCTGCCTTTTCATTTCCCTCGAGACCTACGTGACCTGGGATCCAACAAAATTTATTATCATACCCCTTGCCAGCAAGGGAATCCAATATTTGATAAATCTTGGACACAACCGGATGACGGTGAATATTCGAAGTTCCCAACGCTTCCAATACACTCAAGCTGTCAGTATACACGCAAAAGGAATGAGAATTTACAATACCCACGAGCTGAAGCGCTTTATAAATTGCAGTAGCTTCAGCTGTAAAGATGGAGCAGGAAGCATGAAGGCTGTAATTATATGTATTATTATTCATAAAAATACCACAGCCGACATGTCCTGCAGTTTATGAACCATCCGTGAATATTGGCGTGTATGAAGAATACTGACAGCGATGTGAATAATAGAGCTGTTGGAAAATTGCAGAGGTTGTGTCCGATTTTCTAAAGTTGGTAAATACATTAATTATAAATATTTGTGGATCATACCAAGGTGGATGTGCTAATATGTCCGTTTTAATAAATCGGACATCACATAGGTCAAACAAGGATAAATGATTTTTTGTTCGAGTGAGGAAGGGTGGGATGATGTATGGTCTAGCATCATATAACCTCTTCAGAGTAGGAGTAAGAGCAGAAGAATATAATGGATGATGAGGGTCAGACATAATTTTTCAATAGTAATTGAGAGACAGCTGCATACGTCGCATGTCTAAAGGCAATTGTTGGCATATTGCATGAAGACTATGGACGGGTGATGTGCGGAATGCGCCTGAACATATTCTCAGAGCAGAATGATGGACAGTGTCCAGTCTGCGTAGAACAGAAGATCTAGCGGATCCGTAAACAACACAACCATAGTCAAGTCGAGATAAAATTAATGATTGGTAAACCCGGAAGAGTGACGTGCGATCAGCACCCCAAGATGTATTTGAAAGCACCTTGAGGATATTGAGTGATCGCTCGCACTTCTTCCGCAAATGTAAAACATGCGGAAGAAAGGTTAATTTACGGTCAAATATCACTCCGAGGAATTTTACCTCACTGACCACAGGTATAGGTGTGTTGTTTATACGAATAATGGGATCATTGTGGAGGCTAGTCTTCCTGCAGAAATGGACACATTTGCTCTTGCTAGGAGACAGTGTATGGCCATTCTCAGCACACCATGCAGCAATTTTATTAACAGATGTTTGTAATTGTCTCTCAATTAAATTCATGTTAGACCCTTCACACGATATTTGCAGGTCATCAACGTACAAAGTACCATGAACAGAAGGTGAAAGTTGATGAAGAATGCTACTTATATGAAGATTAAAAAGGGTGACACTTGAAATACTTCCCTGAGGAACACCTTCAGGTTGGTTAAAAGTATTGGACAAAAACGTACCAATACGAATTTTAAAACCACGGGAGCGTAAAAAGTTTTGTATAAATATCGGCAAATTACCCCCAAAGCCAAAATCATACATCCTACGGAGAATTCCATAACGCCACGTACGGTCGTAAGCCTTCTCTATGTCAAAGAAAATGGAAACGAGATGATTCCTCCGCACAAAAGTATAGCGGATATGAGTAATATTATCAAGAGTGGAACTTCCTTTACGAAAGCCACTCTGATTAATATGAATGTATTTATTTATTTCTAAGACATATACGAGACGGGCGTTGACCATACGTTCGAGAGTCTTACACAAGCAACTCGTCAGAGCTATTGGTCGATAATGTGAAGGAACCGAAGGATCCTTACCAGACTTACGGAATCACTATTGCTTCGCTCCAAAGTAATGGGAATTTATTTTCAGTCCAGATCCGGTTGAACAAAAACAGCATGTTCAACAGGGAGACTGGACTTAAATGGCGAAGCATTTGATAACTGATTCCATCACGTCCTGGGCAAGTATCATTGGCCTGCTGTAAAGCTCTTTTCAATTCCAACATCCGAAATTTACAGTTGTACGGAAAAGCTTGTCCATTGTTGAAACGAATTGGTGTTCGCTCAGCGCGACTCTTAGTCCTTAAAAACAAAGGACTGTAAGAGTCGTTGCTTGAGACGCTAGCAAAAGTTTCACCAAGAACGTTAGCGATGTCCTTAGGAGAAGAGTATACAGCAGCTCCGGATTTCAAAATAGGAATGGAAAATTCCATATAGATTCCATTGGCTGCTTTCACTCTTCTCCATAACTGCTTACTGGATGTGGAAGAAGTTATTGATGATACATAGCGAGACCAAGATTCCTTCTGACTTCGACGATGAGCTCTACGAGCTAATGCTTTTGCTTTCTTAAAGGCGATCAGATTCTCCGTTGTGGGGTATCTTCTGAATAGCCCCCATAACTTCCTCTGTTTTTTATATGTCTCTTGGCATTCTTTGTTCCACCAAGGTTTGCAATGCCTGTGTGGTATGGAGGAACTTTTAGATATTGATGCATCAGTTGCGTTCTTAATTGTTTCGGTGACTTTACAAACAGCAATATCAATATCTTCGATGAAAACCATTTCATCATCAACGACTACCAATTGCGTAAATAATATCCAATCTGCCCGACTGTACACGTAAGTAGGTAAACGTTGTCCTACACTACAAATGGCAAGATCGAGAGAATGAAATGTTCTCGTGGGTACATGGAAACATGTTTTCTCGTCGGTATTAAGCAGACAGAGACTGTTATCTGAAATAAACCGTTCTATCTGCCGACCGCGAGAATTAGTATCATCATTTCCCCACAAAGAACTATGGCCGTTAAAGTCACCCAACAGTAGAAATGGTGTTGCCAGCGGATCTATTAATGCATCCAGTTCCTCTTGGCGGATGACATCATGTGGTGGTAGATATAAACTACAGACAGTTAATAAGCATGTAGTATGAATTCTTACAGCAACTGCCTGTAGAGTAGTATTCAATGCATGGGCAGTGCTGGGGTAAGCATTACATGTTAATATACAAACACCTCCAGACACTGCACCATCATCACCACAATCTTTCTAAAGCATGTAAAACCCTCGCATGGAAAAATTATTGCTTGACTTCAGGAATGTCTCCTGAAGTACAACACATGTGGGGTTGTATGATGAAATTATAGACTAGATATCATCATGATGAGAACGCAAACCATGGCAATTCGAAGAAGCTAAGGAAGTTATTGTTGAGTTAGAAAAGCTCCTTTCCCGGAGCCGGAAGGTATACCATCTGACATCTCCTCCAAAGAGAGATCTTCGTCAGAGGGATGTAGATATACAGCATCCGCTTTCAGGGATAAGGCTTTACGGGTGGATATGGAGGGTCTGGGATTACTCTCCTTGGCATATTTTAGTTTTAAAGCCTTTAGGGCTGTAGATCTAGCCGTTGAAGCTTTTTTACGGAGAGTAGTTGTGGATGTTGTTTTTGGTTTTTTCTCTGAATTTGGGGGTAATTTAACTATTGCAAATGAAAGAGCATCCGTTTGCGTACTAACCGCTCTGGTGACCTTGGCGGCAACAGTTGCATAGCTAACTCCTACTGGAGGTGTACGAGCAGTAACGAAGCGTCTCGCTTCGGGATATGAACAATTATTCTTAACTTTGGTGGTTGTGATCTCCTTTTCCAGTATCCAGATAGGACAACTTCTAGCGTAGGAGGGGTGGTCAGCCTTACAATTGACACACCTCTCCTTTGCAGAACAAGACGAACTGTCGTGGCCAACTGCTGCGCAGCGAGCGCAAGTCAGTTTGACCCTGCAAGTCGCTTTGGAGTGACCAAATCTCTGGCACTGGAAACAACGCAAAGGATTTGGGATAAACAGCCTTACGGATAGATGCATATACGCAGCTTTAATATGCTGCGGTAGATCTGGCGTCGCAAAAGTCAGTACGAGATGTTTAGTATTTAAAACCTGCCCATCACGTCTGACTGTAATGCGTTTTACGGCACAGACCTTTTGATCTCTGAGATTTTCTAATATCTCGTCCGTAGGCGTATTTAGCAAATTCTTGGTGGATACCACACCACGCGAAATGTTAAGGTTCATATGAGGTTGGATGGATCCAAATGTCCAGGATCAGTTGGTTGTGGAGTGTATCTTGATGATACCTCGTACAGTTATAGCCTTCATAAATCCTGCTCCATCTTCACCGCTGAGGCTACGGCTTTATACCGAGCACTTCAGCTGCTACAAACTAAAAATGAACGTAAATTCTGTGTGTACACTGACAGTATGAGTGTATTAGAAGCTTTGAGGAATAACAACTATAATTGCCATCCAGTTGTGTCTAAGATATTCAAATTAATTGATACTGTTACTAACAAGGGATTTGAGATACTGTTTTGTTGGGTACCAAGCCACATAGGTATAGATGGCAATGAGAAAGCTGATGCTGCCGCTAAATCTGCAGCTACTTCCATTTTGCCTTCATTACCATCAATGGACATGAGAAAAGGATTCAAACATTTCATATATTCTCTTTGGCAGGAATCCTGGGACCTGCAAGTCAGCAACAAACTCCATTCCATATTTTCATACATCATTCCATTATCTGTTTTATCTCCACGAAGCGCAGATGTCAGACTGACTCGCCTTCGAATTGATCACACGCGTTTCACCCACAAACATTTGATCTTAAGTGATCTCCAACCGTGGTGTGAAAAGTGTGATGAACCATTTACAGTATATCACATTTTAATTGAGTGCCCAGATTTTAACCATCAGCGTTTTAGATATTTTAATAGTAATATTTTAACATTAGAAGATCTGCTTGGAGAACCACCCCATCGCAATCTATTTGCGTTTTTAAAGGACATAGGATTTAGGAATTTTATCTGATTTAGAAATATTTTATTTAAATATCAAGTTTTTAATTTTATACATGTATATATTGTATGTTTACACTCTTTTAATATGCATTTTAAATATATTTCTATTTTATACCTTAATATACATTTTAATTATATTGGTATTTTATACTTTTAATGTACATTTTAACTATATTACTATTTTATGTTTTTAATTGGTAAAAAAAAAACTTGTATAATATCTTGTGATTGGCGCAGCTTGTCCTTATCTGGACCTTGCGCCATAAAAACCAACCAACCAACTAGGGTAATTCTAACTTCTAACATTGAACTGAAATGTTAAATGAAGATAAGTATGATGTTTGCAATATATATATATATATATATATATATATATATATATATATATAAATTTTTAAGTTTGTAAGTTCATTTTAAGGTTTCAGATATCATTAGAAAGGAAAGTATTTTTGACTCTAAAACTGGCAAAACCATCATCAGCTCTTTTTTGAGACCAAGGTTAGTACCAACTGCAGTTCCAACAATTTTTCCAAATTGTCCCTCATACTACAGTAGGAATGTGCCTGAGCGAGAAAGTCCATCTGCGAAAAGAAAAAAATTGGAAGTAAAAATGCTTGCTCAGGCATATGAAGAAAGTAAGCTTTCTACTAAAAAAATATGATGAGGAACAAAATTGTGGTAATTTGTCGAAACTGATAAACATCCTATCAATTCATCAAATGCCAGAACAGTGGATTAACCTTGGTAAAGTAAGCAATAAGATTATTTTTCTTATGTTTTCTGATGATGTACCACAAGTTTTATATTCTGTAATAATAAAAGAAAATTTGGAATTATATATATCATATACAGGTCATGTATTACCAAAATGTTATGAGGTAAAATTACCTATTACAGTTGATAATATAAACAGTATTTTCAATTTATTAAATAAATTGAAAGCACAACAAAATAGTTCAGATGATGTAAACTGTCATGTTGAACTTATTGAATCATTGTTGTGTTCATTAAAGGAGAAGTTGGATGAGCATCAAATCACTCAAATTGATTTTATTGCTGAGCAACTCAAAATATTTTCCAATAAGCCAGAAAAATTTCGTTATTCTACAAATATGTTAATATTTTCTTCATTGTTGTTTTATATATCACCTCAAGCGTACAAGTTCTTAAGACAGTCTGGTAATTTAATAATGCCAGACCCAAGTAAGTAGAGGGAAAATGAGAGTTGAGCATCACTCGGATTTCGGATTACCCGGATTGCTCGGATTAGGTGAGTCAGCTCCACACTGATAATTTCAGCATCACTCGGATTTCGGATTAGGTGAGTCACCTTCGTACTGATAACCTCTTCGCACAAGAGATAGTCACTCCACACGATAAATGGTATGAATTTCATGATAAAGGAACTTAGAAAATTTTGTCTGCGAAAATAGTGTCGCCATCTATTGGAGTGAATTTTTCTTTGGTATTATAGATATTTTTAAGAGACATGGAATTTTTTTCTAAACTTAAAGTTATTTAGAGATATCAAAGACCATTTAAATAATTTTAAAATTTTTAAGAGGTTAAAATTTTTAGAGCACATTTAAAAAATATTTGAAAATTGTGGCCCACCACCACCCGACAGAATCCACATCTGCCTCCACAATTTTCTGTAACCTTTACATATTACCACATAATGACTAAATATACTCTTACCTCTAGAATATTGCTTTCTGCATGCTACATCTTATATTTTATAGTGCCCATAGGCAAGAGTGTTTACTCCATCTTCTAAAATGAACCTCTTATCATCAAAGGGAGAGAGAGCCACTTTGTTTTGTCTTATAGAGTAAAGTTGATGGTTTTGACATCCAATTCTGCTCTGTTTTGCTTTCGTGAATGTGGTTTCCTCTAAGCACTTCTTATATCCATCGTGCTTCATTTTTTTAATAATTGAACGTGAAATTCCTTTCGCTGTTTTTTTTTTTTTTTTTTTCATATTCATGGGTTTTTAATGAGTACATTTTTGCTCGTAGCCCTATAAATTCCTGAATAGGTACTGAATTTGTTTCATCTTTAAAAACTCCAATCTTCTTTTTATTTGTTGGACTATATAAAAAGTGATTTGTAGGATAGTCCGAAGTATCATATTTCGCTTTGATGAAGCATGTCTCTATATACATCTTCTGTTTCAATTTCGTATGTTAAAGAATCAGTGTCGGTAAATAATAATGTTGCTCTGTTTCCGTACATTTTCTTGATATGATGATAATGAAATTATTACATAAGCACTTTACTCAATTCTAAAATAACAAAACCAACATATGTGGGGCGATTTAAAACTATGGAGGATTTTACCCGCTCAACTCCCACAAGATCTTCTGAAAAAATTTTAAAATTACGAAAACTGGGTACCGCTACCAACTTCTTTGCTCTTTTTTAACTATTTACAAGCTGTACATCTCTATGTTTCCTTAAATTTTCCATAGTCTTACCATACACCGAGTTGTTTAACAACTTGAAGAAATCTTTTTCAAAAGCAGATGAGGCGTTTTTTCTTTTTTCTGTGTTAAACTCAATGTACGGCTTCAGCCAAGCTTTCTGACGAAATTTGAGAACTTTATGCAACTTCACTAGCTGCAAACCTAATGAAAGATACAATTGAAGATTTTTATAATAAGTGATATAATTGCTTTTATCTTTTAAATTTGGAATTAGTTTCTCGCACTCATGGAACTTTTGATTTTTGAGAGAATTCATCATTTCTACAGCAGCTGGGGATAACATATTTTCAGTTATTTTCATCTTTTCAGGGGCAAGTGGGTAATCATTGTGAAGGTCATGTATCTCCTTCGGATATTTGAGGTCTACCTCAAGTATATATCCTTCCTTACTATCTTCTGGAATTCCTAATATCCAGTTCGTACTCACTAGATCTGGTGAGAACCATTCCATTTTTCCATACGGTAGAGCTTGACTCATTGCCCATCCGTATAAGTTATTAGCATCTAAGTACATAATGTACTTTGATGATGCCAATGGATTATATTTGGGTAAGTATTTGTTATTTGCGACAGCATGTCTCTTGCAAATAACGGATATCCCACCACGAATACCACTTTCGAGAAACAATTGCATGTCAATGTCCGTTATTAGTTCTAAGGGCTGTTGCGTCATCTTCAAACATGCCTGCCATGCCAGACCAGGTGCAGTGAGAAGATGAGCAGGATCTATTTCATAGTACTTAAGGCATAGTTTCCTAAAATTCTCAAAAACGTCTGCTAATTGTAGAACATCACTAGTGACGTAAAGGTCGTGATAATTTCCCAAATAACGTATTTGAAATGTTGACCACACTTTTTTTGCGTGTTCATAATCTTCTTCAGTGATATTTTCATCTGTCAAGGAACTATGAAAGGCTGTGATTGGTTGTAGAGATGTCTCTGAAAATTTTATGAAACTATCCATATATTCATATGGATAGACCCCTTTCCGAAGAAGCAACGGAATTTTATCTGTTGGCATATTCTCAGCTAAAATATTAAAGTCTGCTTCGATCATATTTGCAACCAATTTTTCCAGGGAGGCTGGTAAAAACTGTAAACTATCAATGAACTGAATCACAACTTTAAACTTGTCACTCTCGGGTTTGGACATTGAGAAAGTAATATATTTTTCCATATTACTTGCCCCCTCAGGGGGTTTACCTTCTTTAGGTAAACACGGGTGTCACAATCCCGAGGTACCCTAGTGATCTTTCCTCTTCTTTATTTTCTTCTCTTCTCTAATCTTCTGCTTTTTCTTCCTTTTCTCCCTCATTGTGGTTTCCTCGAAAGAGGTTGAGGGCTCCCCTTGAGTAGCTTTCGCCGCTCTGTTAGCTACTCTTGAGGACTAAATCACCCACGTGTTTGCCGTGCGTGGAGACCCGTGTCCCTGGAAAGGAGGATCCTGGTAATTGAGGCCTCCTGAGACCAACACATTGCTTTGGCCTCTGCTTCAGGTAAACGGGATATGTGTTGTGGTCCTCAGCACATCAATCGGCTTTATGGATCAAGCGATCGGTACATCTACTGGGTGACTCGTTAAGGGTGGAGGCCACTTCAGGGATGTACTGTGAGCGTATAGGACCTGGCTAGCACTGGTGCAGCTGGTCTGTATCCCCTTGTTGGACTCGGTGGTGGGTGGTGCGGTCAGGTCCTGAAATTTTAAAATTACTTATGGAAAGCAAAAAAAATTCTTTTCTCCCACGGGAGCAACTTTTTCAATTCTCTGATAACAAATTTTTTATTATTAAAAGAAAGGAGGGAACTTTTGAAAATGTATCCCCCTTTCTAATTCAGAAAGGAATATCGGGAACTGTAGGGGAAGTTAAAACTATACGAAAAATTCGATCTGGTGACTTGCTAGTGGAAATTTCAAATTCCACTCAAGCTAAAACCATCAGCAACATTCGGCTGCTTGCTAACCTGGAAGTAACTGTCTTGCCTCATAGTAGCCTCAATTTTTCTCGTGGTGTTATATCCGCAAGGGATTTGGAAAATACGCCGACGGATGAAATTTTAGAAAATCTGCAGGATCAGAAGGTCTGTGGTGTTGAACGTATAAGAGTCAGAAGGGATGGAAAGTACATCGACACTAAGCATCTCATTCTGACCTTTGCGTCCCCAGACCTTCCGCAAAATATAAAAGCAGCCTATTTGAATTTATCCGTCAGGCCATACATCCCAAATCCACTGCGATGTTTCAAGTGCCAACGTTTTGGACATTCGCAGAACGCTTGCAGGGGCAAACTGACTTGCGCACGTTGCGCAGCAGTTGGCCACGATAACTCGAACTGTACAGCGAAGGAGAGATGTGTCAACTGTCACTGTGACCATCCCTCCTATTCTCGAAATTGTCCGCAATGGGCACTTGAAAAGGAAATAACCACTGTAAAAATTACTAAAAATTGCTCATACCCTGAGGCGAGGCGACAGGTTGATTTACGTTATCCCAAATCTGGAGTTAGCTATGCAGCTGCAGCAAAGAAAATCACCAGATCAATAAGCACCCAAACGGAATCGGTGTCACTTCCCCTGATCAAATTACCCCAAATTACACAAATAAAAGAGTCAAAATCAGTTTCTACATCGACTACTAAAAGAAAAGCTCCTTTAGCCAAGTCAAAAGCGACAAAGGCTTATAAATTAAAATTATCAAAAGAGGGTTCTTCTAGAACCTCTATATCCACCCGTAAAGCCTTGTCCCTGGAGGCTGACGCTGTTTCCTTGCATCCCTCGGACGAAGACTTATCGCTCGAGCAGATGTCAGATGACACGCTTTCCAGCTCAGGGAAAGGAGCTTTTCAAACTAAACGATAACTTCCTTTGTTTCCTGGAACTGCCATGGTTTGCGTTCACATCATGATGACATCAAGTCAATAATTTCAGCCTATAACCCCGCATGTGTTGCACTTCAGGAAACCTTCCTGAAGTCTAGCAGTAAATTTTCCATGCGTGGGTTTAAAAGCTTTAGAAAGGACTGTGGTGACGATGGTGCAGTGTCTGGAGGTGTTTGTATATTAACATCTAATGCTTACCCCAGCACTGCCCATGCATTAAATACTACTCTACAGGCTGTAGCTGTAAGAATACATACTTCACGCTTATTAACAGTCTGTAGTTTATATTTACCACCACAAGATGTCATCCGCCAAGAGGAACTCGATGCATTAATGGATCAGCTGCCAACTCCATTTCTGTTGTTAGGTGACTTTAACGGCCATAGTTCTTTGTGGGGAAGTGATGATACTAATTCTCGCGGTCGGCAGATAGAGCGGTTTATTTCAGATAACAGTCTCTGTCTGCTTAATACCGACGAGAAGACATATTTCCATGTACCTACGAGAACTTTTCATTCTCTCGATCTTGCTATTTGCTCAACATCGTTGCTGCCATTGTTAAATTTAAATGTAGGAAATGATCTACACAATAGCGATCATTTTCCTCTCGTCATCTCCCAGACTGGAGGTAGTAGTGTAGTACAACGTCTACCTACTTACGTGTACAGTCGGGCAGATTGGACGTTATTTACACAATTGGCAGGTATTGATAAGAAAATGGTTACGATCGCTGAGATTGATGATGCCGTATGTAAAGTCACCGAAACGATTATTAATGCAGCTGATTCATCAATACCTAAGAGTTCCCCTATACCACACAGGCGTTGCAAACCTTGGTGGAATAATGAATGTCAAAAAACCTATAAGAAACAGAGGAGGTTATGGGGGTTATTCAGAAGATACCCCACAACGGAGAATTTTATAGCCTTTAAGAGAGCAAAAGCATTAGCTCGCAGAACTCGTCGTCGAAGTCAGAAGGAATCCTGGTCTCGCTATGTGTCCTCAATTACTTCTTCCACATCCAGTAAGCAGTTGTGGAGAAGCGTGAAAGCAGCCAATGGAATTTATAGAGAATTTTCCATTCCTATTTTGAAATCCGGAGCTGCTGTACACTCTTCTCCTAAGGACATCGCTAACGTTCTTGGTGAAACCTTTGCTAGTGTCTCCAGCAACGACTCTTATAGTCCTTCTTTTTTAAGGACAAAGATTCGTGCTGAGCGAACACCAATTCGTTTCAACCATGGACAAGCTTTGCCTTACAACTGTGAATTTCGGATGTTGGAATTGAAGAGAGCATTAGAGCAGGCTAATAATACCAGTCCAGGACCTGACGGAATCAGTTATCTGATGCTTCAGCATTTAAATCCAGACTCCCTGTTGAATTTACTTTATTTGTTCAATAGGATCTGGACTGAAAATAAATTCCCATCATTATGGTGTGAAGCAATAGTGATTCCGATCCTGAAGGCTGGTAAGGATCCATCTGTTCCTTCAAATTATCGACCAATAGCTCTGACGAGTTGCTTGTGTAAGACTCTCGAACGTATGGTCAACGCCCGTCTCGTATATGTCTTAGAAAAAATAAATGTATACATATCAATCAGAGTGGCTTCCGAAAAGGGAGATCCACTCTTGATAATATCACATATTTGGAGACCCAAATCCGCAATGCTTTTGTGCGGAGGAACCATCTGGTCTCCATTTTCTTTGACATCGAGAAGGCATACGACCGTACATGGCGATATGGAATTCTCCGTTCATTATATGATTTTGGCTTTCGGGGTAATTTACCGATATTCCTACAAAATTTTTTAAGCTCCCGTATTTTTAAAGTTCGTATTGGAACTGTATTTTCCAATACTTTTATTCAAGCCGAGGGTGTTCCCCAAGGCTCCATTTTAAGTGTCACCATTTTTAATTTATTCATTAGTATCATCTTGAATCACTTACCATCAACTGTAAATGGTACACTTTACGTTGACGACCTGCAAATATCATATCAGGGGTCAAATATTCGGTTAATTGAGAGACAACTGCAAACAGCAATTAACAAACTTGCTGCATGGTGTGCTCAAAATGGCCATACCTTATCACCCAGCAAGAGTAAATGTGTCCACTTCTGTAGAAAGACTAGTCTGCATAATGATCCAGTTATTAATATCAACAACACTCCAATACAAGTAGTCAATGAAATAAAATTTTTGGGAATAATCTTTGACCGAAAATTAACCTTTCTTCCGCATGTTCTGCATCTGCGGAAGAAGTGTGAGCGATCGCTTAATATCCTCAAGGTGTTGTCAAATACATCTTGGGGTGCAGATCGCACATCACTTCTTCGAATTTATCAGTCATTGATTTTATCCCGCATTGACTACGGATGTGTTGTTTATGGATCGGCTAGATCTTCTGTTTTACGAAGACTGGACACAGTTCATCACTCTGCTTTGAGGATATGTTCTGGTGCATTCCGCACATCACCCGCCCCTCAGGGGGTTTACCTTCTTTAGGTAAACACGGGTGTCACAATCCCGAGGTACCCTAGTGATCTGTCCTCTTCTTTATTATCTTCTCTCCTCTACTCTTCTGCTTTTTCTTCCTTTTCTCCCTCAGTGTGGTTGCCTCGTAAGAGGTTGAGGGCTCCCCTTGAGTAGCTTTCGCCGCTCTGTTGCTATTAGCTACTCTTGAGGACTAAATCACCCACGTGTTTGCCGTGCGTGGAGACCCGTGTCCCTGGAAAGGAGGATCCTGGTAATTGAGGCCTCCTGAGACCAACACATTGCTTTGGCCTCTGCTTCAGGTAAACGGGAGGTGTGTTGTGGTCCTCAGCACATCAATCGGCTTTATGGATCAAGCGATCGGTACATCTACTGGGTGACTCGTTAAGGTGGAGTCCACTTCAGGGATGTACCGTGAGCGTATAGGGACTGACTAGCACTGGTACAACTAACATGTATCCCCTCGTAGGGCTCCGTGGTGGGTGGTGCCGTCTAGTCCCTGAATTTTAATTTATGCTGCATGGAACAATCTACTTTATCTTCACTCCCACGGGAGGAGCAATTGTCAATGTGTTCTGCAAAATTTTTTATCATTCAAAAAAAAGAGGGAACTTTTCAGTTTGTATCCCCTTTTGTCATAGAAAAAAGTGTTTCAGCTTTCCTTGGTGAAGTGAAATCACTAAAGAAATTAAGATCTGGCGATCTATTACTGGAAACAGCCTCTGAAAGGCAGTCTATACTGATGACGACTATGCGAACTCTGGGCGACATGGATGTGATTGTAACACCTCACGGGAATTTAAATTTTTCTCGTGGTGTGATTACGGCAGAGGATTTAGAATATACATCTACTGATGAGATACTTGAAAATCTAAAATCTCAGAAAGTATGCGCTGTAAAACGATTGACTATCAAAAGAGATGGCATTGTATTAAAAACGAATAACTTAGTTTTGACATTTGCCACTCCAGATTTACCGCAATACGTAAAAGTTGCTTATTTGCGGTGTTCTGTTAGACCATACTTTCCAAATCCTCTGAGATGTTTTCAATGCCAACGCTTCGGACATTCAAAATTAGCTTGCAGGGGAAAACTTACTTGTGCCCGTTGTGCTAATGTCGGCCATGATAGTATTACCTGCAACGCTAAAGAGGCGTGTGTCAACTGCCAAGGTGACCACCCCTCCTACTCTCGCTCTTGTCCAGCCTGGCAGATTGAAAAGGAAATCACGGCAGTCAAAATAAAGAATAAAGTCTCTTACCCAGAAGCTCGTAAAATAGTCTCATCACGTACTCCTCAATCTGGCAATAGTTACGCTGCAGCAGTTAAGAAGATCACCAGATCTTACGGTACTCAAACAGAAAATGAATCAGTTAACACAATAAGATTGCCTATTAAACAAAAAGTAAATGCTACAGTACCAATAATCGCCAATTCAACTTTGGCAAAATCAAAAGCCCTAAAAGCTAGAAAATTAAAAATTGCCAAGGAAGGCCCTAGAAAGTCTTCCTTAACAACAAAAAAGCTCTTCTCTGTCTGGATGCTGACACTGTAAAACTGCATCCATCAGATGATGACTTCGGTTCTGAGGATTCATCTGAGATGACGATAAGCAACAGTGATAAAGGATAGAATATATTCCATTGATGGCTTCCTTTGTTTCCTGGAATTGTCGTGGATTTCGGTCTCGCTTTGATGACATCAAATCCATCATCTCTCACTTTAACCCCGCATGTGTGGCTCTCCAGGAGACATTCCTGAACCCCACTGTTGTCACCAAAATGCGTGGGTTTCAATGCTTTAGAAATGATTATGGTGGTGATGTTGCTGTGTCTGGTGGTGTTTGTATAATTACATCAAACAATTACCCCAGTACAGCACATCAGTTAAGAACTACACTCCAGGCCGTGGCTGTGAGAATCCACACCACATGTCTAATAACGGTATGTAGCCTTTATTTACCACCGACTGATGTCATCCAAGCAGAGGAACTGAATGACTTAGTTGATCAACTCCCAACTCCATTTTTATTGCTTGGTGATTTTAACGGACATAGTTCCTTGTGGGGTAGTAGTGATACGAATTCTCGCGGTCGTCAGATAGAGCAGTTCATATCTGACAATTGCCTCTGTCTGCTGAATACCGACGAGAAAACTTATTTCCACGAACCTACACGGACATTTCACTCTCTTGACTTAGCTATTTGTTCTCCATCACTCCTGCCATTGCTGAATTTTGCAGTCGGAAATGACCTCTACAATAGTGATCATTTCCCTCTAATCGTGTCTCAGGCTGGAAGTAATAGTGTGTGTCACAAACCACCTAATTATGTGTACAGTCGAGCCGATTGGTCACTTTTCACGCAATTGGCTGTGATCAGTGAGACAGGAGTTAAGACAGATGTGATAGATGATGCCGTTAAATATGTCACCGACACAATAATCAGAGCTGCGGATGTTGCTATCCCTAAAAATTCCATCATTCCACATAAACACAGGAAACCTTGGTGGAATGAAAAGTGTCAACTCTCCTATAAGAAACAAAGGAAGCAATGGAATATATTCCGAAGATACCCTACTACGGAGAATCTTGTTGCTTTTAAAAAAGCCAAAGCTGAAGCTCGAAAAGTTAGACGTCAGAGTCGAAGAGAATCTTGGATTCGCTACGTGTCGTCAATCAATTCATCGGCAACAAGTCAACAATTATGGAGGAAAGTTAAAGCAGCCAATGGTATTTATCAGGTTTATTCCATTCCTGTATTAAAAACCGGAGCTGCAATACACTCCTCAGCGGTAGATATTGCTAATGTCATCGGTGAAACCTTTGCTTGTGTTTCCAGCTCTGATTCATATAATCCTACTTTTCTAAGGATTAAAAGAATCGCTGAGCGGACACATCTAAGCTTTCATGATCGACATAATCTACCCTATAATTGTGATTTTGAACTGTCAGAATTGAAGTCTGCTTTAGCTAAAGCAAACGACACTAGCCCAGGACCAGATGGAATCTCGTATCAAATGCTCCGTCATTTAAATCATGATTCTTTATTAAACATACTTTCATTGTTTAATAGAATCTGGACTGAGCATGCTTATCCTACTTCATGGAGAGAAGCGATAGTGATTCCAATATTGAAGCCTGGAAAAGATTCATCTGACCCTCTGAGTTATCGTCCAATAGCTCTTACGAGTTGCTTATGCAAAACATTTGAGCGTATGGTCAATGCTAGACTCATTTACGTCTTAGAGAAGAATAATTGCATACATCTTCATCAAAGCGGATTTCGAAGAGGACGATCCACTATAGATAACATAGTAGATCTAGAATCCCGAATTCGAAATGCTTTCGTGAGGAGAAACCATCTCGTTGCAATTTTCTTCGACGTTGAGAAAGCATATGATCGTACATGGCGCTATGGTATTCTCCGTACTCTGCATAATCTTGGTTTTAAGGGTAATCTTCCAATATTTATCCAAAATTTTCTGGCCTCACGCGTTTTTAAAGTGCGCGTTGGAACTACAATTTCCAATACTTTTAGTCAAGCTGAGGGTGTCCCTCAAGGTAGCATTTTAAGCGTAACCCTTTTTAACCTTTTCATCAGTGACATACTCCATCAATTACCATCTTCTGTTCATGGCACTTTGTATGTTGATGACTTACAAATTTCATATCAGGGTTCAAACATGAATATAATTGAGAGACAATTGCAAACAGCTGTAAATAATTTAACCACTTGGTGTGAACGGAATGGTCTTAGTATATCTCCTAGTAAGAGTTGCTGTGTCCATTTCTGTAGGAAAACTAGCTACCATAATGATCCTGTGCTTCACATAAATAATAGACCCATCCCTGTAGTCAGTGAGATAAAATTCCTTGGCGTGATTTTTGACAAGAAGTTAACTTTCCTTCCGCATGTTTTATATCTGCGGAAGAAATGTGAGCGACTGCTTAACATCCTCAAAGTGCTTTCGAATACATCTTGGGGTGCAGATCGCACATCACTCCTAAGAATTTATCAGTCTGTAATTTTATCTCGAATTGACTACGGCTGTGTTGCTTATGGATCAGCTAGACTCTCCATCTTACGCAGATTGGACACTGTTCACCATACTGCTTTAAGGATATGCTGTGGAGCTTTTCGCACATCACCCGTCCAGAGTCTATATGTAATTTGCCACCAATTGCCATTAGACCTGCGGCGGATACAGCTGTCTCTTAATTATTATTCAAAAATAATGTCCTCACCTCATCATCCCTTGCGTTCCACGATTCCAAGTGCTGCTCTTAAGAGATTATATAATGCTAGACCATCAAGCATTCAACCTTTTCTCTCTCGTATTAAATCTAATTTTTTGCTTTCTGACCTATGTGATGTCCGAATCGAGTCTACCGACCTTTTCGCACATCCTCCTTGGTATAATCCACACATTATTGTGCTAAATCCCTTTGGTAAGAATAAAAAATCAGACACAACTACTGCTATTCTTCAACAGCTTTATTCATTCCATCGCTGTCAGTACACTATTTACACTCCAGTATTTACGGATGGATCCAAATGTCCAGGATCAGTTGGCTGTGGAGTTTATCTTGATGATACCTCCTACAGTTATAGCCTTCACAAATCCTGCTCCATCTTCACCGCTGAGGCTACGGCTATATACCGAGCACTTCAGCTGCTACAAACTAAAAATGAACGTAAATTCTGTGTGTACACTGACAGTATGAGTGTATTAGAAGCTTTGAGGAATAACAACAATAATTGCCATCCAGTTGTGTCTAAAATATACAAATTAATTGATTCAGTTACTAACAAGGGATTTGAGATACTGTTTTGTTGGATTCCAAGCCACATAGGAATAGATGGCAATGAGAAAGCTGATGCTGCCGCTAAATCTGCAGCTACTTCCATTATGCCTTCAATACCATCAATGGACATGAGAAAAGGATTCAAACATTTCATATATTCTCTTTGGCAGGAATCCTGGGACCTGCAAGTCAGCAACAAACTCCATTCCATATTTTCATACATCATTCCATTATCTGTTTTATCTCCACGAAGCGCAGATGTCAGACTGACTCGCCTTCGAATTGGTCACACGCGTTTCACCCACAAACATTTGATCTTAAGTGATCTCCTACCGTGGTGTGAAAAGTGTGATGAACCATTTACAATATATCACATTTTAATTGTGTGTCCAGATTTTAACCATCAGCGTTTTAGATATTTTAATAGTAATATTTTAACATTAGAAGATCTGCTTGGGGAACCACCCCATCGCAATTTATTTGCGTTTTTAAAAGACATAGGATTTATGAATTTTATCTAATTTAGAAATATTTTATTTAAATACAAGTTTTTAATCTTATACATGTGTATATTGTATGTTTACATATTTTAATATTTATTTTAACTAT
This sequence comes from Latrodectus elegans, assembly GCA_030067965.1. Taxonomy (NCBI): domain Eukaryota; kingdom Metazoa; phylum Arthropoda; class Arachnida; order Araneae; family Theridiidae; genus Latrodectus; species Latrodectus elegans. Next base: position 58,271,870 of record CM057815.1, read on the forward strand.
ATTGCTATTTTATACTTTTTATGTACATTTAAACTATATTTCTATTTTATACTTTTTATGTACATTTTAACTATATTTCTATTTTATGCTTTTAATTAATGAAAAAAAACTTGTGTATAATATCTTGTGTTTGGCGCAGCTTGTCCTTACCTGGACCTTGCGCCATAAAAACCAACCAACCAACCAACCAACCAACCGTCATCGGTGAAACCTTTGCTAGTGTTTCCAGCTCTGATTCATATAATCCTACTTTTCTAAGGATTAAAAGAATCTCTGAGCGGAAACATCTAAGCTTTCATGATCGACATATTCTACCCTATAATTGTGAGTTTGAACTGTCAGAATTGAAGTCTGCTTTATCTAAAGCAAACGACACTAGCCCAGGACCAGATGGAATCTCGTATCAAATGCTCCGTCATTTAAATCATGATTCTTTATTAAACATACTTTCAATGTTTAATAGAATCTGGACTGAGCATGCTTATCCTACTTCATGGAGAGAAGCGATAGTGATTCCAATATTGAAGCCTGGAAAAGATTCATCTGAACCTCTGAGTTATCGTCCAATAGCTCTTACGAGTTGCTTATGCAAAACATTTGAGCGTATGGTCAATGCTAGACTCATTTACGTCTTAGAGAAGAATAATTGCATACATCTTCATCAAAGCGGATTTCGAAGAGGACGATCCACTATAGATAACATAGTAGATCTAGAATCCCGAATTCGAAATGCTTTCGTGAGGAGAAACCATCTCGTTGCAATTTTCTTCGACGTTGAGAAAGCATATGATCGTACATGGCGCTATGGTATTCTCCGTACTCTGCATAATCTTGGCTTTAAGGGTAATCTTCCAATATTTATCCAAAATTTTCTGGCCTCACGCGTTTTTAAAGTGCGCGTTGGAACTACAATTTCCAATACTTTTAGTCAAGCTGAGGGTGTCCCTCAAGGTAGCATTTTAAGCGTAACCCTTTTTAACCTTTTCATCAGTGACATACTCCATCAATTACCATCTTCTGTTCATGGCACTTTGTATGTTGATGACTTACAAATTTCATATCAGGGTTCAAACATGAATATAATTGAGAGACAATTGCAAACAGCTGTAAATAATTTAACCACTTGGTGTGAACGGAATGGTCTTAGTATATCTCCTAGTAAGAGTTGCTGTGTCCATTTCTGTAGGAAAACTAGCTACCATAATGATCCTGTGCTTCACATAAATAATAGACCCATTCCTGTAGTCAGTGAGATAAAATTCCTTGGCGTGATTTTTGACAAGAAGTTAACTTTCCTTCCGCATGTTTTACATCTGCGGAAGAAATGTGAGCGACTGCTTAACATCCTCAAAGTGCTTTCGAATACATCTTGGGGTGCAGATCGCACATCACTCCTAAGAATTTATCAGTCTGTAATTTTATCTCGAATTGACTACGGCTGTGTTGCTTATGGATCAGCTAGACTCTCCATCTTACGCAGATTGGACACTGTTCACCATACTGCTTTGAGGATATGCTGTGGAGCTTTTCGCACATCACCCGTCCAGAGTCTATATGTAATTTGCCACCAATTGCCATTAGACCTGCGGCGGATACAGCTGTCTCTTAATTATTATTCAAAAATCATGTCCTCACCTCATCATCCCTTGCGTTCCACGATTCCAAGTGCTGCTCTTAAGAGATTATATAATGCTAGACCATCAAGCATTCAACCTTTTCTCTCTCGTATTAAATCTAATATTTTGCTTTCTGACCTATGTGATGTCCGAATCGAGTCTACCGACCTTTTCGCACATCCTCCTTGGTATAATCCACACATTATTGTGCTAAATCCCTTTGGTAAGAATAAAAAATCAGACACAAGTACTGCTATTCTTCAACAGCTTTATTCATTCCATCGCTGTCAGTACACTATTTACACTCCAGTATTTACGGATGGATCCAAATGTCCAGGATCAGTTGGCTGTGGAGTTTATCTTGATGATACCTCCTACAGTTATAGCCTTCACAAATCCTGCTCCATCTTCACCGCTGAGGCTACGGCTATATACCGAGCACTTCAGCTGCTACAAACTAAAAATGAACGTAAATTCTGTGTGTACACTGACAGTATGAGTGTATTAGAAGCTTTGAGGAATAACAACAATAATTGCCATCCAGTTGTGTCTAAAATATTCAAATTAATTGATTCAGTTACTAACAAGGGATTTGAGATACTGTTTTGTTGGATTCCAAGCCACATAGGAATAGATGGCAATGAGAAAGCTGATGCTGCCGCTAAATCTGCAGCTACTTCCATTTTGCCTTCAATACCATCAATGGACATGAGAAAAGGATTCAAACATTTCATATATTCTCTTTGGCAGGAATCCTGGGACCTGCAAGTCAGCAACAAACTCCATTCCATATTTTCATACATCATTCCATTATCTGTTTTATCTCCACGAAGCGCAGATGTCAGACTGACTCGCCTTCGAATTGGTCACACGCGTTTCACCCACAAACATTTGATCTTAAGTGATCTCCTACCGTGGTGTGAAAAGTGTGATGAACCATTTACAGTATATCACATTTTAATTGTGTGTCCAGATTTTAACCATCAGCGTTTTAGATATTTTAATAGTAATATTTTAGCATTAGAAGATTTGCTTGGGGAACCACCCCATCGCAATTTATTTGCGTTTTTAAAAGACATAGGATTTATGAATTTTATCTAATTTAGAAATATTTTATTTAAATACAAGTTTTTAATCTTATACATGTGTATATTGTATGTTTACATATTTTAATATATATTTTAACTATATTGCTATTTTATACTTTTTATGTACATTTAAACTATATTTCTATTTTATACTTTTTATGTACATTTTAACTATATTTCTATTTTATGCTTTTAATTAATGAAAAAAAACTTGTGTATAATATCTTGTGTTTGGCGCAGCTTGTCCTTACATGGACCTTGCGCCATAAAAACCAACCAACCAACCAACCAACCAACCCTGAATTTTACCTCAATCCATATGAATAAATCAACTTTCTCTTCACTCCCTCGGGAGCAACAAATGCCAATGTGTAATGCTAAGTACTTCATTGTGAAAAGAACTGGAGGATCTTTTGAATATGTATCTCCCTTTCTTATTGAAAAAGGATTAACATCTCATCTAGGAGTAGTGAAATCTGTGAAGAAACTACGAACGGGAAACTTGCTTATTGAGACAACATCTGAAAAGCAGGCTCTGATGATACAAAGTATGAAATTACTTGTTGACATACCTGTCACAGTAGAGCCTCATTCTAGACTAAATTTTGTACAGGGAGTAATTTCTGCAGAGGATTTGTATCATACGTCCACTGATGAAATTTTAGAAAACTTAAAAAACCAAAAAGTCTGCGCTGTCAAAAGAATAACAATCAAAAGGGATGGTATTATATTAAATACCAAACACCTTATTTTGACTTTTGCAACGCCAAACTTGCCACAGTACATCAAAATGGCTTACATGCGTTGTTCAGTGCGACCGTATATCCCGAATCCTCTCAGATGTTTCCAGTGCCAACGCTATGGACATTCTAAAATGGCTTGCAGAGGGAAACCTACTTGCGCTCACTGTTCTCAAGTTGACGACCATGATAGTACTACCTGCAAAGCCAAAGAAATGTGTGTCAACTGTAAAGGTGACCACACCTCTTATTCTAGATCTCGTCCCGTTTGGCAACTGGAAAAAGAAATTGTCACCTACAAAATTAAAAACAATGTCTCCTATGCAGAAGCTCGTCGCACAGTTAGTTCCCGAACTCCCACTCCTGGTGTCAGTTATGCAACTATGACAAAAAAAGTGATCCGATCCTCCAGTACCCAAACAGAAACAAATTCTGTTTCTACAGTTAGTTTGCTCCCAAAGCAAAAAATCACAGAAGCACTTACAACTGTAATTGCCAAATCAGCTTTGGCAAAATCAAAAGCCTTTGAAGGCTAGGAAATTAAAAATAGCTAAAGAAGGCGTTCGGAAGCCTTCGTTAACAGCAAGAAAAGCTCTTCTGTGTTTGGATGCAGACACTGTCAAGCTGCATCCATCGGATGATGACTTCAATTCTGAAGACTCATCTGAGATGACCATAAGCAACAGTGATAAAGGTTAGAATATATTCCATTCGTGACTTCCTTTGTTTCCTGGAATTGTCGCGGTTTTCGTTCTCGCTTTGATGACATCAAATCCATCATCTCTCGCTTTAACCCCTCATGTGTGGCTCTCCAGGAGACATTCCTGAAGCCCGCTGTTGTCACCAAACTGCGTGGGTTTCAGTGCTTCAGAAAGGATAATGATGGTGATGCTGCTGTGTCTGGTGGAGTTTGTATAATTACATCAAACAATTACCCCTGTTCAGCACATCAGTTAAGAACTACACTCCAGGCAGTGGCTGTGAGAATCCACACCACATGTCTAATAACAGTGTGTAGCCTTTACTTACCACCAAATGATGTCATCCAAGAAGAGGAACTGAATGATTTGGTTGCTCAACTCCCAACTCCCTATTTATTGCTCGGTGATTTTAACGGACATAGTCCTCTGTGGGGTAGTGATGATACGAATTCTCGCGGTCGTCAGATAGAAAAGTTAATTTTTGACAATTGCCTCTGTCTGCTTAATACCGACGAGAAGACTTATTTTCACGAACCTACACGGACATTTCACTCTCTGGACTTAGCTATATGTTCTCCATCACTCTTGCCATTGCTGAATTTTGAAGTTGGAAATGACCTTTACAACAGTGATCATTTCCCTCTAATCGTGTCTCAGGCTGGAAATAATAGTGTGTGTCACAAACCACCTAATTATGTGTACAGTCGAGCCGATTGGACACTTTTCACGCAATTGGCTGTGATCAGTGAGACAAGAGTTAAGACAGATATGATAGATGATGCCGTTAAATATGTCACCGACACAATAATCCGAGCTGCGGATGTTGCTATCCCTAAAAATTCCAACACTCCACATAAACACAGGAAACCTTGGTGGAATGAAACATGCCAACTGTCTTATAAGAAACAAAGGAAGCAATGGAATATATTCCGAAGATACCCTACTACGGAGAATCTTGTTTCTTTTAAGAAAGCCAAAGCTCAAGCTCGAAGAGTTAGACGTCAGAGTCAAAGAGAATCTTGGATTCGCTACGTGTCGTCAATCAATTCATCGACAACAAGTCAACAATTATGGAGGAAAGTTAAAGCAGCCAATGGTATTTATCAGGATTATTCCATTCCTGTATTAAAAACCGGAACTGCAATACACTCCTCAGCGGTAGATATTGCTAATGTCATCGGTGAAACCTTTGCTAGTGTTTCCAGCTCTGATTCATATAATCCTACTTTTCTAAGGATTAAAAGAATCGCTGATCGGACACCTCTAAGCTTTCATGATCGACATATTCTACCCTATAATTGTGATTTTGAACTGTCAGAATTGAAGTCTGCTTTATCTAAAGCAAACGACACTAGCCCAGGACCAGATGGAATCTCGTATCAAATGCTCCGTCATTTAAATCATGATTCTTTATTAAACATACTTTCATTGTTTAATAGAATCTGGACTGAGCATGCTTATCCTACATCATGGAGGGAAGCGATAGTGATTCCAATTTTGAAACCTGGCAAAGACTCATCTGACCCTCTGAGTTATCGTCCAATAGCTCTCACGAGTTGCTTGTGCAAAACGTTTGAGCGTATGGTCAATGCTAGACTCATTTATATCTTAGAGAAGAATAATTGCATACCCCTTCAACAAAGCGGATTTCGAAGAGGACGATCCACTATTGACAACATAGTAGATCTGGAATCCCAAATTCGAAATGCTTTCGTGAGGAGAAACCATCTTGTTGCAATTTTCTTCGATATTGAGAAAGCATACGATCGTACGTGGCGTTATGGTGTTCTCCGTAATATGCATAATCTTGGATTTAAGGGTAATCTTCCAATATTTATACAGAATTTTCTAGCTACTAGGCTATTTAAAGTACGTATTGGAACTACAATTTCCAATACTTTTACTCAAGCTGAGGGTGTCCCTCAAGGTAGCGTTTTAAGCGTAACCCTTTTTAACCTTTTCATCAATAACATACTTCATCAGTTACCATCTTCAGTTCATAGGAATTTATATGTTGATGACTTACAAATTTCATATCTGGGTTCAAACATGAATATAATTGAGAGACAATTGCAAACAGCTGTAAACAATCTAACTACTTGGTGTGAACGAAATGGTCTTAGTATATCTCCTAGTAAGAGTCACTGTGTCCATTTCTGTAGGAAAACTAGTCTTCATCCCGATCCTGTGCTTCACATAAGGAATAGACCTATTCCTGTGGTCAACGAGATAAAATTCCTCGGGGTAATTTTCGATAAGAAGTTAACTTTCCTTCCGCATACTTTATATTTGCGGAAGAAGTGCGAGCGAATGCTCAATATCCTCAAGGTGTTGTCTAATACATTTTGGGGTGCAGATCGCACTTCATTGCTCCGAATTTACCAATCAATCATTTTATCTCGTATTGACTATGGTTGTGTTGCTTATGGATCGGCTAGATCTTCCATTTTACGTAGATTGGATACCGTCCACCACTCTGCTTTAAGGATTTGCTGTGGAGCATTTCGTACATCACCCGTCCAGAGTCTATATGTAATCTGCCAACAATTACCATTAGACCTGCGGCGGATACAGCTGTCTCTTAATTATTATTCAAAAATCATGTCCTCACCTCATCATCCCTTGCGTTCCACGATTCCAAGTGCTGCTCTTAAGAGATTATATAATGCTAGACCATCAAGCATTCAACCTTTTCTCTGTCGTATTAAATCTATTATTTTGCTGTCTGACCTATGTGATGTCCGAATCGAGTCTGCAGACCTTTACGCACATTCACCTTGGTACAATCCACACATAACTGTGTTAAATCCCTTTGGTAAGAATAAAAAATCAGACACAAGTACTGCTATTCTTCAACAGCTTTATTCATTCCATCGCTGTCAGTACACTATATACACTCCAGTATTTACGGATGGATCCAAATGTCCAGGTTCAGTTGGCTGTGGAGTTTATCTTGATGATACCTCCTACAGTTATAGCCTTCACAAATCCTGCTCCATCTTCACTGCTGAGGCTACGGCTATATACCGAGCACTTCAGTTGGTAACAACTAAAAATGAACGTAAATTTTGTGTGTACACTGACAGTATCAGTGTATTAGAAGCTTTGAGGAATAACAACTATAATTGCCATCCAGTTGTGTCTAAGATATTCAAGTTAATTGATTCTGTTATTAACAAGGGATTTGAGATACTGTTTTATTGGATACCAAGCCACATAGGAATAGATGGCAATGAGAAAGCTGATGCTGCCGCTAAATCTGCAGCTACTTCCATTTTGTCTTCAATACCATCAATGGACATGAGAAAAGGATTCAAACATTTCATATATTCTCTTTGGCAGGAATCCTGGGACCGTCAAATCAGCAACAAACTCCATTCCATATTTTCATACATCATTCCATTATCTGTTTTATCTCCACGAAGCGCAGACGTCAGATTGACTCGCCTTCGAATTGGTCACACGCGTTTCACCCACAAGCATTTGATCTTGAGTGATCTCCAACCATGGTGTGAAAAGTGTGATGAACCATTTACAGTATATCACATTTTAATTGTATGCCCAGATTTTAACCATCAGCGTTTTAGATATTTCAAAAGTAACATTTTAACATTAGAAGATCTGCTTGGGGAACCACCCCATTGCAACCTATTTGCGTTTTTAAAAGACATAGGATTTATGAATTTTATCTGATTTAGAAATATTTACTTAAATATAAAATTTTTAATTTTATACATGTGTATATTGTATGTTTACAAACTTTTAATATACATTTTAACTATATTTCTATTTTATACCTTTAATATACTTTTTAACTATATTTCTATTTTATACCTCTAATATACATTTTAACTATATATCTACTTTGTACTTTTAATGTACATTTTAACTATATTATTATTTTATACTTTTAATGGGTTTAAAAAACTGGTGTAAGCTATCTTGTGTTTGGCGCAGCTTGTCCTTATCTGGACCTTGCGCCATAAAAACCAACCAACCAAACCGCACATCACCCGTCCAGAGTCTATATGCTGTATGTCATCAACTACCGTTAGACCTGAGACGGATGCAGCAATCTCTCAATTATTATGCTAAAATCATGTCTACCCCTGACCATTCCTTACGTTCCTTGGTACCTAATGCCTCCCTTAAAAGACTATATGATGCTCGTCCATTGAGCATCCTGCCTTTCCTCACACGAGCCAAAACACATCTGTGGCTCACAGATCTATGTGATGTTCGGATAGAGTCTATTGATCAAAGTCTCTATCCACCTTGGTATGAGCCAACAAATACTTTTATAAATACCTTTGCCCAGTTCATAAAATCCGACACAACACCTATTGTTTTTCAGCAGCTATACCATTCTCATCGCTGCCAGTACCAATCTTACAAACCTGTATTCACGGATGGATCGAAAACCGCAGGACATGTGGGCTGTGGAGTTTTTATCAATAACACTTCTTTTAGCTACAGCCTACATTCATCCTGCTCCATCTTTACTGCTGAAGCAACGGCAATCTACTATGCGCTTCAGCACGTGAATACAGATGATTGTCATAAATTTTGTATATATACTGACAGCATGAGTAATGTTGAAGCCTTGAAAAACAATAGTCTTACCTGTCATCCTGTTGTGTCGAGAATTTTCAAAGCATTGGATCCCCTCAGGGGGTTTACCTTCTTTAGGTAAACACGGGTGTCACAATCCCGAGGTACCCTAGTGATCTGTCCTCTACTTTTTTTTCCCTCTCTCCACTACTCTTCTGCTTTTTTTCCTATTCTCCCTCGTTGTGGTTTCCTCGAAAGAGGTTGAGGGCTCCCCTTGAGTAGCTTTCGCCGCTCTGTTGCTATTAGCTACTCTTGAGGACTAAATCACCCACGTGTTTGCCGTGCGTGGAGACCCGTGTCCCTGGAAAGGAGGATCCTGGTAATTGAGGCCTCCTGAGACCAACACATTGCTTTGGCCTCTGCTTCAGGTAAACGGGAGGTGTGTTGTGGTCCTCAGCACATCAATCGGCTTTATGGATCAAGCGATCGGTACATCTACTGGGTGACTCGTTAAGGGTGGAGTCCACTTCAGGGATGTACCGTGAGCGTATAGGGACTGACTAGCACTGGTACAGTTAACCTGTATCCCCTTGTAGGGCTCCGTGGTGGGTGGTGCCGTCTAGTCCCTGAATATCATTTTGACACTTATGAATAAATCTACTTTCTCCTCACTCCCTCGGGAGCAACAATTGCCAATGTGTGAAGCGAAGTTCTTCATAATTAAAAGAACTGGAGGATCATTTGAGTATGTTTCTCCCTTTCTGATTGAGAAGGGATTAGTATCTCATTTGGGTGTTGTAAAGTCTGTAAAAAAATTAAGATTGGGCAATTTACTAGTTGAAACTACATCAGAAAAACAAGCTATGATAATACAGACCATGAAATCCCTAGCTGACATACCAGTAACTGTAGAGCCACATGCAAGACTAAATTTTGTGCAAGGAGTAATTTCTGCTGAGGATTTGTATCATACGTCCACTGATGAAATTCTTGACAACTTAAAAAGCCAGAAAGTCTGCGCTGTCAAAAGGATAACAATCAAAAGGGATGGTATTATCTTAAATACCAAACACCTTATTTTGACTTTTGCAACGCCAGACTTACCAAAATACATCAAAGTGGCTTATATGCGTTGCTCAGTGCGACCATATATACCAAATCCTCTCAGATGTTTCCAGTGCCAACGATATGGGCATTCTAAAATGGCTTGCAGAGGAAAACCTACTTGCGCTCGCTGCTCCCAAGCTGACGAGCATGACAGTGTTACCTGCAAAGCCAAAGAAATGTGCGTCAACTGCAAAGGAGACCACCCTTCATATTCCAGATCTTGTCCCGTTTGGCAACAGGAAAAGGAAATTGTCACTATTAAGATCAAGAACAATGTGTCCTATATTGAAGCTCGTCGCATAGTTTGTTCCCGCACTCCAACTCCTGGTGTTAGTTACGCAGCTGTGGCAAAAAGTTACCCGATCTTACAGCACCCAAACAGAAACAAATTCTGTCTCTTCAGCTAGCTTTCTCGTAAAGCAAAAAACAGTGGAAACATCAACACCTGTAATAGCCAAATCTGCTTTGGCAAAATCAAAAAGCCTTTGAAGGCGAGGAAATTAAAATAGGCTAAGGAAGGCATTCGAAAGTCTTCCTTAACAACAAAAAAGCTCTTATGTGTTTGGATGCAGACACTGTGTAACTGCATCCATCGGATGGTGACTTCTATTGTGAAGATTCAGCAGAGATGACGGTGAGTAACAGTGAGAAAGGTTAGAATATATTCCATTCCTGACTTCCTTTGTTTCCTGGAATTGTCGTGGGTTTCTGGTCTCGCATTGATGACATCAAATCAATTATCTCTTGCTTTAACCCCGCATGTGTGGCTCTCCAGGAGACATTCCTGAAGCCCACTGTTGTCACCAAAATGCGTGGGTTTCAATGCTTTAGAAATGATTATGGTGGCGATGTTGCTGTGTCTGGTGGAGTTTGTATAATTACATCAAACAATTACCCCAGTACAGCACATCAGTTAAGAACTACACTCCAGGCCGTGGCTGTGAGAATCCACACCACATGTCTAATAACAGTATGTAGTCTTTACTTACCACCGAATGATGTCATCCAAGCAGAAGAACTGAATGACTTGGTTGATCAACTCCCAACTCCATTTTTATTGCTCGGTGATTTTAACGGTCATAATTTTCTGTGGGGTAGTGATGATACGAATTCTCGTGGTCGACAGATAGAGCAGTTCATTTCTGACCATAGCCTCTGTCTGCTAAATACCAACGAGAAAACTTATTTCCACGAACCTACACGGACATTTCACTCTCTGGACTTAGCTATATGTTCTCCATCACTCTTGCCATTGCTGAATTTTGAAGTTGGAAATGACCTCTACAATAGTGATCATTTCCTCTAATCGTGTCTCAGGCTGGAAGTAATAGTGTGTGTCACAAACCACCTAATTATGTGTACAGTCGAGCCGATTGGTCACTTTTCACGCAATTGGCTGTGATCAGTGAGACAAGAGTTAAGACAGATGTGATAGATGATGCCGTTAAATATGTCACCGACACAATAATCAGAGCTGCGGATGTTGCTATCCCTAAAAATTCTATCATTCCACATAAACACAGGAAACCTTGGTGGAATAAAAAGTGTCAACTCTCCTATAAGAAACAAAGGAAGCAATGGAATATATTCCGAAGATACCCTACTACGGAGAATCTTGTTGCTTTTAAAAAAGCCAAAGCTGAAGCTCGAAAAGTTAGACGTCAGAGTCGAAGAGAATCTTGGATTCGCTACGTGTCGTCAATCAATTCATCGGCAACAAGTCAACAATTATGGAGGAAAGTTAAAGCAGCCAATGGTATTTATCAGGATTATTCCATTCCTGTATTAAAAACCGGAGCTGCAATACACTCCTCAGCGGTAGATATTGCTAATGTCATCGGTGAAACCTTTGCTAGTGTTTCCAGCTCTGATTCATATAATCCTACTTTTCTAAGGATTAAAAGAATCGCTGAGCGGACACATCTAAGCTTTCATGATCGACATAATCTACCCTATAATTGTGATTTTGAACTGTCAGAATTGAAGTCTGCTTTAGCTAAAGCAAACGACACTAGCCCAGGACCAGATGGAATCTCGTATCAAATGCTCCGTCATTTAAATCATGATTCTTTATTAAACATACTTTCATTGTTTAATAGAATCTGGACTGAGCATGCTTATCCTACTTCATGGAGAGAAGCGATAGTGATTCCAATATTGAAGCCTGGAAAAGATTCATCTGACCCTCTGAGTTATCGTCCAATAGCTCTTACGAGTTGCTTATGCAAAACATTTGAGCGTATGGTCAATGCTAGACTCATTTACGTCTTAGAGAAGAATAATTGCATACATCTTCATCAAAGCGGATTTCGAAGAGGACGATCCACTATAGATAACATAGTAGATCTAGAATCCCGAATTCGAAATGCTTTCGTGAGGAGAAACCATCTCGTTGCAATTTTCTTCGACGTTGAGAAAGCATATGATCGTACATGGCGCTATGGTATTCTCCGTACTCTGCATAATCTTGGTTTTAAGGGTAATCTTCCAATATTTATCCAAAATTTTCTGGCCTCACGCGTTTTTAAAGTGCGCGTTGGAACTACAATTTCCAATACTTTTACTCAAGCTGAGGGTGTCCCTCAAGGTAGCATTTTAAGCGTAACCCTTTTTAACCTTTTCATCAGTGACATACTCCATCAATTACCATCTTCTGTTCATGGCACTTTGTATGTTGATGACTTACAAATTTCATATCAGGGTTCAAACATGAATATAATTGAGAGACAATTGCAAACAGCTGTAAATAATTTAACCACTTGGTGTGAACGGAATGGTCTTAGTATATCTCCTAGTAAGAGTTGCTGTGTCCATTTCTGTAGGAAAACTAGCTACCATAATGATCCTGTGCTTCACATAAATAATAGACCCATCCCTGTAGTCAGTGAGATAAAATTCCTTGGCGTGATTTTTGACAAGAAGTTAACTTTCCTTCCGCATGTTTTACATCTGCGGAAGAAATGTGAGCGACTGCTTAACATCCTCAAAGTGCTTTCGAATACATCTTGGGGTGCAGATCGCACATCACTCCTAAGAATTTATCAGTCTGTAATTTTATCTCGAATTGACTACGGCTGTGTTGCTTATGGATCAGCTAGATCTTCTCCATCTTACGCAGATTGGACACTGTTCACCATACTGCTTTAAGGATATGCTGTGGAGCTTTTCGCACATCACCCGTCCAGAGTCTATATGTAATCTGCCAACAGTTGCCATTAGACCTGCGACGGATGCAGCTGTCTCTTAATTATTATTCAAAAATCATATCCTCACTTCATCATCCCTTGCGTTCCACGATTCCAAGTGCTGCTCTTATGAGATTATATAATGCTAGACCATCAAGCATTCAACCTTTTCTCTCTCGTATTAAATCCATTATTTGGCTTTCTGACCTATGTGATGTCCGAATCGAGTCTACCGACCTTTTCGCATATCCCCCTTGGTATGATCCACACATTATTGTACTGAATCCCTTTGGAAGTAATAAAAAATCAGACACAAATATTGCTATTCTTCAACAGCTTTATTCATTCCATCGCTGTCAGTATACTATGTACACTCCAGTGTTTGCGGATGGATCCAGATGTCCAGGATCAGTTGGTTGTGGAGTGTATCTTGATGATACCTCGTACAGTTATAGCCTTCATAAATCCTGCTCCATCTTCACCGCTGAGGCTACAGCTTTATACCGAGCACTTCAGCTACTACAAACTAAAAATGAACGTAAATTCTGTGTGTACACTGACAGTATGAGTGTATTAGAAGCTTTGAGGAATAACAACTATAATTGCCATCCAGTTGTGTCTAAGATATTCAAATTAATTGATACTGTTACTAACAAGGGATTTGAGATACTGTTTTGTTGGGTACCAAGCCACATAGGTATAGATGGCAATGAGAAAGCTGATGCTGCCGCTAAATCTGCAGCTACTTCCATTTTGCCTTCATTACCATCAATGGACATGAGAAAAGGATTCAAGCATTTCATATATTCTCTTTGCAGGAATCCTGGGACCTGCAAGTCAGCAACAAACTCCATTCCATATTTTCATACATCATTCCATTATCTGTTTTATCTCCACGAAGCGCAGATGTCAGACTGACTCGCCTTCGAATTGGTCACACGCGTTTCACCCACAAACATTTGATCTTAAGTGATCTCCAACCGTGGTGTGAAAAGTGTGATGAACCATTTACAGTATATCACATTTTAATTGTGTGCCCAGATTTTAACCATCAGCGTTTTAGATATTTTAATAGTAATATTTTAACATTAGAAGATTTGCTTGGGGAACCACCCCATCGCAATTTATTTGCGTTTTTAAAAGACATAGGATTTATGAATTTTATCTGATTTAGAAATATTTTATTTAAATATCAAGTTTTTAATTTTATACATGTATATATTGTATGTTTACACTCTTTTAATATGCATTTTAAATATATTTCTATTTTATACCTTAATATACATTTTAACTATATTGGTATTTTATACTTTTAATGTACATTTTAACTATGTTACTATTTTGAGTTTTTAATTGGTAAAAAAAACTTGTATAATATATTGTGATTGGCGCAGCTTGTCCTTATCTGGACCTTGCGCCATAAAAACAAACCAACCAACCAAAGCATTGGATTCCCTTGCTGGCAAGGGAAAAGAAATTGTATTTTGTTGGATACCAAGCCACATGGGTCTTGAAGGAAATGAGAGAGCAGATGCAGCTGCAAAAACTGCATCAGACCTTATTTTACCATCGGTCCCTCTCTCAGATGTGAGAAAAGATATAAAAACTTTCATATATAGTCTTTGGCAGGAATCATGGAACTTGCAGGTTGACAACAAGTTGCATACCATCTTTTCATCTCTCATCTCATTACCTGTTTTACCGTTACGAAGTGCAGATGTAAGATTGACTCGCCTTCGTATCGGACACACACGTTTCACACACAGACATTTGTTTTTAAGCGAATTAAATCCATGGTGTGAAGCGTGTGATGAACCATTCAATGTTTATCATATTTTAATTTCATGTTATAATTTTAACCAACAACGTTTACACTTTTTTAAAAGTGATTTTATAATTTTATCTGACATAATAGGGGATCCACCCCATAGAAACCTATTCGCTTTCTTGAGGGCAATAGGTTTTATACATTTTATTTAAATTTTCATTTTAAATTTTAAAATTGTATATATAATTGATTTTTTTCTTTTATATTTTAGAATGTGATTTTAAAATAATATCTACACAGATTTGTTTTTTAAAATTTTTAATGTTGCTTGCGTTTGGGTTTAACACACACAAAAAAATAATAATAAAAATTAAGATAAAATGAAGCAACAAAAACTTACTCTTGGCGCAGCATGTCCAATTTTGGACCTTGTGCCATAAAACCCAACCAACCAACCATCCATATTACTTGCAATCACTTCATAAGTGTAGTCTTTGAAAATACCCAGTGTTTTAATAATGTGATGAGAATCATAATTTTTTAGATTATGAAATACGACCGGAATTATTTTTCTCATTCTATATTATAAATTACAAGAGCTGTGAACAGCGCCTCTATATTGACCCGTTATATGGTCATGATCACGAACTCTATCTTTCCTCAAGAGTTTATTGCATATTTTGCAATATTTTACGCATTGAAAATCTGTTTCCTGTTGAGAAGATAGAATCATTGGAACAACATTCAAAAATGTCTGTTATTTCATCTTTCTCCTCAATGATTCTTTGAACAAAATTAGTGGCAGCATTAGGTCCTCGATGGACAACAAGTGGCTTCACAGTCTTACCATCACGACCAATAACAACGTACGCGTATCCACATGCTTCGTGAAAAGCTACTTTCTCCGTGAAAGCGTTTGACTTCAAGGTTCTGCTGAATGAATTGGAATAATGAGTGATTCAAAGTCCGCATAGATTACATATGGCACAACATGTTGATAATTAATATTTTTAAACTTCAAGATATTATTTTCTGGCTGCTGCATCTTGATATGTTGTGGGGTTATATCATTACAAAATCTAAGATGCTCTTTTAAATGTCCTTCCTTATAAAACCTATGGAGACACCTATAGCAGTAATGTGTTTTACCATTATGTTTCGTAACATCTCCCATCAATCTTGAAAAGCTTCGTATCAAGCAATAGTGTTGAATACCGTCTTCGTTCGATATGAGAAGCAAATTTATACATTCTCTTTCCTCGTGAGGAGAGATGTAAATGGGAAAAAATTCGTCTTCTCAT
This sequence comes from Latrodectus elegans, assembly GCA_030067965.1. NCBI lineage: Eukaryota > Metazoa > Arthropoda > Arachnida > Araneae > Theridiidae > Latrodectus > Latrodectus elegans. The sequence goes on from CM057815.1 coordinate 58,287,927, forward strand.
AACCAAAAACGTTGATACGAATATTATTAAGTTTCTCAATGATGGGTATTTTACTCACGGGAACGGGACACAACACATCACCCAATTTAATGTCACCTTCGTAAGGTAAATAATGACTGACACGATTAGGATTATTATTTTTATCAATGTTTAGCTTGTGTACAAGAATGGACCACACAAGACATTTTTGATCATTATTATGAACATTTAATACTGCTTTTTTTATCAACCAGTTTCTTTGGTAAGGGAATGTACGAGCTTGCAGCGAGAGGTTGGTATTTTGCACAGCATAATTCAATATGATTAACTTTTTCTAGGGTCCACCCAGATCCAAGCTTTGTATACTGCTCAAAAGATTTATTTATTTTTAAATAAGCTTTTCCCAAGTTTTCTTCAATCGTGTCTTCAATGAGCTGAATAATATAGTCAGATCGGAAATAAGGACTTACATGATCCAAATCTCCATCTTGTGTAGTACGTACCATTGTAACTTTCATATTAACATTCCATTTAACGCTAGATTTTCTTTCAAGCTCTTTAATTTTTCTTTAATTAATTGACGCGTATCATCATAAAATTTAAGCATATCACGTTGATTGACTTCATTGGGCAAAAATGTCTGTGTGCTAAATACGTCAAGGGCATTATTTTTATACGTTTTCTTCCTTTTAGTAACAGGATGGGGCTTCTGTTGCTTTCTCTTTACCGAGTGACTAGAGCGAACATGACTCATCAAATCAAATTTTCTTCTAAACACTTGTGCGCAGGATTCACATTTATGTGTTTTAGGAGTTCTGTTGTGTGTTAATATATGGTTATTCAAGTCACTTCTCCTTAAAAAGGCTTTCGAACATATATTACATAGAAAAGATTTTTCTCTAGTGTGAATTTTCATGTGACGATTTAAGTTTTGCTTTAGGGTGAAAGTCTTTCTACAAATATGACAAACCTGCAAAATCATCATTTTATCTCGAATAAATATCTAGAACCAACACTTTTTTTTTACTAACATATAGATACAAAAATACTAAAAATAGAATGAATAGAACTAAATGCTGTTAAGGATATGTTCACAAAATTCGCTAAAAGAATAGTATTTAATTATTGAAAAGATTGAATTAAGAAAAAATATTTCAATAAATTTTTATATATTCAACGGATATTTGGAAAGTATAACTCTTTATTAATAAATTATCATTCTATATTAAAACTATGTGCTAAATAAAATTACATGTAAAAAAAATGCTTATCTATAAACATTTTCTTATCAGCGTAATAACTATTTGTGATTCACCTCTCTAAGCATATAAGTCATGTTAATGTCATGATTTTTAAACAGTAAAGAAAATTTTATTTTTAGATATTTTCATTCCATTATACAGTATTTTGATTAATGAATTACTATACTTAATTTATTAATATAAATGAAGGAATTTCTATTATTTAAAAAAATTGTGTAAAATGTAATAACAGTAAACATAAAACTGTAAGTTTAAAATATTTAAGCATACAGTAATATTTTTATTCAAAAATACATTCCGTTTCTTATAAATTAATAATTCATTTGAAAAATAATGGATTAATCGAATTGAAATATACATTTTAGTTAGCATTTTTGATATACTGAATCTGTTTCAAAGGTATAATATTTTAGATATTGAATGTGTAACAATTTTAATTATAGCTACCACTTCTATTTCCGTATTTTATTTTTAATTTATTTTGTACGATATTTGATGGATTGGAAAATTAATAAATTGTGACCAACATACTTAAGTTAATAAATTAACAACACATAGAATTGCAACATAAAAATTAAAAATTGTAATAATATAATTAAAAATTACTTACATTTGGACGAGTTATTTGGTAACTTTGTCCAGGCTGCACTACTTGACTGCTAGAGATAGGTTGCAAAGCTGGATTTAAAACTATGGGAGAAGTATTAATGTCCCAATCAGGTTGGGTATTAGCCCACTCATCAGCTAATTCAGCAGCATCTACAATGCTATTTAGTTCGTCATAAGGTATACCAAAATCGATGAACTGGAAAAAACAAATAAAATTTACTATTTAGACATAAGAAATTTCAATACATTTATTATAATTAACTTTGAATTCTCTACGATTCTACTTTTGTTAAAAACTGGTGAGTTCAATTTTTCTAAGTTTCATTTTAATTATCGCAGCTATAAATTAATTTTTTAAAAAAGTTTAAGTTAATATTACACATTAATTCTTATAAATGTTAAACATAGTATTAAAAAATAACTTACTTCCTCATCCGAATAAACATCAGAGGCTTGTCCTGAAACTGGCTTTTGAGTATTTTGCTGATTAGAAGCCATTTTTATAAAGGTGTGCGAGTAGGGAAATTGAAGAAACTTCTCAGTCGGAACAGTACGCATGAAAGAATGTTATTTTCTAATACCCCCACCTTTTAATACATACGAAAACACAAGTGGAAGTGTTGCCAATCTTTTTTTACAAATATTTTCAAACCAATGAGAATTTTAAAAATTGATAAGGGAAGTAGGAAAACAACTAAACACTATGGATGTGACTATTGATCGATAACAGTATCATATCGTGTGTGAATCATAAACATTTTCCCTATTTCCCCTTTTACTGATAAAATATCTTTGAATTAGTAACATTTTTAAAACTGATAAGATAAGTATGAAGAAGACTCATCGAGCGCGTGAGTCGTAAAAGGTACCTCAGTCCTGTTGCCCTTTTTTGATAACAAATATCTTTCGACTAATCAGATTTAAGGAAATGATTAGAGAAGAATCTGTATAACTCAACTCTGGGAAATAATTTAATCAATTGTAAGATAAAAATAATGTGTGATAACTCATTTCGACTTGAGATTTGGAGTGTGAAGGCACGTTTGTAGATTTTAAAATAAAATGGCCTTAGAAATTAAATACATTAAAAATTTCGTAAGCGACGAGGACTCGCAGCAGTTATTTAATGAAACGAGTACTTATGATTTTTGTCAGTATCCCTTGAAAGTAAAAGGAAAAACTTTTACTCCTTCAAGAAAATTGTGCGTCTTCGGAGATGACAGTTCTCTGAAATATGCATTCTCAGGAGTAAGTCTTCCTGTTCAACCATGGACACCTCTTTTGCTGAATATTAAAAGTTTAGTAGAAACGGCATGTGAATCAAAGTTTAATTATTGTTTATTAAACTTTTACGCCAGTGGAAAAGATAAAATTGGAATGCATAAGGACGATGAACTCTCTCTAGACTCTAGCAGTCCCATTGCGTCTATAAATTTAGGTTCTACCAGGACTATGCATTTTAAAAGAAAATATTTCGATACTGTGAAAGTTCCTTTAGAAAATGGTTCTCTGCTGATTATGGATTCTTCTGTTAACAAATTGTGGTTTCATGGAATACCCCCGGAACCTGAAGTGAAAGAAGCAAGAATTAGCCTTACATTCCGAATGGTTAAAAGGGAGAAGAGAATGATTGAAGACAGCACCTCATCAGCGAAACGTCCGTGTTTGGAATCAACGACCAGTCTCAATGTTTGTGACCAGCAGCAACCTGAAGCTTCAATACAGACTTTAGAAACATCATTTGCAGATGGCGGATTTGACGATTTAGAAGTTTGTGCCCCAGCCTTTTAGAGTCGAGAGAAGAAATGCCTGCAGAGACTATCTTTAAAAAAGACATCGGTGGTAACACATTTTTATCATGTGAACTTTTCAAAGGTGAACTTAAGATGCACATTCGTGAATATACTGTGGGTAACAAAGAAATTATCAATCCTACTAAAATTGGTGTTACCATGGACCTTTTAACCTGGTATGATTTTTATTTAAAACTTTTTAATTTTAATTTTTGCTATACTACTTCTTCCTATATTGCTAATAATACTATTTTAGTATTTAATATGAAAGATTATATGCATGTTCAATCTTTTAATAATAATTCTAACCGTCCTTTCATTAAATTAAATTATTTACAAACAAAAACTTTAACTGATTCAATATTTGAGTTAAATAAATGTGTCATTCATTACTTATTTACAAAACGCTTACCTTATTTCATTAAATGCTATCGTAAACTTTTAGGAACATTATCTTTTGAACAAGAGCATATTTTAATGGCCAAGCTAACTTTTTGTATAGAAAATGAATTATGCAGTATTTTTAAAAGCATTTATAATTGTAATGGATGTATTATAGATAATCCTAGTCAAACACAACACCCCCATGCTTAACAGAATCAAATTTAGAAAAATATCAATCTCTAGGATATCATGTATTATTATTAGTTAATATGGAAACAGTAGCATCGCGAATTTTGTAAATTCCGTTGATTTTATTAGTGAAACTTTCATAAATAATATCTCTGTTGAACTTATTCAAGATGTACTTTTTAAAACTATGTATTAAATAATTTAAGAATTTATACAATTGTTTTTCATTACTTTAAAAATGTCTTTCTGGAGAAATAATACACGTTTATGAAATAAATTTTTTCTTTTGTAAAAATATGTGAAATGTTTTTATTAACTTAACTTTTTATATGTCCTTTGTTTTTAAATTTTGAACTATGTATACAAATACACACACACTATCTCTCTCTCTCACACACACAAACACACACATGCATACATATATATATATATATATTCATTTAAAATTATATTCATTTCGGATTTAAGTAATGAAACAAGGTAGATATAACAACATAAAAATGAGACACAATTTTTAGAAATTCAATTTATTAGAATTTTTCCCAGGTCAGGTATTACATTGGAATTTTTGTTCAATTTTAATATTAGGTGACTTATAACAGTAACAGGTAAATTCAAATACTTATTTATTACAAATTGTTTCGGTATATTCATTTCACTGAAAGCTGCTAAAAAAATGTTTTTAGCAGGAATATTAGCATTCTTCTTATCAGTAAAAATAAAGTTAAACATGTCCGCAATATTGGAATGAGGTATTTTCTCTCCATGGTAACTAATTTCACCTTTATCATTCCAATTTATAACATTCGGTTGACTTTTAAGAACAGAGAGAGCTGCCTCTGCCTTTCTTTTCAAATTTGGAGCTACACTGTTTAAAATAATTGTATCATAATTATTTTGTGACTGTTCTTTTTTTCGGTGAAGTTGATTTTTCTTGAAGAATCGATTCATTATTTTGAGACTCCTCTTGAATATTCGATAAAGATGTTGATTTTTCTCCTAATGAGTTCTTCGATGATTTCACTTCCAAAAAAGAGTATAAGGGGAATTGAATTCTTTCATTTTAATCTTTTTCTGCAAAAGCTCATAATAACGATATACTTTTTCATGCTCTTCTAATGAACTGTTCAAAATCTTCATCATATCTTTATCTAAATCACTCAGTTGTCTATTGGTAATAGTATTCTTTGACACCAACTCTTCGGGAATTAGAGCATATTTTTTAGCGAACTTCATTGATAAGACTTGTCAACACACTTAGAGCAGCAGGAATCAAAATATTGAGGAAACCTCCTTTTTGTATAATATATTTGCGTTTCTTTACAAGTCCAATTTTATGATTCGCCAAAGTTCTCAAGGTTCCTTTGTACTTGGAGAGAGTTCTCTTTTGGTGTTTGGTTAAGGGAATATTTCCTCTGAGTGCATTTAAAGAACACTCGCATATCGCTTTATATAGCAATTATCATTTTTTTGTAATAATTGTTTCCTTAATTTTAATGGGCAGAAATTCAAAAACTTCAACTGTCTCAGTTGTTCCTTTGTCAGAGTCATTATGCTAAATAAACTTTATGTGAAACGTCTGTTTTTTAAGTATGTTTCATTTGATAAACATATTGTGTTTGATTGGGTAAAATTTGGGTACGTAATCTTAGTTCTTCAGGGGTTTCACTTCTTAGATCAATGAAGAGGTAAGAAAATGGTTTTTTGTAGCATCTTCGTAAACCTCTTGGAAAAACTTCGTATGCCTGGGAAATAATTGTTTTCCTATATGTGCGATTTGACTGAGGTCTCGACGATTTTTGCATAATAAAAGGTAATGAGCATTCAACGTGATTTCACGCATTTCCTTTCCTTTATGAAAAAAATTCTGTGTAATGAAAATTACACTTAAATTTAAATGATGACTTCCTTTCGTAAATATATTTGTTAAGCGCTTATCACCTCCGCATTCGGTCATCAAGTCGTCAATGATAAATAAAGTATGCATCCCTAAATAATCATGATATCTTGAAGGTAGTCCTTCCACAAAACTTACATCTCGAATTTCATCAAACAAAGACTGATAAATACCATAGAAATAAACGATTTTGTCGGGGATTATCGAAAACATTTTCTGCTTATGCTTAAGTAAATCCTTTACAAAGAAAGATTTACCACAACCTGTGGGACCTGAAATTAACATAGTGAAAGGGTGTTGTAGCTTTGGGAACTCCATGTTAAATAAAGACAGATAACTAAAGTAGAGAGTATAAATACATTTTTATTGATAAAAATTAGCTCGTACATGAAAATGCTTCCATACAAAATTATAAACTCGTTTATCATTGATTATATTTTTTGTTACAAAGGAAGATAAGATTTGCTTCAGTGAGTAACCTCTACATCTACAATACAAATAATAAATACAAAATTGACCACATACAGCTGTCGTATGACTTTGAAGAATCATTGGATTATATTCCACTTTGGAAAATTTCAAGGCAAAGTCTGATATAGAGCCTTCGTAATATGTAGGAGCATTTCCGTAGGAGTCAAAAAATTCCATGTGATGAGACGAAAGTAAGTAGAAAGCCAACCAATGACTTCCCGGTTCCGCCGACGAATCAACGTTTGCAATGAAGCATGTTGGATACCTGGGGATTCTCGTAGGTAAGTGATCACTTGAAAATACTCCTAAAAAGAATTCTCTTGTAAACTTGGCTTGACTTAATATTTTTCGTAGTTGTTGAGTGTTCAAGATTAATTGGCGAAATCACACAGCACGTGACTTGATTTGGTTATTTCAATCACGTTTTCAAATTCAGCGTAAATTAGCACTGAAATAGTTTTCTCCAACAATTTGGAAAATTTCATTTCCACTCTCAAATTACCTTGACGTTGCAAATTCAGGTATGGACCATCGCTTAAATCGGCGGTGAGATCAAAACCAAATAATGTATGTCCATCAGCATATTCTTCTCTCGTCAAGTAAATACCTTTGTCCTGATGAAATCCAGAAAATAGAGTGTGATATCCACGTATATAATTCTTGTTTTCAAAATTTAATTCAAGCGGTTTTCCAGGTACAGGCTGTCCATCAACATAAATTGATAAATAGTTTATATTGTAATGATCAAACAGGAAAGGGTTTAAATAATATTGACCATTCGCAGCTTCATTTTCGAGACAGGCAACAATGACACGTTTAGGCATGTTTCCCAGAAATACATTGTCTTGCATAAAAGACCAACTTCCCTTAGGCATAGAGTAAGTCTTACACATTACCCGATCTATTGGATATTTTGCCGTACTTTTTTCCAAAGCTTTTGCGTGTCCCTGTGAAACACCTGGACTCACATTGACTTTTCGTATGAAAAGAGAAGCATGTTCCAAAACTACTTGGTAATCTCCCCCTTTATTTGATGACATCAGGCAAAAAGTAGGTTTGCTGCGAGTCATTTTTATTTTCAAATCAACTAAATTCAGCAATAAGCGATTTTGCTGAAAAATATCACAATGCAATTGACCGATCATATCCAGAGTTTGATTGTTAGTGATTAGGTCATGCCGTTTCTTGAGTCCATCGTTGCCATTCTCCTCTTGCAACGGATTAGCAACATTTAGATTATTGTCTTTGTAGAAACATTCACAACTTAGTAAAGTTTTTTTAGCATCTTCTCCATAATTCATTAAAGTTTCTATGTAAGCCCTGTAAGGATAAGTATTACTGGAGGATGAAATCACTCGCTCGTTGAGACTCACATCCACTTGAGAAAAAAGCGCATGTAGAAATAAATTGACTGGTGCTACAGGTTCTTTTTCGGATAATGTCACTCCACCCGACTTCACTATTTTTGCTTTTAAATAAATATACGAAGATGATAAGTCCATATAATCTTCTCCACTACCTGGCACGTTAAATTCCACGGGACCTCCATCACGTATATTTGCTAAGGGATTAAATTCTATAAATTGGCCTTTTTCTATGGCAGTCTGAGTAGGAGGAACCATAAACAAATCTAACTCAGAAGCAACAGAATCTTTGTGTATGACGGCACACATCTTTAAGCAAAAATATCATGTGCTTTCACCTTCTTGGCTGATTCGTTTGCTAGCTAGCTTTCTCTTTTTATTCTGACCTGAGCCTATCATCGACTTCACCTTAGCAGCAGTTTTATCAGTTAACTGTCCTGCTTCTTTCAACCGTCGCTTAGCTGCTACTTTTACATCTTCTCCACGACTAATATCATTTAAAACATCTACACCACTTTGTAACAGTTGTTTTCCAACGGCTTTAGCCCCTGATTTAAAAAGAGGTACGGCAGCGCGGAAAAATGAACGAAACAATCCTCCAAAACCATATCCTCTCTGAAAATTGGTTCCTTGGTAAAAATTCAGTCCAGTTCCGGTTTGAAGCACATAGTAGTCCTCAAAGGATTTTTCACAGCAGCGATAAGGGACATACATCACGACAAATATTTTTGACGAAAGTGAAGTTTCAAGTATGAACGTCCACGTTCGAATGGCGTTAAATGACCTGTGTGTGTCCTTATAACTATTTCCAGGGTCTCAATGATTTTTCGGTTTATGGGTAAATAATGAGGGCGATCGTACTGTGCAATCACTACCTCACCGTCTTGACCTGTGACATTTACGATTCGTAGCAGTGGAGCTAATACATCTCCTACAATCTGTGGTTCCACAATATCTGTATAAACAAGGAGCACTCTATAATGAGCACACGGATCTGCCACATAGGGACTTTCGACTGTAGCTTCCACATTTGCATCAAATGAGACCACCTGAGTTGGTTCGAAGCCTAACATTTGTGCCAATCCATCATATAGTATGACTCTTGCTCCATTTTTCACTGTAATAGAAACTCTTTTTGTGACAGGATTAAAACTAAATTCGATTTATTTTCATGGCTTTTAACAATGATTGCTTTCAAAATGTCAGGCACCGTTTCATAAAAACCTGGTGGAATTCGTCGACCTAGTTCCTTTCCATCTCCTAAGTCAAAACCGATTAAATTATTACTAGCATTCACATTATACCAGGTATGTGGATAAATAAATTCGACAATTCCAACCTCTCCCACTCTCCATTCAATTCAATTGGAACTGGTAAACGGGTAATAAAATGTGAAATTTTATTTTCTGGGAAATAGTTCATGGAGCTATCACTAGGAAGTGTTACGTAAAAACTCATCTTGCAAACTGATAATGTAAAGGATTGAAAATCTAATTTATAGTGAAAATAAGTTAGTGGAAGGTATCCATTGATTGAATTTTTTAGGGTAACCAAGATATTTCACGAAGTATTCTAACTGTCCTTTGCTAGTACGCGCGCGTTTTCTCAATATCTTTTCGACTATAAACTCATCTTTTAATTGCACCTTTTGAAGCTCTTGCGGATAAAACGTTCCTTGAATGGTCTCTCCAAACAAATCCTTAATACGATATACTTTAGGTATCCTATGAACACATTCACTCACCACAAAAATTTCCTCTGACCAATTACTTTCATATCCCTTTTCAAATATCATTTTGTGCTTAGAAACTCTCACTGTGTCTCCCACATTAAAAACACATGGCTTGATTTTGACGTTTTCCATGTTTCCATATAAAGTAAACCAGACATCTTGTTCATTATCTGAAGTCACATCTGCGGGTGCTCTTTTGATACTGGAATGATAAGTGTTATTATAGCTATGAAGCAACTTGTCCAATACGTCTAAATAATGGTAAATATGATTTTTTGTAAAATATTTCCACATTTTTGTTTTTAAAGTTCGATTAAAACGTTCTACTATTGAAGCTTTCGTTGTATTAAAAGTTGTAAAGTATCGTACATTTTGTTCTTTTAAAAACTTTTGAAACTTGGCATTTTTAAATTCGATCCCCTGATCAGTCTGTAACCGTTTTGGTCTTCGTTCAGCGAATATTTGTTGAAATGCCTTCACAATTTCTTCCCCTCGCTTTGATTTCAGGGGTATCGCCCACGCATATTTAGATAGAATGTCTACGCAAGTGAGTATATACCGAAAATTCTGATTGTGTTCTCTTAGACTTGCTACATCGACGAGGTCTGCTTGAAACTGAGCATCCTTCGCGTAAACGATCACACGATTGGTCGGGAATTTTCTCCGAGCTGGTTTGTGCAATGTATACGCATCTACTCTCTTCAACCAGTTCTGAATCTTTTTCTTCGAAACATTTCCATCTACAGCACTATATAAGGCATCTACACCACCAAAACTTGCCCTGTGAGCTGGATCCTGATACGTCGCGTTCATTACAACAGTTAATTGTATTATTATTCACGTTTATCTTAAAATGCATCATATTCCTACGCCGCCTCTCTGAAGGAAAACAAATTCAAAAATGACTCATCACACTCCATTATATCTCTTTTATACATTAAATAGCAATACTCAAACATATCTCATTGGGTGTGTGGTTAAGTCACTGAAAACTACATACCCAGTGAGATATTTTGTACCGGGTTCGAATCAAAAGTAAAAACCAAAATCATTTTAAAGGTATAAGCAAATGCTTAATTCATATCTTATACATTCTTTAAATGCAAAATATATAATTCACTCCACAATTTTCAAATATTTTTTAAATGTGCTCTAAAAATTTTAAAATTATTTAAATGGTCTTTGATATCTCTAAATAACTTTAAGTTTAGAAAAAAATTCCATGTCTCTTAAAAATATCTGTAATCCCAAAGATTTAAAGAAAAATTCACTCCAATAGATGGCGACACTATTTTCTCAGACAAAATTTTCTAAGTTCCTTTATCATGAAATTCATACCATTTATCGTGTGGAGTGACTATCTCTTGTGCGAAGTAGTTATCAGTACGAAGATGACTCACCTAATCCGAAATCCGAGTGATGCTGAAATTATCAGTGTGGAGCTGACTCACCTAATCCGAGCAATCCGAAATCCGAGTGATGCTCAACTCTCATTTTCCCTCTACTCAAGTACTATTCGCAAAATTAGTGCAAAGTCACACATGCCACCAGAATATGAACTACAAGACTCAAAATTCTTGTTATATGCTAAACAAATGATATCGTCACTTGAAGAGAATCAACGAACTGTTGTACTGATGGTTGATGAAATCTACATTCAACCCTTCCTTGATTATAAAGGGGGAAATATTGTTGGCATGTCCTATACTAGTAAAGCATTGGCTTTTAGTGCTCATGTCTTCATGATACAGAGTATCTTGTCTTCATTCAAAGGAGTTGTTCATATTGTTCCTGCCAATAATAGGTCAGCAGAAAATTTGTTTAGTTTGCTCAAAACAGTTATCATTGGCTTAGAAAATACAGGCCATAGAGTTATTGCTGTATTTACTGATAATAATTCCATAAATAGAAAAGCTATGACGAATTTCTGCTGTCCTCCTATGCTAAGCAGTGTTTATCCTCATCCTGTTGGTAATTCACGCCCCTTATTTTTTGCAATTGATTCAGTTCATTTGATTAAATGTGTAAGAAATAACTGGATCAATAAAAAAATGGGCAAAATATGTATTATCCCCACTTGGACTCTGAGAATGAGCAATTTCAAACTGCTAGTTTTGGATCTATTCGTAAAATGTACGAAATAGAATCCAGCAGTCTATTGAAATTCGGTTATGGATTGACGAGAAAAGCTTTATGGACCACAAATCTTGAACGCCAGAATGTAAAATAAGCATTAAAAATATTAGTAGTATACATTTGGGGTTTCTGGAACAGGTGGAGCAGTGGATCCGCGGAGTGGGGGTGTGGTAGTAAGGCGGAGGGTGTGTGTTAGTAATGTGGAGCGGGTGGTTTCTTGGGGTTAGAACCTTATCATGGTTAGCTCCACCTGATATGAAAAGTGATAAGAGATTCCAGAATTATTGCCAAGTGAAAATTTTTGAGATGATAACGATTTCCATACTGCGCTATTATTTTTTTCGACTTTAAATAAGTATTGAGAATTTTTAAAACATACAATTGTTTAGTTAAATGGAGAGATTTGCATAAATATATAAATTGTAAATATAAATGTCGGTATACTTGATTTTTAAAAAATAAAAGTATTATAAATAAGTATTGAGCATTTTTAAACATACAATTGCTTAGTTAAATGGAGGGTTTTGCATAATTATAAATAAATTTTAAATATAAATGCCGCTATACTGATTTTTAAAATTACAAGTAGTTTAAATCAATAACATCTTATTTTAACACTAAAAAGAAAGAAGCATAATAAAGTAAACATATGCAAATTATATAGACAAAAAATTCCATTACGTGAACTTAGTGAATAAAACATGAGGACAAAAGATTAAAAGAAAAGCACTTTTATTGAGTAGACTATTTAAAAATATATACATATTTATTTATTAATATATACATATTTATACATATTTATTTACAATATTATACATTATACATATTTATTTACAATATTATACATTATACAAATATATACATATTTATTTATTACATAATTTTTTTCAGATATTACAGTTTCCGTAAGCTAAAGTCCTAATTCCGTCAACCAGAATATATCGTTTATTATCAAAACAGCACAAACCAATTTTCCTTTGTTTAACAGTATATAAGTTATGATTGAAATTTGATATTTTTATCCCCTCAGGGGGTTTACCTTCTTTAGGTAAACACGGGTGTCACAATCCCGAGGTACCCTAGTGATCTTTCCTCTTCTTTATTTTCTTCTCTCCTCTACTCTTCTGCTTTTTCTTCCTTTTCTCCCTCAGTGTGGTTGCCTCGTAAGAGGTTGAGGGCTCCCCTTGAGTAGCTTTCGCCGCTCTGTTGCTATTAGCTACTCTTGAGGACTAAATCACCCACGTGTTTGCCGTGCGTGGAGACCCGTGTCCCTGGAAAGGAGGGTCCTGGTAATTGAGGCCTCCTGAGACCAACACATTGCTTTGGCCTCTGCTTCAGGTAAACGGGAGGTGTGTTGTGGTCCTCAGCACATCAATCGGCTTTATGGATCAAGCGATCGGTACATCTACTGGGTGACTCGTTAAGGGTGGAGTCCACTTCAGGGATGTACCGTGAGCGTATAGGGACTGACTAGCACTGGTACAACTAACATGTATCCCCTCGTAGGGCTCCGTGGTGGGTGGTGCCGTCTAGTCCCTGAATTTTCTCCCAATCCATATGAATAAATCAACTTTCTCTTCACTCCCTCGGGAGCAACAAATGCCAATGTGTAATGCTAAGTACTTCATTGTGAAAAGAACTGGAGGATCTTTTGAATATGTATCTCCCTTTCTTATTGAAAAAGGATTAACATCTCATCTAGGAGTAGTGAAATCTGTAAAGAAACTACGAACGGGAAATTTGCTTATTGAGACAACATCTGAAAAGCAGGCTCTGATGATACAAAGTATGAAATTACTTGTTGACATACCTGTCACAGTAGAGCCTCATTCTAGACTAAATTTTGTACAGGGAGTAATTTCTGCAGAGGATTTGTATCATACGTCCACTGATGAAATTCTAGACAACTTAAAAAGCCAAAAAGTCTGCGCTGTCAAAAGAATAACAATCAAAAGGGATGGTATTATATTAAATACCAAACACCTTATTTTGACTTTTGCAACGCCAGACTTGCCACAGTACATCAAAGTGGCTTACATGCGTTGTTCAGTGCGACCGTATATCCCGAATCCTCTCAGATGTTTCCAGTGTCAACGCTATGGACATTCTAAAATGGCTTGCAGAGGGAAACCTACTTGCGCTCACTGTTCTCAAGTTGACGACCATGATAGTACTACCTGCAAAGCCAAAGAAATGTGTGTCAACTGTAAAGGTGACCACACCTCTTATTCTAGATCTTGTCCCGTTTGGCAACTGGAAAAAGAAATTGTCACCTTCAAAATTAAAAACAATGTCTCCGATGCAGAAGCTCGTCGCACAGTTAGTTCCAGAACTCCCACTCCTGGTGTCAGTTATGCAACTATAACAAAAAAAGTGACCCGATCCTCCAGCACCCAAACAGAAACAAATTCTGTTTCTACAGTTAGTTTGCTCCCTAAGCAAAAAAACACAGAAGCACCTACAACTGTAATTGCCAAATCAGCTTTGGCAAAATCAAAAGCCTTGAAGGCTAGGAAATTAAAAATAGCTAAAGAAGGCGTTCGGAAGCCTTCGTTAACAGCAAGAAAAGCTCTTCTGTGTTTGGATGCAGACACTGTCAAGCTGCATCCATCAGATGATGATTTCAATTCTGAAGACTCATCTGAGATGACCATAAGCAACAGTGATAAAGGTTAGAATAAAATCCATTCGTGACTTCCTTTGTTTCCTGGAATTGTCGCGGTTTTCGTTCTCGCTTTGATGACATCAAATCCATCATCTCTCGCTTTAACCCCGCATGTGTGGCTCTCCAGGAGACATTCCTGAAACCCACTGTTGTCACCAAACTGCGTGGGTTTCAGTGCTTCAGAAAGGATAATGGTGGTGATGCTGCTGTGTTTGGTGGAGTGTGTATAATTACATTAAACAATTACCCCAGTACAGCACATCAGTTAAGAACTACACTCCAGGCCGTGGCTGTGAGAATCCACACCACATGTCTAATAACAGTATGTAGTCTTTACTTACCACCGAATGATGTCATCCAAGCAGAAGAACTGAATGACTTGGTTGATCAACTCCCAACTCCATTTTTATTGCTCGGTGATTTTAACGGTCATAATTTTCTGTGGGGTAGTGATGATACGAATTCTCGTGGTCGACAGATAGAGCAGTTCATTTCTGACCATAGCCTCTGTCTGCTAAATACCAACGAGAAAACTTATTTTCACGAACCTACACGGACATTTCACTCGCTGGACTTAGCTATATGTTCTCCATCACTCTTGCCATTGCTGAATTTTGAAGTTGGAAATGACCTCTACAATAGTGATCATTTCCCTGTAATCGTGTCTCAGGCTGGAAGTAAGCCCCTCAGGGGGTTTACCTTCTTTTGGTAAACACGGGTGTCACAATCCCGAGGTACCCTAGTGATCTTTCCTCTTCTTTATTTTCTTCTCTCCTCTACTCTTCTGCTTTTCCTTCCTTTTCTCCCTCAGTGTGGTTGCCTCGAAAGAGGTTGAGGGCTCCCCTTGAGTAGCTTTCGCCGCTCTGTTGCTATTAGCTACTCTTGAGGACTAAATCACCCACGTGTTTGCCGTGCGTGGAGACCCGTGTCCCTGGAAAGGAGGATCCTGGTAATTGAGGCCTCCTGAGACCAACACATTGCTTTGGCCTCTGCTTCAGGTAAACGGGAGGTGTGTTGTGGTCCTCAGCACATCAATCGGCTTTATGGATCAAGCGATCGGTACATCTACTGGGTGACTCGTTAAGGGTGGAGGCCACTTCAGGGATGTACTGTGAGCGTATAGGACCTGGCTAGCACTGGTGCAGCTGGTCTGCATCCCCTTGTTGGACTCGGTGGTGGGTGGTGCCGTCAGGTCCCGAATTTTCCATGTCTACTATGGAAACAATAAATTTCTCTTCTCTCCCACGGGAGCAAACCTTGACATTATTAAAAGCAAAATTTTATATTGTTAAACGGAAAGAGGGTACATTTGATAATGTATCCTTTCCTAATCCAAAAAGCAATTGCTGGAAATATCGGAGAAGTGAAGAGCATACGGAAACTTCTGTTCTGGAGATCTAATGGTAGAAGTCGCATCAGATGCACAAGTTACTCTTATAAGCAGCATGAACATGCTTGCTAACCTTGAGGTGTCCGTCCAACCTCATAATAATCTTAACTTTTCACGTGGTGTGGTATCCGCCAGGGATTTGTTAAATACGTCTGCGGACGAGATCTTAGAAAATCTCAAAGATCAAAAGGTCTGTGCTGTAAAACGCATAACTGTCAGACGCGATGGGCAAGTTATTAATACTAAACATCTCGTACTGACATTTGCGACGCCAGACCTACCGCAGCATATTAAAGCTGCGTATATGCATCTATCCGTCAGGCCATTTATTCCAAATCCTTTGCGTTGTTTCCAGTGCCAGAGATTTGGTCACTCCAAAGCGGCTTGCAGGGGCAAACTGACTTGCGCTCGCTGCGCAGCAGTTGGCCATGACAGCTTGTCTTGTACTGCAAAGGAGAGGTGTGTCAATTGTAAAGGTGACCACCCCTCCTACGCTAGAAGTTGTCCTATCTGGATACTGGAAAAGGAGATCACAACCACAAAAGTTAAGAACAATTGCTCATATCCCGAGGCGAGACGTGCTGTTACCGCTCGTACACCTCAAGCAGGAGTTAGCTATGCAACTGTCGCCGCCAAAGTCACTAGAACGGCTAGTACTCAAACAGATGCTCTGTCACTTCCATTAGTTAAATTACCCCCTAATTATGAGAAAAAGCCAAAATCAACATCAGCAACTACTGTCCGTAGAAAAGCTCCAACGGCTAGATCTAAAGCCCTAAAGGCTTTAAAACTAAAATCTGCAAAGGAGGGCAATCCTAGACCCTCCATATCCACCCGTAAAGCCTTATCCCTGGAAGCGGATGCTGTATATCTACATCCCTCTGACGAAGATCTCTCTTTGGAGGAGATGTCAGATGACATGCTTTCCGGCTCCGGGAAAGGAGCTTTTCTAACTCAACAATAACTTCCTTAGTTTCTTGGAACTGCCATGGTTTGCGTTCTCATCACGATGACATCAAGTCTATAATTTCAGCATACAACCCCGCATGTGTTGCACTTCAGGAGACATTCCTGAAGTCAAGCAATAACTTTCCCATGCGAGGGTTTACATGCTTTAGAAAAGATTGTGGTGATGATGGTGCTTTGTCTGGAGGTGTTTGTATATTAACATCTAATGCTTACCCCAGCACTGCCCATCCATTAAATACTACTCTACAGGCAGTTGCTGTAAGAATTCATACTACATGCTTATTAACTGTCTGTAGTTTATATTTACCACCACATGATGTCATCAGCCAAGAGGAACTCGATGCATTAATAGATCAGCTGCCAACTCCATTTCTACTGTTAGGTGACTTTAACGGCCATAGTTCTTTGTGGGGAAATGATGATACTAATTCTCGCGGTCGGCAGATAGAGCGGTTTATTTCAGACAACAGTCTCTGTCTGCTTAATACCGACGAGAAAACATATTTCCATGTACCCACGAGAACTTTTCATTCTCTCGATCTTGCCATTTTGTTCCCATCTCTTCTGCCATTGTTAAATCTAAATGTAGGAAATGATCTGCATAATAGCGATCATTTTCCTCTCGTCATCTCCCAGACTGGAGGTAGTAGTGTAGAACAACGTCTACCTACTTACGTGTACAGTCGGGCAGATTGGACATTATTTACGCAATTGGCAGTTGTTGATGATGAAATGGTTTTGATCGAAGATATTGATATTGCTGTTTGTAAAGTCACTGAAACAATTAAGAGTGCAGCTGATGCATCAATACCTAAAAGTTCCTCTATACCACACAGGCATTGCAAACCTTGGTGGAATAAAGAATGCCAAGACACATATAAAAACAAAGGAAGTTATGGGGGTTATTCAGAAGATACCCACAACGGAGAATCTGATCGCCTTTAAGAGAGCAAAAGCATTAGCTCGCAGAGCTCGTCGTCGAAGTCAGAAGGAATCTTGGTCTCGCTATGTATCATCAATAACTTCTTCCACATCCAGTAAGCAGTTATGGAGAAGAGTAAAAGCAGCCAATGGAATCTATAAGGAATTTTCTATTCCTATATTAAAATCCGGAGCTGCTGTGTGTTCTTCTCCTAAGGACATTGTTAACGTTCTTGGTGAAACTTTGCTAGCGTCTCAAGCAACGACTCTTACAGTCCTTCGTTCTTGGGACTAAGAGTCGCGCTGAGCGAATACCAATTCGTTTCAACCATGGACAAGCTTTTCCGTACAACTGTAAATTTCGGATGTTGGAATTGAAAAGAGCTTTACAGCAGGCCAATGATACTTGCCCAGGACCTGATGGAATCAGCTATCAAATGCTTCGCCATTTAAGTCCAGACTCCTTGTTGAACATGCTGTTTTTGTTCAACAGGATCTGGACTGAAAATAAATTCCCATTACTTTGGAGCGAAGCAATAGTGATTCCGATCCTTAAGGCTGGTATGGATCCTTCTGTTCCTTCAAGTTATCGACCAATAGCTCTGACGAGTTGCTTATGTAAGACTCTCGAACGTATGGTCAACGCCCGTCTCGTATATGTCTTAGAAAAAAATAAATACATTCATATTAATCAGAGTGGCTTTCGTAAAGGAAGATCCACTCTAGATAATATTACTTTTCTGGAAACGCAAATCCGCAATGCATTTGTGCGGAGAAATCATCTGGTTTCCATTTTCTTCGACATAGAGAAGGCTTACGACCGTACGTGGCGTTATGGAATTCTCCGTAGGATGTATGATTTTGGCTTTAGGGTAATTTGCCGATATTTATCCAAAATTTTTACGCTCCCGTGGCTGTAAAGTTCGTATTGGGACTGTTTTGTCCAATACTTTTAACCAACCTGAAGGCGTTCCTCAGGGAAGTATTTTAAGTGTCACCCTTTTAATCTTCATATCAGTAACATACTTCATCAACTTTCACCTTCTGTGCATGGTACCTTGTACGTTGATGACCTGCAAATATCTTGTGAAGGGTCAAACATGCGTTTAATTGAGAGACAACTACAAACATCTGTTAATAAATTAGCTGCATGGTGTGCTGAGAATGGCCATACACTATCTCTAGCAAGAGCAAATGTGTCCATTTCTGCAGGAAGACTAGCCTCCACAATGATCCTGTTATTTGTATAAACAACACGGCTTATACCAGTTGTCAGTCAGATAAAATTCCTCGGAGTGATATTTGACCATAAATTAACCTTTCTTCCGCATGTTTTACATTTGCGGAAGAAGTGCGAGCGATCACTCAATATCCTCAAGGTGCTTTCAAATACATCTTGGGGTGCTGATCGCACGTCACTCCTCCGAGTTTACCAATCATTAATTTTATCTCGACTTGACTATGGTTGTGTTGTTTATGGATCCGCTAGATCTTCTGTTCTACGCAGACTGGACACTGTCCATCATTCTGCTCTGAGAATATGTTCAGGCGCATTCCGCACATCACCCGTCCATAGTCTTTATGCAATATGCCAACAATTGCCTTTAGACATGCGACGTATGCAGCTGTCTCTCAATTACTATTGTAAAATTATGTCTGACCTCATCATCCATTATATTCTTCTGCTCTTACTCCTACTCTGAAGAGGATATATGATGCTAGACCATACAGCATCCCACCCTTCCTCACTCGAACAAAAAATCATTTATCCTTGTTTGACCTATGTGATGTCCGTTTTATTAAAACGGACATATTAGCACATCCACCTTGGTATGATCCACAAATATTGATAATTAATCCATTTACCAACTGTAGAAAATCGGACACAACCTCTGCAATTTTCCAACAGCTCTATTATTCACATCGCTGTCAGTATTCTTCCTACACGCCAATATTCACGGATGGTTCAAAAACTGTAGGACATGTCGGCTGTGGTATTTTTATGAACAATAATACATATAATTACAGCCTTCATGCTTCCTGCTCCATCTTTACAGCTGAAGCTACTGCAATTTATAAAGCGCTTCAGCTCGTGAGTATTGTAAATTCTCATTCCTTTTGCGTGTATACTGACAGCTTGAGTGTATTGGAAGCGTTGGGAAATTCGAATATTCACTGTCATCCGGTTGTGTCCAAGATTTTCCAAATTTTGGATTCCCTTGCTGGCAAGGGGTATGATATCAAATTTTGTTGGATCCCAGGTCACGTAGGTCTCGAGGGAAATGAAAAGGCAGATGCGGCTGCTAAAGCAGCATCAACTCCAATACCATCATCCATCCCCCTTCCAGATGTGAGGAAGTGTGTTAAAAAGTATGCCTATTCCCTCTTCCAGGAATTTTGGAGCATGCAGGTCACCAACAAATTGTACGCCATTTTTCCATATCTCATATCATTATCAGTTTTACCGCTACGAAGTGCTGATGTTAGACTAACTCGCCTTCGTATCGGACACACACGTTTCACACACAGACATTTGTTTTTAAGCGAATTAAATCCATGGTGTGAAACGTGTGATGAACCATTCAATGTTTATCATATTTTAATTTCATGTCATAATTTTAACAAACAACGTTTACACTTTTTTAAAAGTGATTTTATAATTTTATCCGACATAATAGGGGATCCACCCCATAGAAACCTATTCGCTTTCTTGAGGGCAATAGGTTTTATACATTTTATTTAAATTTTCATTTTAAATTTTAAAATTGTATATATAATTGAATTTTTTCTTTTATATTTTAAAATGTGATTTTAAAATAACATTTACACAGATTTTTGTTTTTTAAAATTTTTAATGTTGCTTGCGTTTGGGTTTAACACACACAAAAAAATAATAATAAAAATTAAGATAAAATGAAGCAACAAAAACTTACTCTTGGCGCAGCATGTCCAATTTTGGACCTTGTGCCATAAAACCCAACCAACCAACCAACCAACCAGGCTGGAAGTAATAGTGTGTGTCACAAACCACCTAATTATGTGTACAGTCGAGCCGATTGGTCACTTTTCACGCAATTGGCTGTGATCAGTGAGACAAGAGTTAAGACAGATGTGATAGATGATGCCGTTAAATATGTCACCGACACAATAATCAGAGCTGCGGATGTTGCTATCCCTAAAAATTCCATCATTCCACATAAACACAGGAAACCTTGGTGGAATGAAAAGTGTCAACTCTCCTATAAGAAACAAAGGAAGCAATGGAATATATTCCGAAGATACCCTACTACGGAGAATCTGGTTGCTTTTAAAAAAGCCAAAGCTCAAGCTCGAAGAGTTAGACGTCAGAGTCAAAGAGATTCTTGGATTCGCTATGTGTCGTCAATCAATTCATCGACAACAAGCAGACAATTATGGAGGAAAGTTAAAGCAGCCAATGGTATTTATCAGGATTATTCCATTCCTGTATTAAAAACCGGAGCTGCAATACACTCCTCAGCGGTAGATATTACTAATGTCATCGGTGAAACCTTTGCTAGTGTTTCCAGCTCTGATTCATATAATCCTACTTTTCTAAGGATTAAAAGAATCGCTGAGCGGACACATCTAAGCTTTCATGATCGACATATTCTACCCTATAATTGTGATTTTGAACAGTCAGAATTGAAGTCTGCTTTATCTAAAGCAAACGACACTAGCCCAGGACCAGATGGAATCTCGTATCAAATGCTCCGTCATTTAAATCATGATTCTTTATTAAACGTACTTTCATTGTTTAATAGAATCTGGACTGAGCATGCTTATCCTACTTCATGGAGAGAAGCGATAGTGATTCCAATAATGAAGCCTGGAAAAGATTCATCTGACCCTCTGAGTTATCGTCCAATAGCTCTTACGAGTTGCTTATGCAAAACATTTGAGCGTATGGTCAATGCTAGACTCATTTACGTCTTAGAGAAGAATAATTGCATACATCTTCATCAAAGCGGATTTCGAAGAAGACGATCCACTATAGATAACATAGTAGATCTAGAATCCCGAATTCGAAATGCTTTCGTGAGGAGAAACCATCTCGTTGCAATTTTCTTCGACGTTGAGAAAGCATATGATCGTACATGGCGCTATGGTATTCCCCGTACTCTGCATAATCTTGGCTTTAAGGGTAATCTTCCAATATTTATCCAAAATTTTCTGTCCTCACGCGTTTTTAAAGTGCGCGTTGGAACTACAATTTCTAATACTTTTAGTCAAGCTGAGGGTGTCCCTCAAGGTAGCATTTTAAGCGTAACCCTTTTTAACCTTTTCATCAGTGACATACTCCATCAATTACCATCTTCTGTTCATGGCACTTTGTATGTTGATGACTTACAAATTTCATATCAGCGTTCAAACATGAATATAATTGAGAGACAATTGCAAACAGCTGTAAATAATTTAACCACTTGGTGTGAACGGAATGGTCTTAGTATATCTCCTAGTAAGAGTTGCTGTGTCCATTTCTGTAGGAAAACAAGCTACCATAATGATCCTGTGATTCACATAAATAATAGACCCATTCCTGTAGTCAGTGAGATAAAATTCCTTGGCGTGATTTTTGACAAGAAGTTAACTTTCCTTCCGCATGTTTTACATCTGCGGAAGAAATGTGAGCGACTGCTTAACATCCTCAAAGTGCTTTCGAATACATCTTGGGGTGCAGATCGCACATCACTCCTAAGAATTTATCAGTCTGTAATTTTATCTCGAATTGACTACGGCTGTGTTGCTTATGGATCAGCTAGACTCTCCATCTTACGCAGATTGGACACTGTTCACCACTCTGCTTTAAGGATTTGCTGTGGAGCATTTCGTACATCACCCGTCCAGAGTCTATATGTAATTTGCCAACAATTACCATTAGACCTGCGGCGGATGCAGCTGTCTCTTAATTATTATTCTAAAATCATATCCACTCCTCATCATCCCTTACGTTCCACGATTCCAAGTGCTGCTCTTAAGAGAGTATATAATGCTAGACCATCAAGCATTCAACCTTTTCTCTGTCGTATGAAATCTATTATTTTGCTTTCTGACCTATGTGATGTCCGAATTGAGTCTACCGACCTTTACGCATATTCACCTTGGTATAATCCACACATTATTGTGTTAAATCCCTTTGGTAAAAATAAAAAATCAGACACAAGTACTGCTATTCTTCAACAGCTTTATTCATTCCATCGCTGTCAGTACACTATGTACACTCCAGTATTTACGGATGGATCCAAATGTCCAGGATCAGTTGGCTGTGGAGTTTATCTTGATGATACTTCCTACAGTTATAGCCTTCACAAATCCTGCTCCATCTTCACTGCTGAAGCTACGGCTATATACCGAGCACTTCCGTTGGTAACAACTAAAAATGAACGTAAATTCTGTGTGTACACTGACAGTATGAGTGTATTAGAAGCTTTGAGGAATAACAACTATAATTGCCATCCAGTTGTGTCTAAGATATTCAAATTAATTGATACTCTTACTAACAAGGGATTTGAGATACTGTTTTGTTGGGTACCAAGCCACATAGGTATAGATGGCAATGAGAAAGCTGATGCTGCCGCTAAATCTGCAGCTACTTCCATTTTGCCTTCAATACCATCAATGGACATGAGAAAAGGATTCAAACATTTCATATATTCTCTTTGGCAGGAATCCTGGGACCTGCAAGTCTGCAACAAACTCCATTCCATATTTTCATACATCATTCCATTATCTGTTTTATCTCCACGAAGCGCAGATGTCAGACTGACTCGCCTTCGAATTGGTCACACGCGTTTCACCCACAAACATTTGATCTTAAGTGATCTCCTACCGTGGTGTGAAAAGTGTGATGAACCATTTACAGTATATCACATTTTAATTGTGTGTCCAGATTTTAACCATCAGCGTTTTAAATATTTTAATAGTGATATTTTAACATTAGAAGATCTGCTTGGGGAACCACCCCATCGCAATTTATGTGCGTTTTTAAAAGACATAGGATTTATGAATTTTATCTGATTTAGAAATATTTTATTTAAATACAAGTTTTTAATCTTATACATGTGTATATTGTATGTTTACATATTTTAATATATATTTTAACTATATTGCTATTTTATACTTTTTATGTACATTTAAACTATATTTCTATTTTATACTTTTTATGTACATTTTAACTATATTTCTATTTTATACTTTTAATGGATGAAAATAAAACTGAGGTATAATATCTTGTGATTGGCGCAGCTTGTCCTTATCTGGACCTTGCGCCATAAAAACCAACCAACCTTGATATTTTTATTTGATCAATCCTATTGTATTTACGTTGCATAAGACAATTGAAATAATCCTCGTGATGAAGAGTTCTCTTTACAACAATTTTACTTATTCCCTTGGCAGTTTTTTTGCCTCCATCACCAATTTTAATGCTATACATCTTTGATCTTAGACCAACAAATTGTTTGGCAACCGTTCCATTTAACTCATCTTTCATTTTACCCATTACCTTTTTATTTAAATTTGAATGAAGAAAGTGATCTGTGGGGTAATCTGAAAAATCAAATTTATCTCGATGTTGTACTAAATCTTGATACAAATCTTCAGTCTCAATCTCATAGCATAGTGAATCTGTATCAGTGAATAAAAGTTCAGCTTTATCACCATATATTTTCCTAATTGTATTGTGATGAAAATCGTACATGAATATTTTACTTATATCTAACACAGAAAAACCTGCATATATTGGTCTGTTTAATATTGTTTTTGCTTTATACATCTGCACAGCGACTAAGTCTGAATTGAAGATTTGAAAAGAATAAAATAAGGGGGAAGATATTAATTTTTTAAATTTTTTCTCTGATTGGATTAATTTAATATTCACTCGCTTTCTCAAATTCTCCATCGTTTTACCAAAAACTGCATTATTCATTAACTTAAACAGATCCTTCTCGAAAACCGTTTTGGCGAGTTTTCTTTTCTCTGTATTGAATTCAACATATGGTTTTAACCATGGAGTTTGACGAAATTTTAATATTCTGTGAAGTTTTGTTATCCTCATACCAAGACTCAAATATAATTTAAGGTTACGATAGTGAAGAATATATTTCACTTTGCTGCTTAGGTTAGGTGCTAATTTTATTTGTTTTTCATTTGTAGTTATGTTCATATCAACTGCAAGATCTAAACAATATTGTGACAGCATTGAATTTGTAATTTCTATTTTTTCAGCTGCTAAAGGATAGTCATTGTGTTCGATATGGAGGGCATCTGGATACTCCAAATCTGCTTCAATGACATAACCAAACATATCGTTGTCACTTATTTCCATAGGCTTAAAATTTTTTATTTCATCCTCATTTAACCATTCAAAGTCAGACACTGGAAGTGGTTGACTTAACGCCCAACCATACAAGTTATTGGCGTCAAGATATATGATAAATTTGCTAGGTTTTTCAGGGTTAAAATTGGGTAAAAATTTGTTATTTGCTTCACTAAATCTTTTTGAAATAACACTGATGCCTCCTCTGATTCCCTCTTCAAAAAATAAATACATATCTGGATCTGTTAGAAGTTCTAAAGTTATGGGAAGTTTTCTTTAGCGCGGCATTCCAAGCAAATGAAGGCAATGTAATTGAATGGGTGGGATCTAAATCATAATAATCGAGACATAACTTTCTAAAATTTTCAAATATGTCCGCTAGTAATAAAATATCTGTTTTTATATATAAATCATGATAATCTCCCAAATTTTGTATATTTAATTTTTCCCATACACGTTTAGCATGTTCATAATCCTCATTTGATATATCCTCACATTTTATGTTGTCATAAAATGATTGTTTAGGAGGTAAAGTAATTTCCTTAAACTTCTCCTCACAGTCAATGTAACTGTATGGATAAACCCCTTTCCTAGCTAATAACTTTATTTCCTCATCCCTGAAATGTTCTCTCATTATGTGAAACTTTTCCATTTCCAAATTACCTGCAAGTTTTTCTAAAGAAGCCGGTAGAAACTGTAAAGAATATATAAACTGCAAATCCCCTATACTAAAAGATATGTAACTTTGCATATTATTAGGAATACATTCTATGTCTTTATCTTTAAATTTCCCAATACTTTGCATTATTAGATGTGAATCATACCCTCTTAAGTTATGAAATATAACAGGTATCATATTTCGAATTTTATAATTTAAGTTACAATTCGGATGTGCTGCCCCTCTATACTTCCACGATATGTGACAATGATCTCTAACCCTTTCTAACGATAAAAACTCACCACAAATATAACAAGAAGTTGCATTATTAAAATTATTTCTATCTTCATTTGTAAAAATCATCTCTTTGTTTACTTTTAACATATCTCTTATTTCATGTTCATCTATTAAAGATTGTAGAAAATGAGTGACAACATCACGCCCTCTGTAAATAACAGGTCCTTTAAAAGTCTTACCATCATTTCCAATTATTATGTATGCATATCCGCAAGGAATGTGATGAGATAAGATATTTTCATGCGACACTGATGGGAATTTTCACAATTATCAGTCTTGACAATGAATGATTCGAAATCTGCGTAGATAATAAACGGAACACGCATTTGCATAAAAATACTTTTAAAACGACACCATTTGTTATCACTATTAGGATATATAACTCTCTGTGCATCATGTTTTCGACAAATTTCAGCATGTTTTTCTAAAATAATATTAGAAGAAAATCGTTGTAAGCAAAAGTTGCAATAGTAACTTTTACCTTTGTGTTTAGTTAAATGATTTAAAAGACTACTCATACTTTTAATATAACAATAATGACTTTGAGTTTCTGTTACTCAGTAACAATAAATTAATGTCTCTTTCGAAATTAAATTTATTTATGTACAAGGGGAATATCTCTTTTTTTTCATAACCAAATACATTTATATTAATTTTGTTATTTTTTTCAAATATTTTTACTTGATTTATTTGGGTAGGAAACTTAATACCTTGGGTATTAACTTTATTTTCATGCTCAATATATTTAGTAACTCGATGAGGGTTATTATCAACGGGGAATAAACCTGCTAAAATCGACCATAAGAAGCACTAATTATCTGTATTTTTTACATTTATAACTGCATGCTTTAAAGTTAATTCTTTAGGCAGAGGAATATAGCTAGAGGGTGATAAAGGTGAATATGTTCCAATATTTAGATCTAATTCGTTAATTTCATCAAGAATCCAACCACTTCCATGTCCTTCAAAAGAATCAAATGAAGATGAAATTTTTGTTAATCCCTTATCAATATTTGAATCTAAATCTTCCTCAGAAAGATTTGTGAGGCAACTGCTTCTAAAATAACTTGAGCAGGTTTCGATTTCTGTTTCTGATAAATATCTCTTAAAACTGCATTTGAGACTCATGTACCATTTAATACTATGCTTCAAAGTAATTTCTCTTTTCAAAATATTTTCAACTTCTTTCTTATGGGCAGTGAAAAATGTAGGCAAATCTTTTTCATCACCAGAGATCTTATAAACTGTTGCTGCATTATTTAAAGCAAGTTGACAAGGATTTGCATCATTTGAAGTTTGCTCACAAGATGAGGTGGCAGGTCTACTCTTCTTTTTATTCACACCATCTACGAATGATGATTTTCGCTTTGGTCTTGGGTTGTTATTGTGAGCGACACGTTCATGTCTTTTCACACTGCATACTCGAGTAAAAGTTGCAGAACAATTTTCACGAGGACAAGGAATGTGATTTGATGGATCGTGAGTTTTTTGATGTCTCACAAGATTTTTTAAGGGTGAAATGTTTATTGCAAGTATTACAAACTATTCCCTAGAATAAAGAAAATTTATTTTAAAATTTTGAAGTGTATACAGTTTGATTATTTCATGTTATATTTATATTAAAAATATAATTTTATCATTACAAAAATATATTCGCGTTTCACATAATCTCCCTCTTTCTATATAAAATGAAGACTTCATAATTATTAAAATTTTAAGAAACACACTCTGTATTTAACATAATTCCCCTTTTTTATAGTGTTTCCAAATTAGACCATCGGATGACATATTTTTTTTTCCAGATACATACATCATTTGTAAACAAATTATCTCAAATTTGTTTTCTAAAAACTATTTATGCGGTTATCAATTTAAATAGTCACACCGCTACATATCAGCAGATTTATGCAATTTAATTCATGCAGTATCCTGTTTTTATTATGAGCTTATCAAAAATTAAGTAGATAGATTTTTTTACTTATATTATAAAACTCTTATCTTTATTTCAAAAGTTCAAGATAAAACAAATATGAAAATGAAAACATACTAAAAAATAAATATATTTTTTACATTTATATTTTGCGATTAAAATAATAAATATGATTTTTATTTGTCTATTTTGTTCAAAA
This sequence comes from Latrodectus elegans, assembly GCA_030067965.1. Classification (NCBI taxonomy): domain Eukaryota; kingdom Metazoa; phylum Arthropoda; class Arachnida; order Araneae; family Theridiidae; genus Latrodectus; species Latrodectus elegans. Next base: position 58,316,108 of record CM057815.1, read on the forward strand.
TAAAATGGTAATATAAATTATCATAAAATATTTTTAAAAATTCAGTATTTAAGAGAGTTTTTTTGCCAAAAGTATTATTTTACGATACACATTTTTTTTTAAATGATTCTAAAGATAAACCTAAGTAAACTAAACAGTTAATTACATGAAAACTTTTAAACTCATAACATGCTAAATCTATAACTATGGGTAATAACAGTTTTCTTGAAAACACTTAGAAACTCTCACAGAAGTTATTATTTTTTTTATGAAAATTTTTACTTTTACTAAAATTATTACTTATTATTTTGAATGGAAATTAAGTTTCTTATTTTTAGTTACTTTCTCAAGAAATTTTAATTTTTTACACTATACAAAAAAAAAAAAAAAAAAAAAAAAAAAAAAAAATCAATTAAGATTCCCTTTGACAGTTTCTTTTATCGGAGTGTTTTGGTTGGTTGGTTGGTTGGGTTGGGTTTTATGGCGCAAAATCCAAAAATGGACATGCTGCGCCAAGAAAAGGGTTTAGAAAAGGATATTTTATTTTATTTATTTATCATTTTTCACCATTATTTTTAAAACCCAAGCAACATTAAAACTTTAAAACACAAAAATAAATGTATACGTTTACATTAAAATCCAATTAAAAATATAAAAGGAAAAATTTAAAGGTATATATCAATTAAATATGATGTAAAAACCTATTCCCTCAAAAGGCAAATAGGTTACTGTGGGGTGGTTCCCCAAGCAAATCACACAAAGTTAAAATATCACATTTAAAAAGAATAAACGATATTGGTTAAAATATGGACATGCAATTAAAATATGATGTACAGTGAGTGGTTCATCACACGTTTCACACCATGATTTTAGTTCACTTAGAAACAAATGTCTGTGTGTGAAACGTGTGTGTCCGATACGAAGTCGAGTCAATCTAACATCTGCACTTCGTAACGGTAAAACAGATAATGAGGTGAGTGATGAGAAAATGGTACGGAGTTTGTTTCCGACCTGCAAGTTCCATGATTCTTCCCAAAGGGAACAAATAAACCTTTTTATACCCTTTCTCACATCTGAGAGCGGAACAAATGGCAAAACTGGATTTTCAGCAGCCTTTGCAGCTGCATCCGCTCTCTCGTTTCCATCAAGACCTACGTGACTTGGTATCCAACAAAATATTATTTTGTATCCCTTGCCAGCAAGGGAATCCAATGCTCTGAAAATTCTCGACACAACAGGATGACATATAAAACTATTGTTTCTCAAAGCTTCAATAATACTCATGCTGTCAGTGTAAATACAAAATTCATGACAATCATCTGTATTCACGTGCTGAAGTGCGTAGAAGATGGCGGATGCTTCAGCAGTGAAGATGGAGCAGGATGAATGTAGGCTGTAACTAAATGCTGTATTATTAATAAAAACGCCACAGCCCACATGTCCTGCTGTTTTAGATCCATCTGTGAATACAGGTTTGTATGATTGATACTGACAGCGATGACAAGAAAATAGCTGTTGAAAAACAATAGGTGTTGTGTCAGATTTCCTGTAGTGAGCAAAGGTATTAATAAACGTAATTGTTGGGTTATACCAAGGCGGATGAGCGAATTGGTCAACAGATTCAATCCGAATACCACATAGGTCTGTGAGCAAAAGTTGTAACTTTGCTCGTGTGAGAAAATGGTGGGATGCTCATTGGACGAGCATCATATAGTCTCTTAATGGAGGTGTTAAGAACCATGGAACGTATAGGATGATGGGGGTTTGATATTATCTTAGCATAATAACCGAGAGACTGCTGCATTCGTCTCAGGTCTAACGGTAATTGATGACATATCACGTATAGACTCTGGACGGGTGATGTGCGGAATGCCCCAGAACAGATCCTCAAAGCAGAGTGATGAACTGTGTCCAGTCTTCGTAAAATAGAAGATCTAGCTGATCCATAAACAACACTTCCGTAGTCAATGCGGGATAGAATCAATGACTGATAAATTCGAAGAAGTGATGTGCGATCTGCACCCCAAGATGTATTTGACAACACTTAGAGGATATTAAGCGATCGTTCACACTTCTTCCGCAGATACAGAACATGCGGTAGAAAAGTTAATTTTCGGTCAAAGATTATGCCCAGAAATTTTACTTCATTGACTACTTGTATTGGAATGTTGTTGATATTAATAACTGGATCATTATGAAGGCTAGTCTTTCTACAGAAGTGGACACATCTGCTTTGCTTGGAGATAAAGTGTGGCCATTCTCAGCACACCATGTAGCTAGTTTATTTACAGCTGTTTGTAATTGTCTCTCAATTATTCGCATATTAGACCCCTCACATGATATTTGCAGGTCATCAACAAACAAAGTACCATGTACTGATGACGGAAGTTGATGAAGTATGTTACTGATGAATAAGCTAAAAAGTGTGACACTTAAAATTGAACCCTGAGGTACACCCTCAGATTGTGTAAAAGTATTGGATGTAGAATTTCAATACGTACTTTAAAATTACGGAGCTTAAGAAATTCTGAAGGAACATCGGGAGATTACCCCGAAATCCAAAATCATATAATATACGGAGAATTCCATATCGCCATGTACGGTCGTAAGCCTTCTCGATGTCAAAGAAAATGGAAACCAAATGATTTCTCCGCACAAAAGCGTTGCGGATTTGAGTTTCCAAGTATGTCATGTTATCAAGAGTGGATCTTCCCTTACGAAAGCCACTCTGATTCTTATGTATATACTTATTAGTTTCTAAGACATATACGAGACGGGCATTGACCATACGTTCGAGAGTCTTACATAAGCAACTCGTAAGAGCAATTGGTCGATAATGTAAAGGCTCTGAAGGATCCTTACCAGCCTTTGGAATAGGAATCACTATTGCTTCACACCATAATGATGGGAATTTATTTTCAGTCCAGATCCTATTGAACAAATAAAGTAAATTTAACAGGAGTCTGGACTTAAATGTTGAAAGCATGAGATAGCTGATTCCGTCAGGTCCTGGACTGGTATTATTGGCCTGTTGTAATGCTTTCTTCAATTCAAACATTCCAAATTCACAGTTGTACGGTAAGATTTGTCAATGGTTGAAGCGAATTGGTACTCGCTCAGCACGTATCTTAGTCCTCAAAACGAAGGACTATAAGAATTCGAGCTTGAGACGTTAGCAAATGCTTCACCAAGGACATTGGCAATATCCGTAGGAGAAGAGTATACAGCAGCTCCGGATTTTAAAATGGGAATAAAAAATTCCTATATATTCCATTGGCTGCTTTCACTTTTCTCCACAACTGCTTACTGGATATTGGTGATGTTATTGAAGATACATAGCAGGACCAGGATTCCTTCTGGCTTCTACGACGAGTTCTACGAGCTATTGCTTTTGCTCTCTTAAATGCGATAAGATTCTCCGTTGTGGGGTACCTCCGAAATAACCCCATAACTTCCTTTGTTTTTATAAGTTCTTTGACATTCGTCATTCCACCAAGGTTTGCGACGCCTGTTTGGTTTAGAAGAACTCTTAGGTATTGCTAAATCAGCTGCATTTATAATTGTTTCAGTGACTTTACTAACGGCTTCATTGATACTCTCATTCAAAACTATTTCATTATCAATAACTGCCAATTGTGTAAATAACGTCCAATCTGCCCGACTGTACACGTAAGTAGGTGGTCGTTCTCCTACACTACTACCTCCAGTCTGGGAGATGACAAGAGGAAAATGATCGCTGTTGTGCAAATCACTTCCTACTGTTAAATTTAACAATGGCAGCAACGATGGTGAACACATAGCAAGATCGAGAGAATGAAATGTTCTCGTGGGTACATGGAAATATGTCTTCTCGTCGGTATTAAGCAGACAGAGACTATTGTCTGAAATAAACCGCTCTATCTGCCGACCGCGAGAATTAGTATCTTCACTTCCCCACAAAGAACTATGTCCGTTAAAATCACCAAGCAACAAAAATGGTGTTTGCAGCTGATCAACTAAAGCATCGAGTTCCTCTTGGCGAATGACATCATGTGGTGGTAAGTACAGACTACAGACTGTCATTAAGCATGTTGTGTGAATTCTCACAGCTATAGCCTGTAGAGTACTATTAATTGGATGGGCAGTACTGGGGAAATTATTTGATGTAAATATACAAACGCCACCAGACACTGCAACATCATCACCACAGTCTTTTCTAAAGCAATTGAACCCACGTATGGAAATGTTGTTTGAGGACTTCAGGAAAGATTCCTGAATTGCAATACATGCGGGGTTATAAGCTGATGCTAGAGACTTGATGTCATCATGATGTGAACGCAAACCATGGCAGTTCCATGAAATAAAGGAAGTTATTTTTACTTTGAAAAGCTCCTTTCCCGGAGCTGGAAAGCGTGTCATCTGACATCTCCTCGAGCGATAAGTCTTCGTCCGAGGGATGCAAGGAAACAGCGTCAGCCTCCAGTGACAAGGCTTTACGGGTGGATATTGAGGATCTAAAAGAACCCTCCTTTGATGATTTTAGCTTGTATGCCTTTGCAGATTTTGATTTCGCAGAAGGAGCTTTTCTTTTAGTAATGTTTGCAGCGGAGGTTTTTAGTCTTGGAGTTGGGCTTCGTTGCAATGTTGAGGAGGTAATTATCACAGTATCTGTTTGAGTGCTACTGGATTTACAAATTTTCCTAGCGGCGGTTGCATAACTCATTCCTATTTGAGGTGTTCGTGAAGTGACTATTTTCCTAGCCTCAGGGTATGATATCTTTTGATTAATTTTAATTGTAACAATCTCTTTCTCTAGTATAAAATTTGGACAACTTCGAGAGTAGGAGGGGTGATCACCATTACAGTTGACACATCTCTCCTTCGCTATACAGGTCGAACTATCGTGGCCAGTCACTGCGCATCGAGCGCAGGTGAGTTTGCCCCTGCAAGCGCTCTTCGAGTGTCCAAAACGCTGGCAATTAAAACATCGCAGCGGGTTTGGAATATACGGCCTAACGGGTAAATTCATATAAGCCGCTTTGATGTACTGCGGCAAGTCTGGGGTCGCAAATGTCAGAATGAGATGTTTAGTTTCAATTAACTTGCCATCTCTTCTGACTAATATGCGTTTAACGCCACAGACCTTCTGATCTTGCAGATTTTCTAGAATTTCAGCCGTAGGCGTATTTAACAAATCCCTAGCTGATATGACGCCACTTGAGAAATTGAGATTGATATGAGGCATAACAGTCACTTCTAAATTTGCCAAATACTGCATATTTGCAATAATGGCTGCTTGAGTATTTGAGGCAACCTCCACTAGTAAATCACCAGAGCGCATTTTCTGGATATTTTTACATCTCCAACTACTCCCGATATTCCTTTTGATATTAAAAACGGAGAAATAGATATAAAATTATTTTCCTTCCTTTTTATTACAAAAAATTTTGCATTAATTTTATTTAAAATTTGCTCCCGTGGGAGATAAGATAAATTTTTGTTCTCCATTAATATTTTATAAAATTTCGGGACCTGACCGCACCACCCACCACCGAGTCCAACAAGGGGATGCAGACCAGCTGCACCAGTGCTAGCCAGGTCCTATACGCTCACAGTACATCCCTGAGGTGGCCTCCACCCTTAACGACCCCTCAGGGGGTTTACCTTCTTTAGGTAAATACGGGTGTCACAATCCCGAGGTACCCTAGTGATCTTTCCTCTTCTATATTTTCTTCTCTCGTCTACTCTTCTGCTTTTCCTTCCTTTTCTCCCTCGTTGTGGTTTCCTCGAAAGAGGTTGAGGGCTCCCCTTGAGTAGCTTTCGCCGCTCTGTTGCTATTAGCTACTCTTGAGGACTAAATCACCCACGTGTTTGCCGTGCGTGGAGACCCGTGTCCCTGGAAAGGAGGATCCTGGTAATTGAGGCCTCCTGAGACCAACACATTGCTTTGGCCTCTGCTTCAGGTAAACGGGAGGTGTGTTGTGGTCCTCAGCACATCAATCGGCTTTATGGATCAAGCGATCGGTACATCTGCTGGATGACTCGTTAAGGGTGGAGGCCATCTCAGGGATGTACTGTGAGCGTATAGGACCTGGCTAGCACTGGTGCAGCTGGTCTGTATCCCCTTGTTGGACTCGGTGGTGGGTGGTGCGGTCAGGTCCCGAAATTTTATAAAATATTAATGGAGAACAAAAATTTATCTTATCTCCCACGGGAGCAAATTTTAAATAAAATTAATGCAAAATTTTTTGTAATAAAAAGGAAGGAAAATAATTTTATATCTATTTCTCCGTTTTTAATATCAAAAGGAATATCGGGAGTAGTTGGAGATGTAAAAAATATCCAGAAAATGCGCTCTGGTGATTTACTAGTGGAGGTTGCCTCAAATACTCAAGCAGCCATTATTGCAAATATGCAGTATTTGGCAAATTTAGAAGTGACTGTTATGCCTCATATCAATCTCAATTTCTCAAGTGGCGTCATATCAGCTAGGGATTTGTTAAATACGCCTACGGCTGAAATTCTAGAAAATCTGCAAGATCAGAAGGTCTGTGGCGTTAAACGCATATTAGTCAGAAGAGATGGCAAGTTAATTGAAACTAAACATCTCATTCTGACATTTGCGACCCCAGACTTGCCGCAGTACATCAAAGCGGCTTATTTGAATTTACCCGTTAGGCCGTATATTCCAAACCCGCTGCGATGTTTTAATTGCCAGCGTTTTGGACACTCGAAGAGCGCTTGCAGGGGCAAACTCACCTGCGCTCGATGCGCAGTGACTGGCCACGATAGTTCGACCTGTATAGCGAAGGAGAGATGTGTCAACTGTAATGGTGATCACCCCTCCTACTCTCGAAGTTGTCCAAATTTTATACTAGAGAAAGAGATTGTTACAATTAAAATTAATCAAAAGATATCATACCCTGAGGCTAGAAAAATAGTCACTTCACGAACACCTCAAGTTGGAATGAGTTATGCAACCGCCGCTAGGAAAATTTGTAAATCCAGTAGCACTCAAACAGATACTGTGATAATTACCTCCTCAACATTGCCCCGAAGCCCAACTCCAAGACTAAAAACCTCCGCTACAAACATTACTAAAAGAAAAGCTCCTTCTGCGAAATCAAAATCTGCAAAGGCATACAAGCTAAAATCATCAAAGGAGGGTTCTTTTAGATCCTCAATATCCACCCGTAAAGCCTTGTCACTGGAGGCTGACGCTGTTTCCTTGCATCCCTCGGACGAAGACTTATCGCTCGAGGAGATGTCAGATGACACGCTTTCCAGCTCCGGGAAAGGAGCTTTTCAAAGTAAAAAATAACTTCCTTTATTTCATGGAACTGCCATGGTTTGCGTTCACATCATGATGACATCAAGTCTCTAGCATCAGCTTATAACCCCGCATGTATTGCAATTCAGGAATCTTTCCTGAAGTCCTCAAACAACATTTCCATACGTGGGTTCAATTGCTTTAGAAAAGACTGTGGTGATGATGTTGCAGTGTCTGGTGGCGTTTGTATATTTACATCAAATAATTTCCCCAGTACTGCCCATCCAATTAATAGTACTCTACAGGCTATAGCTGTGAGAATTCACACAACATGCTTAATGACAGTCTGTAGTCTGTACTTACCACCACATGATGTCATTCGCCAAGAGGAACTCGATGCTTTAGTTGATCAGCTGCAAACATCATTTTATTTGCTTGGTGATTTTAACGGCCATAGTTCTTTGTGGGGAAGTGAAGATACTAATTCTCGCGGTCGGCAGATAGAGCGGTTTATTTCAGACAATAGTCTCTGTCTGCTTAATACCGACGAGAAGACATATTTCCATGTACCCACGAGAACATTTCATTCTCTCGATCTTGCTATGTGTTCACCATCGTTGCTGCCATTGTTAAATTTAACAGTAGGAAATGATTTGCACAACAGCGATCATTTTCCTCTTGTCATCTCCCAGACTGGAGGTAGTAGTGTAGGAGAACGACCACCTACTTACGTGTACAGTCGGGCAGATTGGACGTTATTTACACAATTGGCAGTTATTGATAATGAAATAGTTTTGATTGAGAGTATCAATGAAGCCGTTAGTAAAGTCACTGAAACAATTATAATTGCAGCTGATTTAGCAATACCTAAGAGTTCTTCTAAACCAAACAGGCGTCGCAAACCTTGGTGGAATGACGAATGTCAAAGAACTTATAAAAAACAAAGGAAGTTATGGGGGTTATTTCGGAGGTACCCACGACGGAGAATCTTATCGCATTTAAGAGAGCAAAAGCAATAGCTCGTAGAACTCGTCGTAGAAGCCAGAAGGAATCCTGGTCCTGCTATGTATCTTCAATAACATCACCAATATCCAGTAAGCAGTTGTGGAGAAAAGTGAAAGCAGCCAATGGAATATATAGGGAATTTTCTATTCCCATTTTAAAATCCGGAGCTGCTGTATACTCTTCTCCTACGGATATTGCCAATGTCCTTGGTGAAGCATTTGCTGACGTCTCAAGCTCGAATTCTTATAGTCCTTCGTTTTTGAGGACTAAGATACGTGCTGAGCGAGTACCAATTCGCTTCAACCATCGACAAATCTTACCGTACAACTGTGAATTTGGAATGTTTGAATTGAAGAAAGCATTACAACAGGCCAATAATACCAGTCCAGGACCTGACGGAATCAGTTATCTCATGCTTCAACATTTAAGTCCAGACTCCCTGTTAAATTTACTTTATTTGTTCAATAGGATCTGGACTGAAAATAAATTCCCATCATTATGGTGTGAAGCAATAGTGATTCCTATTCCAAAGGCTGGTAAGGATCCTTCAGAGCCTTTACATTATCGACCAATTGCTCTTACGAGTTGCTTATGTAAGACTCTCGAACGTATGGTCAATGCCCGTCTCGTATATGTCTTAGAAACTAATAAGTATATACATAAGAATCAGAGTGGCTTCCGTAAAGGAAGATCCACTCTTGATAACATGACATACTTGGAAACTCAAATCCGCAACGCTTTTGTGCGGAGAAATCATTTGGTTTCCATTTTCTTTGACATAGAGAAGGCGTATGACCGTACATGGCGATATGGAATTCTCCGTACATTATATGATTTTGGCTTTCGGGGTAATCTCCCGATGTTCCTTCAGAATTTCTTAAGCTCCCGTAATTTTAAAGTACGTATTGGAAATTCTACATCCAATACTTTTACACAATCTGAGGGTGTACCTCAGGGTTCAATTTTAAGTGTCACACTTTTTAGCTTATTCATCAGTAACATACTTCATCAACTTCCGTCATCAGTACATGGTACTTTGTTTGTTGATGACCTGCAAATATCATGTGAGGGGTCTAATATGCGAATAATTGAGAGACAATTACAAACAGCTGTAAATAAACTAGCTACATGGTGTGCTGAGAATGGCCACACTTTATCTCCAAGCAAAAGCAGATGTGTCCACTTCTGTAGAAAGACTAGCCTTCATAATGATCCAGTTATTAATATCAACAACATTCCAATACAAGTAGTCAATGAAGTAAAATTTCTGGGCATAATCTTTGACCGAAAATTAACTTTTCTACCGTATGTTCTGTATCTGCGGAAGAAGTGTGAACGATCGCTTAATATCCTCAAAGTGTTGTCAAATACATCTTGGGGTGCAGATCGCACATCACTTCTTCGAATTTATCAGTCATTGATTCTATCCCGCATTGACTACGGAAGTGTTGTTTATGGATCAGCTAGATCTTCTATTTTACGAAGACTGGACACAGTTCATCACTCTGCTTTGAGGATCTGTTCTGGGGCATTCCGCACATCACCCGTCCAGAGTCTATACGTGATATGTCATCAATTACCGTTAGACCTGAGACGAATGCAGCAGTCTCTCGGTTATTATGATAAGATAATATCAAACCCCCATCATCCTATACGTTCCATGGTTCTTAACACCTCCATTAAGAGACTATATGATGCTCGTCCAATGAGCATCCCACCATTTCTCACACGAGCAAAGTCACAACTTTTGCTCACAGACCTATGTGGTATTCGGATTGAATCTGTTGACCAATTCGCTCATCCGCCTTGGTATAACCCAACAATTACGTTTATTAATACCTTTGCTCACTACAGGAAATCTGACACAACACCTATTGTTTTTCAACAGCTATTTTCTTGTCATCGCTGTCAGTATCAATCATACAAACCTGTATTCACAGATGGATCTAAAACAGCAGGACATGTGGGCTGTGGCGTTTTTATCAATAATACAGCATTTAGTTACAGCCTACATTCATCCTGCTCCATCTTCACTGCTGAAGCATCCGCCATCTTCTACGCACTTCAGCACGTGAATACAGATGATTGTCATGAATTTTGTATTTACACTGACAGCATGAGTATTATTGAAGCTTTGAGAAACAATAGTTTTATATGTCATCCTGTTGTGTCGAGAATTTTCAGAGCATTGGATTCCCTTGCTGGCAAGGGATACAAAATAATATTTTGTTGGATACCAAGTCACGTAGGTCTTGATGGAAACGAGAGAGCTGATGCAGCTGCAAAGGCTGCTGAAAATCCAGTTTTACCATTTGTTCCGCTCTCAGATGTGAGAAAGGGTATAAAAAGGTTTATTTGTTCCCTTTGGGAAGAATCATGGAACTTGCAGGTCGGAAACAAACTCCGTACCATTTTCTCATCACTCACCTCATTATCTGTTTTACCGTTACGAAGTGCAGATGTTAGATTGACTCGACTTCGTATCGGACACACACGTTTCACACACAGACATTTGTTTCTAAGTGAACTAAAACCATGGTGTGAAACGTGTGATGAACCACTCACTGTACATCATATTTTAATTGCATGTCCATATTTTAACCAATATCGTTTACTCTTTTTTAAATGTGATATTTTAACTTTGTGTGATTTGCTTGGGGAACCACCCCACAGTAACCTATTTGCCTTTTTGAGGGGAATAGGTTTTTTACATCATATTTAATTGATATATACCTTTAAATTTTTCCTTTTATATTTTTAATTGGATTTTAATGTAAACGTATACATTTATTTTTGTGTTTTAAAGTTTTAATGTTGCTTGGGTTTTAAAAATAATGGTGAAAAATGATAAATAAATAAAATAAAATATCCTTTTCTAAACCCTTTTCTTGGCGCAGCATGTCCATTTTTGGATTTTGCGCCATAAAACCCAACCCAACCAACCATCCACCCTTAACGAGTCACCCAGTAGATGTACCGATCGCTTGATCCATAAAGCCGATTGATGTGCTGAGGACCACAACACACCTCCCGTTTACCTGAAGCAGAGGCCAAAGCAATGTGTTGGTCTCAGGAGGCCTCAATTACCAGGATCCTCCTTTCCAGGGACACGGGTCTCCACGCACGGCAAACACGTGGGTGATTTAGTCCTCAAGAGTAGCTAATAGCAACAGAGCGGCGAAAGCTACTCAAGGGGAGCCCTCAACCTCTTTCGAGGAAACCACAACGAGGGAGAAAAGGAAGGAAAAGCAGAAGAGTAGAGGAGAGAAGAAAATATAGAAGAGGAAAGATCACTAGGGTACCTCGGGATTGTGACACCCGTGTTTACCTAAAGAAGGTAAACCCCCTGAGGGGCGGAGTGTTTTGGAATATATTTTATAATATAAAGTACTTTTAATGCATTTACTTCATTAAATTAATAAAATATTAAATAAATGGTAAAAATATAATAAAAACACTTACATCTGAAATATTTCTTGTTTCTTGCTTTACTCTGCTCTCATGAGAATGGTGATTTGAACTAGAACACCCAGAAGTAGAAGGATCTACATCCCATATTGGCTGTGAAACATTCCATTCACTTTGTAACTCACTCGAGTTTAGGATTTCTCCAAGTACATCTGCTGGGACATAAATTCCTTAAACAATAAAAATGGAATTGTCATATTTCTTTATTTTGATTTTAAAAATAACCATTTCAGTAACATTAAAATTACTCAAATAAAACCATTTTAACTTTTTCATATTTAAATTATTTTAATTTAAAAATTCATTTCAGCAATATTAAAATTATATTATGTTATATAAAATTATATCTTAAAAATTATATTGGAGTAAACAGAAAAAATTAAGATTCTAAATTAAATTTTTTCTTTCGAGTAACATTCTATGTTTAATATTCTATTATTAAAAAGTGAAAAAGTACTTACAATTTCACAAGAAGCAGAATCCTGTGACCAAGACATTTTCAGATATCTTCTCAGGAAAACTATATATGTATAACTCGAGTAAGCTCAGTATTTACAGCAATTATAAGTTTCATGGTATCGTGATGCCATTCTACGATTTGAAATATTCTACCAATCAGAGAGTTTTTCTTAATTGATAAAGAAGTCGATGAACAACTCAGCCCTCGTAGGAATGATTTCTGTAACCGTCATCTTATGGTGACTCAGGAGAGATAACATATTTTTCCCACTACAGTAGGTTGGTTGGTTGGGTTTTATGGCGCAAGGTCCAAAAGCGGACATGCTGCGCCAAAATTAAGTTTTGTAGCAGCTATTCATTTCTGCTTCAAATTACATTTCATTTACTTATTTTCGTTTTTATTTAGAAACCCAAGCAACATTAAAATTTTAAAAAACAAAAATCAGTGTATATACATATCTTAAAATCAAGATTTAAAATACAAAAAAGAGGTTAAAAATATATATATAATTTTAAAAATTTATATTGTTCAAATTTAAATATAATGTAAAAAACCTATTGCCCTCAAAAAGGCGAATAGGTTCCTGTGGGGTGGCTCCCCAAGCAAATCATACAAGGTTAAAATATCACAGTTTAAAAAGTGTAAACGATACTGGTTAAAATTTGGACATGAAATTAAAATATGATAAGCAGTGAATGGTTCATCACACGTTTCACAATAAGGATTTAATTCGTTTAGAAACAAATGTCTGTGTGTGAAACGTATGTGTCCGATACGAAGGCGAGTTAATCTAACATCAGCACTTCGTAGCGGTAAAACTGATAATGATATGAGATATGGAAAAATGGCGTACAATTTGTTGGTGACCTGCATGCTCCAAAACTCCTGGAAGAGGGAATAGGCAAACTTTTTAACACACTTCCTCACATCTAGAAGGGGGATGGATGGTTGGTTTTTATGGCGCAAGGTCCCGATAAGGACAAGCTGCGCCAATCACAAGATATTATACAACCGTTTTTTTTCACCAATTAAAAACATAAAATAGTAATATAGTTAAAATGTACATTAAAAGTATAAAATAGAAATATAGTTAAAATGTATATTAAAGGTATAAAATAGAAATATAGTTAAAATGTATATTAAAAGTCTGTAAGCATACAATATACACATGTATAAAATTAAAAACTTGATATATAAATATTTCTAAATCAGATAAAATTCATAAATCCTATGTCTTTTAAAAACGCAAATAGGTTGCAATGGGGTGGTTCCCCAAGCAGATCTTCTAATGTCAAAATGTTATCATTAAAATATCTAAAACGCTGATGGTTAAAATCTGGGCACACAATTAAAATATGATATACTGTAAAAGGTTCATCACACTTTTCACACCATGGTTGGAGATCACTTAAGATCAAATGTTTGTGGGTGAAACGCGTGTGACCAATTCGAAGGCGAGTCAGTCTGACATCTGCGCTTCGTGAAGATAAAATAGATAATGGAATGATGTATGAAAATATGGAATGGAGTTTGTTGCTGACTTGCAGGTCCCAGGATTCCTTCCAAAGAGAATATATGAAATGTTTGAATCCTTTTCTCATGTCCATTGATGGTATTGAAGGCAAAATGGAAGTAGCTGCAGATTTAGCGGCAGCATCAGCTTTCTCATTGCCATCTATACCTATGTGGCATGGTACCCAACAAAACAGTATGTCAAATCCCTTGTTAGTAACAGTATCAATTAATTTGAATATCTTAGACACAACTGGATGGCAATTATAGTTGTTATTCCTCAAAGCTTCTAATACACTCATACTGTCAGTGTACACACAGAATTTACGTTCATTTTTAATTGTTACCAACTGAAGTGCTCGGTATATAGCCGTAGCCTCAGCAGTGAAGATGGAGCAGGATTTGTGAAGGCTATACCCCTCAGGGGGTTTACCTTCTTTAGGTAAACACGGGTGTCACAATCCCGAGGTACCCTAGTGATCTTTCCTCTTCTTTATTTTCTTCTCTCCTCTACTCTTCTGCTTTTTCTTCCTTTTCTCCCTCAGTGTGGTTGCCTCGTAAGAGGTTGAGGGCTCCCCTTGAGTAGCTTTCGCCGCTCTGTTGCTATTAGCTACTCTTGAGGACTAAATCACCCACGTGTTTGCCGTGCGTGGAGACCCGTGTCCCTGGAAAGGAGGATCCTGGTAATTGAGGCCTCCTGAGACCAACACATTGCTTTGGCCTCTGCTTCAGGTAAACGGGAGGTGTGTTGTGGTCCTCAGCACATCAATCGGCTTTATGGATCAAGCGATCGGTACATCTACTGGGTGACTCGTTAAGGGTGGAGACCACTTCAGAGGGATGTACCGTGAGCGTATAGGGACTGACTAGCACTGGTACAACTAACATGTATCCCCTCGTAGGGCTCCGTGGTGGGTGGTGCCGTCTAGTCCCTGAATTTTACCTCAATCCATATGAATAAATCAACTTTCTCTTCACTCCCTCGGGAGCAACAAATGCCAATGTGTAATGCTAAGTACTTCATTGTGAAAAGAACTGGAGGATCTTTTGAATATGTATCTCCCTTTCTTATTGAAAAAGGATTAACATCTCATCTAGGAGTAGTGAAATCTGTGAAGAAACTACGAACGGGAAACTTGCTTATTGAGACAACATCTGAAAAGCAGGCTCTGATGATACAAAGTATGAAATTACTTGTTGACATACCTGTCACAGTAGAGCCTCATTCTAGACTAAATTTTGTACAGGGAGTAATTTCTGCAGAGGATTTGTATCATACGTCCACTGATGAAATTTTAGAAAACTTAAAAAACCAAAAAGTCTGCGCTGTCAAAAGAATAACAATCAAAAGGGATGGTATTATATTAAATACCAAACACCTTATTTTGACTTTTGCAACGCCAGACTTGCCACAGTACATCAAAGTGGCTTACATGCGTTGTTCAGTGCGACCGTATATCCCGAATCCTCTCAGATGTTTCCAGTGCCAACGCTATGGACATTCTAAAATGGCTTGCAGAGGGAAACCTACTTGCGCTCACTGTTCTCAAGTTGACGACCATGATAGTACTACCTGCAAAGCCAAAGAAATGTGTGTCAACTGTAAAGGTGACCACACTTCTTATTCTAGATCTTGTCCCGTTTGGCAACTGGAAAAAGAAATTGTCACCTACAAAATTAAAAACAATGTCTCCTATGCAGAAGCTCGTTGCACAGTTAGTTCCCGAACTCCCACTCCTGGTGTCAGTTATGCAACTATGACAAAAAAAGTGACCCGATCCTCCAGTACCCAAACAGAAACAAATTCTGTTTCTACAGTTAGTTTGCTCCCAAAGCAAAAAATCACAGAAGCACCTACAACTGTAATTGCCAAATCAGCTATGGCAAAATCAAAAGCCTTGAAGGCTAGGAAATTAAAAATAGCTAAAGAAGGCGTTCGGAAGCCTTCGTTAACAGCAAGAAAAGCTCTTCTGTGTTTGGATACAGACACTGTCAAGCTGCATCCATCGGATGATGACTTCAATTCTGAAGACTCATCTGAGATGACCATAAGCAACAGTGATAAAGGCTAGAATATATTCCATTCGTGACTTCCTTTGTTTCCTGGAATTGTCGCGGTTTTCGTTCTCGCTTTGATGACATCAAATCCATCATCTCTCGCTTTAACCCCGCATGTGTGGCTCTCCAGGAGACATTCCTGAAGCCCGCTGTTGTCACCAAACTGCGTGGGTTTCAGTGTTTCAGAAAGGATAATGATGGTGATGCTGCTGTGTCTGGTGGAGTTTGTATAATTACATCAAACAATTACCCCAGTACAGCACATCAGTTAAGAACTACACTCCAGGCAGTGGCTGTGAGAATCCACACCACATGTCTAATAACAGTGTG
Source organism: Latrodectus elegans (assembly GCA_030067965.1). Lineage (NCBI taxonomy): Eukaryota > Metazoa > Arthropoda > Arachnida > Araneae > Theridiidae > Latrodectus > Latrodectus elegans. The sequence continues at coordinate 58,332,169 of CM057815.1, forward strand.
TAGCCTTTACTTACCACCAAATGATGTCATCCAAGAAGAGGAACTGAATGATTTGGTTGCTCAACTCCCAACTCCCTATTTATTGCTCGGTGATTTTAACGGACATAGTCCTCTGTGGGGTAGTGATGATACGAATTCTCGCGGTCGTCAGATAGAAAATTTAATTTCTGACAATTGCCTCTGTCTGCTTAATACCGACGAGAAGACTTATATTCACGAACCTACACGGACATTTCACTCTCTGGACTTAGCTATATGTTCTCCATCACTCTTGCCATTGCTGAATTTTGAAGTTGGAAATGACCTCTACAATAGTGATCATTTCCCTCTAATCGTGTCTCAGGCTGGAAGTAATAGTGTGTGTCACAAACCACCTAACTATGTGTACAGTCGAGCCGATTGGTCACTTTTCACGCAATTGGCTGTGATCAGTGAGACAAGAGTTAAGACAGATGTGATAGATGATGCCGTTAAATATGTCACCGACACAATAATCAGAGCTGCGGATGTTGCTATCCCTAAAAATTCCATCATTCCACATAAACACAGGAAACCTTGGTGGAATAAAAAGTGTCAACTCTCCTATAAGAAACAAAGGAAGCAATGGAATATATTTCGAAGATACCCTACTACGGAGAATCTTGTTGCTTTTAAAAAAACCAAAGCTGAAGCTCGAAAAGTTAGACGTCAGAGTCAAAGAGAATCTTGGATTTGCTACGTGTCGTCAATCAATTCATCGACAACAAGTAAACAATTATGGAGGAAAGTTAAAGCAGCCAATGGTGTTTATCAGGATTATTCCATTCCTGTATTAAAAACCGGAGCTGCAATACACTCCTCAGCGGTAGATATTGCTAATGTCATCGGTGAAACCTTTGCTAGTGTTTCCAGCTCTGATTCATATAATCCTACTTTTCTAAGGATTAAAAGAATCGCTGAGCGGACACCTCTAAGCTTTCATGATCGACATATTCTACCCTATAATTGTGATTTTGAACTGTCAGAATTGAAGTCTGCTTTATCTAAAGCAAACGACACTAGCCCAGGACCAGATGGAATCTCGTATCAAATGCTCCGTCATTTAAATCATGATTCTTTATTAAACATACTTTCATTGTTTAATAGAATCTGGACTGAGCATGCTTATCCTACTTCATGGAGAGAAGCGATAGTGATTCCAATATTGAAGCCTGGAAAAGATTCATCTGACCCTCTGAGTTATCGTCCAATAGCTCTTACGAGTTGCTTATGCAAAACATTTGAGCGTATGGTCAATGCTAGACTCATTTACATCTTAGAGAAGAATAATTGCATACATCTTCATCAAAGCGGATTTCGAAGAGGACGATCCACTATAGATAACATAGTAGATCTAGAATCCCGAATTCGAAATGCTTTCGTGAGGAGAAACCATCTCGTTGCAATTTTCTTCGACGTTGAGAAAGCATATGATCGTACATGGCGCTATGGTATTCTCCGTACTCTGCATAATCTTGGCTTTAAGGGTAATCTTCCAATATTTATCCAAAATTTTCTGGCCTCACGCGTTTTTAAAGTGCGCGTTGGAACTACAATTTCAATACTTTTAGTCAAGCTGAGGGTGTCCCTCAAGGTAGCATTTTAAGCGTAACCCTTTTTAACCTTTTCATCAGTGACATACTCCATCAATTACCATCTTCTGTTCATGGCACTTTGTATGTTGATGACTTACAAATTTCATATCAGGGTTCAAACATGAATATAATTGAGAGACAATTGCAAACAGCTGTAAATAATTTAACCACTTGGTGTGAACGGAATGGTCTTAGTATATCTCCTAGTAAGAGTTGCTGTGTCCATTTCTGTAGGAAAACTAGCTACCATAATGATCCTGTGATTCACATAAATAATAGACCTATTCCTGTAGTCAGTGAGATAAAATTCCTTGGCGTGATTTTTGACAAGAAGTTAACTTTCCTTCCGCATGTTTTTCATGTGCGGAAGAAATGTGAGCGACTGCTTAACATCCTCAAAGTGCTTTCGAATACATCTTGGGGTGCAGATCGCACATCACTCCTAAGAATTTATCAGTCTGTAATTTTATCTCGAATTGACTACGGCTGTGTTGCTTATGGATCAGCTAGACTCTCCATCTTACGCAGATTGGACACCGTTCACCATACTGCTTTAAGGATATGCTGTGGAGCTTTTCGCACATCACCCGTCCAGAGTCTATATGTAATTTGCCACCAATTGCCATTAGACCTGCGGCGGATGCAGCTGTCTCTTAATTATTATTCAAAAATCATGTCCTCACCTCATCATCCCCTGCATTCCACGATTCCAAGTGCTGCTCTTAAGAGATTATATAATGCTAGACCATCAAGCATTCAACCTTTTCTCTCTCGTATTAAATCCATTATTTTGCTTTCTGACCTATGTGATGTCCGAATCGAGTCTACCGACCTTTTCGCACATCCTCCTTGGTATAATCCACACATTATTGTGCTAAATCCCTTTGGAAGTAATAAAAAATCAGACACAAATACTGCTATTCTTCAACAGCTTTATTCATTCCATCGCTGTCAGTATACTATGTACACTCCAGTATTTACGGATGGATCCAAATGTCCAGGATCAGTTGGTTGTGGAGTGTATCTTGATGATACCTCCTATAGTTATAGCCTTCACAAATCCTGCTCCATCTTCACCGCTGAGGCTACGGCTATATACCGAGCACTTCAGTTGGTAACAACTAAAAATGAACGTAAATTCTGTGTGTACACTGACAGTATGAGTGTATTAGAAGCTTTGAGGAATAACAACTATAATTGCCATCCAGTTGTGTCTAAGATTTTCAAATTAATTGATACTGTTACTAATAAGGGATTTGAGATACTGTTTTGTTGGGTACCAAGCCACATAGGTATAGATGGCAATGAGAAAGCTGATGCTGCCGCTAAATCTGCAGCTACTCCCATTTTGCCTTCATTACCATCAATGGACATGAGAAAAGGATTCAAATATTTCATATATTCTCTTTGGCAGGAATCCTGGGACCTGCAAGTCAGCAACAAACTCCATTCCATATTTTCATACATCATTCCATTATCTGTTTTATCTCCACGAAGCGCAGATGTCAGACTGACTCGCCTTCGAATTGGTCACACGCGTTTCACCCACAAACATTTGATCTTACGTGATCTCCACCCGTGGTGTGAAAAGTGTGATGAACCATTTACAGTATATCACATTTTAATTGTGTGTCCAGATTTTAACCATCATCGTTTTAGATATTTTAATAGTAATATTTTAGCATTAGAAGATTTGCTTGGGGAACCACCCCATCGCAATTTATTTGCGTTTTTAAAAGACATAGGATTTATGAATTTTATCTGATTTAGAAATATTTTATTTAAATATCAAGTTTTTAATTTTATACATGTATATATTGTATGTTTACAGACTTTTAATATATATTTTAACTATATTTCTATTTTATGCCTTTAATATACATTTTAACTATATTTCTATTTTATACTTTTAATGTGCATTTTGACTATATTACTATTTTATGTTTTTAATTGGTGAAAAAAAATTTGTTGTATAATATCTTGTGATTGGCGCAGCTTGTCCTTATCTGGACCTTGCGCCATAAAAACCAACCAACCAACCAACCAACCTTGATATTTTTATTTGATCAATCCTATTGTATTTACGTTGCATAAGACAATTGAAATAATCCTCGTGATGAAGAGTTCTCTTTACAACAATTTTACTTATTCCCTTGGCAGTTTTTTTGCCTCCATCACCAATTTTAATGCTATACATCTTTGATCTTAGACCAACAAATTGTTTGGCAACCGTTCCATTTAACTCATCTTTCATTTTACCCATTACCTTTTTATTTAAATTTGAATGAAGAAAGTGATCTGTGGGGTAATCTGAAAAATCAAATTTATCTCGATGTTGTACTAAATCTTGATACAAATCTTCAGTCTCAATCTCATAGCATAGTGAATCTGTATCAGTGAATAAAAGTTCAGCTTTATCACCATATATTTTCCTAATTGTATTGTGATGAAAATCGTACATGAATATTTTACTTATATCTAACACAGAAAAACCTGCATATATTGGTCTGTTTAATATTGTTTTTGCTTTATACATCTGCACAGCGACTAAGTCTGAATTGAAGATTTGAAAAGAATAAAATAAGGGGGAAGATATTAATTTTTTAAATTTTTTCTCTGATTGGATTAATTTAATATTCACTCGCTTTCTCAAATTCTCCATCGTTTTACCAAAAACTGCATTATTCATTAACTTAAACAGATCCTTCTCGAAAACCGTTTTGGCGAGTTTTCTTTTCTCTGTATTGAATTCAACATATGGTTTTAACCATGGAGTTTGACGAAATTTTAATATTCTGTGAAGTTTTGTTATCCTCATACCAAGACTCAAATATAATTTAAGGTTACGATAGTGAAGAATATATTTCACTTTGCTGCTTAGGTTAGGTGCTAATTTTATTTGTTTTTCATTTGTAGTTATGTTCATATCAACTGCAAGATCTAAACAATATTGTGACAGCATTGAATTTGTAATTTCTATTTTTTCAGCTGCTAAAGGATAGTCATTGTGTTCGATATGGAGGGCATCTGGATACTCCAAATCTGCTTCAATGACATAACCAAACATATCGTTGTCACTTATTTCCATAGGCTTAAAATTTTTATTTCATCCTCATTTAACCATTCAAAGTCAGACACTGGAAGTGGTTGACTTAACGCCCAACTCATACAAGTTATTGGCGTCAAGATATATGATAAATTTGCTAGGTTTTCAGGGTTAAAATTGGGTAAAAATTTGTTATTTGCTTCACTAAATCTTTTGAAATAACACTGATGCCTCCTCTGATTCCCTCTTCAAAAAATAAATACATATCTGGATCTGTTAGAAGTTCTAAAGTTATGGAAGTTTTCTTTAGCGCGGCATTCCAAGCAAATGAAGGCAATGTAATTGAATGGGTGGGATCTAAATCATAATAATCGAGACATAACTTTCTAAAATTTTCAAATATGTCCGCTAGTAATAAAATATCTGTTTTTATATATAAATCATGATAATCTCCCAAATTTTGTATATTTAATTTTTCCCATACACGTTTAGCATGTTCATAATCCTCATTTGATATATCCTCACATTTTATGTTGTCATAAAATGATTGTTTAGGAGGTAAAGTAATTTCCTTAAACTTCTCCTCACAGTCAATGTAACTGTATGGATAAACCCCTTTCCTAGCTAATAACTTTATTTCCTCATCCCTGAAATGTTCTCTCATTATGTGAAACTTTTCCATTTCCAAATTACCTGCAAGTTTTTCTAAAGAAGCCGGTAGAAACTGTAAAGAATATATAAACTGCAAATCCCCTATACTAAAAGATATGTAACTTTGCATATTATTAGGAATACATTCTATGTCTTTATCTTTAAATTTCCCAATACTTTGCATTATTAGATGTGAATCATACCCTCTTAAGTTATGAAATATAACAGGTATCATATTTCGAATTTTATAATTTAAGTTACAATTCGGATGTGCTGCCCCTCTATACTTCCCCGATATGTGACAATGATCTCTAACCCTTTCTAACGATAAAAACTCACCACAAATATAACAAGAAGTTGCATTATTAAAATTATTTCTATCTTCATTTGTAAAAATCATCTCTTTGTTTACTTTTAACATATCTCTTATTTCATGTTCATCTATTAAAGATTGTAGAAAATGAGTGACAACATCACGCCCTCTGTAAATAACAGGTCCTTTAAAAGTCTTACCATCATTTCCAATTATTATGTATGCATATCCGCAAGGAATGTGATGAGATAAGATATTTTCATGCGACACTGATGGGAATTTTCACAATTATCAGTCTTGACAATGAATGATTCGAAATCTGCGTAGATAATAAACGGAACACGCATTTGCATAAAAATACTTTTAAAACGACACCATTTGTTATCACTATTAGGATATATAACTCTCTGTGCATCATGTTTTCGACAAATTTCAGCATGTTTTTCTAAAATAATATTAGAAGAAAATCGTTGTAAGCAAAAGTTGCAATAGTAACTTTTACCTTTGTGTTTAGTTAAATGATTTAAAAGACTACTCATACTTTTAATATAACAATAATGACTTTGAGTTTCGTTACTCAGTAACAATAAATTAATGTCTCTTTCGAAATTAAATTTATTTATGTACAAGGGGAATATCTCTTTTTTTTCATAACCAAATACATTTATATTAATTTTGTTATTTTTTTCAAATATTTTTACTTGATTTATTTGGGTAGGAAACTTAATACCTTGGGTATTAACTTTATTTTCATGCTCAATATATTTAGTAACTCGATGAGGGTTATTATCAACGGGGAATAAACCTGCTAAAATCGACCATAAGAAGCACTAATTATTTGTATTTTTTACATTTATAACTGCATGCTTTAAAGTTAATTCTTTAGGCAGAGGAATATAGCTAGAGGGTGATAAAGGTGAATATGTTCCAATATTTAGATCTAATTCGTTAATTTCATCAAGAATCCAACCACTTCCATGTCCTTCAAAAGAATCAAATGAAGATGAAATTTTTGTTAATCCCTTATCAATATTTGAATCTAAATCTTCCTCAGAAAGATTTGTGAGGCAACTGCTTCTAAAATAACTTGAGCAGGTTTCGATTTCTGTTTCTGATAAATATCTCTTAAAACTGCATTTGAGACTCATGTACCATTTAATACTATGCTTCGAAGTAATTTCTCTTTTCAAAATATTTTCAACTTCTTTCTTATGGGCAGTGAAAAATGTAGGCAAATCTTTTTCATCACCAGAGATCTTATAAACTGTTGCTGCATTATTTAAAGCAAGTTGACAAGGATTTGCATCATTTGAAGTTTGCTCACAAGATGAGGTGGCGGGTCTACTCTTCTTTTTATTCACACCATCTACGAATGATGATTTTCGCTTTGGTCTTGGGTTGTTATTGTGAGCGACACGTTCATGTCTTTTCACACTGCATACTCGAGTAAAAGTTGCAGAACAATTTTCACGAGGACAAGGAATGTGATTTGATGGATCGTGAGTTTTTTGATGTCTCACAAGATTTTTTTTAAGGGTGAAATGTTTATTGCAAGTATTACAAACTATTCCCTAGAATAAAGAAAATTTATTTTAAAATTTTGAAGTGTATACAGTTTGATTATTTCATGTTATATTTATATTAAAAATATAATTTTATCATTACAAAAATATATTCGCGTTTCACATAATCTCCCTCTTTCTATATAAAATGAAGACTTCATAATTATTAAAATTTTAAGAAACACACTCTGTATTTAACATAATTCCCCTTTTTTATAGTGTTTCCAAATTAGACCATCGGATGACATATTTTTTTTTCCAGATACATACATCATTTGTAAACAAATTATCTCAAATTTGTTTTCTAAAAACTATTTATGCGGTTATCAATTTAAATAGTCACACCGCTACATATCAGCAGATTTATGCAATTTAATTCATGCAGTATCCTGTTTTTATTATGAGCTTATCAAAAATTAAGTAGATCGATTGTTTTAGTTATATTATAAAACTCTTATCTTTATTTCAAAAGTTCAAGATAAAACAAATATGAAAATGAAAACATACTAAAAAATAAATATATTTTTTACATTTATATTTTGCGATTAAAATAATAAATATGATTTTTATTTGTCTATTTTGTTCAAAATAAAATGGTAATATAAATTATCATAAAATATTTTTAAAAATTCAGTATTTAAGAGAGTTTTTTTGCCAAAAGTATTATTTTACGATACACATTTTTTTTTTAAATGATTCTAAAGATAAACCTAAGTAAACTAAACAGTTAATTACATGAAAACTTTTAAACTCATAACATGCTAAATCTATAACTATGGGTAATAACAGTTTTCTTGAAAACACTTAGAAACTCTCACAGAAGTTATTATTTTTTTTTATGAAAATTTTTACTTTTACTAAAATTATTACTTATTATTTTGAATGGAAATTAAGTTTCTTATTTTTAGTTACTTTCTCAAGAAATTTTAATTTTTTACACTATACAAAAAAAAAAAAAAAAAAAAAAAAAACAATTAAGATTCCCTTTGACAGTTTCTTTTATCGGAGTGTTTTGGTTGGTTGGTTGGTTGGGTTGGGTTTTATGGCGCAAAATCCAAAAATGGACATGCTGCGCCAAGAAAAGGGTTTAGAAAAGGATATTTTATTTTATTTATTTATCATTTTTCACCATTATTTTTAAAACCCAAGCAACATTAAAACTTTAAAACACAAAAATAAATGTATACGTTTACATTAAAATCCAATTAAAAATATAAAAGGAAAAATTTAAAGGTATATATCAATTAAATATGATGTAAAAAACCTATTCCCCTCAAAAAGGCAAATAGGTTACTGTGGGGTGGTTCCCCAAGCAAATCACACAAAGTTAAAATATCACATTTAAAAAAGAATAAACGATATTGGTTAAAATATGGACATGCAATTAAAATATGATGTACAGTGAGTGGTTCATCACACGTTTCACACCATGATTTTAGTTCACTTAGAAACAAATGTCTGTGTGTGAAACGTGTGTGTCCGATACGAAGTCGAGTCAATCTAACATCTGCACTTCGTAACGGTAAAACAGATAATGAGGTGAGTGATGAGAAAATGGTACGGAGTTTGTTTCCGACCTGCAAGTTCCATGATTCTTCCCAAAGGGAACAAATAAACCTTTTTATACCCTTTCTCACATCTGAGAGCGGAACAAATGGCAAAACTGGATTTTCAGCAGCCTTTGCAGCTGCATCCGCTCTCTCGTTTCCATCAAGACCTACGTGACTTGGTATCCAACAAAATATTATTTTGTATCCCTTGCCAGCAAGGGAATCAATGCTCTGAAAATTCTCGACACAACAGGATGACATATAAAACTATTGTTTCTCAAAGCTTCAATAATACTCATGCTGTCAGTGTAAATACAAAATTCATGACAATCATCTGTATTCACGTGCTGAAGTGCGTAGAAGATGGCGGATGCTTCAGCAGTGAAGATGGAGCAGGATGAATGTAGGCTGTAACTAAATGCTGTATTATTAATAAAAACGCCACAGCCCACATGTCCTGCTGTTTTAGATCCATCTGTGAATACAGGTTTGTATGATTGATACTGACAGCGATGACAAGAAAATAGCTGTTGAAAAACAATAGGTGTTGTGTCAGATTTCCTGTAGTGAGCAAAGGTATTAATAAACGTAATTGTTGGGTTATACCAAGGCGGATGAGCGAATTGGTCAACAGATTCAATCCGAATACCACATAGGTCTGTGAGCAAAAGTTGTAACTTTGCTCGTGTGAGAAATGGTGGGATGCTCATTGGACGAGCATCATATAGTCTCTTAATGGAGGTGTTAAGAACCATGGAACGTATAGGATGATGGGGGTTTGATATTATCTTAGCATAATAACCGAGAGACTGCTGCATTCGTCTCAGGTCTAACGGTAATTGATGACATATCACGTATAGACTCTGGACGGGTGATGTGCGGAATGCCCCAGAACAGATCCTCAAAGCAGAGTGATGAACTGTGTCCAGTCTTCGTGAAATAGAAGATCTAGCCGATCCATAAACAACACATCCGTAGTCAATGCGGGATAGAATCAATGACTGATAAATTCGAAGAAGTGATGTGCGATCTGCACCCCAAGATGTATTTGACAACACCTTGAGGATATTAAGCGATCGTTCACACTTCTTCCGCAGATACAGAACATGTGGTAGAAAAGTTAATTTTCGGTCAAAGATTATGCCCAGAAATTTTACTTCATTGACTACTTGTATTGGAATGTTGTTGATATTAATAACTGGATCATTATGAAGGCTAGTCTTTCTACAGAAGTGGACACATCTGCTTTTCCTTGGAGATAAAGTGTGGCCATTCTCAGCACACCATGTAGCTAGTTTATTTACAGCTGTTTGTAATTGTCTCTCAATTATTCGCATATTAGACCCCTCACATGATATTTGCAGGTCATCAACAAACAAAGTACCATGTACTGATGACGGAAGTTGATAAAGTATGTTACTGATGAATAAGCTAAAAAGTGTGACACTTAAAATTGAACCCTGAGGTACACCCTCAGATTGTGTAAAAGTATTGGATGTAGAATTTCCAATACGTACTTTAAAATTACGGGAGCTTAAGAAATTCTGAAGGAATATCGGAAGATTACCCCGAAAGCCAAAATCATATAATATACGGAGAATTCCATATCGCCATGTACGGTCGTAAGCCTTCTCGATGTCAAAGAAAATGGAAACCAAATGATTTCTCCGCACAAAAGCGTTGCGGATTTGAGTTTCCAAGTATGTCATGTTATCAAGAGTGGATCTTCCCTTACGAAAGCCACTCTGATTCTTATGTATATACTTATTAGTTTCTAAGACATATACGAGACGGGCATTGACCATACGTTCGAGAGTCTTACATAAGCAACTCGTAAGAGCAATTGGTCGATAATGTAAAGGCTCTGAAGGATCCTTACCAGCCTTTGGAATAGGAATCACTATTGCTTCACACCATAATGATGGGAATTTATTTTCAGTCCAGATCCTATTGAACAAATAAAGTAAATTTAACAGGGAGTCTGGACTTAAATGTTGAAGCATGAGATAACTGATTCCGTCAGGTCCTGGACTGGTATTATTGGCCTGTTGTAATGCTTTCTTCAATTCAAACATTCCAAATTCACAGTTGTACGGTAAGATTTGTCGATGGTTGAAGCGAATTGGTACTCGCTCAGCACGTATCTTAGTCCTCAAAAACGAAGGACTATAAGAATTCGAGCTTGAGACGTTAGCAAATGCTTCACCAAGGACATTGGCAATATCCGTAGGAGAAGAGTATACAGCAGCTCCGGATTTTAAAATGGGAATAGAAAATTCCCTATATATTCCATTGGCTGCTTTCACTTTTCTCCACAACTGCTTACTGGATATTGGTGATGTTATTGAAGATACATAGCAGGACCAGGATTCCTTCTGGCTTCTACGACGAGTTCTACGAGCTATTGCTTTTGCTCTCTTAAATGCGATAAGATTCTCCGTTGTGGGGTACCTCCGAAATAACCCCCATAACTTCCTTTGTTTTTTATAAGTTCTTTGACATTCGTCATTCCACCAAGGTTTGCGACGCCTGTTTGGTTTAGAAGAACTCTTAGGTATTGCTAAATCATCTGCATTTATAATTGTTTCAGTGACTTTACTAACGGCTTCATTGATACTCTCATTCAAAACTATTTCATTATCAATAACTGCCAATTGTGTAAATAACGTCCAATCTGCCCGACTGTACACGTAAGTAGGTGGTCGTTCTCTACACTACTACCTCCAGTCTGGGAGATGACAAGAGGAAAATGATCGCTGTTGTGCAAATCACTTCCTACTGTTAAATTTAACAATGGCAGCAACGATGGTGAACACATAGCAAGATCGAGAGAATGAAATGTTCTCGTGGGTACATGGAAATATGTCTTCTCGTCGGTATTAAGCAGACAGAGACTATTGTCTGAAATAAACCGCTCTATCTGCCGACCGCGAGAATTAGTATCTTCACTTCCCCACAAAGAACTATGTCCGTTAAAATCACCAAGCAACAAAAATGGTGTTTGCAGCTGATCAACTAAAGCATCGAGTTCCTCTTGGCGAATGACATCATGTGGTGGTAAGTACAGACTACAGACTGTCATTAAGCATGTTGTGTGAATTCTCACAGCTATAGCCTGTAGAGTACTATTAATTGGATGGGCAGTACTGGGGAAATTATTTGATGTAAATATACAAACGCCACCAGACACTGCAACATCATCACCACAGTCTTTTCTAAAGCAATTGAACCCACGTATGGAAATGTTGTTTGAGGACTTCAGGAAAGATTCCTGAATTGCAATACATGCGGGGTTATAAGCTGATGCTAGAGACTTGATGTCATCATGATGTGAACGCAAACCATGGCAGTTCCATGAAATAAAGGAAGTTATTTTTTACTTTGAAAAGCTCCTTTCCCGGAGCTGGAAAGCGTGTCATCTGACATCTCCTCGAGCGATAAGTCTTCGTCCGAGGGATGCAAGGAAACAGCGTCAGCCTCCAGTGACAAGGCTTTACGGGTGGATATTGAGGATCTAAAAGAACCCTCCTTTGATGATTTTAGCTTGTATGCCTTTGCAGATTTTGATTTCGCAGAAGGAGCTTTTCTTTTAGTAATGTTTGCAGCGGAGGTTTTTAGTCTTGGAGTTGGGCTTCGTTGCAATGTTGAGGAGGTAATTATCACAGTATCTGTTTGAGTGCTACTGGATTTACAAATTTTCCTAGCGGCGGTTGCATAACTCATTCCTATTTGAGGTGTTCGTGAAGTGACTATTTTCCTAGCCTCAGGGTATGATATCTTTTGATTAATTTTAATTGTAACAATCTCTTTCTCTAGTATAAAATTTGGACAACTTCTAGAGTAGGAGGGTTGATCACCATTACAGTTGACACATCTCTCCTTCGCTATACAGGTCGAACTATCGTGGCCAGTCACTGCGCATCGAGCGCAGGTGAGTTTGCCCCTGCAAGCGCTCTTCGAGTGTCCAAAACGCTGGCAATTAAAACATCGCAGCGGGTTTGGAATATACGGCCTAACGGGTAAATTCATATAAGCCGCTTTGATGTACTGCGGCAAGTCTGGGGTCGCAAATGTCAGAATGAGATGTTTAGTTTCAATTAACTTGCCATCTCTTCTGACTAATATGCGTTTAACGCCACAGACCTTCTGATCTTGCAGATTTTCTAGAATTTCAGCCGTAGGCGTATTTAACAAATCCCTAGCTGATATGACGCCACTTGAGAAATTGAGATTGATATGAGGCATAACAGTCACTTCTAAATTTGCCAAATACTGCATATTTGCAATAATGGCTGCTTGAGTATTTGAGGCAACCTCCACTAGTAAATCACCAGAGCGCATTTTCTGGATATTTTTTACATCTCCAACTACTCCCGATATTCCTTTTGATATTAAAAACGGAGAAATAGATATAAAATTATTTTCCTTCCTTTTTATTACAAAAAATTTTGCATTAATTTTATTTAAAATTTGCTCCCGTGGGAGATAAGATAAATTTTTGTTCTCCATTAATATTTTATAAAATTTCGGGACCTGACCGCACCACCCACCACCGAGTCCAACACGGGATGCAGACCAGCTGCACCAGTGCTAGCCAGGTCCTATACGCTCACAGTACATCCCTGAGGTGGCCTCCACCCTTAACGAGTCACCCAGTAGATGTACCGATCGCTTGATCCATAAAGCCGATTGATGTGCTGAGGACCACAACACACCTCCCGTTTACCTGAAGCAGAGGCCAAAGCAATGTGTTGGTCTCAGGAGGCCTCAATTACCAGGATCCTCCTTTCCAGGGACACGGGTCTCCACGCACGGCAAACACGTGGGTGATTTAGTCCTCAAGAGTAGCTAATAGCAACAGAGCGGCGAAAGCTACTCAAGGGGAGCCCTCAACCTCTTTCGAGGAAACCACAACGAGGGAGAAAAGGAAGGAAAAGCAGAAGAGTAGAGGAGAGAAGAAAATATAGAAGAGGAAAGATCACTAGGGTACCTCGGGATTGTGACACCCGTGTTTACCTAAAGAAGGTAAACCCCCTGAGGGGCGGAGTGTTTTGGAATATATTTTATAATATAAAGTACTTTTAATGCATTTACTTCATTAAATTAATAAAATATTAAATAAATGGTAAAAATATAATAAAAACACTTACATCTGAAATATTTCTTGTTTCTTGCTTTACTCTGCTCTCATGAGAATGGTGATTTGAACTAGAACACCCAGAAGTAGAAGGATCTACATCCCATATTGGCTGTGAAACATTCCATTCACTTTGTAACTCACTCGAGTTTAGGATTTCTCCAAGTACATCTGCTGGGACGCCAAATTCCTTAAACAATAAAAATGGAATTGTCATATTTCTTTATTTTGATTTTAAAAATAACCATTTCAGTAACATTAAAATTACTCAAATAAAACCATTTTAACTTTTTCATATTTAAATTATTTTAATTTAAAAATTCATTTCAGCAATATTAAAATTATATTATGTTATATAAAATTATATCTTAAAAATTATATTGGAGTAAACAGAAAAAATTAAGATTCTAAATTAAATTTTTCTTTCGAGTAACATTCTATGTTTAATATTCTATTATTAAAAAAGTGAAAAAAGTACTTACAATTTCACAAGAAGCAGAATCCTGTGACCAAGACATTTTCAGATATCTTCTCAGGAAAACTATATATGTATAACTCGAGTAAGCTCAGTATTTACAGCAATTATAAGTTTCATGGTATCGTGATGCCATTCTACGATTTGAAATATTCTACCAATCAGAGAGTTTTTCTTAATTGATAAAGAAGTCGATGAACAACTCAGCCCTCGTAGGAATGATTTCTGTGACCGTCATCTTATGGTGACTCAGGAGAGATAACATATTTTTCCCACTACAGTAGGTTGGTTGGTTGGGTTTTATGGCGCAAGGTCCAAAAGCGGACATGCTGCGCCAAAATTAAGTTTTGTAGCAGCTATTCATTTCTGCTTCAAATTACATTTCATTTACTTATTTTCGTTTTTTTTTTTAGAAACCCAAGCAACATTAAAATTTTAAAAAACAAAAATCAGTGTATATACATATCTTAAAATCAAGATTTAAAATACAAAAAAGAGGTTAAAAATATATATATAATTTTAAAAATTTATATTGTTCAAATTTAAATATAATGTAAAAAACCTATTGCCCTCAAAAAGGCGAATAGGTTCCTGTGGGGTGGCTCCCCAAGCAAATCATACAAGGTTAAAATATCACAGTTTAAAAAGTGTAAACGATACTGGTTAAAATTTGGACATGAAATTAAAATATGATAAGCAGTGAATGGTTCATCACACGTTTCACAATAAGGATTTAATTCGTTTAGAAACAAATGTCTGTGTGTGAAACGTATGTGTCCGATACGAAGGCGAGTTAATCTAACATCAGCACTTCGTAGCGGTAAAACTGATAATGATATGAGATATGGAAAAATGGCGTACAATTTGTTGGTGACCTGCATGCTCCAAAACTCCTGGAAGAGGGAATAGGCAAACTTTTTAACACACTTCCTCACATCTAGAAGGGGGATGGATGGTTGGTTTTTATGGCGCAAGGTCCCGATAAGGACAAGCTGCGCCAATCACAAGATATTATACAACCGATGATTTTCACCAATTAAAAACATAAAATAGTAATATAGTTAAAATGTACATTAAAAGTATAAAATAGAAATATAGTTAAAATGTATATTAAAGGTATAAAATAGAAATATAGTTAAAATGTATATTAAAAGTCTGTAAGCATACAATATACACATGTATAAAATTAAAAACTTGATATATAAATATTTCTAAATCAGATAAAATTCATAAATCCTATGTCTTTTAAAAACGCAAATAGGTTGCAATGGGGTGGTTCCCCAAGCAGATCTTCTAATGTCAAAATGTTATCATTAAAATATCTAAAACGCTGATGGTTAAAATCTGGGCACACAATTAAAATATGATATACTGTAAAAGGTTCATCACACTTTTCACACCATGGTTGGAGATCACTTAAGATCAAATGTTTGTGGGTGAAACGCGTGTGACCAATTCGAAGGCGAGTCAGTCTGACATCTGCGCTTCGTGAAGATAAAATAGATAATGGAATGATGTATGAAAATATGGAATGGAGTTTGTTGCTGACTTGCAGGTCCCAGGATTCCTTCCAAAGAGAATATATGAAATGTTTGAATCCTTTTCTCATGTCCATTGATGGTATTGAAGGCAAAATGGAAGTAGCTGCAGATTTAGCGGCAGCATCAGCTTTCTCATTGCCATCTATACCTATGTGGCATGGTACCCAACAAAACAGTATGTCAAATCCCTTGTTAGTAACAGTATCAATTAATTTGAATATCTTAGACACAACTGGATGGCAATTATAGTTGTTATTCCTCAAAGCTTCTAATACACTCATACTGTCAGTGTACACACAGAATTTACGTTCATTTTTAATTGTTACCAACTGAAGTGCTCGGTATATAGCCGTAGCCTCAGCAGTGAAGATGGAGCAGGATTTGTGAAGGCTATACCCCTCAGGGGGTTTACCTTCTTTAGGTAAACACAGGTGTCACAATCCCGAGGTACCCTAGTGATCTTTCCTCTTCTTTATTTTCTTCTCTCCTCTACTCTTCTGCTTTTTCTTCCTTTTCTCCCTCAGTGTGGTTGCCTCGTAAGAGGTTGAGGGCTCCCCTTGAGTAGCTTTCGCCGCTCTGTTGCTATTAGCTACTCTTGAGGACTAAATCACCCACGTGTTTGCCGTGCGTGGAGACCCGTGTCCCTGGAAAGGAGGATCCTGGTAATTGAGGCCTCCTGAGACCAACACATTGCTTTGGCCTCTGCTTCAGGTAAACGGGAGGTGTGTTGTGGTCCTCAGCACATCAATCGGCTTTATGGATCAAGCGATCGGTACATCTACTGGGTGACTCGTTAAGGGTGGAGTCCACTTCAGGGATGTACCGTGAGCGTATAGGGACTGACTAGCACTGGTACAACTAACATGTATCCCCTCGTAGGGCTCCGTGGTGGGTGGTGCCGTCTAGTCCCTGAATTTTACCTCAATCCATATGAATAAATCAACTTTCTCTTCACTCCCTCGGGAGCAACAAATGCCAATGTGTAATGCTAAGTACTTCATTGTGAAAAGAACTGGAGGATCTTTTGAATATGTATCTCCCTTTCTTATTGAAAAAGGATTAACATCTCATCTAGGAGTAGTGAAATCTGTGAAGAAACTACGAACGGGAAACTTGCTTATTGAGACAACATCTGAAAAGCAGGCTCTGATGATACAAAGTATGAAATTACTTGTTGACATACCTGTCACAGTAGAGCCTCATTCTAGACTAAATTTTGTACAGTGAGTAATTTCTGCAGAGGATTTGTATCATACGTCCACTGATGAAATTTTAGAAAACTTAAAAAACCAAAAAGTCTGCGCTGTCAAAAGAATAACAATCAAAAGGGATGGTATTATATTAAATACCAAACACCTTATTTTGACTTTTGCAACGCCAGACTTGCCACAGTACATCAAAGTGGCTTACATGCGTTGTTCAGTGCGACCGTATATCCTGAATCCTCTCAGATGTTTCCAGTGCCAACGCTATGGACATTCTAAAATGGCTTGCAGAGGGAAACCTACTTGCGCTCACTGTTCTCAAGTTGACGACCATGATAGTACTACCTGCAAAGCCAAAGAAATGTGTGTCAACTGTAAAGGTGACCACACTTCTTATTCTAGATCTTGTCCCGTTTGGCAACTGGAAAAAGAAATTGTCACCTACAAAATTAAAAACAATGTCTCCTATGCAGAAGCTCGTCGCACAGTTAGTTCCCGAACTCCCACTCCTGGTGTCAGTTATGCAACTATGACAAAAAAAGTGACCCGATCCTCCAGTACCCAAACAGAAACAAATTCTGTTTCTACAGTTAGTTTGCTCCCAAAGCAAAAAATCACAGAAGCACCTACAACTGTAATTGCCAAATCAGCTATGGCAAAATCAAAAGCCTTGAAGGCTAGGAAATTAAAAATAGCTAAAGAAGGCGTTCGGAAGCCTTCGTTAACAGCAAGAAAAGCTCTTCTGTGTTTGGATACAGACACTGTCAAGCTGCATCCATCGGATGAGGACTTCAATTCTGAAGACTCATCTGAGATGACCATAAGCAACAGTGATAAAGGCTAGAATATATTCCATTCGTGACTTCCTTTGTTTCCTGGAATTGTCGCGGTTTTCGTTCTCGCTTTGATGACATCAAATCCATCATCTCTCGCTTTAACCCCGCATGTGTGGCTCTCCAGGAGACATTCCTGAAGCCCGCTGTTGTCACCAAACTGCGTGGGTTTCAGTGTTTCAGAAAGGATAATGATGGTGATGCTGCTGTGTCTGGTGGAGTTTGTATAATTACATCAAACAATTACCCCAGTACAGCACATCAGTTAAGAACTACACTCCAGGCAGTGGCTGTGAGAATCCACACCACATGTCTAATAACAGTGTGTAGCCTTTACTTACCACCAAATGATGTCATCCAAGAAGAGGAACTGAATGATTTGGTTGCTCAACTCCCAACTCCCTATTTATTGCTCGGTGATTTTAACGGACATAGTCCTCTGTGGGGTAGTGATGATACGAATTCTCGCGGTCGTCAGATAGAAAAATTAATTTCTGACAATTGCCTCTGTCTGCTAAATACCGACGAGAAGACTTATTTTCATGAACCATCACGGACATTTCACTCTCTTGACTTAGCTATTTGTTCTCCATCACTCCTGCCATTGCTGAATTTTGCTGTTGGAAATGACCTCTATAACAGTGATCATTTCCTTCTAATCGTGACTCAGGCTGGAAGTAATAGTGTGTGTCACAACCCACCTAGTTATGTGTACAGTCGAGCCGATTGGACACTTTTCATGCAATTGGCTGTGATCAGTGAGACAAGAGTTAAGACAGATGTGATAGATGATGCCGTTAAATATGTCACCGACACAATAATCCGAGCTGCGGATGTTGCTATCCCTAAAAATTCCATCATTCCACATAAACACAGGAAACCTTGGTGGAATGAAAAGTGTCAACTCTCCTATAAGAAACAAAGGAAGCAATGGAATATATTCCGAAGATACCCTACTACGGAGAATCTTGTTGCTTTTAAAAAAGCCAAAGAGTAAGCTCGAAAAGTTAGACGTCAGAGTCAAAGAGAATCTTGGATTCGCTACGTGTCGTCAATGAATTCATCGACAACAAGTAAACAGTTATGGAGGAAAGTTAAAGCAGCCAATGGTGTTTATCAGGATTATTCCATTCCTGTATTAAAAACCGGAGCTGCAATACACTCCTCAGCGGTAGATATTTCTAATGTCATCGGTGAAACCTTTGCTAGTGTTTCCAGCTCTGATTCATATAATCCTACTTTTCTAAGGATTAAAAGAATCGCTGAGCGGACACCTCTAAGCTTTCATGATCGACATATTCTACACTATAATTGTGATTTTGAACTGTCAGAATTGAAGTCTGCTTTATCTAAAGCAAACGACACTAGCCCAGGACCAGATGGAATCTCGTATCAAATGCTCCGTCATTTAAATCATGATTCTTTGTTAAACATACTTTCATTGTTTAATAGAATCTGGACTGAGCATGCTTATCCTACATCATGGAGAGAAGCGATAGTGATTCCAATTTTGAAACCTGGCAAAGATTCATCTGACCCTCTGAGTTATCGTCCAATAGCTCTCACGAGTTGCTTGTGCAAAACGTTTGAGCGTATGGTCAATGCTAGACTCATTTACATCTTAGAGAAGAATAATTGCATACCCCTTCAACAAAGCGGATTTCGATGAGGACGATCCACTATTGACAACATAGTAGATCTAGAATCCCGAATTCGAAATGCTTTCGTGAGGAGAAACCATCTCGTTGCAATTTTCTTCGATATTGAGAAAGCATACGATCGTACGTGGCGTGTTCTCCGTAATATGCATAATCTTGGATTTAAGGGTAATCTTCCAATATTTATACAGAATTTTCTAGCTACTAGGCTATTTAAAGTACGTATTGGAAATACAGTTTCCAATACTTTTACTCAAGCTGAGGGTGTCCCTCAAGGTAGCGTTTTAAGCGTAACCCTTTTTAACCTTTTCATCAATAACATACTTCATCAGTTACCATCTTCAGTTCATAAGAATTTATATGTTGATGATTTACAAATTTCATATCAGGGTTCAAACATGAATATAATTGAGAGACAATTGCAAACAGCTGTAAACAATCTAACTACTTGGTGTGAACGAAATGGTCTTAGTATATCTCCTAGTAAGAGTCACTGTGTCCATTTCTGTAGGAAAACTAGTCTTCATCCCGATCCTATGCTTCACATAAGCAATAGACCTATTCCTGTGGTCAACGAGATAAAATTCCTCGGTGTAATTTTCGATAAGAAGTTAACTTTCCTTCCGCATACTTTATATCTGCGGAAGAAGTGCGAACGAATGCTGAATATCCTCAAGGTGTTGTCTAATACATTTTGGTGCAGATCGCACTTCATTGCTCGAATTTACCAATCAATCATTTTATCTCGTATTGACTATGGTTGTGTTGCTTATGGATCGGCTAGATCTTCCATTTTACGTAGATTGGATACCGTCCACCACTCTGCTTTAAGGATTTGCTGTGGAGCATTTCGTACATCACCCGTCCAGAGTCTATATGTAATCTGCCAACAATTACCATTAGACCTGCGGCGGATACAGCTGTCTCTTAATTATTATTCAAAAATCGTGTCCTCACCTCATCATCCCTTCTGTTAGTAGAAACTGCTACCGAAAAGCAATCTATAATGATACAGAGCATGAAAAAAATTGGTGACATAGCGATAACCGTCGAACCTCATAGGAATTTAAATTTTTCACGAGGTGTTATTTCATCGGAGGACTTGTTTCACACGCCCACCGATGAAATACTGGAAAATTTAAAAAGCCAAAAAGTCTGCGCTGTGAAAAGAATCACGATGAAGAGAGATGGCATTGTTTTAAACACAAAGCATCTCATTTTGACATTCTCTTCACCAGAGTTGCCACAAAATATTAAAGTGGCTTATATGCGATGTTCAGTACGGCCATTTATCCCTAATCCGCTTAGATGCTTCCATTGCCAACGATTTGGACACTCTAAAATGGCTTGCAGAGGAAAACTCACATGTGCCCGTTGTTCTGACGTTGGCCATGAAAGTACTACCTGCGAAGCAAAAGAAGTGTGCGAAGCAAAGATCGCAACTTCTTTATTGACTTAACTTCTCCAAGATATGAGGTTAAGCCCTTTTCAATGAGAAAAGGAGAAACATTCAAAGCTGTTTCCAATTCTTTGTACAACAAAATATTTTGCACTGCAAGTTTCCATTTGTTGCTCCCGAGGGAGTGAAGAGAAAGTTTTTTTATCCATTTAGGATGAGAATATAAATTCGGGGACTAGACGGCACCACCCACCACGGAGCCCTACGAGGGGATACAGGTTATTGTACCAGTGCTAGTCAGTCCCTATACGCTCACAGTACATCCTGAAGTGGTCTCCACCCTTAACGAGTCACCCAGTAGATGTACCGATCGCTTGATCCATAAAGCCGATTGATGTGCTGAGGACCACAACACACCTCCCGTTTACCTGAAGCAGAGGCCAAAGCAATGTGTTGGACTCAGGAGGCCTCAATTACCAGGATCATCCTTTCCAGGGACACGGGTCTCCACGCACGGCAAACACGTGGGTGATTCAGTCCTCAAGAGTAGCTAATAGCAACAGAGCGGCGAAAGCTACTCAGGGAGCCCTCAACCTCTTACGAGGCAACCACACTGAGGGAGAAAAGGAAGAAAAAGCAGAAGAGTAGAGGAGAGAAGAAAATAAAGAAGAGGAAAAATCACTAGGGTACCTCGGGATTGTGACACCCGTGTTTACCTAAAGGAGGTAAACCCCCTGAGGGGCTCGCGGTCGTCAGATAGAGCAGTTCATATCTGACAATTGCCTTTGTCTGCTGAATACCGACGAGAAAACTTATTTTCACGAACCTACACGAACATTTCACTCTCTGGACTTAGCTATATGTTCTCCATCACTCTTGCCATTGCTGAATTTTGCTGTCGGAAATGACCTCTACAATAGTGATCATTTCCCTCTAATCGTCTCTCAGGCTGGAAGTAATAGTGTGCGTCACAAACCACCTAATTATGTGTACAGCCGAGCCGATTGGACACTTTTCACGCAATTGGCTGTGATCAGTGAGACAAGAGTTAAGACAGATGTCATAGATGATGCCGTTAAATATGTCACCGACACAGTTATCCGAGCTGCGGATGTTGCTATCCCTAAAAATTCCATCAGTCCTCATAAACACAGGAAACCTTGATGGAACGAAAAGTGCCAAATCTCTTATAAGAAACAAAGGAAGCAATGGAATATATTTCGAAGATACCCTACTACGGAGAATCTTGTTGCATTTAAAAAAGCTAAAGCTCAAGCTCGAAGAGTTAGACGTCAGAGTCAAAGAGAATCTTGGATTCGCTACGTGTCGTCAATCAATTCATCGACAACAAGTAAACAATTATGGAGGAAAATTAAAGCAGCCAATGGTATTTATCAGGATTATTCCATTCCTGTATTAAAAACCGGAACTGCAATACACTCCTCAGCGGTAGATATTGCTAATGTCATCGGTGAAACCTTTGCTAGTGTTTCCAGCTCTGATTCGTATAATCCTACTTTTCTAAGGATTAAAAGAATCGATGAGCGGACTCATCTAAGCTTTCATGATCGACATATTCTACCCTATAAATCAATCAATCATTTTATCTCGTATTGACTATGGTTGTGTTGCTTATGGATCGGCTAGATCTTCCATTTTACGTAGATTGGATACCGTCCACCACTCTGCCCCCTCAGGGGGTTTACCTTCTTTAGGTAAACACGGGTGTCACAATCCCGAGGTACCCTAGTGATCTTTCCTCTTCTTTATTTTCTTCTCTCCTCTACTCTTCTGCTTTTTCTTCCTTTTCTCCCTCAGTGTGGTTACCTCGTAAGAGGTTGAGGGCTCCCCTTGAGTAGCTTTCGCCGCTCTGTTGCTATTAGCTACTCTTGAGGACTAAATCACCCACGTGTTTGCCGTGCGTGGAGACCCGTGTCCCTGGAAAGGAGGATCCTGGTAATTGAGGCCTCCTGAGACCAACACATTGCTTTGGCCTCTGCTTCAGGTAAACGGGAGGTGTGTTGTGGTCCTCAGCACATCAATCGGCTTTATGGATCAAGCGATCGGTACATCTACTGGGTGACTCGATAAGGGTGGAGTCCACTTCAGGGATGTACCGTGAGCGTATAGGGACTGACTAGCACTGGTACAGTTAACCTGTATCCCCTTGTAGGGCTCCGTGGTGGGTGGTGCCGTCTAGTCCCTGAATATTATTTTGTAATTTATGAATAAATCTACTTTCTCCTCACTCCCTCAGGAGCAACAATTGCCAATGTGTGAAGCGAAGTTCTTCATAATTAAAAGAACTGGAGGATCATTTGAGTATGTTTCTCCCTTTCTGATTGAGAAGGGATTAGTATCTCATTTGGGTGTTGTAAAATCTGTAAAAATTAAGAACGGGCAATTTACTAGTTGAAACTACACTCAGAAAAACAAGCTATGATAATACAGACCATGAAATCCCTAGCTGACATACCAGTAACTGTAGAGCCACATGCAAGACTAAATTTTGTGCAAGGAGTAATTTCTGCAGAGGATTTGTATCATACGTCCACTGATGAAATTCTTGACAACTTAAAAGCCAGAAAGTCTGCGCCGTCAAAAGGATAACCATCAAAAGGGATGGTATTATCTTAAATACCAAACACCTTATTTTGACTTTTGCAACGCCAGACTTACCAAAATACATCAAAGTGGCTTACATGCGTTGCTCAGTGCGACCATATATACCAAATCCTCTCAGATGTTTCCAGTGCCAACGATATGGGCATTCTAAAATGGCTTGCAGAGGAAAACCTACTTGCGCTCGCTGCTCCCAAGCTGACGAGCATGACAGTGTTACCTGCAAAGCCAAAGAAATGTGCGTCAACTGCAAAGGAGACCACCCTTCATATTCCAGATCTTGTCCCGTTTGGCAACAGGAAAAGGAAATTGTCTCTATTAAGATCAAGAACAATGTGTCCTATATTGAAGCTCGTCGCATAGTTTGTTCCGCACTCCAACTCCTGGTGTTAGTTACGCAGCTATGGCAAAAAGTTACCCGATCTTGCAGCACCCAAACAGATTCTGTCTCTTCACCTAGCTTTCTCTTAAAGCAAAAAACAGTGGAATCATCAACACCTGTAATAGCCAAATCAGCTTTGGCAAAATCAAAAGCCTTAAAGGCGAGGAAATTAAAATTGGCTAAGGAAGGCATTCGAAAGTCTTCCTTAACAACAAAAAAGCTCTTCTGTGTTTGGATGCAGACACTGTGAAACTGCATCCATCGGATGATGACTTCAATTCTGAAGATTCATCAGAGATGACGATGAGTAACAGTGAGAAAGGTTAGAATATATTCCATTCCTGACTTCCTTTGTTTCCTGGAATTGTCGTGGGTTTCGGTCTCGCATTGATGACATCAAATCAATTATCTCTTGCTTTAACCCCGCATGTGTGGCTCTCCAGGAGACATTCCTGAAGCCCACTGTTGTCACCAAAATGCGTGGGTTTCAATGCTTTAGAAATGATTATGGTGGCGATGTTGCTGTGTCTGGTGGAGTTTGTATAATTACATCAAACAATTACCCCAGTACAGCACATCAGTTAAGAACTACACTCCAGGCCGTGGCAGTGAGAATCCACACCACATGCCTAATAACAGTATGTAGTCTTTACTTACCACCGAATGATGTCATCCAAGCAGAAGAACTGAATGACTTGGTTGATCAACTCCCAACTCCATTTTTATTGCTCTGTGATTTTAACGGTCATAATTTTCTGTGGGGTAGTGATGATACGAATTCTCGTGGTCGACAGATAGAGGAGTTCATTTCTGACCATAGCCTCTGTCTGCTAAATACCAACGAGAAAACTTATTTTCACGAACCTACACGGACATTTCACTCTCTGGACTTGGCTATATGTTCTCCATCACTCTTGCCATTGCTGAATTTTGAAGTTGGAAATGACCTCTACAATAGTGATCATTTCCCTCTAATCGTGTCTCAGGCTGGAAGTAATAGTGTGTGTCACAAACCACCTAATTATGTGTACAGTCGAGCCGATTGGTCACTTTTCACGCAATTGGCTGTGATCAATGAGACAAGAGTTAAGACAGATGTGATAGATGATGCCGTTAAATATGTCACCGACACAATAATCAGAGCTGCGGATGTTGCTATCCCTAAAAATTCCATCATTCCACATAAACACAGGAAACCTTGGTGGAATGAAAAGTGTCAACTCTCCTATAAGAAACAAAGGAAGCAATGGAATATATTCCGAAGATACCCTACTACGGAGAATCTTGTTGCTTTTAAAAAGCCAAAGCTGAAGCTCGAAAGTTAGACGTCAGAGTCAAAGAGAATCATGGATTTGCTACGTGTCGTCAATCAATTCATCGACAACAAGTAAACAATTATGGAGGAAAGTTAAAGCAGCCAATGGTATTTATCAGGATTATTCCATTCCTGTATTAAAAACCGGAGCTGCAATACACTCCTCAGCGGTAGATATTTCTAATATCATCGGTGAAACCTTTGCTAGTGTTTCCAGCTCTGATTCATATAATCCCTACTTTTCTAAGGATTAAAAGAATCGCTGAGCGGACACCTCTAAGCTTTCATGATCGACATATTCTACCCTATAATTGTGATTTTGAACTGTCAGAATTGAAGTCTGCTTTATCTAAAGCAAACGACACTAGCCCAGGACCAGATGGAATCTCGTATCAAATGCTCCGTCATTTAAATCATGATTCTTTATTAAACATACTTTCATTGTTTAATAGAATCTGGACTGAGCATGCTTATCCTACATCATGGAGAGAAGCGATAGTGATTCCAATTTTGAAACTGGAAAAAGATTCATCTGACCCTCTGAGTTATCGTCCAATAGCTCTTACGAGTTGCTTATGCAAAACATTTGAGCGTATGGTCAATGCTAGACTCATTTACGTCTTAGAGAAGAATAATTGCATACATCTTCATCAAAGCGGATTTCGAAGAGGACGATCCACTATAGATAACATAGTAGATCTAGAATCCCGAATTCGAAATGCTTTCGTGAGGAGAAACCATCTCGTTGCAATTTTCTTCGACGTTGAGAAAGCATATGATCGTACATGGCGCTATGGTATTCTCCGTACTCTGCATAATCTTGGCTTTAAGGGTAATCTTCCAATATTTATCCAAAATTTTCTGGCCTCACGCGTTTTTAAAGTGCGCGTTGGAACTACAATTTCCAATAATTTTATTCAAGCTGAGGGTGTCCTTCAAGGTAGCATTTTAAGCGTAACCCTTTTTAACCTTTTCATCAGTGACATACTCCATCAATTACCATCTTCTGTTCATGGCACTCTATATGTTGATGACTTACAAATTTCATATCAGGGTTCAAACATGAATATAATTGAGAGACAATTGCAAACAGCTGTAAATAATTTAACCACTTGGTGTGAACGGAATGGTCTTAGTATATCTCCTAGTAAGAGTTGCTGTGTCCATTTCTGTAGGAAAACTAGCTACCATAATGATCCTGTGCTTCACATAAATAATAGACCCATTCCTGTAGTCAGTGAGATAAAATTCCTTGGCGTGATTTTTGACAAGAAGTTAACTTTCCTTCCGCATGTTTTACATCTGCGGAAGAAATGTGAGCGACTGCTTGACATCCTCAAAGTGCTTTCGAATACATCTTGGGGTGCAGATCGCACATCACTCCTAAGAATTTATCAGTCTGTAATTTTATCTGGAATTGACTACGGCTGTGTTGCTTATGGATCAGCTAGACTCTCCATCTTACGCAGATTGGACACTGTTCACCATACTGCTTTAAGGATATGCTGTGGAGCTTTTCGCACATCACCCGTCCAGAGTCTATATGTAATTTGCCACCAATTGCCATTAGACCTGCGGCGGATGCAGCTGTCTCTTAATTATTATTCAAAAATCATGTCCTCACCTCATCATCCCTTGCATTCCACGATTCCAAGTGCTGCTCTTAAGAGATTATATAATGCTAGACCATCAAGCATTCCACCTTTTCTCTGTCGTATTAAATCCATAATTTTGCTTTCTGACCTATGTGATGTCGAATCGAGTCTACCGACCTTTTGCACATCCCCTTGGTATGATCCACACATTCTTGTGCTGAATCCCTTTGGAAGTAATAAAAAATAAGACACAAATATTGCTATTCTTCAACAGCTTTATTCATTCCATCGCTGTCAGTACACTATGTACACTCCAGTATTTACGGATGGATCCAAATGTCCAGGATCAGTTGGCTGTGGAGTTTATCTTGATGATACCTCCTACAGTTATAGTCTTCACAAATCCTGCTCCATCTTCACTGCTGAGGCTACGGCTATATACCGAGCACTTCAGTTGTTAACAACTAAAAATGAACGTAAATTTTGTGTGTACACTGACAGTATGAGTGTATTAGAAGCTTTGAGGAATAACAACTATAATTGCCATCCAGTTGTGTCTAAGATATTCAAATTAATTGATACTCTTACTAACAAGGGATTTGAGATACTGTTTTGTTGGATTCCAAGCCACATAGGAATAGATGGCAATGAGAAAGCTGATGCTGCCGCTAAATCTGCAGCTACTTCCATTTGCCTTCAATACCATCAATGGACATGAGAAAAGGATTCAAACATTTCATATATTCTCTTTGGCAGGAATCCTGGGACCTGCAAGTCAGCAACAAACTCCATTCCATATTTTCATACATCATTCCATTATCTGTTTTATCTCCACGAAGCGCAGATGTCAGACTGACTCGCCTTCGAATTGGTCACACGCGTTTCACCCACAAACATTTGATCTTAAGTGATCTCCAACCGTGGTGTGAAAAGTGTGATGAACCATTTACAGTATGTCACATTTTAATTGAGTGCCCAGATTTTAACCATCAGCGTTTTAGATATTTTAATAGTAATATTTTAACATTAGAAGATCTGCTTGGGGAACCACCCCATCGCCAATCTATTTGCGTTTTTAAAAGACATAGGATTTATGAATTTTATCTGATTTAGAAATATTTTATTTAAATATCAAGTTTTTAATTTTATACATGTATATATTGTATGTTTACACTCTTTTAGTATGCATTTTAAATATATTTCTATTTTATACCTTAATATACTTTTTAACTATATTGGTATTTTATACTTTTAATGTACATTTTAACTATATTACTATTTTATGTTTTTAATTGGTAAAAAAAACTTGTATAATATCTTGTGATTGGCGCAGCTTGTCCTTATCTGGACCTTGCGCCATAAAAACCAACCAACCAACCAACCAACCATCTTTATTGACTTAACTTCTCCAAGATATGAGGTTAAGCCCTTTTCAATGAGAAAAGGAGAAACATTCAAAGCTGTTTCCAATTCTTTGTACAACAAAATATTTTGCACTGCAAGTTTCCATTTGTTGCTCCCGAGGGAGTGAAGAGAAAGTTTTTTTATCCATTTAGGATGAGAATATAAATTCGGGGACTAGACGGCACCACCCACCACGGAGCCCTACGAGGGGATACAGGTTATTGTACCAGTGCTAGTCAGTCCCTATACGCTCACAGTACATCCCTGAAGTGGTCTCCACCCTTAACGAGTCACCCAGTAGATGTACCGATCGCTTGATCCATAAAGCCGATTGATGTGCTGAGGACCACAACACACCTCCCGTTTACCTGAAGCAGAGGCCAAAGCAATGTGTTGGACTCAGGAGGCCTCAATTACCAGGATCATCCTTTCCAGGGACACGGGTCTCCACGCACGGCAAACACGTGGGTGATTCAGTCCTCAAGAGTAGCTAATAGCAACAGAGCGGCGAAAGCTACTCAAGGGGAGCCCTCAACCTCTTACGAGGCAACCACACTGAGGGAGAAAAGGAAGAAAAAGCAGAAGAGTAGAGGAGAGAAGAAAATAAAGAAGAGGAAAAATCACTAGGGTACCTCGGGATTGTGACACCCGTGTTTACCTAAAGGAGGTAAACCCCCTGAGGGGCTCGCGGTCGTCAGATAGAGCAGTTCATATCTGACAATTGCCTTTGTCTGCTGAATACCGACGAGAAAACTTATTTTCACGAACCTACACGAACATTTCACTCTCTGGACTTAGCTATATGTTCTCCATCACTCTTGCCATTGCTGAATTTTGCTGTCGGAAATGACCTCTACAATAGTGATCATTTCCCTCTAATCGTCTCTCAGGCTGGAAGTAATAGTGTGCGTCACAAACCACCTAATTATGTGTACAGCCGAGCCGATTGGACACTTTTCACGCAATTGGCTGTGATCAGTGAGACAAGAGTTAAGACAGATGTCATAGATGATGCCGTTAAATATGTCACCGACACAGTTATCCGAGCTGCGGATGTTGCTATCCCTAAAAATTCCATCAGTCCTCATAAACACAGGAAACCTTGATGGAACGAAAAGTGCCAAATCTCTTATAAGAAACAAAGGAAGCAATGGAATATATTTCGAAGATACCCTACTACGGAGAATCTTGTTGCATTTAAAAGCTAAAGCTCAAGCTCGAAGAGTTAGACGTCAGAGTCAAAGAGAATCTTGGATTCGCTACGTGTCGTCAATCAATTCATCGACAACAAGTAAACAATTATGGAGGAAAATTAAAGCAGCCAATGGTATTTATCAGGATTATTCCATTCCTGTATTAAAAACCGGAACTGCAATACACTCCTCAGCGGTAGATATTGCTAATGTCATCGGTGAAACCTTTGCTAGTGTTTCCAGCTCTGATTCGTATAATCCTACTTTTCTAAGGATTAAAAGAATCGATGAGCGGACTCATCTAAGCTTTCATGATCGACATATTCTACCCTATAAATCAATCAATCATTTTATCTCGTATTGACTATGGTTGTGTTGCTTATGGATCGGCTAGATCTTCCATTTTACGTAGATTGGATACCGTCCACCACTCTGCCCCCTCAGGGGGTTTACCTTCTTTAGGTAAACACGGGTGTCACAATCCCGAGGTACCCTAGTGATCTTTCCTCTTCTTTATTTTCTTCTCTCCTCTACTCTTCTGCTTTTTCTTCCTTTTCTCCCTCGTTGTGGTTGCCTCGAAAGAGGTTGAGGGCTCCCCTTGAGTAGCTTTCGCCGCTCTGTTGCTATTAGCTACTCTTGAGGACTAAATCACCCACGTGTTTGCCGTGCGTGGAGACCCGTGTCCCTGGAAAGGAGGATCCTGGTAATTGAGGCCTCTGAGACCAACACATTGCTTTGGCCTCTGCTTCAGGTAAACGGGAGGTGTGTTGTGGTCCTCAGCACATCAATCGGCTTTATGGATCAAGCGATCGGTACATCTGCTGGATGACTCGTTAAGGGTGGAGGCCATCTCAGGGATGTACTGTGAGCGTATAGGACCTGGCTAGCACTGGTGCAGCTGGTCTGCATCCCTTGTTGGACTCGGTGGTGGGTGGTGCGGTTAGGTCCCGAAATTTTATAAATTTACATGGAGAATTCTGTTTTTCTTATCTCCCACGGGAGCAAATTTTAAATGAAATAAATGCTAAATTTTTCATTATTAAAAGGAAGGAGGGAAACTTTTCAACTGTCTCTCCTTTCCTAATATCAAAAGGAGTATCGGGAGTTGTTGGTGAGGTGAAAAATATCCAGAAAATGCGCTCTGGTGATTTACTAGTGGAGGTTGCTTCAACTAATCAAGCAAGAATCATTGCTAATATGCAATATGTAGGTAATTTGGAAGTGACTGTTATGCCTCATGGCAATCTAAATTTCTCTCGTGGCGTCATCTCCGCTAGGGATTTGCTAAACACGCCGACGGCTGAGATTCTTGAAAACCTGCAAGATCAGAAGGTCTGTGGAGTGAAACGCATTCTAGTCAGAAAAGATGGTAAGTCAATTGAAACTAAGCATCTCATTCTGACTTTTGCAAACCCAGACCTCCCGCAGTATATCAAAGCAGCTTATATGAATCTACCCGTCAGGCCGTACATTCCAAACCCCCTGAGATGTTTTCAGTGCCAGCGCTTTGGACATTCGAAGAATGCTTGCAGGGGTAAACTCACCTGCGCTCGTTGCGCGGTGGTTGGCCATGATAGTTCGACCTGTACAGCAAAGGAGCGGTGTGTCAACTGTCATGGTGACCACCCCTCCTACTCTCGAAACTGTCCGCACTGGATACTAGAAAAAGAAATCGCCACTGTTAAGATTAATCAAAAGATTTCATACCTTGAGGCAAGAAAACTAGTCACATCACGAACACCACAAGCTGGAATTAGTTATGCAACTGCCGCTAGGAAAATATGTAAATCCAGTAGCACACAAACGGATAATGTGATAATTACCACGTCAACTTTGCCCCGAACACCGATTCAAAGATCAAAAACCTCCGTTTCAAACATTACTAAAAGAAAAGCTTCATCTGCGAGATCAAAATCTACGAAGGCTCATAAACTAAAATCATCAAGGGAGGGTTCTTCTCAATATCCACCCGTAAAGCCTTGTCCCTGGAGGCTGACGCTGTTTCCTTACATCCCTCGGACGAAGACTTATCGCTCGAGGAGATGTCTGATGACATGCCTTCCAGCTCCGGGAGAGGAGCTTTTCAAAGTAAAAAATAACTTCCTTTGTTTCATGGAACTGCCACGGTTTGCGTTCCCATCATGATGACATCAAGTCTATAATCTCAGCCTGTAACCCCGCATGTGTTGCACTTCAGGAAACTTTCCTGAAGCCCAGCAAAAACCTTTCCATGCGTGGGTTTAGATGCTTTAGAAAAGACTGTGGTGACGATGGTGCAGTGTCTGGAGGTGTTTGTATATTAACCTCAAATAATTTTCCCAGCACTGCCCATCCACTGAGTACTACTCTACAGGCTGTAGCTGTGAGAATTCACACAACATGCTTAATGACAGTCTGTAGTTTGTACTTACCACCACATGATGTCATTCGCCAAGAGGAACTCGATGCTTTAGTTGATCAGCTGCAAATACCATTTTTGTTGCTTGGTGATTTTAACGGCCATAATTCTTTGTGGGGAAGTGATGATACTAATTCTCGCGGTCGGCAGATAGAGCGGTTTATTTCAGATAACAGTCTCTGTCTGCTTAATACCGACGAGAAGACATATTTCCATGTACCCACGAGAACATTTCATTCTCTTGATCTTGCCATTTGTTCACCATCGTTGCTGCCATTGTTAAATTTAACAGTAGGAAATGATTTGCACAACAGCGATCATTTTCCTCTTGTCATCTCCCAGACTGGAGGTAGTAGTGTAGGACATCTACCTACTTACGTGTACAGTCGGGCAGATTGGACGTTATTTACACAATTGGCAGTTATTGATAATGAAATGGTTTTGATCGAGAGTATGAATGAAGCCGTTAGTAAAATCACTGAAACAATTATAAATGCAGCTGACTTAACAATACCTAAGAGTTCTTCTAAACCAAATAGGCGTCGCAAACCTTGGTGGAATGACGAATGTCAAAAAACTTATAAAAAACAAAGGAAATTATGGGGGTTATTTCGGAGGTACCCCACAACGGAGAATCTTATCGCATTTAAGAGAGCAAAAGCAATAGCTCGTAGAACTCGTCGTAGAAGCCAGAAGGAATCCTGGTCCTGCTATGTATCTTCAATAACATCACCAATATCCAGTAAACAGTTGTGGAGAAAAGTGAAAGCAGCCAATGGAATATATAGGGAATTTTCTATTTCCATTTTAAAATCCGGAGCTGCTGTTTACTCTTCTCCTACGGATATTGCTAATGTCCTTGGTGAAGCATTTGCTAATGTCTCAAGCTCGAATTCTTATAGTCCTTCGTTTTTGAGGACTAAGACTCGAGCTGAGCGTGTACCAATTCGCTTCGACCATCGACAAGCCTTACCGTACAACTGTGAATTTGGAATGTTTGAATTGAAGAAAGCATTACAACAGGCCAATAATACCAGTCCAGGACCTGACGGAATCAGTTATCTCATGCTTCAACATTTAAGTCCAGACTCCCTGTTAAATTTACTTTATTTGTTCAATAGGATCTGGACTGAAAATAAATTCCCATCATTATGGTGTGAAGCAATAGTGATTCCTATTCCAAAGGCTGGTAAGGATTCTTCAGAGCCTTTACATTATCGACCAATTGCTCTTACGAGTTGCTTATGTAAGACTCTCGAACGTATGGTCAATGCCCGTCTCGTATATGTCTTAGAAACTAATAAGTATATACATAAGAATCAGAGTGGCTTTCGTAAAGGAAGATCCACTCTTGATAACATGACATACTTGGAAACTCAAATCCGCAACGCTTTTGTGCGGAGAAATCATTTGGTTTCCATTTTCTTTGACATCGAGAAGGCTTACGACCGTACATGGCGATATGGAATTCTCCGTATATTATATGATTTTGGCTTTCAGGGTAATCTTCCGATATTCCTTCAGAATTTCTTAAGCTCCCGTAATTTTAAACTACGTATTGGAAATTCTACATCCAATACTTTTACACAATCTGAGGGTGTACCTCAGGGTTCAATTTTAAGTGTCACACTTTTTAGCTTATTCATCAGTAACATACTTTATCAACTTCCGTCATCAGTACATGGTACTTTGTTTGTTGATGACCTGCAAATATCATGTGAGGGGTCTAATATGCGAATAATTGAGAGACAATTACAAACAGCTGTAAATAAACTAGCTACATGGTGTGCTGAGAATGGCCACACTTTATCTCCAAGCAAAAGCAGATGTGTCCACTTCTGTAGAAAGACTAGCCTTCATAATGATCCAGTTATTAATATCAACAACATTCCAATACAAGTAGTCAATGAAGTAAAATTTCTGGGCATAATCTTTGACCGAAAATTAACTTTTCTACCACATGTTCTGTATCTGCGGAAGAAGTGTGAACGATCGCTTAATATCCTCAAGGTGTTGTCAAATACATCTTGGGGTGCAGATCGCACATCACTTCTTCGAATTTATCAGTCATTGATTCTATCCCGCATTGACTACGGATGTGTTGTTTATGGATCGGCTAGATCTTCTATTTCACGAAGACTGGACACAGTTCATCACTCTGCTTTGAGGATCTGTTCTGGGGCATTCCGCACATCACCCGTCCAGAGTCTATACGTGATATGTCATCAATTACCGTTAGACCTGAGACGAATGCAGCAGTCTCTCGGTTATTATGCTAAGATAACATCAAACCCCCATCATCCTATACGTTCCATGGTTCTTAACACCTCCCTTAAGAGGCTATATGATGCTCGTCCAATGAGCATCCCACCATTTCTCACACGAGCAAAGTCACAATTTTTGCTCACAGACCTATGTGGTATTCGGATTGAATCTGTTGACCAATTCGCTCATCCGCCTTGGTATAACCCAACAATTACGTTTATTAATACCTTTGCTCACTACAGAAAATCTGACACAACACCTATTGTTTTTCATCAGCTATACTATTCTCATCGCTGTCAGTATCAATCATACAAACCTGTATTCACAGATGGCTCTAAAACAGCAGGACATGTGGGCTGTGGAGTTTTTATCAATAATACAGCATTTAGTTACAGCCTACATTCATCCTGCTCCATCTTTACTGCTGAAGCAACTGCCATCTACTATGCGCTTCAGCACGTGAATACAGATGATTGTCACGATTTTTGTATTTACACTGACAGCATGAGTATTATTGAAGCTTTGAAGAACAGTAGTGTTACAAGTCATCCAGTTGTGTCGAGAATTTTCAGAGCATTGGATTCCCTTGCTGGCAAGGGATACAAAATAATATTTTGTTGGATACCAAGTCACGTAGGTCTTGATGGAAATGAGAGAGCGGACATAGCTGCAAAAACTGCAACACAACAAATTTTACCATCAATTCCGCTCTCAGATGTGAGAAAGGGTATTAAAAGATTTGTTCATTCCCTTTTGGAAGAATCATGGGACATGCAGGTCGGAAACAAACTCCATACCATTTTCCCATCCCTCACCTCATTATCTGTTTTACCTTTACGAAGTGCTGATGTTAGATTAACTCGCCTTCGTATCGGGCACACACGTTTCACACACAGACATTTGTTTCTAAATGATTTAAATCCATGGTGTGAAGCGTGTGATGAACCATTTACTGTTTATCATATTTTAATTTCATGTCATGATTTTAACCAACAACGTTTACACTATTTTAATTCTGATATTTTAACTATGATTGATTTAATAGGGGATCCACCCCATAGAAACCTATTCGCTTTTTTGAGAGCCATAGATTTTATACATTTTATTTAATTTGTATTTTAAACTTTTGAAATTATATACTCTTCAATTTCTACTTTGTTTTATAATTAGATTTTAAATAATATATACACTAGATTTTACTTTTTAAATTTTTAAAGTTGCTTGGTTTTGGAAGAAAACAAATAAATAGAAAATAAACACATAAATATGAAACTATAAAAGTCTTACTCTTGGCGCAGCATGTCCAATTTTGGACCTTGCGCCATAAAACCCAACCAACCAACCACCACTCTGCTTTAAGGATTTGCTGTGGAGCATTTCGTACATCACCCGTCCAGAGTCTACATGTAATTTGCCAACAATTACCATTAGACCTGCGGCGGATGCAGCTGTCTCTTAATTATTATTCTAACATCATATCCACTCCTCATCATCCCTTACGTTCCACGATTCCAAGTGCTGCTCTTAAGAGATTATATAATGCTAGACCATCAAGCATTCAACCTTTTCTCTCTCGTATTAAATCCATTATTTTGCTTTCTGACCTATGTGATGTCCGTATTGAGTCTACCGACCTTTACGCACATTCACCTTGGTATAATCCACACATTATTGTGTTAAATCCCTTTGGTAAAAATAAAAAATCAGACACAAGTACTGCTATTCTTCAACAGCTTTATTCATTCCATCGCTGTCAGTACACTATGTACACTCCAGTATTTACGGATGGATCCAAATGTCCAGGATCAGTTGGCTGTGGAGTTTATCTTGATGATACCTCCTACAGTTATAGCCTTCACAAATCCTGCTCCATCTTCACCGCTGAAGCTACGGCTATATACCGAGCACTTCAGCTGCTACAAACTAAAAATGAACGTAAATTCTGTGTGTACACTGACAGTATGAGTGTCTTAGAAGCTTTGAGGAATAACAACTATAATTGCCATCCAGTTGTGTCTAAGATATTCAAATTAATTGCTACTCTTACTAACAAGGGTTTTGAGATACTGTTTTGTTGGGTACCAAGCCACATAGGTATAGATGGCAATGAGAAAGCTGATGCTGCCGCTAAATCTGCAGCTACTTCCATTTTGCCTTCATTACCATCAATGGACATGAGAAAGGGATTCAAATATTTCATATATTCTCTTTGGCAGGAATCCTGGGACCTGCAAGTCAGCAACAAACTCCATTCCATATTTTCATACATCATTCCATTATCTGTTTTATCTCCACGAAGCGCAGACGTCAGACTGACTCGCCTTCGAATTGGTCACACGCGTTTCACCCACAAACATTTGATCTTAAGTGATCTCCAACCGTGGTGTGAAAAGTGTGATGAACCATTTACAGTATATCACATTTTAATTGTGTGCCCAGATTTTAACCATCAGCGTTTTAGATATTTTAATAGTAACATTTTAACATTAGAAGATCTGCTTGGGGAACCACCCCATTGCAACCTATTTGCGTTTTTAAAAGACATAGGATTTATGAATTTTATCTGATTTAGAAATATTTTACTTAAATATAAAATTTTTAATTTTATACATGTGTATATTGTATGTTTACACTCTTTTAATATGCTTTTTAAATATATTTCTATTTTATACCTTAATATCCATTTTAACTATATTTCTACTTTGTACTTTTAATGTACATTAAACTATATTATTATTTTATACTTTTAATGGGTTTAAAAAACTGGTGTAAGCTATCTTGTGTTTGGCGCAGCTTGTCCTTATCTGGACCTTGCGCCATAAAAACCAACAAACCAACAAACCAACCTTCTCATAATTAGGGGGTAATTTAACTAATGGAAGTGACAGAGCATCTGTTTGAGTACAAGCCATTCTGGTGACTTTGGCGGCTACAGTTGCGTAGCTAACTCCTGCTTGAGGTGTACGAGCTGAAACAGCACGTCTCGCCTCGGGATACGAGCAATTATTCTTAACTTTAGTGGTAGTGATCTCCTTTTCCAGTATCCAGGTAGGACAACTTCTAGCGTAGGAGGGGTGGTCACCTTTACAGTTTACACACCTCTCCTTTGCAGTACATGACGAGCTGTCGTGGCCAACTGCTGCGCAGCGGGCGCAAGTCAGTTTGCCCCTGCAAGCCGCTTTAGAGTGACCAAATCTCTGGCACTGGAAACAACGCAAAGGATTTGGAATAAATGGCCTGACGGATAAATGCATGTACGCAGCTTTAATATGCTGCGGTATGTCTGGCGTCGCAAATGTCAGTACGAGATGTTTAGTATTGATGACTTGTCCATCCCGTCTGACAGTGATGCGTTTTACAGCGCAGACCTTTTGATCTTTGAGATTTTCTAAGATCTCGTCTGCAGGCGTATTTAATAAATCCTTGGCGGATACCACACCACGTGAAAAGTTAAGATTAATATGAGGTTGGACGGACACCTCAAGGTTAGCAAGCATGTTCATGCTGCTTATCAGGGTAGCTTGAGCTTCTGAAGCAATTTCTACCATTAGGTCTCCAGAACGAAGTTTCCGGATGCTCTTTACTTCACCGATATTGCCAGATATTGCCTTTTGGATTAGGAAAGGGGATACATTATCAAATGTACCCTCTTTCCGTTTAACAATATAAAATTTTGCTTCTAATACAGACAAAGTTTGCTCCCGTGGGAGAGAAGAGAAAATTAATTTTTCCATAGTAAGCATGGAAAATTCGGGACCTGACGGCACCACCCACCACCGAGTCCAACAAGGGGATGCAGACCAGCTGCACCAGTGCTAGCCAGGTCCTATACGCTCACAGTACATCCCTGAAGTGGCCTCCACCCTTAACGAGTCACCCAGTAGATGTACCGATCGCTTGATCCATAAAGCCGATTGATGTGCTGAGGACCACAACACACCTCCCGTTTACCTGAAGCAGAGGCCAAAGCAATGTGTTGGTCTCAGGAGGCCTCAATTACCAGGATCCTCCTTTCCAGGGACACGGGCCTCCACGCACGGCAAACACGTGGGTGATTTAGTCCTCAAGAGTAGCTAATAGCAACAGAGTGGCGAAATCTACTCAAGGGGAGCCCTCAACCTCTTACGAGGCAACCACAATGAGGGAGAAAAGGAAGAAAAAGCAGAAGATTAGAGGAAAGAAGAAAATAAAGAAGAGGAAAGATCACTAGGGTACCTCGGGATTGTGACACCCGTGTTTACCTAAAGAAGGTAAACCCCCTGAGGGGCCACTACAGTAGGTATTTCACGATAGCAATTCTTCTAATGATAATAAACGAAACTCGTTATCACCGTCCCATTGTGATTCAGGACAGATAACATGTTTCTTCTACTACAGTCACCATTCCATGATGGCAATTTTTATCATATCAATAACGTTTTAAACAAACTGATAAAGACAAGTATTTCTACAATTCTAGAGGGGGCGAACCTTCTAATCAGTTCATACACGAGACAGTAAGGTATCACATCATTTTAACCTGAAATTCCGAGCGTAAAGGTGCATTTTTTTATAAGTAAAATGGATTCGAATTTAGACATAAAATACATGCCAAATTTCTTAAGTGATGAAGACTCATTGAAATACATGAGTGAAATTGCCGAGTATAACTTTCAAAATTATCCAATGAAAGTTAAAGGAAAAACCTTTACTCCTTCCCGAAAATTATATGCTTTCGCAGATGATAGTTCATTGAATTATACTTTCTCAGGACTTAGTATTCCAG
Source organism: Latrodectus elegans (assembly GCA_030067965.1). NCBI lineage: Eukaryota > Metazoa > Arthropoda > Arachnida > Araneae > Theridiidae > Latrodectus > Latrodectus elegans. The sequence continues at coordinate 58,371,091 of CM057815.1, forward strand.
CTAAACCTTGGACACCTCTCTTATTAAATATTAAAACTTTAGTGGAAAACGTATGCAATTCTTTCTTTAACTATGCTCTGCTTAATTACTACAACTGTGGTCGTGATAAAATTGGGATGCATAAAGATAATGAACATTCTTTGGATTCAAGTTTTCCTATTGCTACTGTGAGTTTGGGAGCAACAAGAACAATGCAGTTTTCGAGGAAAAAATTCAAAACAGTCGATCTACCTTTGGAAAATGGTTCATTAATCATGAGTTCTGAAGCTAATATTTCGTGGTCCCATGGAATACCTGCTGAACCAACAATAAAAGAAGCAAGGATTAGCATCACATTCAGAAAAGTGAAGCTGGCATGTGTTCAAAAACATCCAAGTGAAGAAAATCTCTCTCTCGCTAAACGACTGTGTGTTGAAGATTCGCTAAATGACGAAGCCCTGGATTCTTTTTTTAGTGCACTGAGCCCCAGTCTTTTGGAAAATAGACAGGGGATAATAAGTTCCCAAGCCCCTGTGGAAACCAACTGTGAAAGTATTTGCAAGAAAGACATCGGGAAAAACGTTTTCCTCTCCGCTGTGGTGTATAAAGAACACGTAAAAGTGCATATTCGCAAATATGTGAATTCAAATGAAATTCTGTACCCTACCAAAAACGGAGTGTCAATGGACATGACTACGTGGTATGACTTTTATTTAAAGCTTTTTAAATTTAATTTTAATTATACTACTTCCTCATACATTGCAAATAATTCTATTTTGGTTTTTAATGAGAAAGATTATATGCATGTGCAAACCTTTAATTTTCATAATTTTAATAATACCTTTATTAAGTTAGATTATTTTCAAAAAAATGCTTTAACTGAATGTGTGCAGGATTTCAATGATTCCATCATTGAGTTTTTATTTACTAAGCGTTTGCCACATTTTATAGAAAGTGAACGCAGGCTTTTGGCTATTTTATCTCCTGAGGAAGAGAATAATTTATCTCTACGTCTTATTATTTCTCTTGAAAAGGAGTTAACTCATGTTTTCCAAAGCATATTTGAGTGTAATGGGTGTATAATTAATCACCCCAGTCAAAGACAACATAATTGTTTAATTATGTCAAATCTTGAAAAATACAACTCATTAGGATCTGAAATATTTTTATTGATCAATATGCAGCATGTTGCTTCGAATTTTGTGAATAATGTTGATTTTATTAGTGAAAACTTTGTAAAAAATATTTCTGTAAATTTCATAAAAGATGTTTTATTTAAAAATCAATAAAATAAATACAATTACAATCTAAACTTATATTTCTTTATTCTTGTGTTTGTGTGTCATTCTTAAAAATAACTGAAGTGATTTAATTTAACAAATGATTAATAATTTTAATTTTAAATAATAGATTTTTTCATAACTAGTAAATTTGTAACTTTTAAATCTAGGAAATAATTAACTAATAGACATTTAATTACATCTCTTCCTACTAAATTATTATTTTTTCCTACTTCAAAAAAAAAAAGTTTTATTGGAGAATAAGAAAACTATTTTAAACAAAATAAAGAAGGAAACAATATTCAATAGTTAAAATTTATTAATAAGATTCCCATTTTAATACATCAGATTTTCTTTTCATTTTAAAGTCTGAACTGTTAATAACACTGGGTAGTTTTAAATTCTTATTTTTTATATAATGTTTTGGTACATTCAGTTCACTTAGGGCTGACATAAAATTGTTCTTGCCGGGAATGTTCATGTTCTTCTTGTCAGAAAAATGAAATTAAACATGTCCGCAATATTGGAATGAGGAATTGTTTCTCCGTGATAGCTAATTTCACCTTTGTCATTCCAACTTAAAATTTCTGGACGGGTTTTGAAAATTTCAAGGGCATTACCAGCCTTTCTTTTCAAACTGGGGGGAACACTGTTAATAATAATAGGATCGTAATTATTTTGCTGTTTTTCTTCCGTTTTAAGTATAGTTGAGATTTCTTCTGTTGGCACTTCTTCGGCTTCCAAAGAAGATTTCTTTTTAAGTGTAGTTGAGACTGCTTCTGTTGGTACTTCTTCCGCTTCGGAAGAAAATTCCTGAGGGTTCACTTTCGATAGTGTGAAAGGAGAGTTAAATTCCATCATCTTCAATTTTTTCTGTAGAAGCTCGTAATAACGGTAAACTTTTTCATGATCATCTAAGGAACTATTCAAAATTTGTATCATTGCTTTATCCAGATCACTGAGCTGCTTATTCGAAATAGTATGCTTACTCATCATATCTTCGGGGATTAATGCATATTTCCTAGCGAACTCCATTAATAAGTCCTGTTAGAACACTTAAAGCAGCAGGGATTAAAACGTTGAGGAAACCTCCTTTTTGTACAATTAACTTGCGTTTTCTCACAAGATTAACTTTACGATTCGCCAAGGTTCTCAAAGTTCTTTTGTACTTGGTAAGAGAGCTTTTCTGATGTTTTGTCAACGGTATATTTCCTCTAAGTGTGTTTAAAGAACATTCACAAATAGCCTTTATGCAAGAGGTATTAATTTTTTGTAATAACTTTTTTCTTAGCTTTAATGGACTGATATTCAAGAACTGTAATTGTCGCAGTTGTTCCCGGGTCAGCGTCATTATGCAAAATGAGCATGAACCCTGCTAAATATGTTTCCTTTTATAGATAAACTGTGTTTCATTAGGAAAAATTTGTGTGCGCAATCGTAATTCTTCTGGTGTTTCATTACGTAAATCGATGAATAAGTAAGAGAAAGGCATATTTGTAGCATCTTCGTAGACCTCTTGGAAAAATTTCAAGTTTCGAGGAAATAACTGTTTACCAAGATGTGTGATTTGGCTCACATCTCGTCGATTTTTACAGAGTAACAAATAATGTGCATTCAATGTCACTTAACGCATTTCTTTCCCTTTATGAAAAAAATTTTGGGTTATAAAAATCACACTTAAATTTAGATGATGACTTCCTTTCGTAAATATGTTTGTTAAGCGCTTATCATTTCCACATTCTGCCATCAAATCGTCTAGGATAAACAAAGTGTGAGACCCTAAATATTCACGGTATTTGCTGGGTAATTCTTCCACAAAAGTAACATCAGGTACTTCCTCGTACAAAGGTTGATAAATACCATAAAACCATACAATTTTATCGGGTACAATCGAAAACATTTCCCGCTTGTATTTTAAAAGAGTTCGCACAAAATAAGTTTTTCCACATCCAGTAGGTCCCGCAATCACCATTGTGAAAGGATGCTGTAGTTTTGGGAATTCCATGATAAATAAAGACAGAGACATAAAAATATTAGCTTAAATACTTTTATTGATAAAAATTAGAGCGCACATGAAAATGTTTCCACACAAAATCATAGACTTGTTTATCATTACATAAATTTTGGGATACAAAAAGTGATAATAATCTTTTTAGAGAATAACCCTTACATTTTGAATGTAAATAAAACACACAGTATTGTCCGCATACAGCCGTCGCATTACTTTGCAGAATCATAGGGTTATATTCCACATCAGGAAACCTTGTAGAAAACTCAGATATGGGTCCTTCATAGAAATCGGGTACATTTCCATAAGAATCGAAAAATTCTAGTCGTTGAGGCACAGGCAGGTAGAAAGCAACCCAGTGACTTCCTGGTTCAGCTGATGAGTCCACGTTCGCAACGAAACAGGTTGGATACTTGTGAATTTCAGCTGGTAGGTGATCACTTGGAAACACATTTAAAAAGTACTTTTTTGTAAATTTGTCTTGGCTCAATACTCGATGTAACTGCATCGTATTCATATTTATCGTTAATTGGCAAAATCACATAAAACGTGACGTGCTTTTGTAATTTCTATAACGCTTTCAAATTCTGCGTACACAAGTATGGAAATTGTTTTCTTCAACGCTTTGGAGAATTTTATTTCCACTCGTAAATTACCTTGACGTTGTAAATTCAAATGTGGTCCGTCACATAAATCAGGAGTTAAATCAAAGGCAAATAATGTATGACCTTCTGAATATTCCTTCCTCGTTAAATATATTCCTTTATCTTGATTAAATCCAGAAAATAAAGAATGATAGGCACGTATGTAACTTTTATTTTCAAAATTCAATTCTAAATGTTTACCAGATATGGGATGTCCATCCACGTATACCGATAAAAAGTTTATATCGTAATATCGTAATATTCCAAAAGGAAAGGATTTAAAAAATATTGACCGTTTACAGCAGCATTTTCTAAGCATGTCACTACAATGCGTTTGGGCAGGTATCCCAGAAACACGTTATCTTGCATAAAAGACCAGCTTCCTTTAGACACAGAATAAGTCTTGCATAACACTCGATCAATGGGATATTTCGCTGTGCTTTTCTCTAAGGCTTTGGCATGACCCAAGGATACGCCTTGGTTGACACTGACTTTTCGTATGAAGAGTGAGGCATGTTCCAAAACTACTTTATATTGAGCATCAACTTTCGATGAGACCAAGCAAAATTCGGGCTTACTTCGAATCATTTTTACTTTCAGATCAACTAAATTCAACATAAGTCGATTTTGTTGAAAAATGTCGCAGTGTAATTGGCCGATCATATCTAAAGTTTTACTTTCAGCTGTCAACTCATATCGTGATTTTAATCCCTTGTTTCCATTTTCGGGTTTTAAGGGATCTACAACATCCAAGTTATTGTCTTTGTAAAAACAAGAACACGTAAGTAAACTTTTTTTGGCATCTTCACCATAATTTAATAACGTTTCTATATAAGCTCTGTAGGGATATGTATTACTGGACGAAGAAATCATTCGTTCATTCAAGCTGACATCTATTTGGGAAAAAAGTGCATGTAAGAACAAATTAACGGGTGCTACGGGCTCTTTTTCAGGTATGGGTGAACCATCTAAATTGGTAATTTTTACTTTTACATAAAGATAAGAAGCTGATAAATCCATATAGTCTTCTCCACTACCGGATACATTGAATTCCACAGGGCTCCCATCACGTATGTTAGCGATAGGGTGATATTCGATAAATTGTCCTTTCTCAATGGCTGTCTTAGTAGGAGGAATCAGAAACAAATCCAGTTCAGATTTTGAACAAGGTATAGAATCTTTGTGTATAAGTGTCGACATCTCTAAGCAAAAATATCGTGGGCTTTCACTTTCTTGGCTGAACGATTAATGATATGTTTCTGAGATAGCTTTCTCTTTTTATTACGTCCAGAACCAATCATAGTCTTCACTTTGGTCGCAGCTTTGTCAGTTAACCGTTTACCTGCTTCTTTGAATCGTCGCTTAGCAGCCGTTTTAAGATCTTGTCCTTGGGAAAAGTCCTTCAAGACGTCCATACCACTATGCAGCAATTGCTTTCCTACGGATTTTGCACCTGATTTGAAAATGGGAATAGCTGTACGAAAAAAAGATCGAAACAAGCTACCTAATCCATAACCTCTTTGAAAATTAGCACCCTGGTAATAATTTAATCCGCTTCCATTTTGCTGGGTATAATAGTCTTCAAAAGATTTCTGACAGCAATGGTAAGGTACATACATCATGACAGATACTTTTGACGAAAATGAAGTTTAACGTACGAACGCCCACGTTCAAATGGTGTAAGTTCACCTGTGTGTGTCCTTATATTGATTTCTAAAGTCTCTATAATTTTTCGATTAACAGGCATGTAATGAGGTCGATCATATTGTGCATTAATTACCTCACCATCTTGTCCTGTGACATTTACAATGCGTAACAGAGGCGCCACTACATCACCCACAATTTGAGGATCTACAATGTCTGAGTAGACTAACAACACCCTATAATGAGCACATGGATCCGCTACATAAGGACTTTCGGTAATTGATTCCACATTCTTTTCTGATGATACGATTTCACTTGGTTGGAATCCTAGCATTTGACACAAACCGTCATGTAAAATAACTCTCGCTTTGTCTTTCACTTTGATACATACTCGTTTTGTTACAGGGTTAAAAATAAATTTTATTTCATGGTCTTGAATAGCTAGAGCTTTTAAAATATGAGGAACGGATTCATAAAATCCAGGTGGAATACGCCTTCCTAATTCTTTTCCATCACCCAAATCAAAACCAATTAAATTATTACTCGAATTTACATTGTGCCATGTGTGAGGATAAATGAATTCCACCAAACCCACTTCCCATTCACCTTTTAATTCAATTGGAACTGGTAATCGTGTTATAAAATGAGAAATTTTATTTTCCGGGAAATATTTCATGGATGAATGACTAGGGAGTGTCACATAGAAGCTCATCTTGAGAAATGAACTCGTATACAAATGCTAGTCTTATTTATAGGGAAAATAAATGGCTGGATGGAATCCACTGATTAAATTTTTTGGGATAACCATGGTACTTTACAAAATATTCTAGTTGTCCTTTATGAGAACGTTTCTTTAATACTTTTTCAATTGTATAGTTACCTTTTAATTCTACTAATTGTAGTTCTTGCTCATAAAAAGTTCCTTGAATAGGCTCTCCTAATAAATCTTTAATGCGATAAACTTTAGGTATCCTTGGAACACATTCCGTTACCACGAACATTTCTTCTGTGCAGTTGGTTTCATACCCCTTTTCAAACATTAATTTATGCTTTGACACTCGTACTGTATCCCCTACATTAAAAGTACATGGTTTAATTTTCACATTTGTCATGTTTCCATATAAGGTAAACGACACGTCTTGTTGATTATCTGAATTAACATCTGCAGGTGATCTTTTAATACTTGAATGGTAAGTATGATTATAACTTTTAAGAAACTTATCTAGAACATCCAGATAATGGTAAGTGCGAGTACTCGTAAAATATTTCCGCATTTTCGTTTTCAAGGTGCGATTAAAACGTTCCACTATAGAAGCTTTCGTTGCATTAAAAGTTGTAAAAAATCTAACATTTTCTTGTTTCAAAAACTTTTGAAATCTTGCATTTTTAAATTCACTCCCCTGATCAGTCTGCAAAGATTTAGGTTTCCTTGACAAAAATATCATCTTAAATGCATTTACAATATCCTCACCTCGTTTTGCTTTGAGGGGTATTGCCCATGCATATTTAGATAGAATGTCTATGCAGGTAAGCAGATATCGAAACCCTTGATTGTGTTCGCGTAGATTCGTTAAATCCACGAGATCGGCTTGCCATTGCTGATCGATTGAATGCACGATGACGCGATGGTCTGGAATTTCCTTCGAACTGGTTTGTGTAAAGAGTATGCTTCTACACCTTGCAGCCATTTCTGAATCTTTTTCTTTGGGATATTTCCCTTTGCAGCACGGAATAAGGCATTTACACCACCAAAACTTGCTACCTGACTGGGGTCGTCGCTTTCATTACAACAAGTTATTGTATTAGCTGATATGTTTATTTTAAAACGCATAATCCCAACATTAACATTAAAACACAACTTTCCAAAGTGACGGAAAATTAGTAATTGACATCTCATGACACTGTAGCTTTTCTTTTATACTTTCAAGACTAGTATATCACATCAGGCTAGTGGTCAACGCGCTCGACTACTAACCTGATGTGATATTTTGATTCTGGGTTCAAATCCTAAATAGAACTTTATATTAAAACTTGAAAAATATCAAAAAATTTCGTTTTCAGTTCACTCTAACAGATGGCGAAACTAGTCTTTTGTAAAATTTTTAAAAATACAGAAAATAAGGCTGTGATAAATTATGTTCCAACATCTTTTTACTTTCTTATTCTTATGCAAAATGTTTTTGTTTGGAAGATCTTACCCTAGTAGCAGAGGCTCAGTGGTATTACAGTGGCCATTTACCGGTTTCATTGGTAACTCACTTGACACCGGTTCTTTTCAGCGGTGCGTGCCCATTAACTCACACATGAAACGGTCACTGTATTTTCTACCGCCTATTCTGAACGACATCGTCGTCGCCCACTGATAAAGTGGTCGCTGGACGGCGGCTGCAGCATTTACCATTGAGATTGAATGAAAGTAAAATGCATGCGCAGACTTATTAATAGGTCTACGCATGCGTGGCGGCCATATTTAAATTCCTCATTGTTTCCTGTAATTCTTTCCGTATATTTATTTACACTGGGTAATTAGCTATTCTCAATTGTCTTACGAGAAATTATATTTTACAGAATTTTTTGGTAAGTACTATCAGTTTTTAAATAAATAACATGTATATATCCTTAAAATTAATTATATTTCCTGCAATTAATTATGTCACATTGTTATCAAGCTAATCATTGTATTTGTAGAATTAAGTTAGAATAAACATTGCAAGCAGTCTATTTTAAATAACTTTATTGTGAAATTATGCTTTAATTTGTTCATTGTTTTTGATATTTATAAATACCCATAATTTCCATTGATAATCTACAATTATTATAACAATTAAAATTATAATGCATACTTGTATCGTACAGCATGGCAAAACATACGTAAAGTGTTATGTTGACTATTTCTTTTGTGTATTTTTTGGTATGTGTTATTTTTTAATATGAATTTTTTTGTTTCTAGGATTAATATTTGAAGCTTGGAAATGAACAGGTTAGAATTTTCTTATAAATTAAACGATCAAAAGATTTATTCCAGACGGAATAAATTTCGTAAAATCCAATCTAATGTAAAAAAACATCTTAACGATTTAAAAATACTGGAACCAAAAATTAAAATTGAATGTGGTAATGCTTCTAAACAATCAAATTCTAAGGACACCGAGAGAAGCTTAGATATTGACCTAAATCAACAATTTAGTACCGATGTTAATGATACAGAAGCACTTAACTCTTTAAATAAGGAATCTGGTATCTTTAATAGTTCAGTTTCTATAGCAGATTTGAAAGAAAAATTAAAACAATGCTTTTTGAAACATAATTTAACTCATGTTGCAATAAATGATATATTAAAAGTACTTAAACCATATCACACAGAGTTGCCATTAGATGCTAGAACATTGCTCAGCACTCCTACTTTTGTTCCTGTCTCAAAATGCAAGAAGGTGAATACATCCATTTTAATTTAAAAAATACTATAGCACAAAAACTTGAGTATGGATTGAAAACTAAAGATTATGTTATAAGTTTAAATTTACATATTGATGGGTTGCCTTTGTATAGTAGTTCATCATATCAGTTTTGGCCAATATTAGGTAGTATTAGAGGTACCACAGATAAGCCTTTTCTTATTGGTATTTACTTTGGTGAAAAGAAACCTAATGTCAATGAATTTCTTGAAGAATTAATTAAAGATTTAAAAATTTGTTATGCTGGTTTAGAAATTTCTGGTAAAAATTTTCATTTTTTGTTAATGCAGTAATTTGTGATACACCCGCAAGAGCTTTTGTTACCTGTGCTAAATTGTTTACTGGCTATTATGGTTGTGATAAATGTTCTCAAAAAGGTAAATGGTATCGAAGAATGACTTATCCAGAAATAGACGCTCCATTGAGAAACGATGAGGATTCTAATTTTGATGGCCATTTTACTGGAGAATCCCCTTTTAAAGAATTAAATATTGGTTTGATAAGCAAATTTCCTTTGGATTACATGCATCTTGTCTGTTTAGGTGTTGTAAGAAAATTAGTATCTACTTGGTGTAAAGGTGCTCGTTCTTGCAGACTAAGAAATGCTGATATAACTATAATCTCTGATCAGCTGTTGAAATGTGTAAAATTTATTCCTATTGAATTTCAACGAAAACCCAGGTCTTTGAAACATATTGATCGGTGGAAAGCTACCGAGTGGAGACAATTTCTTCTCTATACAGGACCAGTAGTATTGAAAAATGTATTATCTGAGAAATATTATCATCATTTTCTCTTGTTGCATTTTTCAATGCGAATTCTAATCAGTGAAAAATATTGTGCAGAATATTTTGAATATGCTGGATCATTGCTTAGAGTCTTTGTTGAGCAATGTACAGTTTTATATGGTAAAGAATTTGTTACTTATAATATCCATGCATTATCTCATCTTATTGAAGATGTTAAAGGTATGGTCACCTAGATAATTTTAGTGCATTTCAGTTTGAAAATTATTTAGGGAAATTGAAACAGCTTATTAGATCATCGACAAAACCCCTTCAGCAAGTGTATAAAAGATACAAAGAATTAAATGACATGCAATTAACAGATATTTCTGAAAAGTTAGAAGTTGTACAATCAATACCTCTGAAGCCATCATCGTTAATGATAAGACTTGGTGTAGCTGGGCAGCGCTACTTAAAATTAAGAGGGCCTTTTTCACACTTAAAGGTTCAGATGGCAATAATTGTGTCATGATGAATGATGGTAGCATTGTTAAAATTTATGATATAATCTTAAGTGAAAATAATTCATTCATGTTACTTGGTAGATCACTTAAAGCCTTAAAATATTTCTATAAAATTCCATCTGAATCTAATAGTATTCAAATATTTTTGGTGTCTGAATCTTCTGAATATAAACTATGGTCTTCAATTAATGTAATGTGTAAAGGTGTGCTTTTGCCATATAAAGAAAATTTTGTTTTCTTTCCCATTATTCATACATTAAACAATTGTTCCCTAGCATATTAGCTTTCAGCAAAAAGTGACATTTTATTTTACATTTTAATAAAACTTTAAAATTTTTTAATTATTTTCTTGTATATTCAAAACATAATCATATTCATTTAATAACTAATTTTGATATAATAATTTTCATGATTTATTACATTATAAAACTAATTAAAATTCTAAAGTTCTATTTGTAATAAATTGTGGAAATTAGTTCATTGTGTTTTATTTCCAGGATAGAATATTGTACACTTTGCAGGTCAATATTAGTTTTAAGTTTAAATGTATAACCTAGATTTATATGTGTGTGTATATATATATATATTCAAGAGATAGTCAATGTACAGATAAATGCTTATATTAAACAGAGTAAAAATATTGTTTTGAGTGTTAGTATTTTATAACTGGAGAACTAAATTGTTGATTGGGTTACTTTATCATTCTCAGCAAAATTAATAATAGATAACATGTCTTTGAAACCTTAAAGATGATCAAATTCTATTTTTGATAAGAAAGTATTAAGTTATGTTTACAGAGTAAGTATAATTATCTTCATATACTTTATTTAATTCATATCTATTTTTTATAATCTTCTATAATCAAGGTGATATTCATTGCAAGTTTACATTTAATGACAAAATTCATATCAGCAAATGAAAATGGTGGTATATAAAACTTGGAAAATAATATGCAATAATAATTTCTTGACTTGCATTCAAAATTATAGAAATTTTTGAAAGCATCTCTCAAAATTGTAAAGAAGTATTCCATTTTTGATTTTGTAATCATTAGAATCAACACTTCCCCAGTTTACTAAAACTTGAAACATGTAAAAATACTTTATTAAATATTTTAAAAATAGGCTCATTTAAAAAATATTAAATGGTTAATTAATAAATAAGATTTTTGAAACTTAATCATACTCTTCTCAATATATAATGCCTTGACAGGATTTCGCAAAAGTTTGCATGTTACATATAAATATTGTGTTTTTCATAATTTTACTAAATATGTCAGCTTTAAAGTAAATCATTGTTTTTATAGAATAAACTTTGATTAAAAGAATATAAAACAAAATTTTTTAGCAATATGGCCAATAAAAATTAATTTACAATTAAAAAAAACTACTAATCCTAAAAACAGAAATAGAATTTATTCATTAAATATTTTTCACATAGATTTCAAGTTGTAGAATTTGTTGAGGAAACAGGGGATAAAAGCGTGGCTGTTGTTGCATCTAATTGGATGGATGGAAATACGTGTTTCTGGCCTCCTTATAAGACCCCTAACAGAATTAGGCGTGCAATCGAAGACTTTGAAGTTCCCAGTGAAAATTGGATGAAGGTCTCATGTCGTTGCCTGTTTTCATGTGGTTTGTTATTCTCTTGGTTTTATTAGCTATAATTTGTTCATACTTAAGTTAGTTATATTTTGTAATTACTATGATCATCATAAATCTTATATTACATTTTTGAAAAATTCTGTGTACTTTAAATTTTATTTAATGAGGTAATTAATAGTTTTTTTCTTGTAAGATGTGGATTTTTTTTAAGTTTAATTTTAATATTTATAATTTTTCTTTTTAGTATTTTCTTATTTTTTTATAATAAACAACAACTTATGAAAACTTTCAGATACATATACAAGAGCTCGCAAGAGACTGAGAGATGCTGAAGATACTTCAGATTTAGCATCTGAAAGTTGTGAAAATTTAAAAAAATCTAGGGCGATTCGACATAAAAAAACTTTATATTCTTCAGAATCATCTGATTCGGAAGCACCTTCCCAGTCGCTGATATCGACTGGGGAGAAATCTTCCTTATTAGAAGATTATAATGTGAAGAGTCTCTTTGTGAGACAAAAAACTTCAGCATCTCCATTATTTACTCCCACTGGTAGATCATCCAGCAACAATAATCAAAGGCTGGATTCACATTATATAGTCAAATGTTCTTGTGATAGCAAAAAAAATGATGGTAAAAACATTTTTAAATTATTCTGAGAGTTATTTTAAAATTAACTGTTTGAATACTGGAGGGCAGTGCCTTCTAAATGCATTATTTTTGTTTTTATTTAGAAAATTGTTATCGTTAAAGTTCTCTTTAATGTTGTTTAAAAATCATCCTTTTATTTTTTTTATTTAGCTTTCCAGGAGAAGGTTATAACTTTACTTTTAAAACAAGAACATGCTATAAAAGACCTTCAGACTGAAATTCAGCAATTAAAATCCAAGTCCAGTGATGTTGGGTTACCTACTACATGTGAATTTTTGCCTTTACAAAGTACACAGGATATGGAGTCTTTTAATGTTTACTTAGCTAATGAAGATAATTTTATAAATTTAGTGAGTACTATTGGATAAATAACAAAAAAATGGAATTGGAAAATAGAACTTCAGCTGAATTTTATTTTACTGATATTTTGTTATTATTTTCAGCTGGCTATTTTGACAAAAAAAGGTGGAACAAGTTCCAGTGATGTGATTAGAAGAATTCTGATGGAACTGATGACAAACGAGTTGTCAAAACAATACAATTGGAAGGGCAGTAGAGGTGTAAAGCATCCCTTTTCCACCCTTCAAAATGTTGTAAATTTGATAACAGGTTAGCATTTTGTTTTTAAACTTTCTAAAGCTAAGTGCTTGTACAAATAAATTTTAAAAGTAATATAATGCAACATGAAAACATTAAATTCAAATATAAAAGTTTATGAATTGAATTTAATCAAAATATTTCAAAATCATAATCTCTGTAACGAATCATAAGAACATAATATTTCATGTTTCTGAAATAATTTTAATTGCATATTTTTATTATTCTAGGTTTAATGTTTGTAATTTCAATTTATATTGTGTTTGTAACTTAAAATTGGGAAAATTGTTATTTTCTATTTTTCATTTATGGATTACTTTTGTATTTTTAAATGCCAAGTTTACCATTGGATCAAAATGGTGATTATAGTACATAAATTAAACTTAATAAATATATTTTTTCTCTAAATTTAAATCTTAATTTTAATATTTTAACAATTTAATATATTAATTAATATTTAAAAATTTTTAAATTTATTTTATAATAATTTAATATAACAACAACAATTTTAATATTAATATGATAAAAATTTAATTTTTGTGATATTTCCATGTAATGTTAATAATATCAATTATAAAAATGTTGACCTTACTTTGTTTCTGATGTAATTTTATTTAACATTTATACGAGAAAAATTTGTTTATTTGTAGCTTCTACTCGCCATCATGACAGCCGTATAACAGATATGGATGTGCAGCAGTACATCAAGAAATGGCTTATGCGTGCACCTGACAGAGATGGGGGGCGCTTAAAACGGGCTTTGGAAAAAGCCCATTCTAATGTTAATATGTTATAAAAATAATAAAGATTTTTCCTTTGTGAACATTTTATTTTTGTGAATAAATTCATAAATGTTGAAGTACATAGTTTAACAAATATTAAAATCAAAAATGCTGTAAAATAGGAACATTTTATCTGAAAATATAACTGAATTTTTAATCTTATTACAAAAATGTATTTAATACACTTGTTACCAAAATTTGTTACTTATTTCTTTTTATCACTTTTAGCTCTGCAAATATTGTTTTTAAATTATATATATATATATATATATATTATAAATATATATATATATATATATATATATATATATATATAAAAATAACATTAATTAACCTAAGACCATAGAATCAAAGTTGTCTGTTCTATATTAAAATATAGAATTAATGTTTTATTTTAAATCTATCAAATGTATCTAATTTAGACATGCTCTATAATAATTTATACCCATTGTTACAAATATGTTAAAACAAATTGAATTTGTATGATTTTAATTTCTAAAACTGAATCTCTATGCACACATGTTAAAATATATATCTGATAAAAGCAATAGAAAATTTAGATTTTATGCAGTTAAATTTGTTAAGAAAACATTTTGAAAATCATAAAAATCTAATTTATTTTTTCTAAAATTGGAAATTATTTTTTTTTTAAAAATCTTAATGAATATTGTCTGTGTTCTACATTAAAATATAGAATCAATATTTTATTTTAAATTTTTTCAAATGTATTTAGAAAGGTTCTATAAATTATACCTATTGTTACAGATATACAAATTCAATTAGTTTCAATATGAGTTTAATTTTTAAAACTGAATCTATTCACACATGTTAAAATATATATCTTACAAAAGCAATAAAAAAATTTAGATTTTTGCAATTAAACTTCCAGTGTAAAATTTGTTAAGAAAATCATAACCTGCTAATTTATTTTTACTAAAACTGGAAATTTAAAAAAAAAATCTTAATGTAATTTATTTGATTTTTCATATTAGTGAAAAAAATAAAAGCAAATGTCTATAAAACTGAAATTTTTGAAAGTTAATTTTGTGTCCTGCAATGAAAACTTGAAAATATTAAAATGTCCTACAGTGAAAAAATATTAGATATTGGGTAAAATACATTTCATATTAATTTCACTTACATAACTGTACTATATAAATTATTACATTTGGATTTTATTTATAAGTAATAAAAAAATCCTTCAACACAAGTATTTTTATTTATTAAAACACTTATATGAATATTTAAAATATAAGTTTTCCTTAATATTGTCAGGCTTATTACCAAAAATTCACCATCATTAAATTATTTTTAACGATAGTGTATTTTTGATATTTAAGCCGGAAAACAGCATAGGTACACGAGTAGAATACAAATTTGAATGGCATAGTATCCTCGATGCTCTCACTCCCTTTTCATCGAATTTTAAAAAACTCACTGGGCCATACGCCATAAACTTATCACACCGTGCACTTAAACTGAACGGGCGGCAACTCCGCAACCACTCTCTGCCCGAGGTGACAAAAGGTCCACTGTTCCATGCACTATTGCCGCACAGGGGCCGCTGAGTTTCCATCGGTTAATGTCGTTAACCCAATCACCACCCCAGTGTTGAATTGCTACTAGGGTAATAAGTTTTCTCATTAAATATTAAAGTATAAGTCTGAAAAAAACTCCTTGTGTCTCTGTACAAAATCATTCATTCAAGTTTTCAAATTCATAATAATTTAAATTGTATGTTTTAAAAATTCTCAATACTTATTTAAAGTCAAAAAAAATAATAGCACAGTATGGAAATCGTTATCATCTCAAAAATTTTCACTTGGCAATAATTCTGGAATCTCTTATCACTTTTCATATCAGGTGGAGCTAACCATGATAAGGTTCTAACCCCAAGAAACCATCCGCTCCACATTACTAACACACCCCCCACTCCGCGGATCCACTCCCCTCAGGGGGTTTACCTTCTTTAGGTAAACACGGGTGTCACAATCCCGAGGTACCCTAGTGACCTTTCCTCTGCTTTATTTTCTTCTCTCCTCTAATCTTCTGCTTTTTCTTCCTTTTCTCCCTCATTGTGGTTGCCTCGTAAGAGGTTGAGGGCTCCCCTTGAGTAGCTTTCGCCGCTCTGTTGCTATTAGCTACTTTTGAGGACTAAATCACCCACGTGTTTGCCGTGCGTGGAGACCCGTGTCCCTGGAAAGGAGGATCCTGGTAATTGAGGCCTCCTGAGACCAACACATTGCTTTGGCCTCTGCTTCAGGTAAACGGGAGGTGTGTTGTGGTCCTCAGCACATCAATCGGCTTTATGGATCAAGCGATCGGTACATCTACTGGGTGACTCGTTAAGGGTGGAGTCCACTTCAGGGATGTACCGTGAGCGTATAGGGACTGACTAGCACTGGTACAATAACCTGTATCCCCTCGTAGGGCTCCGTGGTGGGTGGTGCCGTCTAGTCCCTGAATATTATTTTGACATTTATGAATAAATCTACTTTCTCCTCACTCCCTCGGGAGCAACAATTGCCAATGTGTGAAGCGAAGTTCTTCATAATTAAAAGAACTGGAGGATCATTTGAGTATGTTTCTCCCTTTCTGATTGAGAAGGGATTAGTATCTCATTTGGGTGTTGTAAAGTCTGTAAAAAAATTAAGAACGGGCAATTTACTAGTTGAAACTACATCAGAAAAACAAGCTATGATAATACAGACCATGAAATCCCTAGCTGACATACCAGTAACTGTAGAGCCACATGCAAGACTAAATTTTGTGCAAGGAGTAATTTCTGCAGAGGATTTGTATCATACGTCCACTGATGAAATTCTTGACAACTTAAAAAGCCAGAAAGTCTGCGCTGTCAAAAGGATAACAATCAAAAGGGATGGTATTATCCTAAATACCAAACACCTTATTTTGATTTTTGCAACGCCAGACTTACCAAAATACATCAAGTTGGTTGGTTGGTTGGTTGGGTTTTATGGCACAAAGTCCAAAATTGGACATGCTGCGCCAAGAGTAACTTTTTGTAGCTTCATTTTATCTTAATTTTTTTAAAAATTATTATTATTATTTTTTGTTAAACCCAAACGCAAGCAACATTAAAAATTTTAAAAAACAAAAATCTGTGTAAATGTTATTTTAAAATCAAATTCTAAAATATAAAAGAAAAAATCAATTATATATACAATTTTAAAATTTAAAATAAAAATTTAAATAAAATGTATAAAACCTATTGCCCTCAAGAAAGCGAATAGGTTTCTATGGGGTGGATCCCCTATTATGTCAGATAAAATTATAAAATCACTTTTAAAAAAGTGTAAACGTTGTTGGTTAAAATTATGACATGAAATTAAAATATGATAAACATTGAATGGTTCATCACACGTTTCACACCATGGATTTAATTCGCTTAAAAACAAATGTCTGTGTGTGAAACGTGTGTGTCCGATACGAAGGCGAGTCAATCTTACATCTGCACTTCGTAACGGTAAAACAGGTAATGAGATGAGAGATGAAAAGATGGTATGCAACTTGTTGTCAACCTGCAAGTTCCATGATTCCTGCCAAAGACTATATATAAAACTTTTTATATCTTTTCTCACATCTGAGAGAGGGACCAATGGTAAAATAAGGTCTGATGCAGTCTTTGCAGCTGCATCTGCTCTCTCATTTCCTTCAAGACCCATGTGGCTTGGTATCCAACAAAATACAATTTCTTTTCCCTTGCCAGCAAGGGAATCCAATGCTTTGAAAATTCTCGACACAACAGGATGACAGGTAAGACTATTGTTTTTCAAGGCTTCAACAATACTCATGCTGTCAGTATAAATAAAATATTTATGATAATCATCTGTATTCACCTGCTGAAGCGCATAGCAGATAGCGGTTGCTTCAGCAGTAAAGATGGAGCAGGATGAATGTAGGCTGTAGCTAAAAGAAGTGTTATTGATAAAAACTCCACAGCCCACATGTCCTGCGGATTTAGATCCATCCGTGAATACAGGTTTGTAAGATTGGTACTGACAGCGATGAGAATAGTATAGCTGCTGAAAAACAATAGGTGTTGTGTCGGATCTTCTAAATTGCACAAAGGTATTTATAAACGTATTTGTTGGTTCATACCAAGGAGGATAGAGAAACTGGTCAATAGACTCTATCCGAACATCACATAGGTCTGTGAGCCAGAGATGTGATATGGCTCTTGTGAGAAAAGGAGGGATGCTCATTGGACGAGCATCATACAGTCTTTTAAGATAGGCATCAGGAACCATGGAACGTAGTGGATGGTCAGGGGTCGACATGATCTTAGCATAATAATCGAGAGACTGCTGCATACGTCTCAGGTCTAACGGCAATTGATAACATACAGCGTATAGACTCTGGACGGGTGATGTGCGGAATGCACCAGAACATATCCTTAAAGCAGAGTGGTGAACTGTGTCCAGTCTTCGTAATATGGAAGATCTAGCCGATCCGTAAACAACACATCCGTAGTCAATGCGGGAAAGAATCAATGACTGATAAATTCGAAGAAGTGATGAGCGATCTGCACCCCAAGATGTATTTGACAACACCCTGAGGATATTAAGCGATCGCTCACACTTCTTCCGCAGATATAAAACATGCGGTAGAAAGGTTAATTTTCGGTCAAAGATAATTCCCAGAAATTTTACTTCATTGACTACTTGTATCGGGATGTTATTGATATTTATAACTGGATCATTGTGAAGGCTAGTCTTTCTACAGAAATGGACACACTTACTCTTGCTTGATGATAAAGTATGGCCATTCTCAGCACACCATGCAGCAAGTTTGTTAACTGCTGTTTGCAGTTGTCTCTCAATTAATCGCATATTAGACCCCTGACATGATATTTGCAGGTCGTCAACATATAGTGTACCATTTATGGAAGGAGGTAATTGATGAAGGATGTTACTGATGAAGAGAATAAAAAGTGTGACACTTAAAATAGAGCCCTGAGGAACACCCTCAGATTGTGTAAAAGTATTGGATGTAAAATTTCCAATACGCACTTTAAAACCACGGGAGCATAAAAAATTCTGCAGGAATATCGGCAAATTACCCCGAAAGCCAAAATCATATAATGTACGGAGAATTCCATATCGCCATGTACGGTCATACGCCTTCTCTATGTCGAAGAAAATGGAAACCAAGTGATTTCTCCGCACAAAAGCGTTGCGGATTTGAGTTTCCAAGTGTGTCATATTATCAAGAGTGGATCTTCCTTTACGGAAGCCACTCTGATTCTTATGAATACAATTATTGTTTTCTAGGACATAGATGAGACGGGCATTGACCATACGTTCGAGAGTCTTACATAAGCAACTCGTCAGAGCAATTGGTCGATAATTTGAAGGATCTGAAGAATCCTTACCAGCCTTTAGGACAGGAATTACTATTGCTTCTTTCCATCGAGATGGAAATTCATTTTCAGTCCAGATCCTATTAAACAGGTAAAGTAAATTCGACAAGGAATCTGAACTTAAATGTAAAAGCATAAGATAACTGATTCCATCAGGTCCTGAACTGGTGTTACTGGCCTGTTGTAAAGCTTTCTTCAATTCAAACTTTCCAAATTCACAGTTGTACGGTAAGGCTTGTCGATGGTCGAAGCGAATTGGTACACGCTCAGCTCGAGTCTTAGTCCTCAAAAACGAAGGATTATAAGAATTCGAGCTTGAGACGTTAGCAAATGCTTCACCAAGGACGTTTGCAATATCCGTAGGAGAAGAGTATATAGCAGCTCCGGATTTTAAGATAGGAATAGAAAATTCTCTATAAATTCCATTGGCTGCCTTCACCCTTCTCCACAACTGCTTGCTGGAAGTTGAAGATGTTATTGAAGATAAATAGCGAGACCAGGATTCCTTTTGACTTCGACGACGAGCTCTGCGAGCTAGAGCTCTTGCTCTCTTAAAGGCTATAAGATTCTCCGTTGTGGGATACCTCCTAAATATTCCCCATAACTTCCTCTGTTTTTTATAAGTTTTTTGGCATTCTTTGTTCCACCAAGGTTTGCAATGCCTGTGTGCTATGGAGGAACTTTTAGGTATTGAAATGTCAGCTGCATTCTTAATTGTTTCAGTGACTTTACAAACGGCAGTATCAATATCTTCGATCGAAACCATTTTTAGATCAACAACTGCCAATTGTGTGAATAATGTCCAATCTGCCCGACTGTACACGTAAGTAGGTAGACGTTGTTCTACACTACTACCTCCAGTCTGGGAGATGACGAGAGGAAAATGATCGCTATTATGCAGATCATTTCCTACATTTAGATTTAACAATGGCAGAAGAGATGGGGAACAAATGGCAAGATCGAGAGAATGAAAAGTTTTCGTGGGTACATGGAAATATGTTTTCTCGTCGGTATTAAGCAGACAGAGACTGTTGTCTGAAATAAACCGCTCTATCTGCCGACCGCGAGAATTAGTATCATCATTTCCCCACAAAGAACTATGGCCGTTAAAGTCACCCAACAGTAGAAATGGTGTTGGCAGCTGATCTATTAATGCATCGAGTTCCTCTTGGCGGATGACATCATGTGGTGGTAAATATAAACTACAGACAGTTAATAAGCATGTAGTATGAATTCTTACAGCAACTGCCTGTAGAGTAGTATTTAATGCATGGGCAGTGCTGGGGTAAGTATTAGATGTTAATATACAAACACCTCCAGACACTGTACCATTATCACCACAGTCTTTTCTAAAGCTGTTAAATCCACGCATGAAAAAATTATTGCTGGACTTAGGAATGTTTCCTGAAGCGCAACACATGCGGGATTGTAGGCTGAAATTATAGACTTGATGTCATCATGATGAGAACGCAAACCATGGCAGTTCCAAGAAACAAAGGAAGCTATTATTCAGTTTGAAGAGCTCCGTTCCCGGAGCTGAGTGGCATATCATCTGACATCTCCTCGAGCGATAGATCTTCGTCCGAGGGATGTAATGAAACAGCATCAGCCTCCAGGTATAAGGCTTTACGGGTGGATATGGAGGTCCTAACATTGCCCTCTTTTGCAAGTTTAAGTTTTAGGGCCTTCAGGGCCTTAGATTTAGCCATCGGAGCTTTTCTTTGGGGAATGGTTGTGGAGGTCGATTTTGGCCTCTGTACAGATGTAAGGGGTAACTTTACTGTTGAAAGTAAAAGAGCATCCGTTTGTGTACTAGCCGCTCTGGTGACCTTGGCGGCTACTGATGCATAGCTAACTCCTACTTGAGGTGTACGTGCTGTAACAACACGTCTTGCCTCGGGATAAGAACAATTATTCTTAACTTTAGTGGTTGTGATCTCCTTTTCCAGTATCCAGGTAGGACAACTTCTAGCGTAGGAGGGGTGGTCACCTTTACAGTTTACACACCTCTCCTTTGCAGTACATGACGAGCTGTCGTGGCCAACTGCTGCGCAGCGGGCGCAAGTCAGTTTGCCCCTGCAAGCCGCTTTAGAGTGACCAAATCTCTGGCACTGGAAACAACGCAAAGGATTTGGAATAAATGGCCTGACGGATAGATGCATGTACGCAGCTTTAATATGCTGCGGTAGGTCTGGCGTCGCAAATGTCAGTACGAGATGTTTAGTATTGATAACTTGCCCGTCGCGTCTGACAGCACAGACCTTTTGATCTTTGAGATTTTCTAAGATCTCGTCCGCAGACGTATTTAACAAATCCCTGGCGGATACCACACCACGTGAAAAGTTAAGATTGATATGAGGTTGGACGGACACCTCAAGGTTAGCAAGCATGTTCATGCTGCTTATCAGAGTAGCTTGAGCTTCTGAAGCAACTTCTACCATAAGATCTCCAGAACGAAGTTTCCGGATGCTCTTCACTTCACCGATATTGCCAGCTATTGCTTTTTGGATTAGGAAAGGGGATACATTATCGAATGCACCCTCTTTCCGTTTAACAATATAAAATTTAGCTTTTAGTAATTATAAAGTATGCTCCCGTGGGAGAGAAGAGAAAATTGATGTTTCCATATTAGAGATGGAATATTCGGAACCTGACGGCACCACCCACCACCGAGTCCAACAAGGGGATGCAGACCAGCTGCACCAGTGCTAGCCAGGTCCTATACGCTCACAGTACATCCCTGAAGTGGCCTCCACCCTTAACGAGTCACCCAGTAGATGTACCGATCGCTTGATCCATAAAGCCGATTGATGTGCTGAGGACCACAACACACCTCCCGTTTACCTGAAGCAGAGGCCAAAGCAATGTGTTGGTCTCAGGAGGCCTCAATTACCAGGATCCTCCTTTCCAGGGACACGGGTCTCCACGCACGGCAAACACGTGGGTGATTTAGTCCTCAAGAGTAGCTAATAGCAACAGAGCGGCGAAAGCTACTCAAGGGGAGCCCTCAACCTCTTACGAGGCAACCACACTGAGGGAGAAAAGGAAGGAAAAGCAGAAGAGTAGAGGAGAGAAGAAAATAAAGAAAAGGAAAGATCACTAGGGTACCTCGGGATTATGACACCCGTGTTTATCTAAAGAAGGTAAACCCCCTGAGGGGCAAAATACATCAAAGTGGCTTATATGCGTTGCTCAGTGCGACCATATATACCAAATCCTCTCAGATGTTTCCAGTGCCAACGATATGGGCATTCTAAAATGGCTTGCAGAGGAAAACCTACTTGCGCTCGCTGCTCCCAAGCTGACGAACATGACAGTGTTACCTGCAAAGCCAAAGAAATGTGCGTCAACTGCAAAGGAGACCACCCTTCATATTCCAGATCTTGTCCCGTTTGGCAACAGGAAAAGGAAATTGTCACTATTAAGATCAAGAACAATGTGTCCTATATTGAAGCTCGTCGCATAGTTTGTTCCCGCACTCCAACTCCTGGTGTTAGTTACGCAGCTGTGGCAAAAAAAGTTACCCGATCTTGCAGCACCCAAACAGATTCTGTCTCTTCAGCTAGCTTTCTCGTAAAGCAAAAAACAGTGGAAACATCAACACCTGTAATAGCCAAATCTGCTTTGGCAAAATCAAAAGCCTTAAAGGCGAGGAAATTAAAATTGGCTAAGGAAGGCATTCGAAAGTCTTCCTTAACAACAAAAAAAGCTCTTCTGTGTTTGGATGCAGACACTGTGAAACTGCATCCATCGGATAATGACTTCAATTCTGAAGATTCATCAGAGATGACGATGAGTAACAGTGAGAAAGGTTAGAATATATTCCATTCCTGACTTCCTTTGTTTCCTGGAATTGTCGTGGGTTTCGGTCTCGCATTGATGACATCAAATCAATTATCTCTTGCTTTAACCCCGCATGTGTGGCTCTCCAGGAGACATTCCTGAAGCCCACTGTTGTCACCAAAATGCGTGGGTTTCAATGCTTTAGAAATGATTATGGTGGCGATGTTGCTGTGTCTGGTGGAGTTTGTATAATTACATCAAACAATTACCCCAGTACAGCACATCAGTTAAGAACTACACTCCAGGCCGTGGCTGTGAGAATCCACACCACATGTCTAATAACAGTATGTAGTCTTTACTTACCACCGAATGATGTCATCCAAGCAGAAGAACTGAATGACTTGGTTGATCAACTCCCAACTCCATTTTTATTGCTCGGTGATTTTAACGGTCATAATTTTCTGTGGGGTAGTGATGATACGAATTCTCGTGGTCGACAGATATAGCAGTTCATTTCTGACCATAGCCTCTGTCTGCTAAATACCAACGAGAAAACTTATTTCCACGAACCTACACGGACATTTCACTCTCTGGACTTAGTTATATTTTCTCCATCACTCTTGCCATTGCTGAATTTTGAAGTTGGAAATGACCTCTACAATAGTGATCATTTCCCTCTAATCGTCTCTCAGGCTGGAAGTAATAGTGTGTGTCACAAACCACCTAATTATGTGTACAGTCGAGCCGATTGGTCACTTTTCACGCAATTGGCTGTGATCAGTGAGACAAGAGTTAAGACAGATGTGATAGATGATGCCGTTAAATATGTCACCGACACAATAATCAGAGCTGCGGATGTTGCTATCCCTAAAAATTCCATCATTCCACATAAACACAGGAAACCTTGGTGGAATGAAAAGTGTCAACTCTCCTACAAGAAACAAAGGAAGCAATGGAATATATTCCGAAGATACCCTACTACGGAGAATCTTGTTGCTTTTAAAAAAGCCACAGCTGAAGCTCGAAAAGTTAGACGTCAGAGTCAAAGAGAATCTTGGATTCGCTACGTGTCGTCAATCAATTCATCGGCAACAAGTCAACAATTATGGAGAAAAGTTAAAGCAGCCAATGGTATTTATCAGGATTATTCCATTCCTGTATTAAAAACCGGAGCTGCAATACACTCCTCAGCGGTAGATATTGCTAATGTCATCGGTGAAACCTTTGCTAGTGTTTCCAGCTCTGATTCATATAATCCTACTTTTCTAAGGATTAAAAGAATCGCTGAGCGGACACATCTAAGCTTTCATGATCGACATATTCTACCCTATAATTGTGATTTTGAACTGTCAGAATTGAAGTCTGCTTTATCTAAAGCAAACGACACTAGCCCAGGACCAGATGGAATCTCGTATCAAATGCTCCGTCATTTAAATCATGATTCTTTATTAAACATACTTTCATTGTTTAATAGAATCTGGACTGAGCATGCTTATCCTACTTCATGGAGAGAAGCGATAGTGATTCCAATATTGAAAGCCTGGAAAAGATTCATCTGACCCTCTGAGTTATCGTCCAATAGCTCTTACGAGTTGCTTATGCAAAACATTTGAGCGTATGGTCAATGCTAGACTCATTTACGTCTTAGAGAAGAATAATTGCATACATCTTCATCAAAGCGGATTTCGAAGAGGACGATCCACTATAGATAACATAGTAGATCTAGAATCCCGAATTCGAAATGCTTTCGTGAGGAGAAACCATCTCGTTGCAATTTTCTTCGACGTTGAGAAAGCATATGATCGTACATGGCGCTATGGTATTCTCCGTACTCTGCATAATCTTGGATTTAAGGGTAATCTTCCAATATTTATACAGAATTTTCTAGCTACTAGGCTATTTAAAGTACGTATTGGAAGTACACTTTCCAATACTTTTACTCAAGCTGAGGGTGTCCCTCAAGGTAGCGTTTTAAGCGTAACCCTTTTTAACCTTTTCATCAATAACATACTTCATCAGTTACCATCTTCAGTTCATAGGAATTTATATGTTGATGACTTACAAATTTCATATCAGGGTTCAAACATGAATATAATTGAGAGACAATTGCAAACAGCTGTAAACAATCTAACTACTTGGTGTGAACGAAATGGTCTTAGTATATCTCCTAGTAAGAGTCACTGTGTCCATTTCTGTAGGAAAACTAGTCTTCATCCCGATCCTGTGCTTCACATAAGCAATAGACCTATTCCTGTGGTCAACGAGATAAAATTCCTCGGGGTAATTTTCGATAAGAAGTTAACATTCCTTCCGCATAATTTATATCTGCGGAAAAAGTGCGAGCGATTGCTCAATATCCTCAAGGTGTTGTCTAATACATTTTGGGGAGCAGATCGCACTTCATTGCTCCGAATTTATCAATCAATCATTTTATCTCGTATTGACTATGGTTGTGTTGCTTATGGATCGGCTAGATCTTCCATTTTACGTAGATTGGATACCGTCCACCACTCTGATTTAAGGATTTGCTGTGGAGCATTTCGTGCATCACCCGTCCAGAGTCTATATGTAATTTGCCAACAATTACCATTAGACCTGCGGCGGATGCAGCTGTCTTTTAATTATTATTCAAAAATCATGTCCTCACCTCATCATCCCTAGCGTTTCACGATTGCAAGTGCTGCGCTTAAGAGATTATATAATGCTAGACCATCAAGAATTCAACCAATTCTCACTCGTATTACCCCTCAGGGGGTTTACCTTCTTTAGGTAAACACGGTTGTCACAATCCCGAGGTACCCTAGTGACCTTTCCTCTTCTTTATTTTCTTCTCTCCTCTAATCTTCTGCTTTTTCTTCCTTTTCTCCCTCATTGTGGTTGCCTCGTAAGAGGTTGAGGGCTCCCCTTGAGTAGCTTTCGCCGCTCTGTTGCTATTAGCTACTCTTGAGGACTAAATCACCCACGTGTTTGCCGTGCGTGGAGACCCGTGTCCCTGGAAAGGAGGATCCTGGTAATTGAGGCCTCCTGAGACCAACACATTGCTTTGGCCTCTGCTTCAGGTAAACGGGAGGTGTGTTGTGGTCCTCAGCACATCAATCGGCTTTATGGATCAAGCGATCCGTACATCTACTGGGTGACTCGTTAAGGGTGGAGGCCACTTCAGGGATGTACTGTGAGCGTATAGGACCTGGCTAGCACTGGTGCAGCTGGTCTGCATCCCCTTGTTGGACTCGGTGGCTGGTGGTGCGGTCAGGTCCCGAAATTTTATAATCAAATAATGGAGAATAAAAACTTAACTTTTCTCCCGCGGGAGCAACAATTTGAAAATCTGAAACCGAAATATTTTGTAATTAAGAGGAAGGAGGGAAATTTCACAACTGTGTCTCCCTTCCTTATTTCAAAAGGAATATCGGCAATTGTTGGGGAAGTCAGAAAAGTTCAAAAGATGCGCTCTGGTGACTTGCTTGTAGAGGCTGCATCCGACTCTCAAGCAGCCATCCTGGCAAGTATGAAATCGTTGGCAAACTTGGAAGTGACTGTCTCGCCTCACGGAAACCTTAATTTCTCTCGTGGTGTTATCTCTGCAAGGGATTTATTATACTCGCCGACGGAAGAGATTCTGGATAATTTACAGAATCAGAAGGTCTGTGGCGTAAGACGCATCACAGTCAGACGAGATGGCAAAGTGATTGATACTAAGCACCTTGTTCTGACTTTTGCGACGCCAGACCTTCCGCAGTACGTAAAAGCTGCGTATATGAATTTACCCGTCAGGCCTTATATACCAAATCCCTTGCGAGGTTTCCAATGTCAGCGCTTTGGACACTCGAAGAACGCCTGCAGAGGCAAACTTACCTGCGCTCGTTGTGCGGTAGTTGGCCACGATGGTTGGTTGGTTGGTTTTTATGGCGCAAGGTCCAGATAAGGACAAGCTGCGCCAAACACAAGATATTATACACCAGTTTTTTTTATTAATTAAAAGCATAAAATATTAATATAGTTAAAATATACATTAAAAGTATAAAATAGAAATATAGATAAAATGTATATTAAAGGTATAAAATAGAAATATAGTTAAAATGTATATTAAAAGTTTGTAAAACGTAAAATATACACATGTATAAAATTAAAAACTTGAAATTTAAATAAAATATTTCTAAATCAGATAAAATTCATAAATCCTATGTCTTTTAAAAACGCAAATAAATTGCGATGGGGTGGTGGTTCCCCAAGCAAATCTTCTAATGCTAAAATATTACTTTTAAAATATCTAAAACGCTGATGGTTAAAATCTGGACACACAATTAAAATGTGATATACTGTAAATGGTTCATCACACTTTTCACACCACGGTAGGAGATCACTTAAGATCAAATGTTTGTGGGTGAAACGCGTGTGACCAATTCGAAGGCGAGTCAGTCTGACATCTGCGCTTCGTGAAGATAAAATAGATAATGGAATGATGTATGAAAATATGGAATGCAGTTTGTTGCTGACTTGCAGGTCCCAGGATTCCTGCCAAAGAGAATATATGAAATGTTTGAATCCTTTTCTCATGTCTGTTGATGGTATTGAAGGCAAAATGGAAGTAGCTGCAGATTTAGCGGCAGCATCAGCTTTCTCATTACCATCTATTCCTATGTGGCTTGGTATCCAACAAAACAGTATCTCAAATCCCTTGTTAGTAACAGTATAAATTAATTTGAATATCTTAGACACAACTGGATGGCAATTATAGTTGTTATTCCTCAAAGCTTCTAATACACTCATACTGTCAGTGTACACACAGAATTTACATTCATTTTTAGTTTGTAGCAGCTGAAGTGCTCGGTATATAGCCGTAGCCTCAGCGGTGAAGATGGAGCAGGATTTGTGAAGGCTATAACTGTAGGAGGTATCATCAAGATAAACTCCACAGCCAACTGATCCTGGACATTTGGATCCATCCGTAAATACTGGAGTGTAAATAGTGTACTGACAGCGATGGAATGAATAAAGCTGTTGAAGAATAGCAGTACTTGTGACTGATTTTTTATTCTTACCAAAGGGATTTAGCACAATAATGTGTGGATTATACCAAGGAGGATGTACGAAAAGGTCGGTAGACTCGATTCGGACATCACATAGGTCAGACAGCAAAATATTAGATTTAATACGACAGAGAAAAGGTTGAATGCTTGATGGTCTAGCATTATATAATCTCTTAAGAGCAGCACTTGGAATCGTGGAACGCAAGGGATGATGAGGTGAGGACATTATTTTTGAATAATAATTAAGAGACAGCTGTATCCGCCGCAGGTCTAATGGCAATTGGTGGCAAATTACATATAGACTCTGGACGGGTGATGTGCGAAAAGCTCCACAGCATATCCTTAAAGCAGTATGGTGAACAGTGTCCAATCTGCGTAAGATGGAGAGTCTAGCTGATCCATAAGCAACACAGCCGTAGTCAATTCGAGATAAAATTACAGACTGATAAATTCTTAGGAGTGATGTGCGATCTGCACCCCAAGATGTATTCGAAAGCACTTTGAGGATGTTAAGCAGTCGCTCACATTTCTTCCGTAGATGTAAAACATGCGGAAGGAAAGTTAACTTCTTGTCAAAAATCACGCCAAGGAATTTTATCTCACTGACTATAGGAATGGGTCTATTATTTATGTGAATCACAGGATCATTATGGTAGCTAGTTTTCCTACAGAAATGGACACAGCAACTCTTACTAGGAGATATACTAAGACCATTCCGTTCACACCAAGTGTTTAAATTATTCACAGCTGTTTGCAATTGTCTCTCAATTATATTCATGTTTGAACCCTGATATGAAATTTGTAAGACATCAACATACAAAGTGCCATGAACAGAAGATGGTAATTGATGGAGTATGTCACTGATGAAAAGGTTAAAAAGGGTTACGCTTAAAATGCTACCTTGAGGGACACCCTCAGCTTGACTAAAAGTATTGGAAATTGTAGTTCCAACGCGCACTTTAAAAACGCGTGAGGCCAGAAAATTTTGGATAAATATTGGAAGATTACCCTTAAAGCCAAGATTATGCAGAGTACGGAGAATACCATAGCGCCATGTACGATCATATGCTTTCTCAACGTCGAAGAAAATTGCAACGAGATGGTTTCTCCTCACGAAAGAATTTCGAATTCGGGATTCTAGATCTACTATGTTATCTATAGTGGATCGTCCTCTTCGAAATCCGCTTTGATGAAGATGTATGCAATTATTCTTCTCTAAGACGTAAATGAGTCTAGCATTGACCATACGCTCAAATGTTTTGCATAAGCAACTCGTAAGAGCTATTGGACGATAACTCAGAGGGTCAGATGAATCTTTTCCAGGCTTCAATATTGGAATCACTATCGCTTCTCTCCATGAAGTAGGATAAGCATGCTCAGTCCAGATTCTATTAAACAATGAAAGTATGTTTAATAAAGAATCATGATTTAAATGACGGAAATTTATTTTATTTTTATAAATAATCTTTTTTAATTACTCTCGCTCAAATTGTCCAATTAACTTGGAATAAATATTTGATTGGAATGGACTGCTTAACGTCTACAAAAAAAAAAAAAAAAAAAATGTCTATATCATTAATGTATGTGAAATAGTTAAATTTCTATAAATTTTGAAACTTGTATAAAAATGTCCAGTATTTAAATATTTTACTTTTCTAATATATTTAATATATACAATTTTTATTTTAAAATCGCCATAACTTTTATCTATCAACCATTCCACTCCAATCTATTAATATTGTTCGAAGCGGACTCCTATGCTTCTAAATATCTTTATCCCATTTTCACAAAATTTTAATTAGTAAATTTTTAATTGCCAATTTAATGAACATAAAATGGTACTCTTCCTTCTTTTCCCCAATGGTTCCTCATTTCTCCCCCAATATAAGTATTGCAGTATCACTATCTTTTCCAAATTTTTCTTGCTACTAAACAAGCCCTTTTTTCATTTCTTTCTTAATCCTTCGGTCACCAATCTTCCGAGCCTAATTTCTAAATTAACTAAATTCTTAACAGTGGCTTCACTGCTGTTAATTGTCCTAGAGACACAGAATTAATTTCTAAATTCATAGTTATTCCTAAATTTATAGTTTTCTCTTGCGTCTCTAACAAGACCACTAAGTAGCATTTTCTCCTTTTATTTTTATTATATATCTATAAATATATATATCAACATATTATACTAACTCTTAATTCACTTTTTCGACCTTATCGTATCGCTGAATCACACTACTTTGCAAATCATCTTTTATTGGCCAAGTCAATTTTTTCTTTTTTTTTACTTATTTTTTAATTTCTACTTATTATATATGTGTATATATATGTTTGTATGTACGTATATATGTACATATATAATTATTTATCTACTTATTTGTATACTTTTCAAACCTATTTGCATTATACTAGAGGAACATTGGGGAACAGAAATCTACAAACCTACTTGAAGTCATAAAATGCTAATCTATAATCTTTATGACCAATTTATTGGTAATCCTAACTACAATTTAAAACTAACTTACATTGAAACAAATGGGAGTCCGCCCCAGTCATTTCGTGTGTCGGGCGTGTAGAGTGTGTGTTGGGTGGAGTAGAGAGGTATCTGGGTCACTGCCGAACTTTCTTTCGTTTGACTTCAGTACTACTCACCTACCAATCAGATAATTTTCTCTCTTGCTATCAATAGAACTATCTCTTTCTAACAATGGATTTACAGCAACAATCAGAGGAATCTTTTCCCCCAGTCCCTTTATTACAGCAGAACGATTGTAGCCAAAATGCGAACAACGAATACGCTATTATTTTGGTCGACCTGGAGAAAATTTTAATGGCCAAGACAGGCGAAAAATTCTACCTCCCAGGTTATAAAAGAAAGCAAGCGCAAAATTTATTGGATCAACTAAGAATGCATCTTACTAGACCAGAAGAAACAGTGGTTCACCAAAACATGGCAAAAATAAATGTTCAAGTGGAGCAGATTAAAGACAACCTACAAGCTCTCACTAACCTACAAAATGAAACACACAAGCTGATAAATAATCTGCACACAACTAACCAACCAACAGGAAAACAAACCGGCAAGCCAACCTACAGCGAAATATTAAAGAAGCGCATTGATGAAGAAAGGAAGGCAACGATCATAATTAAACCTTCAAAAGACGAAGACATCAAAACTCTCAGGGAGAATTTAGAAAAGATAAACAGTGATATTTGCCCAAAAAAAATCGTTTGGGGAAAGTTCGCAGCCAAAGTGCAGTGCAGCAATGAGGCAACAAAAGGCAAACTGAAAGAACAACTCACCTCCCATAATATAAATACTGAGGAACCCACCATAAGGCACAAGAAAATCATCATTTTAAATGCCCCAATACAAGTTACAGACGATAACATCCACAGAATCTTATCATCCAGCAAACAAGACATCCTAACTGATGCCTACATAAAAATATTGCAAATTAAAACACATAGGTCAAATGACAAACTGCAGCACCTAATTATGGAAGTGGACTGCGCTACAGAGCACACACTCCTAAAAGCAAGGACCATACACTTTGGTTTTAATAAAGTCCATATCAGGCCCTACAAGCGCATTATACGGTGCTTCAACTGCCATGACTATGGTCACGTGAGCTCAAACTGTAAATACAGAAGAGTCTGCGGCAAGTGCGGCTATAACCATACTGAAGATGAATGCAAAGCGAAGTTACTGGAATGTATTAATTGCTGGGTTGCCAACAGAAATGGAGCTAATTACCCCACGAACCACACAGCGTTTTCAACACAATGCCGAGTTTATCGAACACATCTACACCAATCGAACTAAGTTACCAACAACTCCAACAAATTTAACATGAACAACCATAACAACCAACCCACTAATGACCCAACTCATAGAGATAATCTTCAGTCCCATTACTGCCCTCCAAAAACCACTATCAACCAAATCAACTTAACGAGATCCAGCGCACCAACTGACCAACTACAAATCAATACATCCAGTTCAGTTAAAAGTATACCACTCAATACAGGAAAAAACAAGCTAAACTTCCTTCAAATTAACCTACAGCGAAGCCGTTCGGCACAAACACAATTAATCCAGCACATAATTGATACTGAAGCTTCAATTACCTGCATCCAAGAGCCCTATACCTCCAACAACCTCATAAAGGGTTACCCAATTTCCTGGAAAATCATATCTGATAAATCCGGAGCTCAAGCCCCCAGATCAGCAATTATCATCGCAATTCCAATAAATCCAATCATTCTACACAGCCATAGAGATATTATAGCTATCCAACTTAATTTCTCACCTCAACCAATAATTCTAATAAATCTGTATGCCTCGCCATTTGAAAATATCAACAAAACGCTAGAAATCCTTAATACCCTGCTCAATCAGTTTCATCACTATCAAATTATTATTACAGGTGATTTCAACGCCCACAATACCCTCTGGAACTATCCTTCAAACAACAGCAGAGGTCAGATCTTGGAACAATTCCTAGCATCAAACAACTTGTATCTCATCAATGAGCCCAATAGTCCCCCTACTTTCAGTGGCCCGGTTGGCTCAGGCTGGCCAGATCTAACTCTATGCAACAACCAGATCTTTCAAAGCCTCACTAACTGGCATGTGCAAGATTTGATGTCATGCTCAGACCACAACTACATTTCCTTTAACTACTCAGAACCAACAGCAATAACATTCAACAAAAGATACAATAGCACCAAGCGCCAAAATAAATTTATTAAACTTATCAAACCACAGCTATCTTCTCTACAAAATTACTTACAACCAATATCCTCAGCCGGCCAACTAGATGACTTTACTGACATTTTAACCCAAAAAATCATAGAAACAGCTGAACAATGTTTCCCTATCAAGAGCCCAGGAAGAAAATTCAAGCTAGCATGGTGGACACCAACCCTACGATCCAAGAAAAATGAAGTAAAAGCATTAAGAAGATTAATGAAATCAGAAACAGACCCCACAGTAAGAACCCAACGCCATCAAAGGTACAAACAAAAACTAGCAACTTACAAAAAGGACATTCTTGAGGCAAAACTAAAAAGCTGGAAAAACTACTGCTCCAAAATCAACTCCCCATATGGTACCTTAACCAAAATAGCTACAGGTAAACTATTCATCCCTAGCCAGTTTGAAATTCTTAATTCAACTAGCCAATTCAACAACATCCCGAATACCATCTTTAAAGATCTGCTTAACTTCTCCTTTCCAACGGATAACCCCACCACTCAAAACACCCTACAAGACTATCCAATTCTAAATTCTAACTCAGATCCTCCCCTTCACAATCATAGAGATAAATAGCACAATCAAGAATCTCAACAACACAAAAGCACCCGGCCCTGACGGAATAGATAACAAGATGGTTAAACTTATTCACTACGCCCGTCCCACATTCCTGCTAAACTTCTTTAATACCTGCCTCAAGTTTTCCACATTCCCAAAGCAATTTAAAAGGGGTCAAATAGTATTCTTTCTAAAAAGAATAAAGATCCAAAAAATCCCGCCTCATACCGCCCCATCTGCCTCCTTCCCGCAATAGGTAAAGTTTATGAAAAACTCATCATCAATCGTCTCAAGCATCACTTACTGGTCTCCAACTACATTCACCCCAGACAATTCGGATTTCGCTCGAATCTTTCGACGGAACACGCCTTGCAGACTGCGAAAGCTGTAATCAACGACAACCAAGCCCAAGATCACTATACTATGCTTCTAAGTCTGACATAACAAAGGCATTCGACTCAATGGCATGGCCTCGACTTAAAGCTGAGCTAGCCAAAACTTCAGCACCAGCCAACATTTTTAAAACTCTCCTCTCCTTTCTGGACAACAGAGAACTTCTAGTGATCCATGACAGTGGTACCATCACAACACCCCAAAATCGCGGTTGCCCGCAAGGATCAGTAGGAGGACCAATTCTCTGGAGTATTTACTTCCACAGCGTTGTCTCACACACCTGGCCGGAGCACACACAAATTATCTGTTTTGCAGATGACACACTCCTAATCACAAGAGGTAAAACCAGAGAGGAACTAAAACACCACAGTAATGAATCCCTGCAGATTTTCTCAAATCTTTGCAACGCTCTTCAGCTCACTATCTCACCCCAAAAGTCACAAGCAATGATAATACATAAAAAATCCAGGACTCTAAAATCCAACCCAAAAATAATGCTTAATGGTAGCAGCCTAAGACACACTAAATCACTTAACTATCTCGGGGTCACAATAGACAACAAGCTCTCCTTCTTACAACACATCCGAAACTTAAAGACAAAAGTCCTTCCAATCTCCCAAAGAATAGGATGTATGATGGGTCGTGACTGGGGCCTTAGAGGTAAACTCCTCAAAATCATTTACACCACCATTATTCAACGAATCATCCTTTATGCAGCCTCATTCTGGGCATTCCCTCTAACAACACGAAAGATAAAATTACTCTCCAGTCTGCAACGCCTCTTCACCCTCCGAATCACAAGGACATGCCGAACCACGCCATCAATCAGCCTCACTATCCTCTCTGGCACTCCTCCACTACACCTCCAACTTAAATACGAAGCTTTGAAGACAGCAATCCTCCAACTTAACGAACCAGTGAACATTGATGGAGAAATTCTTCATCCAGACCAAATAGAGGGCAAGGCTCATAAAGATCTGATTCACCCAGGTAAACGCCATAGAGGAATCAAAGTGATAATCACCAAACATTCAACCTTACAGCCTACTCCCAACCACCCCAACTACTACACAGACGGGTCTAAAATAGATGAATCAACTGGAGCAGCTTTTGTTTTACTAATCAATGACAGCATCATCACGACAAGTAAATTCTTACTAAATCCAAGGAATACAGTATTCCAGGCTGAGACTCTTGCCATCCTTGAAGCCATAAAGCACGCCTTAAACTCTAAATACCCAAAATCAACAATCTGGTCTGACAGCCAATCTACCCTTCTAGCCATCAACAACCCCTTACATCGCTCCCCCCTTATTCAACAAATTCAATCACTGATAACCGATGCAACAAATTCATGTAAATTCACCCTCATCTGGACCAGAGCTCACATAGGCATCCAAGGTAATGAGCTCGCTGACGCAGCTGCGAAAGAATCAACCAAACTTCCAAAAGATGAACAATATCACCTCGCATGGTCCCAAGCATCCATAAAACACAGCCTTAACTCTCAAAAGTTAGCCTCATGGCAAACCGCATGGACAATAGCACACCAGGGAAGAACAACCAACAAAATAATTCCAAAAGTCTCCGAGCCAAATCTACTGGATAATCCGTATGTAAATTACTTCTTAACAGAACATGGTCCATTCCCAACTTACTTTAAAAAAATAAACAAAACATCTTCATCTCTCTGTCTCTGTGGCAAAGAAGGCAATCCTTTCCACTACATTAAAGAATGCAGCTACACCGCACATCATCATCATCTCAAATGCCCTCAAAACCTGAACTACACCGACTTTCTTCGATTCTGTCTACGTTCAGCTCCACACAAGAAAAAACTAACATTAATCGCCAAGTTCCTCACAGAAAAAGGTCTAGATTTATGCAAGGACAGGAATCCTCCTCCAATCAGCTTGCCAGATGATTCGTCAGATTCAGACTTTTAACCCCTTATGTTTAAACAAACTTAATAGTTTCATTCTCTACTTGTATATAACTTTTCATTACTTCATTTACCTTTTCTTTTAAAAAATTTCTTATCTTTAAAATTTTTTTTTTTTTTTTTTTTAATTTCAATTATCCATCCTTATGTTGTTATCCCTGCCTGATACAGAACTGTAATGTATTGGACACTGCGGTATCCAATACAAGGCTTTAAGGCCTCACCATTGTAAATTCTTCCATCTACAACAGCATGCTGGGTGACGGCACAGTTTGGGGACTTTTTAACCCTCAGAAGGTGCTGCTTACTCTCGATGGTGATGAGTGGACTATACCCGATAACCGATTGGTACAGAACGGGGTCCACTCTCATCTCTTATGTATGTATGTATGATACGAGATTCCATCTGGTCCTGGGCTAGTGTCGTTTGCTTTAGATAAAGCAGACTTCAATTCTGACAGTTCAAAATCACAATTATAGGGTAGAATATGTCGATCATGAAAGCTTAGAGGTGTCCGCTCAGCGATTCTTTTAATCCTTAGAAAAGTAGGATTATATGAATCAGAGCTGGAAACACTAGCAAAGGTTTCACCGATGACATTAGCAATATCTACCGCTGAGGAGTGTATTGCAGCTCCGGTTTTTAATACAGGAATGGAATAATCCTGATAAACACCATTGGCTGCTTTAACTTTCCTCCATAATTGTTTACTTGTTGTCGATGAATTGATTGACGACACGTAGCAAATCCAAGATTCTCTTTGACTCTGACGTCTAACTTTTCGAGCTTCAGCTTTGGCTTTTTTAAAAGCAACAAGATTCTCCGTAGTAGGGTATCTTCGGAATATATTCCATTGCTTCCTTTGTTTCTTATAGGAGAGTTGACACTTTTCATTCCACCAAGGTTTCCTGTGTTTATGTGGAATGATGGAATTTTTAGGGATAGCAACATCCGCAGCTCTGATTATTGTGTCGGTGACATATTTAACGGCATCATCTATCACATCTGTCTTAACTCTTGTCTCACTGATCACAGCCAATTG
Organism: Latrodectus elegans; assembly: GCA_030067965.1. Lineage (NCBI taxonomy): Eukaryota > Metazoa > Arthropoda > Arachnida > Araneae > Theridiidae > Latrodectus > Latrodectus elegans. The sequence continues at coordinate 58,407,870 of CM057815.1, forward strand.
CGTGAAAAGTGACCAATCGGCTCGACTGTACACATAATTAGGTGGTTTGTGACACACACTATTACTTCCAGCCTGAGACACGATTAGAGGGAAATGATCACTATTGTAGAGGTCATTTCCAACTTCAAAATTCAGCAATGGCAAGAGTGATGGAGAACATATAGCTAAGTCCAGAGAGTGAAATGTCCGTGTAGGTTCGTGAAAATAAGTCTTCTCGTCGGTATATAGCAGACAGAAGCAATTGTCAGAAATTAACTTTTCTATCTGACGACCGCGAGAATTCGTATCATCACTACCCCACATAGTACTATGTCCATTAAAATCACCGAGCAATAAATATGGAGTTGGGAGTTGAGCAACCAAATCATTCAGTTCCTCTTCTTGGATGACATCATTTGGTGGTAAGTAAAGGCTACACACTGTTATTAGACATGTGGTGTGGATTCTCACAGCCACTGCCTGGAGTGTAGTTCTTAACTGATGTGCTGTACTGGGGTAATTGTTTGATGTAATTATACAAACTCTACCAGACACAGCAGCATCACCATCATTATCCTTTCTGAAGCACTGAAACCCACGCAGTTTGGTGACAACAGTGGGCTTCAGGAATGTCTCCTGGAGAGCCACACATGCGGGGTTAAAGCGAGAGATGATGGATTTGATGTCATCAAAGCGAGAACGAAAACCGCGACAATTCCAGGAAACAAAGGAAGTCATGAATGGAATATATTCTAACCTTTATCACTGTTGCTTATGGTCATTTCAGATGAGTCTTCAGAATTGAAATCATCATCTGATGGATGCAGCTTGACAGTGTCTGCATCCAAACACAGAAGAGCTTTTCTTGCTGTTAACGAAGGCTTCCGAACGCCTTCTTTAGCTATTTTTAATTTCCTAGCCTTCAAGGCTTTTTGATTTTGCCAAAGCTGATTTGGCAATTACAGATGTTGGTGCTTCTGTGTTTTTTTGCTTTGGGAGCAAACTAACTGTAGAAACAGAATTTGTTTCTGTTTGGGTGCTGGAGGATCGGGTCACTTTTTTTGTTATAGTTGCATAACTGACACCAGGAGTGGGAGTTCGGGAATTAACTGTGCGACGAGCTTCTGCATAGGAGACATTGTTTTTAATTTTGAAGGTGTCAATTTCTTTTTCCAGTTGCCAAACGGGACAAGATCTAGAATAAGAAGTGTGGTCACCTTTACAGTTGACACACATTTCTTTGGCTTTGCAGGTAGTGCTATCATGGTCGTCAACTTGAGAACAGTGGGCGCAAGTAGGTTTCCCTCTGCAAGCCCCCCTCAGGGGGTTTACCTTCTTTAGGTAAACACGGGTGTCACAATCCCGAGGTACCCTAGTGATCTTTCCTCTTTATTTTCTTCTCTCCTCTACTCTTCTGCTTTTTTTTCCTTTTCTCCCTCGTTGTGGTTTCCTCTTAAGAGGTTGAGGGCTCCCCTTCAGTAGCTTACGCCACTCTGTTGCTATTAGCTACTTTTGGGGACTAAATCACCCACGTGTTCGCCGTGCGTGGAGACCCGTGTCCCTGGAAAGGAGGATCCTGGTAATTGAGGCCTCCGAGACCAACACATTGCTTTGGCCTCTGCTTCAGGTAAACGGGAGGTGTGTTGTGGTCCTCAGCACATCAATCGGCTTTATGGATCAAGCGATCGGTACATCTACTGGGTGACTCGTTAAGGGTGGAGTCCACTTCAGGGATGTACTGTGAGCGTATAGGGACTGACTAGCACTGATACAACTAAACTGTATCCCCTCGTAGGGCTCCGTGGTGGGTGGTGCCGTCTGGTCCCTGAATTTATATTAATCCTATATGGATAAAAACACATTCTCCTCACTCCCTCGGGAGCAACAAATGTTAAATGTTAGCGCCAAATATTTTATCATTAAAAGGATCGGAAATACTTTTGAATATGTTTCACCATTTCTAATTCAAAAGGGTATTACTTCTTACCTTGGAGAAGTAAAATCAATCAAGAAATTGCGTTCGGGTGTTCTGCTAGTGGAAACTGCAACCGAAAAACAATCAATCCTGATGCAAAACCTAAAAACAATTGGTGACATCGCCGTAAGTGTCGAACCTCATAAAAATTTAAATTTTTCACGAGGTGTTATTTCTTCGGAGGACTTGTTTCATACTTCCACCGAAGAAATACTGGAAAATTTGAAAACAGAAAAGTCTGCGCTGTGAAAAGAATAACGATAAAGAGAGATGGCATTGTTATTAATACAAAGCATCTCATCTTGACTTTCTACACCAGACTTGCCACAAAACATCAAAGTGGCTTATATGAGATGTTCTGTACGGCCTTTCATACCTAATCCTCTAAGATGCTTCCAGTGCCAACGCTATGGACATTCTAAAATGGCTTGCAGAGGGAAACCTACTTGCGCCCACTGTTCTCAAGTTGACGACCATGATAGCACTACCTGCAAAGCCAAAGAAATGTGTGTCAACTGTAAAGGTGACCACACTTCTTATTCTAGATCTTGTCTCGTTTGGCAACTGGAAAAGAAATTGTCACCTTCAAAATTAAAAACAATGTCTCCTATGCAGAAGCTCGTCGCACAGTTAATTCCCGAACTCCCACTCCTGGTGTCAGTTATGCAACTATAACAAAAAAAGTGACCCGATCCTCCAGCACCCAAACAGAAACAAATTCTGTTTCTACAGTTAGTTTGCTCCCAAAGCAAAAAAACACAGAAGCACCAACATCTGTAATTGCCAAATCAGCTTTGGCAAAATCAAAAGCCTTGAAGGCTAGGAAATTAAAAATAGCTAAAGAAGGCGTTCGGAAGCCTTCGTTAACAGCAAGAAAAGCTCTTCTGTGTTTGGATGCAGACACTGTCAAGCTGCATCCATCAGATGATGATTTCAATTCTGAAGACTCATCTGAGATGACCATAAGCAACAGTGATAAAGGTTAGAATATATTCCATTCATGACTTCCTTTGTTTCCTGGAATTGTCGCGGTTTTCGTTCTCGCTTTGATGACATCAAATCCATCATCTCTCGCTTTAACCCCGCATGTGTGGCTCTCCAGGAGACATTCCTGAAGCCCACTGTTGTCACCAAACTGCGTGGGTTTCAGTGCTTCAGAAAGGATAATGATGGTGATGCTGCTGTGTCTGGTGGAGTTTGTATAATTACATCAAACAACTATCCCAGTACAGCACATCAGTTAAAAACTACACTCCAGGCAGTGGCTGTGAGAATCCACACCACATGTCTAATAACAGTGTGTAGCCTTTACTTACCACCAAATGATGTCATCCAAGAAGAGGAACTGAATGATTTGGTTGCTCCAACTCCATATTTATTGCTCGGTGATTTTAATGGACATAGTACTATGTGGGGTAGTGATGATACGAATTCTCGCGGTCGTCAGATAGAAAAGTTAATTTCTGACAATTGCTTCTGTCTGCTAAATACCGACGAGAAGACTTATTTTCACGAACCTACACGGACATTTCACTCTCTGGACTTAGCTATATGTTCTCCATCACTCTTGCCATTGCTGAATTTTGAAGTAGGAAATGACCTCTACAATAGTGATCATTTCCCTCTAATCGTGTCTCAGGCTGGAAGTAATAGTGTGTGTCACAAACCACCTAATTATGTGTACAGTCGAGCCGATTGGTCACTTTTCACGCAATTGGCTGTGATCAGTGAGACAAGAGTTAAGACAGATGTGATAGATGATGCCGTTAAATATGTCACCGACACAATAATCAGAGCTGCGGATGTTGCTATCCCTAAAAATTCCATCATTCCACATAAACGCAGGAAACCTTGGTGGAATGAAAAGTGTCAACTCTGCTATAAGAAACAAAGGAAGCAATGGAATATATTCCGAAGATACCCTACTACGGAGAATCTTGTTGCTTTTAAAAAAGCCAAAGCTGAAGCTCGAAAAGTTAGACGTCAGAGTCAAAGAGAATCTTGGATTTGCTACGTGTCGTCAATCAATTCATCGACAACAAGTAAACAATTATGGAGGAAAGTTAAAGCAGCCAATGGTGTTTATCAGGATTATTCCGTTCCTGTATTAAAAACCGGAGCTGCAATACACTCCTCAGCGGTAGATATTGCTAATGTCATCGGTGAAACCTTTGCTAGTGTTTCCAGCTCTGATTCATATAATCCTACTTTTCTAAGGATTAAAAGAATCGCTGAGCGGACACCTCTAAGCTTTCATGATCGACATATTCTACCCTATAATTGTGATTTTGAACTGTCAGAATTGAAGTCTGCTTTATCTAAAGCAAACGACACTAGCCCAGGACCAGATGGAATCTCGTATCAAATGCTCCGTCATTTAAATCATGATTCTTTATTAAACATACTTTCATTGTTTAATAGAATCTGGACTGAGCATGCTTTTCCTACTTCATGGAGAGAAGCGATAGTGATTCCAATATTGAAGCCTGGAAAAGATTCATCTGACCCTCTGAGTTATCGTCCAATAGCTCTTACGAGTTGCTTATGCAAAACATTTGAGCGTATGGTCAATGCTAGACTCATTTACGTCTTAGAGAAGAATAATTGCATACATCTTCATCAAAGCGGATTTCGAAGAGGACGATCCACTTATAGATAACATAGTAGATCTAGAATCCCGAATTCGAAATGCTTTCGTGAGGAGAAACCATCTCGTTGCAATTTTCTTCGACGTTGAGAAAGCATATGATCGTACATGGCGCTATGGTATTCTCCGTACTCTGCATAATCTTGGCTTTAAGGGTAATCTTCCAATATTTATCCAAAATTTTCTGGCCTCACGCGTTTTTAAAGTGCGCGTTGGAACTACAATTTCCAATACCTTTAGTCAAGCTGAGGGTGTCCCTCAAGGTAGCATTTTAAGCGTAACCCTTTTTAACCTTTTCATCAGTGACATACTCCATCAATTACCACCTTCTGTTCATGGCACTTTGTATGTTGATGACTTACAAATTTCATATCAGGGTTCAAACATGAATATAATTGAGAGACAATTGCAAACAGCTGTAAATAATTTAACCACTTGGTGTGAACGGAATGGTCTTAGTATATCTCCTAGTAAGAGTTGCTGTGTCCATTTCTGTAGGAAAACTAGCTACCATAATGATCCTATGCTTCACATAAATAATAGACCCATTCCTGTAGTCAGTGAGATAAAATTCCTTGGCGTGATTTTTGACAAGAAGTTAACTTTCCTTCCGCATGTTTTACATCTGCGGAAGAAATGTGAGCGACTGCTTAACATCCTCAAGGTGGTTTCGAATACATCTTGGGGTGCAGATCGCACATCACTCCTAAGAATTTATCAGTCTGTAATTTTATCTCGAATTGACTACGGCTGTGTTGCTTATGGATCAGCTAGACTCTCCATCTTACGCAGATTGGACACTGTTCACCATACTGCTTTAAGGATATGCTGTGGAGCTTTTCGCACATCACCCGTCCAGAGTCTATATGTAATTTGCCACCAATTGCCATTAGACCTGCGGCGGATACAGCTGTCTCTTAATTATTATTCAAAAAATAATGTCCTCACCTCATCATCCCTTTGCGTTCCACGATTCCAAGTGCTGCTCTTAAGAGATTATATAATGCTAGACCATCAAGCATTCAACCTTTTCTCTCTCGTATTAAATCTAATATTTTGCTTTCTGACCTATGTGATGTCCGAATCGAGTCTACCGACCTTTTCGCACATCCTCCTTGGTATAATCCACACATTATTGTGCTAAATCGCTTTGGTAAGAATAAAAAATCAGACACAAGTACTGCTATTCTTCAACAGCTTTATTCATTCCATCGCTGTCAGTACACTATTTACACTCCAGTATTTACAGATGGATCCAAATGTCCAGGATCAGTTGGCTGTGGAGTTTATCTTGATGATACCTCCTACAGTTATAGCCTTCACAAATCCTGCTCCATCTTCACCGCTGAGGCTACGGCTATATACCGAGCACTTCAGCTGCTACAAACTAAAAATGAACGTAAATTTTGTGTGTACACTGACAGTATGAGTGTATTAGAAGCTTTGAGGAATAACAACTATAATTTCCATCCAGTTGTGTCTAAGATATTCAAATTAATTGATACTCTTACTAACAAGGGATTTGAGATACTGTTTTGTTGGGTACCAAGCCACATAGGAATAGATGGCAATGAGAAAGCTGATGCTGCCGCTAAATCTGCAGCTACTACCATTTTGCCTTCATTACCATCAATGGACATGAGAAAAGGATTCAAATATTTCATATATTCTCTTTGGCAGGAATCCTGGGACCTGCAAGTCAGCAACAAACTCCATTCCATATTTTCATACATCATTCCATTATCTATTTTATCTCCACGAAGCGCAGATGTCAGACTGACTCGCCTTCGTATTGGTCACACGCGTTTCACCCACAAACATTTGATCTTAAGTGATCTCCAACCGTGGTGTGAAAAGTGTGATGAACTATTTACAGTATATCACATTTTAATTGTGTGTCCAGATTTTAACCATCAGCGTTTTAGATATTTTAAAAGTAATATTTTAGCATTAGAAGATTTGCTTGGGGAACCACCCCATCGCAATTTATTTGCGTTTTTAAAAGACATAGGATTTATGAATTTTATCTGATTTAGAAATATTTTATTTAAATTTCAAGTTTTTAATTTTATACATGTATATATTGTATGTTTACAGACTTTTAATATATATTTTAACTATATTTCTATTTTTTACCTTTTAATATACATTTTAATTATATTTCTGTTTTATACTTTTAATGTACATTTTAACTATATTACTATTTTATGTTTTTAATTGGTGAAAAAAAAAAAACTGTTGTATAATATATTGTGATTGGCACAGCTTGTCCTTATCTGGACCTTGCGCCATAAAAACCAACCAACCAACCCTCTGCAAGCCATTTTAGAATGTCCATAGCGTTGGCACTGGAAGCATCTTAGAGGATTAGGTATAAAAGGCCGTACAGAACATCTCATATAAGCCACTTTGATGTTTTGTGGCAAGTCTGGTGTAGAGAAAGTCAAGATGAGATGCTTTGTATTAATAACAATGCCATCTCTCTTTATCGTTATTCTTTTCACAGCGCAGACTTTTTGTGATTTCAAATTTTCCAATATTTCCTCGGTGGGCGTGTGAAACAAGTCCTCCGAAGAAATAACACCTCGTGAAAAATTTAGATTTCTGTGTGGTTCAACACTTACAGCAACCCAGATAGCAAACAACGTCCAATGGACATCCCTCGGACATCCAGAACATCCATATTTGATCCTCGGACGTCTTGGATGTGATTTGGACGTCCCCTGGATGTCCTTTGAGGAAGTCCTCAGGACAACCTTGTAAAGATGTTCTAAGTACGTCTTTTTATGGATCTTTTTTGGACGATCTGCTGATAAACATCCTGAAAAGGTTTTTTTACATCCTTTTTTGGTTTTTCTTACAAATGATCTGAATGCGTTTTTTGATTTACTTATAAAATTAAAAAATCATATCAATTTGTTAATAAATGTAAATAATTTTTTGCAACATTGTATTTAGTAATTAAAATGAGAATAGTAGAAATCACCTTATGTAAAATTTATGAATTTTTGTGCTATTAAAGATCCTGTCTTTTATTTCATCATAATTACAAACAAAGATATATGTAAAAACAAAAGAGTATGTTTGGCAAAACTATATTTTTTTAAATACGACATGAATTTCAAAGGGATTTTCAAGGGTTTTACGACTGTTATGAAGATAGTACATATTCTAAAGGTAAGTTATGTCAACGTAGATCAATACGTATTGATAAGTTTTAAAATAATTAACAGATTACAAAGTATAATAATATTTTAAAATATGTTCAGAATGTCTATTCAAATTTAATATAATGTTGTATTTACTTCCGCTACATTTTGTTTTCCAGGTAAGGAAAAAAAATCTTGGTAAAATTTTCTTTTGTTACAATTTAATTTATTTAATGCAATTTTGATTGAAAATTATATATATATTTATATAATTACCTTGTAATACTATCATTTTTAGTTTATTAAAAGATAGATTTTTATAAAATAACTTTAAATAATTTTTTTAATCAAAATATTTATGAAATTTCAAAAAGTGGAGTGGCAATAGCTTTTTATTTAGAATTCGGCACTAACTACGAATTTATAATCGTGCGTGCACTCTAACTTTGTTGGTTTAAGCGTTAAATTGTTTGAGTTTTTGAGTTTGATAAAATCACATTTAAAGCCTTTGCATCCTTAAAGTAAGGTATGGTTATTTTATAATATTGTGTGTGTTTGTTTCTTATTATGAATCGTTTAATTTTTAAAAGAAAATCAACACCTTGTCTGATCGACAATTTCGGAGACGTGTTGCTGCTGCAACATGTAGTTCAGTGATTCCTGGAAATGATTCTGAATTACCTGTTGTAAATGATGTTAAGTCAAAAGGAAATGGCCAACCATCAACCAGTGAAGCTGTTGAAAATGAGTCTAATTATAATTCTTCCCGAAGTGTATCTTCCACCGATTGTGATTCAAATTGTAGTTCAGATTGTGATAATGAAACGGACTTCCTTGAAATTGATAGCGGCGATGATGAGGACATTCTCACCAGCCTTGGAAAATGGTCTGTTGAACATAACATAAAACAAAACGCATTAGCATCTTTATTAAAATTATTGAAAAACACGATTGTTTCAAAAGCTTCCCTAAAGATCCTCGAACTATCTTGAAAACCCTCTAATATATGAAATAAAGCATGTAAGTCCAGGAAATTATGTGCATTTTGGAATTGAAAGAGGGATTAAAAATATATGTTCACAAGGTTTTTCTGATGATAAACTTTCACTCTCTTTAAACATAGATGGCTTGCCTATTAGTAAAAGTTCCGCAAGTACATTTTGGCCTATTTTAGGTAGCATTATTCCAAGCAATAGAGTTTTTGTTATAGGTCTGTATCATGGTCTTGAAAACCATGTGATGCAAACGAATATTTAAAAGATTTTGTAGAGGAAGCCAAGCATCTTTCTCAAAATGGAATTCACGTAAATGGTAAAATTTTAGAATTTTGCATTAAACATATTATTTGTGATGCCCCAGCAAAAGCTTTTATACTAGGTATAAAAAGCCATGGTGGTTACCATAGCTGTACAAAATGCAAAACAAAAGGAATTTACAAGAAGAGAAGAGTATGCTTTCCGGAAAAAGATGCGTGTAAAAGAACTGATGAAGAATTTCAGATTGGTTCTGATCAAGATTACCATTTGCATCATTCCATTCTGTGTGAAATTCCAAATTTAGGACTTGTCACAAATGTTCCGCTTGACTACATGCATCTTGTTTGCCTTGGAGTAATGCGTAAACTATTAAATATTTGGGTGAAAGGAGAATTACCAAATCGTTTACCATTTAAAGATGTCAGTTCTATAAGTGAAAATCTTTTGAGTTTGATGAAACATGTCCCTGTTGAATTTGCCAGAAAACCAAGATCATTGTGTGATTTATCACACTGGAAAGCAACGGAATTCAGGCAAATTTTATTGTATACTGGACCTATTGTATTCTCAAAAGTACTTTGTAATAGTTGGTATATGAATTTCCTTTCATTGCATGTCTCCCTTAGAATTTTATGTTCAGAACATCTTGAGCAGGAAATACTTTTATATTCTCGATCACTTTTAGAGCATTTTGTGAAAAACTTTGCATCATTATATGGGCTGGAATATGTATCCTATAATGTTCATGGATTGTTACATTTAAGTGATGATGTTTTAAATTTTAGATGCCTTGATAATTTTAGTGCTTTTAAATTTGAAAATTACATGGCAAGGCTAAAATGTCTTATTAGAAAACCAGATAAACCTTTGCAACAATTGATAAAAAGGTATTCAGAACTGATAACTTATGGTAATCCTGCACTTAAAACATCTAATGATTTTCCTGTTTTTTCGTCACCCCATTCTGATGGTCCTCTAACTGAACATGGCAATTGTCAACTGCAATATAAAAAAGCAAAATTCAAGGATTTCATCTTAATTGCTGATTCTTTGTGTGATAGCTGTTGTTTATTGATGAATGGGGACATAGTTTCCGTCAAAAATTTTATCTGCTCTGATGTCGGAAATTATTTCATGATAGGAAGAGTTTTTAAAAAGCGAAAAGATTTGTTTGAACTTCCATGCAAATCTTCCTTGATTAATATACATGTAGTTTTTAATCCTTCTACAATTCAGATATGGCCGATATCTTCTGTTCTAAAAAAATTAGTTATTTTGCCATATGAAAAAGATTTTGTGGTGTTTCCTTTTTTGCATCTAATGCATAATGGCTTTCCTTGATTGATACTGAAATATTTATGATTGCAAATAATGTACATTATAAATGTAGATAAATTAAAACATATATATATATATATGTCTTATTCTTATTATTTTTATTTTTAAATGAAAAAGATTATATTGCTTAATTTTAGTGTAAATATTATAATATTGATATGTGTATATATATTTAATATTAAAATTATTAGTGTTGAGAAAATTTTTTTGTGATTGTGATGTACTACTTCTATTTTGATATATTTTTAAAAAATATGTTAATAGTTTCCTAGATTATTTGTGGTAAGTACTAATAATTTCTACATTATTTGTAAATTGTTCACTTTTTTTTTCCTATTATTTTTGTGTTCATAAAACACAGCAAATTAATTTACTTTGTATAGGATAATTTTTTATTTGCAGTTAGGGATAATTAAATTAATAATATTGTGATTCAGCTTGCCAAATATTTATTAATAAACAAATAAAAAAAAAGTAAGATCAAAAGAATTTTTTTCTGTGATAAATACACAAAAAATAAAAGTTTTAAATTTATAATTAGAATAGCATATGAGTTAAAGTTTAGTATTATTCAGATGAAGTTATATGTTAATAGTTTTGTTTTCCTCATATTTTGATTTAAAAGATATTAAAATTTGCTACATTGGATTAAAGTTCAACCAGATAATTCCAAAAGTTCAACCAGTAAGTACAGAATTACTGTATAACAAATTAACTATCTAATTTTCTATTTCCTGCATGATTTGTAAAATTTTCTTTGTTTCAGCAATGTCAAAGAATAAAATATTTTCAGTTGTTGAATTTGATGATGGATTACAATTAGTTCCATCCACATGGTTGATAAATGATAGTAAAACTTGCTATTTTCCAAAATATGTTTCAATGAAACGTGTTGAAACAGCAATTAAAGAGCAAGAGCCCCCTACTGGCAACTGGAGAACATATCCTGTAAAAAGGATATTTGCTTCATCAGGTATTAAATTAGTCAGTCTTAAAATTAAAACTAGTTTTAAACTTACAAATTAAAATTTTTGTAAGCCTAAATAAACTTGTTTATTATTTTATTAATTAATTTAATCCTATATTTTCATTATATAATTTTTTCAACTCTTTAGATTCATATAAACGTGGAATAAAAAAACTCAAAAAAGCAGAATATGAATCTGATAATTTTACTGCCACAGAAAGGGATGTGTCAGAACTAAGTGACTCTTGTGATGATACAGTTAAAAACAACTTTCCAACTTTTCCTAGTACTAACAGCAGTATTGGCTCATCAGTGTTAGATGCTGCAGTTAATGTTGCCACTGCAAGTAATATTACTGAAGGTACTACTAGATATACTGAAGGTATGAAATAATTTTAATTTAAAAACTATTCAGGAAATTAGAAAATATCTGAGTTAAAATATAGTATGGTTAATGTTCTTTAAAAATTCCTTAAATAATAAGTTTAGATTTTAAAGTAGTTAATATATTTAATGGTTACTATCACCACAATTACAGTTATTTGCCCGCATCAGTTATGGCGCAGCATGTCCTTTGGACCTTGCGCCATAAAACCCAACCAACCAGCCCGCATCAGTTAAAAAATTGTATATTATATTTCATTTAATAAATAAAATTTGCTTAAGATTTCAAAACAATTTTAATTTAGATATTTTTTGGAATGTAACTTAAATGTTGAATTAGAAAAGAAAATTGTATGAAGGTTTCAATCCTTATTATAAGTTCTACAAGTGTCTTTAAATGATAAATTAACTTTTAAAGAAAAATGTATACATTTTTGATTAAAAAAAAAAAACACATTTTTATTCTCTTTAAATGAAAAAGATGTATCTCTATTTTAGATTCTTCAGAAATTTTGAAGCAACTGCAGATTATAAAATTAAGGCTGGAAAGGATTGAAGAAGTTCAGTATGAAGTGCTTCGTAAATTTGATACTCCAGCTCACTTAAATTTTGAATCTGAAGCTATAGAATTACCACATTTGCCATTAGAAAATTTTGATTCTTTACATGATTTAGAGAAGAATTTACTGAATTTGGATTTTAAAGCAAATTTTGTAAGTATTCTGCATAATTTAACTTATATCCTTTGTGGGCATTATTTCAGTTTGTTTTGATAAGCCAAAAGATAATTTAAAATATACATCATACTAATTTCTACTGTGCTTATAGTTTATAAAATATGCAGAAATTTTTTTTCTAAATTCCTATTTTGGGTGAGAAAAAACTTTTTATTTAAAAGTCTAACTTCCTGAGTTTACAATGGTTCTAGTGTTTTTATTATTTCTTAAAATGTATAGTAGATTTCTTATTTACCCAAAAATAAGGTTGATAATAGTTGAATACTTCATTTTTATTACGTAGAATAATATCTTAGCTAATTTATCAATTAAATTGAAAACTTGGATTTATTTTAAAAATATCTACTACCAAACAAACATAAAATCATACATATTCAAATTGTTTATTAAATATGCATATTCTTTTGTTTTTATTTGTATTGTTGATGAATTCTAAGATCATTTACAATGTAGTTATTTTGAATTTGAACAGTATATGTGGTAGTCTTCTTAAATAGTGGGAAGTTAGTACTTTCTGCTCCTTATCTTACATATTTATTTGTAATGCATATAATTATGATTATTCTAGAAAATTGCTGTGATTAATAATTGTATATCAAACATCAAATTTTTTTCTGTGGTAGTTTAAAACCTATATTTGTCTTAGTTCTTTTCTTTCTTTTTTTTTCATGAAAATTACAGTAATATGTAATTATATTTGAGATTGTGTATTCAAATTTTATCTTACTAATATTTTATTCTCTCTTTTAGCAAATCTATATCAATCGAATTGGAGGCTCTAGTGTTAGTGACATCGTTCGGCGTTTAATGAGTCATTTGTTATCAAATTCATTAGCAACGGAGTTTAGTTACCTGGGCATGAAAAAGAAAAAATGTTTTTCAAATTTACTGCTTCATGGTGTAATTTTTGGTGAGTCTTCTAGTTTGAGTTAATTAAAATATTTATTCTACATTTAAAATAAAATTCTGATAATCATAGACCTTATTAGCAACCATACTTAAAAAGATTCCATTAATAATCTTTTTTAGTCTATATTTTATTGATAATCTGGTACAAATAATCTGCTCAGTGTCAGTGTTAGGCTGTCCAGTAGTAACTGTTCCAGTGAGAATTCATAGATTGCTTTCTGAGAACAATTTTTCAGTCTTGTTTTTAGAATTAAAATGGACTAATTTTATATTTAATCAATTTGAAAGGTTATTTCTTTATCAGACTAATTTTAATATGTTATAAAAAGTATTAAAAATTTAAAACTTTCTATTTCATTGTTTGGATTTGTTATGTCTATAAGTCCATGTGTTGTTTATTTTTTAGCTATCAAAATGAGAATCTAATGGTGATAAGAAAATTATTTTGCTTTATTGCTTTACAAGTGTGGGAATTTTTTTAACAGTAGCTCTTTTAAACTAATTTTTATCTTTAAAATAAAACTTAACTTGTTGAAATAATCATTACATCTTAACATATAAAAGTTTTGTTTCTGATAATCTTGATCTTTCTAGATTATCTTATAAAATATTAATTTTTTTTTAATAATAGATGCAGTCTGTTTTCATAAGCATCAAGTTACAAAAGCAGAGATGGCTAAGAGTATATCGAATTGGATGCGTCATTCAAAATAAAGGGCTGAAAAACAAAAAATAATGTACAAATAAAAATTGAGTGTATATAGAATTCTGTGAAATAAACAATCTAAAAACTATATTTTGTTTCAAATTATATTTCATTTAATTTCTTAAATTCATTTGATTTATACTTAAAACTGTGCAATTTTGAATCACTCTTTAAATGAAAAAGAATTTTTAATATTTCAAAGAAAACACAAAATAAAATTATGGTTATTGAAATGCAAATTTGTAATCTTTGTTCTTCTGAAATATCTTAGATCCATTTGATTAAAACACATTTGTTTTCTAAGAATTTTATGAACTTAATAAATATTAATACATTTTGATAATAAATCATAATGATGCTGTTAAAATAGTCTCATGGAAACATTTCAGAAATTGGCTATTTTTCTTATATGAGAAAAATAAAAATTAGATAATTATTAATTATAACTTAATTTAATTGTGTCATTTGAAATTGTGGATTCTCTGTTATTTAAATGAGTTTTAATTTAAATGATTGTTGTAGATTAAATGAGTTAATTTTCATGTGTATTTGTGTGTGTGTGAATAAAATGTTTTGCTATATATATACCAGTGTTATATATATATATATATATTTTATTTATTTTTTAAATCAATCATTTAAAAAATTTTTCCTGTGTTATATATATGTGTGTTACAAACAATGTGTTACAAACAAATGCAAATATTTTAATCTATATTACAATATATATGCTTATATTAAAATTGATGTATTTGTATTTATTTCTTCTATGAAATTTCAATCGCTTACAGTTCCCCCTGTTTCACATAAGCATAAATTCAAATATTTAAATCTATATTAATATATTTGCTAATATTGTAATGCATTTGCTTATATTAAAACCTGTATATTTCTCTTATATCTAAAAAAATGCTACATTGTTTAGAAGTATGATATGCTTCTAAACAATGTAGCCTTTTTTAGATATCTTTCATTTTAAAAATTTAGCATTTAGATATACCCCAAAAGAATTCCTTTGTCAGAAGTATTAATATTTCCTTCGAATGAAATTTTCAGTTAATACCTTGACAATTTTATTGCATTTATTTTAAAGCAGTAGTAATTGATATTCATAATAATGTTGCAAAAAAAAAAAAAATTAAAGAAATGAAAAATAATTATTTTTCATTTCTTTCTTTCTTTCTTTCTTTATTTATTTATTTTTTTTTTTTTTTTTGTGAAATGGTATCAGTCACTACTTACAGAAAAAAATAACAGTGAAAAAAGCTTAATGAATAATAATGAAGTTATAAACAGAAATACACATAATTATTAGTAAATAAAGAATGTAAACTTTAATACCATATAAAGTTTACTGAATTATTGCAGAAAAAAATAACAGTGAAAAAATCTTAATGAATAATAATAATGAAGTTATTAACAAAAATACATATAATTATATTAATAAATAAAGTATGTAAACTTTAATAACATACAAAAAGTTTACTGAATTATTGCAGAAAAAATAACAGTGAAAAAAGCTTAATGAATAATAATGAAGTTATAAACAAAAATACACAATTATTAGTAAATAAATTATGTAAACTTTAATAACATACAAAAAGTTTACTGAATTATTGCTTAAAAACAATGATAATGCTCATTATTTAATACTAAAATTTAAAAACACGCTTAATGTGGCTGTTGTATGAATGTCCACATATGTGCCAAATCACGTCCAATATGTGCCAGATCACGTTCGTCTCGGAGGTCCATGGGACGTCCTACGTACGTGTTACTTCCGGACATTGGGACGTGCTGAGAATGTCCGTAGGACGTCGCTGGACCTCTATCGGACGTCCTCTTACGTCCACCTGTTCCTGAAAGGACGTCTTCTGAACATCCTGAGGACCACCGTTTGCTATCTGGGAATGTCACCAATTGTTTGCATGTTTTTCATCAGAATTGATTGTTTTTCCGATGCAGTTTCTACTAGCAGAACACCCGAACGCAATTTCTTGATGGATTTAACTTCTCCAAGGTAAGACGTTATAGCTTTTTCAATCAGAAAAGGAGAAACATATTCAAATGTATTTCCTATTCTTTTGATAACAAAAAATTTTGCAGTACATATTTCCATTTGTTGCTCCCGAGGGAGTAAAGAGAATGTGTTTTTATCCATATAGGATTAATATAAATTCAGGGACCAGACGGCACCACCCACCACGGAGCCCTACGAGGGGATACAGTTTAGCTGTATCAGTGCTAGGTTGGTTGGTTGGTTGGTTGGGTTTTATGGCGCAAGGTCCAAAAATGGACATACTGCGCCAAGAATAAGTTTTTTGTTGCTTTATTTTATGTTCATTTTATTTATTCATTTAAAAATTATTTCTTTTTTTGTTAAACCCAAACACAAGCAACATTAAAAATTTTTTTTTTTTTTAAAAAACAAAAATCTGTGTATATGTTATTTTAAAATCAAATTCTAAAATATAAAAGAGAAAATGAATAATATATACAATTTTAAAATTTAAAATAAAAATTTAAATAAAATGTATAAAACCTATTGCCCTCAAGAAAGCGAATAGGTTTCTATGGGGTGGATCCCCGATCACATCAGACAAAGTTATAAAATCATTGTTAAAAAAGTGTAAACGTTGTTGGTTAAAATTATAACATGAAATTAAAATATGATAAACATTGAATGGTTCATCACACGTTTCACACCATGGATTTAATTCGCTTAAAAACAAATGTCTGTGTGTGAAACGTGTGTGTCCGATACGAAGGCGAGTCAATCTTACATCTGCACTTCGTAACGGTAAAACTGGTAATGAGATGAGAGATGAGAAAATGGTATGCAACTTGTTGCCAACCTGCAAGTTCCATGATTCTTGCCAAAGACTATATATAAAACTTTTTACATATTTTCTCACATCTGAGAGAGGGACCGATGATAAAATTATGTCTGATGCAGCCTTTGCAGCTGCATCTGCTCTCTCATTTCCTTCAAGACCCATGTGGCTTGGTATCCAACAAAATACAATTTCTTTTCCCTTGCCAGCAAGGGAATCCAATGCTTTGAAAATTCTCGACACAACAGGATGACAGGTAAAACTATTGTTTTTCAAGGCTTCAACAATACTCATGCTGTCAGTATAAATAAAATATTTATGATAATCATCTGTATTCACCTGCTGAAGCGCGTAGCAGATAGCGGTTGCTTCAGCAGTAAAGATGGAGCAGGATGAATGTAGGCTGTAGCTAAAAGACGTGTTATTGATAAAAACTCCACAGCCCACATGTCCTGCGGATTTAGATCCATCCGTGAATACAGGTTTGTAAGATTGGTACTGACAGCGATGAGAATAGTATAGCTGCTGAAAAACAATAGGTGTTGTGTCGGATTTTCTAAATTGCACAAAGGTATTTATAAAGGTATTTGTTGGTTCATACCAAGGAGGATAGAGAAACTGTTCAATAGACTCTATCCGAACATCACATAGGTCTGTGAGCCAGAGGTGTGATATGGCTCTTGTGAGAAAAGGAGGGATGCTCATTGGACGAGCATCATACAGTCTTTTAAGATAGGCATCAGGAACCATGGAACGTACTGGATGGTCAGGGGTCGACATGATCTTAGCATAATAATCGAGAGACTGCTGCATACGTCTCAGGTCTAACGGCAATTGATAACATACAGCGTATAGACTCTGGACGGGTGATGTGCGGAATGCACCAGAACATATCCTTAAAGCAGAGTGGTGAACTGTGTCCAGTCTTCGTAATATGGAAGATCTAGCCGATCCGTAAACAACACATCCGTAGTCAATGCGGGAAAGAATCAATGACTGATAAATTCGAAGAAGTGATGAGCGATCTGCACCCCAAGATGTATTTGACAACACCCTGAGTATATTAAGCGATCGTTCACACTTCTTCCGCAGATGCAGAACATGCGGAAAAAAGGTTAATTTTCGGTCAAAGATTATTCCCAGAAATTTTATTTCACTGACTACTTGTATTGGAGTGTTGTTGATATTAATAACTGGATCATTGTGAAGGCTAGTCTTTCTACAGAAGTGGACACACTTACTCTTGCTTGATGATAAAGTATGGCCATTCTCGGCACACCATGCAGCAAGTTTGTTAACTGCTGTTTGCAGTTGTCTCTCAATTAATCGCATATTAGACCCCTGACATGATATTTGCAGGTCGTCAACATATAGTGTACCATTTATAGAAGGTGGTAATTGATGAAGGATGTTACTGATGAAAAGACTAAAAACAGTGACACTTAAAATGGAGCCTTGGGGAACACCCTCGGCTTGAATAAAAGTATTGGAAAGTAGAGTTCCAATACGAACTTTAAAAACACGGGAGCTCAAAAAATTTTGCAGGAATATCGGGAGATTACCCCGAAAGCCAAAATCATATAGTAAACGGAGAATTCCATATCGCCATGTACGGTCGTATGCCTTCTCGATGTCAAAGAAAATGGAGACCAGATGGTTTCTCCGCACAAAAGCATTGCGGATTTGGGTCTCCAAGTATGTGATATTATCAAGAGTGGATCTCCCTTTTCGGAAGCCACTCTGATTAATATGTATACATTTATTTTTTTCTAAGACATATACGAGACGGGCGTTGACCATACGTTCGAGAGTCTTACAAAAGCAACTCGTCAGAGCAATTGGTCGATAATGTAAAGGGTCTGAAGGATCTTTACCATCCTTAAGAACCGGAATCACTATCGCTTCATTCCAAGCTATTGGAAATTTCTTTTCATTCCAGATCCTATTAAACAAAAGTAATATGTTCAATAGGGAGTCTGGATTTAAATTTCGAAGCATTTGATAGCTGATTCCGTCTGGTCCTGGACTGGTATCATGGGTCTGCTTTAATGCTCTCTGCAATTCCAACATCCGAAACTCACAGTTGTAAGGCAAGGCTTCACCATGGTTAAAACGAATTGGTGTTCGCTCAGCACGACTCTTAGTCCTTAAGAAGGAAGGACTACAAGAGTCGTTGCTTGAGACGCTAGCAAAAGTTTCACCAAGGATATTAGCAATGTCTTCGGGAGAAGAGTATACAGCAGCTCCGGTTTTTAAAATAGGAATTGAAAAATCCTTATAAATCCCATTGGCTGCTTTCACTTTTCTCCACAACTGTTTACTAGATGTGGAAGATGTAATTGAAGATACATAGCGAGACCAGGATTCCTTCTGACTTCGACGACGAGCTCTGCGAGCTAGTGCTTTAGCTCTCTTAAAGGCTATAAGATTCTCCGTTGTGGGGTATCTCCTAAATAACCCCCATAACTTCCTTTGTTTTCTATAAGTTTCTTGGCATTCTTTATTCCACCAAGGTTTGCAACGCCGTTTTGGTATAGAGGAACTTTTGGGTATTGTTACATCAGCTGCATTTATAATTGTTTTAGTGACTTCTCTTACGGCTTCATCAATACTCTCGATCAAAACCATTTCATTATCAATAACTGCCAATTGTGAAAAAGACGTCCAATCTGCCCGACTGTACACGTAAGTAGGTAGACGTTGTACTACACTACTACCTCCAGTCTGGGAGATGACGAGAGGAAAATGATCGCTATTGTGCAGATCATTCCCTACATTTAAATTTAGCAATGGCAGCATTGATGGTGAACAAATAGCAAGATCGAGGGAATGAAATGTTCTTGTGGGTACGTGAAAATATGTCTTCTCGTCGGTATTAAGCAGACAGAGACTGTTGTCTGAAATAAAACGCTCTATCTGCCGACCGCGAGAATTCGTATCATCACTTCCCCACAAGGTATTATGACCGTTGAAATCACCTAACAATAGGAATGGTGTCGGCAGCTGATCAACTAATTCATCGAGTTCCTCTTGGCGGATGGCATCGTGTGGTGGTAAATATAAACTACAGACTGTTACTAAGCATGAAGTATGAATTCTTACAGCAACAGCCTGTAGAGTAGTATTCAATTGATGGACAGCGCTGGGGAAAGTATTCGATGTTAATATACATACACCTCCAGATGCTGTACCATCATCACCACGGTCTCTTCTAAAGCATTTAAACCCTCGCATAGAAATGATGTTGGAAGACTTCAGGAATGTCTCCTGAAGTGCTATACATGCAGGGTTGTAATCTGACACTAGAGACTTGATGTCATCAAGATGTGATCGCAAACCATGGCAGTTCCAAGATACAAAGGAAGTTATTGTTTAGTTTTAAAAGCTCCTTTACTGGAGCTGGAAGGCGGGTCTTCTGTCATATCCTCGAGCGATGTATCATCGTCCGAGGGAAATGGGGACACCGCGTCAGTCTCCAGGCATGAGAAAGCATTGCGGGTGGAAATTGATGTTTTTGCTTTTTTTAATTTTAATGCTTTCTCTGCTTTTGATTTAGCAAAGGTAGCTTTTCTTGAAAATGTAGGAGTTCTTTTAAAGATAGGCTTTTCTTTTGTTTGGGGTAATTTCACTGGGGAAACCAAAATTGGTTCAGTTTGTGTGCTGCTCGATTTGGTGACCTTTCTGGCAGCAGTGGCATAACTAACTCCTAGCTGTGGAGTACGGGAAGTGACCAATCGTCTCGCCTCAGGATATGAGCATTTTTGATTAACCTTAATCGTGGTTATCTCTTTTTCCAGTAAATACTGAGGACAACTTCGAGAATAGGAGGGATGGTCACCTTGGCAGTTGACACATCTCTCCTTCGCTGTGCAGTTCGTGCTATCGTGGCCAACCACCGCGCAACGTGCGCAGGTGATTTTGCCTCTGCAAGCATTTCTCGAGTGTCCAAAGCGCTGACACTGGAAACATCGCAAGGGATTTGGGATGTATGGCCTGACGGGCAAATTCATATACGCAGCTTTAACATACTGCGGAAGGTCTGGCGTTGCAAAAGTCAGAACGAGGTGCTTCGTATCAATAACTTTGCCTTCCCGTCTGACTGTTATGCGTCTAACGCCGCAGACCTTCTGATTCTGTAAGTTCTCCAGAATCTCCTCCGTTGGCGAATACAGCAAATCCCTTGCAGAGATAACACCACAAGAGAAATTAAGGTTACCGTGAGGCGAAACAGTTACTTCCATATTAGCCAAAGATTTCATACTGGCCAGAATGGCTGCTTGAGAGTCTGATGCAGCCTCTACAAGCAAGTCACCAGAGCGCATCTTCTGAACTTTCTTGACTTCCCCAACTATTCCCGATATTCCTTTCTCAATTAGGAAAGGAGACACAGTTGTAAAATTGCCTTCTTTCCTTTTGATTACAAAAAACTTGGGCATAAGATTTTCAAATTGCTGCTCCCGTGGGAGAAAAGTAAAATTTTTGTTCTCCATATTTTTAATTAAAAATTTCGGGACCTGACCGCACCACCCACCACCGAGTCCAACAAGGGGATGCAGACCAGCTGCACCAGTGCTAGCCAGGTCCTATACGCTCACAGTACATCCCTGAAGTGGCCTCCACCCTTAACGAGTCACCCAGTAGATGTACCGATCGCTTGATCCATAAAGCCGATTGATGTGCTGAGGACCACAACACACCTCCCGTTTACCTGAAGCAGAGGCCAAAGCAATGTGTTGGTCTCAGGAGGCCTCAATTACCAGGATCCTCCTTTCCAGGGACACGGGTCTCCACGCACGGCAAACACGTGGGTGATTTAGTCCTCAAGAGTAGCTAATAGCAACAGAGCGGCGAAAGCTACTCAGGGGGAGACCTCAACCTCTTACGAGGCAACCACACTGAGGAGAAAAGGAAGAAAAAGCAGAAGAGTAGAGGAGAGAAGAAAATAAAGAAGAGGAAAGATCACTAGGGTACCTCGGGATTGTGACACCCGTGTTTACCTAAAGAAGGTAAACCCCCTGAGGGGCTGTATCAGTGCTAGTCAGTCCCTATACGCTCACAGTACATCCCTGAAGTGGACTCCACCCTTAACGAGTCACCCAGTAGATGTACCGATCACTGGATCCATAAAGCCGATTGATGTGCTGAGGACCACAACACACCTCCCGTTTACCTGAAGCAGAGGCCAAAGCAATGTGTTGGACTCAGGAGGCCTCAATTACCAGGATCCTCCTTTCCAGGGACACGGGTCTCCACGCACGGCAAACACGTGGGTGATTTAGTCCTCAAGAGTAGCTAATAGCAACAGAGCGGCGAAAGCTACTCAAGGGGAGCCCTCAACCTCTTTCGAGGAAACCACACTGAGGGAGAAAAGGAAGGAAAAGGTTGGTTGGTTGGTTGGTTTTTATGGCGCAAGGTCCAGATAAGGACAAGCTGCGCCAAACACAAGATATTATACACCAGTTTTTTTTATTAATTAAAAGCATAAAATATTAATATAGTTAAAATATACATTAAAAGTATAAAATAGAAATATAGATAAAATGTATATTAAAGGTATAAAATAGAAATATAGTTAAAATGTATATTAAAAGTTTGTAAAACGTAAAATATACACATGTATAAAATTAAAAACTTGAAATTTAAATAAAATATTTCTAAATCAGATAAAATTCATAAATCCTATGTCTTTTAAAAACGCAAATAAATTGCGATGGGGTGGTTCCCCAAGCAAATCTTCTAATGCTAAAATATTACTTTTAAAATATCTAAAACGCTGATGGTTAAAATCTGGACACACAATTAAAATGTGATATACTGTAAATGGTTCATCACACTTTTCACACCACGGTAGGAGATCACTTAAGATCAAATGTTTGTGGGTGAAACGCGTGTGACCAATTCGAAGGCGAGTCAGTCTGACATCTGCGCTTCGTGAAGATAAAATAGAAAATGGAATGATGTATGAAAATATGGAATGCAGTTTGTTGCTGACTTGCAGGTCCCAGGATTCCTGCCAAAGAGAATATATGAAATGTTTGAATCCTTTTCTCATGTCTGTTGATGGTATTGAAGGCAAAATGGAAGTAGCTGCAGATTTAGCGGCAGCATCAGCTTTCTCATTACCATCTATTCCTATGTGGCTTGGTATCCAACAAAACAGTATCTCAAATCCCTTGTTAGTAACAGTATCAATTAATTTGAATATCTTAGACATAACTGGATGGCAATTATAGTTGTTATTCCTCAAAGCTTCTAATACACTCATATTGTCAGTGTACACACAGAATTTACGTTCATTTTTAGTTTGTAGCAGCTGAAGTGCTCGGTATACAGCCGTAGCCACAGCGGTGAAGATGGAGCAGGATTTGTGAAGGCTATAACTGTAGGAGGTATCATCAAGATAAACTCCACAGCCAACTGATCCTGGACATTTGGATCCATCCGTAAATACTGGAGTGTAAATAGTGTACTGACAGCGATGGAATGAATAAAGCTGTTGAAGAATAGCAGTACTTGTGTCTGATTTTTTATTCTTATCAAAGGGATTTAGCACAATAATGTGTGGATTATACCAAGGAGGATGTACGAAAAGGTCGGTAGACTCGATTCGGACATCACATAGGTCAGACAGCAAAATATTAGATTTAATACGACAGAGAAAAGGTTGAATGCTTGATGGTCTAGCATTATATAATCTCTTAAGAGCAGCACTTGGAATCGTGGAACGCAAGGGATGATGAGGTGAGGACATTATTTTTGAATAATAATTAAGAGACAGCTGTATCCGCCGCAGGTCTAATGGCAATTGGTGGCAAATTACATATAGACTCTGGACGGGTGATGTGCGAAAAGCTCCACAGCATATCCTTAAAGCAGTATGGTGAACAGTGTCCAATCTGCGTAAGATGGAGAGTCTAGCTGATCCATAAGCAACACAGCCGTAGTCAATTCGAGATAAAATTACAGACTGATAAATTCTTAGGAGTGATGTGCGATCTGCACCCCAAGATGTATTCGAAAGCACTTTGAGGATGTTAAGCAGTCGCTCACATTTCTTCCGTACATGTAAAACATGCGGAAGGAAAGTTAACTTCTTGTCAAAAATCACGCCAAGGAATTTTATCTCACTGACTACAGGAATGGGTCTATTATTTATGTGAATCACAGGATCATTATGGTAGCTAGTTTTCCTACAGAAATGGACACAGCAACTCTTACTAGGAGATATACTAAGACCATTCCGTTCACACCAAGTGGTTAAATTATTTACAGCTGTTTGCAATTGTCTCTCAATTATATTCATGTTTGAACCCTGATATGAAATTTGTAAGTCATCAACATACAAAGTGCCATGAACAGAAGATGGTAATTGATGGAGTATGTCACTGATGAAAAAGGTTAAAGGGTTACGCTTAAAATGCTACCTTGAGGGACACCCTCAGCTTGACTAAAAGTATTGGAAATTGTAGTTCCAACGCGCACTTTAAAAACGCGTGAGGCCAGAAAATTTTGGATAAATATTGGAAGATTACCCTTAAAGCCAAGATTATGCAGAGTACGGAGAATACCATAGCGCCATGTACAATCATATGCTTTCTCAACGTCGAAGAAAATTGCAACGAGATGGTTTCTCCTCACGAAAGAATTTCGAATTCGGGATTCTAGATCTACTATGTTATCTATAGTGGATCGTCCTCTTCGAAATCCGCTTTGATGAAGATGTATGCAATTATTCTTCTCTAAGACGTAAATGAGTCTAGCATTGACCATACGCTCAAATGTTTTGCATAAGCAACTCGTAAGAGCTATTGGACGATAACTCAAAGGGTCAGATGAATCTTTTCCAGGCTTCAATATTGGAATCACTATCGCTTCTCTCCATGAAGTAGGATAAGCATGCTCAGTCCAGATTCTATTAAACAATGAAAGTATGTTTAATAAAGAATCATGATTTAAATGACGGAGCATTTGATACGAGATTCCATCTGGTCCTGGAGCTAGTGTCGTTTGCTTTAGATAAAGCAGACTTCAATTCTGACAGTTCAAAATCACAATTATAGGGTAGAATATGTCGATCATGAAAGCTTAGAGGTGTCCGCTCAGCGATTCTTTTAATCCTTAGAAAAGTAGGATTATATGAATCAGAGCTGGAAACACTAGCAAAGGTTTCACCGATGACATTAGCAATATCTACCGCTGAGGAGTGTATTGCAGCTCCGGTTTTTAATACAGGAATGGAATAATCCTGATAAACACCATTGGCTGCTTTAACTTTCCTCCATAATTGTTTACTTGTTGTCGATGAATTGATTGACGACACGTAGCAAATCCAAGATTCTCTTTGACTCTGACGTCTAACTTTTCGAGCTTCAGCTTTGGCTTTTTTAAAAGCAACAAGATTCTCCGTAGTAGGGTATCTTCGGAATATATTCCATTGCTTCCTTTGTTTCTTATAGGAGAGTTGACACTTTTCATTCCACCAAGGTTTCCTGTGTTTATGTGGAATGATGGAATTTTTAGGGATAGCAACATCCGCAGCTCTGATTATTGTGTCGGTGACATATTTAACGGCATCATCTATCACATCTGTCTTAACTCTTGTCTCACTGATCACAGCCAATTGCGTGAAAAGTGACCAATCGGCTCGACTGTACACATAATTAGGTGGTTTGTGACACACACTATTACTTCCAGCCTGAGACACGATTAGAGGGAAATGATCACTATTGTAGAGGTCATTTCCAACTTCAAAATTCAGCAATGGCAAGAGTGATGGAGAACATATAGCTAAGTCCAGAGAGTGAAATGTCCGTGTAGGTTCGTGAAAATAAGTCTTCTCGTCGGTATTTAGCAGACAGAAGCAATTGTCAGAAATTAACTTTTCTATCTGACGACCGCGAGAATTCGTATCATCACTACCCCACATAGTACTATGTCCATTAAAATCACCGAGCAATAAATATGGAGTTGGGAGTTGAGCAACCAAATCATTCAGTTCCTCTTCTTGGATGACATCATTTGGTGGTAAGTAAAGGCTACACACTGTTATTAGACATGTGGTGTGGATTCTCACAGCCACTGCCTGGAGTGTAGTTCTTAACTGATGTGCTGTACTGGGGTAATTGTTTGATGTAATTATACAAACTCCACCAGACACAGCAGCATCGCCATCATTATCCTTTCTGAAGCACTGAAACCCACGCAGTTTGGTGACAACAGTGGGCTTCAGGAATGTCTCCTGGAGAGCCACACATGCGGGAGTTAAAGCGAGAGATGATGGATTTGATGTCATCAAAGCGAGAACGAAAACCGCGACAATTCCAGGAAACAAAGGAAGTCATGAATGGAATATATTCTAACCTTTATCACTGTTGCTTATGGTCATTTCAGATGAGTCTTCAGAATTGAAATCATCATCTGATGGATGCAGCTTGACAGTGTCTGCATCCAAACACAGAAGAGCTTTTCTTGCTGTTAACGAAGGCTTCCGAACGCCTTCTTTAGCTATTTTTAATTTCCTAGCCTTCAAGGCTTTTGATTTTGCCAAAGCTGATTTGGCAATTACAGATGTTGGTGCTTCTGTGTTTTTTTGGGAGCAAACTAACTGTAGAAACAGAATTTGTTTCTGTTTGGGTGCTGGAGGATCGGGTCACTTTTTTGTTATAGTTGCATAACTGACACCAGGAGTGGGAGTTCGGGAATTAACTGTGCGACGAGCTTCTGCATAGGAGACATTGTTTTTAATTTTGAAGGTGACAATTTCTTTTTCCAGTTGCCAAACGGGACAAGATCTAGA
The DNA here is from genome assembly GCA_030067965.1 of Latrodectus elegans. Classification (NCBI taxonomy): domain Eukaryota; kingdom Metazoa; phylum Arthropoda; class Arachnida; order Araneae; family Theridiidae; genus Latrodectus; species Latrodectus elegans. The sequence goes on from CM057815.1 coordinate 58,434,547, forward strand.
ATAAGAAGTGTGGTCACCTTTACAGTTGACACACATTTCTTTGGCTTTGCAGGTAGTGCTATCATGGTCGTCAACTTGAGAACAGTGGGCGCAAGTAGGTTTCCCTCTGCAAGCCATTTTAGAATGTCCATAGCGTTGGCACTGGAAGCATCTTAGAGGATTAGGTATAAAAGGCCGTACAGAACATCTCATATAAGCCACTTTGATGTTTTGTGGCAAGTCTGGTGTAGAGAAAGTCAAGATGAGATGCTTTGTATTAATAACAATGCCATCTCTCTTTATCGTTATTCTTTTCACAGCGCAGACTTTTGTGATTTCAAATTTTCCAATATTTCCTCGGTGGGCGTGTGAAACAAGTCCTCCGAAGAAATAACACCTCGTGAAAAATTTAGATTTCTGTGTGGTTCAACACTTACAGCAATGTCACCAATTGTTTGCATGTTTTTCATCAGAATTGATTGTTTTTCCGATGCAGTTTCTACTAGCAGAACACCCGAACGCAATTTCTTGATGGATTTAACTTCTCCAAGGTAAGACGTTATAGCTTTTTCAATCAGAAAAGGAGAAACATATTCAAATGTATTTCCTATTCTTTTGATAACAAAAAATTTTGCAGTACATATTTCCATTTGTTTGCTCCCGAGGGAGTAAAGAGAATGTGTTTTTATCCATATAGGATTAATATAAATTCAGGGACCAGACGGCACCACCCACCACGGAGCTCCTACGAGGGGATACAGTTTAGCTGTATCAGTGCTAGTCAGTCCCTATACGCTCACAGTACATCCCTGAAGTGGACTCCACCCTTAACGAGTCACCCAGTAGATGTACCGATCACTTGATCCATAAAGCCGATTGATGTGCTGAGGACCACAACACACCTCCCGTTTACCTGAAGCAGAGGCCAAAGCAATGTGTTGGACTCAGGAGGCCTCAATTACCAGGATCCTCCTTTCCAGGGACACGGGTCTCCACGCACGGCAAACACGTGGGTGATTTAGTCCTCAAGAGTAGCTAATAACAACAGAGCGGCGAAAGCTACTCAAGGGGAGCCCTCAAACTCTTTCGAGGCAACCACAACGATAGAAAAGAAAGAAAAAGGTTGGTTGGTTGGTTTTTATGGCGCAAGGTCCAGATAAGGACAAGCTGCGCCAAACACAAGATATTATACACCAGTTTTTTTTATTAATTAAAAGCATAAAATATTAAGATAGTTAAAATATACATTAAAAGTATAAAATAGAAATATAGATAAACTGTATATTAAAGGTATAAAATAGAAATATAGTTAAAATGTATATTAAAAAGTTTGTAAAACGTAAAATATACACATGTATAAAATTAAAAACTTGAAATTTAAATAAAATATTTCTAAATCAGATAAAATTCATAAATCCTATGTCTTTTAAAAACGCAAATAAATTGCGATGGGGTGGTTCCCCAAGCAAATCTTCTAATGCTAAAATATTACTTTTAAAATATCTAAAACGCTGATGGTTAAAATCTGGACACACAATTAAAATGTGATATACTGTAAATGGTTCATCACACTTTTCACACCACGGTAGGAGATCACTTAAGATCAAATGTTTGTGGGTGAAACGCGTGTGACCAATTCGAAGGCGAGTCAGTCTGACATCTGCGCTTCGTGAAGATAAAATAGAAAATGGAATGATGTATGAAAATATGGAATGCAGTTTGTTGCTGACTTGCAGGTCCCAGGATTCCTGCCAAAGAGAATATATGAAATGTTTGAATCCTTTTCTCATGTCTGTTGATGGTATTGAAGGCAAAATGGAAGTAGCTGCAGATTTAGCGGCAGCATCAGCTTTCTCATTACCATCTATTCCTATGTGGCTTGGTATCCAACAAAACAGTATCTCAAATCCCTTGTTAGTAACAGTATCAATTAATTTGAATATCTTAGACACAACTGGATGGCAATTATAGTTGTTATTCCTCAAAGCTTCTAATACACTCATATTGTCAGTGTACACACAGAATTTACGTTCATTTTTAGTTTGTAGCAGCTGAAGTGCTCGGTATATAGCCGTAGCCTCAGCGGTGAAGATGGAGCAGGATTTGTGAAGGCTATAACTGTAGGAGGTATCATCAAGATAAACTCCACAGCCAACTGATCCTGGACATTTGGATCCATCCGTAAATACTGGAGTGTAAATAGTGTACTGACAGCGATGGAATGAATAAAGCTGTTGAAGAATAGCAGTACTTGTGTCTGATTTTTTATTCTTATCAAAGGGATTTAGCACAATAATGTGTGGATTATACCAAGGAGGATGTACGAAAAGGTCGGTAGACTCGATTCGGACATCACATAGGTCAGACAGCAAAATATTAGATTTAATACGACAGAGAAAAGGTTGAATGCTTGATGGTCTAGCATTATATAATCTCTTAAGAGCAGCACTTGGAATCGTGGAACGCAAGGGATGATGAGGTGAGGACATTATTTTTGAATAATAATTAAGAGACAGCTGTATCCGCCGCAGGTCTAATGGCAATTGGTGGCAAATTACATATAGACTCTGGACGGGTGATGTGCGAAAAGCTCCACAGCATATCCTTAAAGCAGTATGGTGAACAGTGTCCAATCTGCGTAAGATGGAGAGTCTAGCTGATCCATAAGCAACACAGCCGTAGTCAATTCGAGATAAAATTACAGACTGATAAATTCTTAGGAGTGATGTGCGATCTGCACCCCAAGATGTATTCGAAAGCACTTTGAGGAATTTAAGCAGTCGCTCACATTTCTTCCGTAGATGTAAAACATGCGGAAGGAAAGTTAACTTCTTGTCAAAAATCACGCCAATTAATTTTATCTCACTGACTACAGGAATGGGTCTATTATTTATGTGAATCACAGGATCATTATGGTAGCTAGTTTTCCTACAGAAATGGACACAGCAACTCTTACTAGGAGATATACTAAGACCATTCCGTTCACACCAAGTGTTTAAATTATTCACAGCTGTTTGCAATTGTCTCTCAATTATATTCATGTTTGAACCCTGATATGAAATTTGTAAGTCATCAACATACAAAGTGCCATGAACAGAAGATGGTAATTGATGGAGTATGTCACTGATGAAAAGGTTAAAAAGGGTTACGCTTAAAATGCTACCTTGAGGGACACCCTCAGCTTGACTAAAAGTATTGGAAATTGTAGTTCCAACGCGCACTTTAAAAACGCGTGAGGCCAGAAAATTTTGGATAAATATTGGAAGATTACCCTTAAAGCCAAGATTATGCAGAGTACGGAGAATACCATAGCGCCATGTACGATCATATGCTTTCTCAACGTCGAAGAAAATTGCAACGAGATGGTTTCTCCTCACGAAAGCATTTCGAATTCGGGATTCTAGATCTATTATTTTATCTATAGTGGATCGTCCTCTTCGAAATCCGCTTTGATGAAGATGTATGCAATTATTCTTCTCTAAGACGTAAATGAGTCTAGCATTGACCATACGCTCAAATGTTTTGCATAAGCAACTCGTAAGAGCTATTGGACGATAACTCAGAGGGTCAGATGAATCTTTTCCAGGCTTCAATATTGGAATCACTATCGCTTCTCTCCATGAAGTAGGATAAGCATGCTCAGTCCAGATTCTATTAAACAATGAAAGTATGTTTAATAAAGAATCATGATTTAAATGACGGAGCATTTGATACGAGATTCCATCTGGTCCTGGGCTAGTGTCGTTTGCTTTAGATAAAGCAGACTTCAATTCTGACAGTTCAAACTCACAATTATAGGGTAGAATATGTCGATCATGAAAGCTTAGATGTGTCCGCTCAGCGATTCTTTTAGTCCTTAGAAAAGTAGGATTATATGAATCAGAGCTGGAAACACTAGCAAAGGTTTCACCGATGACATTAGCAATATCTACCGCTGAGGAGTGTATTGCAGCTCCGGTTTTTAATACAGGAATGGAATAATCCTGATAAATACCATTGGCTGCTTTAACTTTCCTCCATAATTGTTGACTTGTTGTCGATGAATTGATTGACGACACGTAGCGAATCCAAGATTCTCTTTGACTCTGACGTCTAACTCTGCGAGCTTCAGCTTTGGCTTTTTTAAAAGCAACAAGATTCTCCGTAGTAGGGTATCTTCGGAATATATTCCATTGTTTCCTTTGTTTCTTATAGGAGAGTTGACATTTTCATTCCACCAAGGTTTCCTATGTTTATGTCGAATGATGGAATTTTTAGGGATAGCAACATCCGCAGCTCTGATTATTGTGTCGGTGATATATTTAACGGCATCATCTATCATATCTGTCTTAAGTCTTGTCTCACTGATCACAGCCAATTGCGTGAAAAGTGTCCAATCGGCTCGACTGTACACATAATTAGGTGGTTTGTGACGCACACTATTACTTCCAGCCTGAGACACGATTAGAGGAAATGATCACTATTGTAGAGGTCATTTCCGACTGCAAAATTCAGCAATGGCAGGAGTGATGGAGAACAAATAGCTAAGTCCAGAGAGTGAAATGTCCGTGTAGGTTCGTGAAAATAAGTCTTCTCGTCGGTATTTAGCAGACAGAAGCAATTGTCAGAAATTAACTTTTCTATCTGACGACCGCGAGAATTCGTATCATCACTACCCCACATAGTACTATGTCCATTAAAATCACCGAGCAATAAATATGGAGTTGGGAGTTGAGCAACCAAATCATTCAGTTCCTCTTCTTGGATGACATCATTTGGTGGTAAGTAAAGGCTACACACTGTTATTAGACATGTGGTGTGGATTCTCACAGCCACTGCCTGGAGTGTAGTTCTTAACTGATGTGCTGTACTGGGGTAATTGTTTGATGTAATTATACAAACTCCACCAGACACAGCAGCATCGCCATCATTATCCTTTCTGAAGCACTGAAACCCACGCAGTTTGGTGACAACAGTGGGCTTCAGGAATGTCTCCTGGAGAGCCACACATGCGGGGTTAAAGCGAGAGATGATGGATTTGATGTCATCAAAGCGAGAACGAAAACCGCGACAATTCCAGGAAACAAAGGAAGTCATGAATGGAATATATTCTAACCTTTATCACTGTTGCTTATGGTCATCTCAGATGAGTCTTCAGAATTGAAATCATCATCTGATGGATGCAGCTTGACAGTGTCTGCATCCAAACACAGAAGAGCTTTTCTTGCTGTTAACGAAGGCTTCCGAACGCCTTCTTTAGCAATTTTTAATTTCCTAGCCTTCAAGGCTTTTGATTTTGCCAAAGCTGATTTAGCAATTACAGATGTTGGTGCTTCTGTGTTTTTTTGCTTTGGGAGCAAACTAACTGTAGAAACAGAATTTGTTTCTGTTTGGGTGCTGGAGGATCAGGTCACTTTTTTGTTATAGTTGCATAACTGACACCAGGAGTGGGAGTTCGGGAATTAACTGTGCGACGAGCTTCTGCATAGGAGACATTGTTTTTAATTTTGAAGGTGACAATTTCTTTTTCCAGTTGCCAAACGGGACAAGATCTAGAATAAGAAGTGTGGTCACCTTTACAGTTGACACACATTTCTTTGGCTTTGCAGGTAGTGCTATCATGGTCGTCAACTTGAGAACAGTGGGCGCAAGTAGGTTTCCCTCTGCAAGCCATTTTTAGAATGTCCATAGCGTTGGCACTGGAAGCATCTTAGAGGATTAGGTATAAAAGGCCGTACAGAACATCTCATATAAGCCACTTTGATGTTTTGTGGCAAGTCTGGTGTAGAGAAAGTCAAGATGAGATGCTTTGTATTTATAACAATGCCATCTCTCTTTATCGTTATTCGTTTCACAGCGCAGACTTTTGTGTTTTCAAATTTTCCAGTATTTCTTCGGTGGAAGTATGAAACAAGTCCTCCGAAGAAATAACACCTCGTGAAAAATTTAAATTTTTATGAGGTTCAACACTTACGGCGATGTCACCAATTGTTTTTAGGTTTTGCATCAGGATTGATTGTTTTTCGGTTGCAGTTTCCACTAGCAGAACACCCGAACGCAATTTCTTGATTGATTTTACTTCTCCAAGGTAAGAAGTAATACCCTTTTGAATTAGAAATGGTGAAACATATTCAAAAGTATTTCCGATCCTTTTTATGATAAAATATTTGGCGCTAACATTTAACATTTGTTGCTCCCGAGGGAGTGAGGAGAATGTGTTCTTATCCATATAGGATTAATATAAATTCAGGGACCAGACGGCACCACCCACCACGGCGCCCTACGAGGGGATACAGTTTAGCTGTATCAGTGCTAGTCAGTCCCTATACGCTCACGGTACATCCCTGAAGTGGACTCCACCCTTAACGAGTCACCCAGTAGATGTACCGATCGCTTGATCCATAAAGCCGATTGATGTGCTGAGGACCACAACACACCTCCCGTTTACCTGAAGCAGAGGCCAAAGCAATGTGTTGGTCTCAGGAGGCCTCAATTACCAGGATCCTCCTTTCCAGGGACACGGGTCTCCACGCACGGCAAACACGTGGGTGATTTAGTCCTCAAGAGTAGCTAATAGCAACAGAGCGGCGAAAGCTACTCAAGGGGAGCCCTCAACCTCTTACGAGGCAACCACACTGAGGGAGAAAAGGAAGAAAAAGCAGAAGAGGAGAGAAGAAAATAAAGAAGAGGGAAGATCACTAAGGTACCTCGGGATTGTGACACCCGTGTTTACCTAAAGAAGGTAAACCCCCTGAGGGAGATGAAGATGTATGCAATTATTCTTCTCTAAGACGTAAATGAGTCTAGCATTGACCATACGCTCAAATGTTTTGCATAAGCAACTCGTAAGAGCTATTGGACGATAACTCAGAGGGTCAGATGAATCTTTTCCAGGCTTCAATATTGGAATCACTATCGCTTCTCTCCATGAAGTAGGATAAGCATGCTCAGTCCAGATTCTATTAAACAATGAAAGTATGTTTAATAAAGAATCATGATTTAAATGACGGAGCATTTGATACGAGATTCCATCTGGTCCTGGGCTAGTGTCGTTTGCTTTAGATAAAGCAGACTTCAATTCTGACAGTTCAAAATCACAATTATAGGGTAGAATATGTCGATCATGAAAGCTTAGATGTGTCCGCTCAGCGATTCTTTTAATCCTTAGAAAAGTAGGATTATATGAATCAGAGCTGGAAACACTAGCAAAGGTTTCACCGATGACATTAGCAATATCTACCGCTGAGGAGTGTATTGCAGCTCCGGTTTTTAATACAGGAATGGAATAATCCTGATAAACACCATTGGCTGCTTTAACTTTCCTCCATAATTGTTTACTTGTTGTCGATGAATTGATTGACGACACGTAGCAAATCCAAGATTCTCTTTGACTCTGACGTCTAACTTTTCGAGCTTCAGCTTTGGCTTTTTTAAAAGCAACAAGATTCTCCGTAGTAGGGTATCTTCGGAATATATTCCATTGCTTCCTTTGTTTCTTATAGGAGAGTTGACACTTTTCATTCCACCAAGGTTTCCTGTGTTTATGTGGAATGATGGAATTTTAGGGATAGCAACATCCGCAGCTCTGATTATTGTGTCGGTGACATATTTAACGGCATCATCTATCACATCTGTCTTAACTCTTGTCTCACTGATCACAGCCAATTGCGTGAAAAGTGACCAATCGGCTCGACTGTACACATAATTAGGTGGTTTGTGACACACACTATTACTTCCAGCCTGAGACACGATTAGAGGGAAATGATCACTATTGTAGAGGTCATTTCCAACTTCAAAATTCAGCAATGGCAAGAGTGATGGAGAACATATGGCTAAGTCCAGAGAGTGAAATGTCCGTGTAGGTTCGTGAAAATAAGTCTTCTCGTCGGTATTTAGCAGACAGAAGCAATTGTCAGAAATTAACTTTTCTATCTGACGACCGCGAGAATTCGTATCATCACTACCCCACATAGTACTATGTCCATTAAAATCACCGAGCAATAAATATGGAGTTGGGAGTTGAGCAACCAAATCATTCAGTTCCTCTTCTTGGATGACATCATTTGGTGGTAAGTAAAGGCTACACACTGTTATTAGACATGTGGTGTGGATTCTCACAGCCACTGCCTGGAGTGTAGTTCTTAACTGATGTGCTGTACTGGGGTAATTGTTTGATGTAATTATACAAACTCCACCAGACACAGCAGCATCACCATCATTATCCTTTCTGAAGCACTGAAACCCACGCAGTTTGGTGACAACAGTGGGCTTCAGGAATGTCTCCTGAGAGAGCCACACATGCGGGGTTAAAGCGAGAGATGATGGATTTGATGTCATCAAAGCGAGAACGAAAACCGCGACAATTCCAGGAAACAAAGGAAGTCATGAATGGAATATATTCTAACCTTTATCACTGTTGCTTATGGTCATCTCAGATGAGTCTTCAGAATTGAAATCATCATCTGATGGATGCAGCTTGACAGTGTCTGCATCCAAACACAGAAGAGCTTTTCTTGCTGTTAACGAAGGCTTCCGAACGCCTTCTTTAGCTATTTTTAATTTCCTAGCCTTCAAGGCTTTTGATTTTGCCAAAGCTGATTTGGCAATTACAGATGTTGGTGCTTCTGTGTTTTTTTGCTTTGGGAGCAAACTAACTGTAGAAACAGAATTTGTTTCTGTTTGGGTGCTGGAGGATCGGGTCACTTTTTTGTTATAGTTGCATAACTGACACCAGGTTGGTTGGTTGGTTGGTTGGTTTTTATGGCGCAAGGTCCAGATAAGGACAAGCTGCGCCAATCACAAGATATTATACCTCAGTTTTCTTTTCATCCATTAAAAGTATAAAATAGAAATATAGTTAAAATGTACATAAAAAGTATAAAATAGAAATATAGTTTAAATGTACATAAAAAGTATAAAATAGCAATATATTTAAAATATATATTAAAAGTATCTAAACATACAATATACACATGTATAAGATTAAAAACTTGTATTTAAATAAAATATTTCTAAATCAGATAAAATTCATAAATCCTATGTCTTTTAAAAACGCACATAAATTGCGATGGGGTGGTTCCCCAAGCAGATCTTCTAATGTTAAAATATTACTAATAAAATATTTAAAACGCTGATGGTTAAAATCTGGACACACAATTAAAATGTGATATACTGTAAATGGTTCATCACAGTTTTCACACCATGGTTGGAGATCACTTAAGATCAAATGTTTGTGGGTGAAACGCGTGTGACCAATTCGAAGGCGAGTCAGTCTGACATCTGCGCTTCGTGGAGATAAAACAGATAATGGAATGATGTATGAAAATATGGAATGGAGTTTGTTGCTGACTTGCAGGTCCCAGGATTCCTGCCAAAGAGAATATATGAAATGTTTGAATCCTTTTCTCATGTCCATTGATGGTATTGAAGGCAAAATGGATGTAGCTGCAGATTTAGCGGCAGCATCAGCTTTCTCATTGCCATCTATACCTATGTGGCTTGGTACCCAACAAAACAGTACCTCAAATCCCTTGTTAGTAATAGTATCAATTAATTTGAATATCTTAGACACAACTGGATGGCAATTATAGTTGTTATTCCTCAAAGCTTCTAATACACTCATACTGTCAGTGTACACACAGAATTTACGTTCATTTTTAGTTGTTACCAACTGAAGTGCTCGGTATATAGCCGTAGCCTCAGCGGTGAAGATGGAGCAGGATTTGTGAAGGCTATAACTGTTGTAGGTATCATCAAGATAAACTCCACAGCCAACTGATCCTGGACATTTGGATCCATCTGTAAATACTGGAGTGTACATAGTGTACTGACAGCGATAGAATGAATAAAGCTGTTGAAGAATAGCAGTACTTGTGTCTGATTTTTTATTACCAAAGGGATTTAACACAGTAATGTGTGGATTGTACCAAGGTGAATGTGCGTAAAGGTCGGTAGACTCGGGGATATTCTTATACAGAGATCTGCGCCAATCACTCGCCAACCTTGACTGCCAAGGAGCGATAAAGATTCAAGCCTGGTTGCTAGTGACGTCACTTGAGGGACGCTATTTTTTAACGTCATTGCTACGTCATAGTCACGTGCTATTCTTGCCTGGTATACACATATTATTCTTTTTCACTTCTGGCGTTCGCCATAGCGATCGCCATGGCGATCGAAATACACAGTTTGGTTGCTTATATCATTTTTTTTTATTCTGAAAACCGGAAAACTACTTTTCTTTTAATTGAAGAAGTAAACTTTTCATTTTATAAAAATTTTTATATTTTAATTTTATCATTGAATTTTGTGCTATTTCTTTCGGAAAACTACTTTTCTTTTAATTGAACAAGTAGATTTAAAATTGTTGTGATTTCAAATAGTTATACTAACCATATATTAAGTTTGTGAGTTTAATAAATGTTAGTTTTAATATTACTTTTATTATAATCTGGTTTATAATTTTGCCTCGACACAAAAATTTAAAAAAAAATAAAATATTCAATAAAATATTCTATATTTTCAAACCATTAAAAGATAAAAGTGTTTTCAATAAATCTCATTCAGTGATTGTAAGCAAATATTCAAAAGTATATTTGTCCTTGTTATTTGCATACATCTCTAAATGCTATTACATTTAAATATTATAAAAAATTTAAGTTATTCTTTCTCTAGTCTCAAATATTTAAAATGATTATTCTAGTACCATATCTTAATTTTTATGAAAAATTTAGAATTTTATGAAAGCCAATAAAATAATTAAAATTTTAGACTTTATAAGGGTTAATTATCCTACTAATAAATATATCATCTGAAATTAATAATGCCTTTAATAAAAATGAAAAAACTGCTATATAAATTCAAGTAGTTGATACTTGTGCTTAATTAACTTTTATACTAAGTTAATTACTGAACATATTTATTAATTGAATGTTTCTTTTTTTTTGTTATGCGTTACAGCAAAAAAAAAAAAAATTAAGTTATTCTTTCTCTAGTCTCAAATATTTAAAATGATTATTCTAGTACCATATCTTAATTTTTTTATGAAAAATTTAGAATTTTATGAAAGCCAATAAAATAATTAAAATTTTCAAAATTATCGGGGAATGATTTCAAATTATTACCAGATGCATGGAAAGCAGTAAAGAAATGGATGACAGTAAATGTCCCGTAAAATACTTAGTTCATAGAAATATTTGCTTTTTTTCGCTCTAATCTTATATATGTGAAATAGAAGTTTGTCCGGAAATAAAATTTATTTACGTAGATTTAAAGTTAAAAACTCACTTTTTCAAACACAAGAAATTTCAATAAAAGTCTCTTTTTTTTCGGCACCTGCAGCCATTTACGATTGGTTTACACCCTTATCAGAATAAAGAAACAGGACATACTTCCTGTGCTTAATTGCTTTACTGCATTCAGTTTTACTTCTTAAAATCTCGCATCCCCTTTGAAAGAATTGTTGAAATGTTATCTTTGTGGGTCATATATCCTTCATACAGTTCTGAAAGTGTACAGAAATCCCTCTCTGACTTCAGGGGTAGCTTGGGATTTTTCATAAAAATAAGTAAATTATTGTCACCCGTTGTGTTCCACCCTCTTGTAAAAGTTCTCCCTGGTCAAACTTCCTGTGTTTAATTGCATACCGCACCACCTCCCGCAGTCTCAAATTTACAAGCTGTCCATCTGGTGATGCGTCTTGAAGGAGTAGCGTGGGAGTGAACTGTTTAACAAAAATATCGCTTTACAGTAGACTAAAAGGTTACATCATTATCATGAGAAAATTCCTACCGAAATGTGTTTCCGGTTTGCGATTTCATTTCTTCAAAATATCGTGTCCGGCACAGTGGCATAGTGAAGGGGGGACAATGGGGTCTATCGTGCCCCGGGGGCCGCTAAGAGAGGGGCGCCAAATAGTAGTTACGAAGATTGTTATCAGAAAAATTTTATTTCTTTTTAATTAAAATATCAATTTTATTCGGAGAAATATGTTTTATAAATTTAAGAATTATTTTCTCCCATAAATGTAAAACTCCTCATGTTTTTATATTTCCATATTAATAAGTTAGTTTAGTTCGTAATAAAAAGTTGTTCTTTTATCCACGTTTTCCATTATCTTTTTTTACAATTTTTTATACTTTGCTCAAGATTTGTGGTGCTTTACCATTATTTTATACTTTAAATCTTGCACATGCGTAAATAACGCGAAAATCTTAAATTTTAAAATCTTTATTTTATAGGAAAAAATAAATAATTTCGCATAAAAATTTTAACGATATCGCCGTTAAATTATTGAGGTTGCTCCTTTAAATTATAATTATACGTAAGTGTTCTAGTTTCACTTTGTGAATATCAAGTAGTGTAATAGAAGATAATGACATCTTTAAGCCTGTATCTATTTTAAATTATTACCAAATGCATGAAAAAAAAATTTAATTTCCTGTACTATGAATTAATCTCAAAATCTTACAGGAAAGGTTAGAATTGACTCTTGAGAAAAATCGTAATTTTACATATTTGCTTTTGATTTTGCTGTTATATAAGTAAAATAAAATTTTAAAATAATTAAATTATGTAACTTTAAAGAAAAAATTTTTCGCAGAGAAGGATAAATAAGACTTCAACTAATCCTGACACACACCCCAATTTCGAAATAATACCTTGTGAAGAGTTTTTCCATAGAAAACAATTTTTAATTTAGCTTTTAAATACCAAATGAATTTCACTTATTTTTTTGTAAAACAATTTAAAGTATAATAATCTCTAGAATTGGTATAATTTAATAATCTCTAAAATTGGCAAAAAAAAAAAAAAAAAACGGAAAACAAGCCCGGATTTCTTTCTAAAAAACCTCCCAAGATATTTTTTCATATAAATTAAACTAATTAATTAAAATTTATTCTGTATACTTAAGCATACAAAGAAAACAAAGGAAAACATTAAAAAAGAAAAAAAACATTTATAGAGATTCTTAGATTTTTACCATCTGAAAAAGAATTTTTCAATATAATAGGCTAATGTAAATCCAATAAAATTACAAGACAAATAAAAATTATTTCCTGAATAAATACATTAAAAAATTAATAAATTAATTTTACATGAATAGTTTTTTAAGTAAAGAATAATTTGATATTTGATTTTCAAAACTCAACAAACATGCTAGTAAATATTTATATTGGCATAAATATTGAAATCTACAAGAAACACATAGTGGACAGAAATATAAATTACTGCTAATATATTTTTAAGGTCGAAACTCCAGATTTTCAAAAGTTTAAATTTTCGTTTTCAATGAAGCGATGTTAGTGAAGAAATGATATATTAACCACATGTGAATTGTACAAAGGAAAGAAGTTCATGTGTTTTCCTAAAATTTGGAGTTAATTAGTACTCGATCCCCACCGTTTCGATTCCAGGAAGACAATTCCCCATAGGGGGATTTAACACAGGGCTAAAGAAATTAATACTGCATACTGCACCGATATTTTGAGGGAAATTTCCACCTTTCGTTTAATTCAATCAGCTGCAAGATGCATTGTTTTGGCCAAAGGGGACAACTAACAGGAAACGCGTTTTCCGTAAGAATTTTCTCACGAGTATAAAGTGGCACTAGCCTTAAAGGCTATAATAAAGCTCGAGATAAACATACACGTGCTTTTACTTTTATTTTTAGACGATGGATAATAATTTCACAGTCTTAATAAGAACTGAAACTGATCTTTCTATATCGCTTCTTGTGTGTGTGTGTGTGTGACAACTTAAGTCAAATTCTTCCAATTTTCATTAATAATATATCAGTTTTATGCAATTTTTTTTTTTTGGAGTAAGGTTTCACTATGTTATTGTAGTCAAAATAAGATTAAATTTCCACATTTTGTATTACAAAAGGAAATCAAAAATATTAACGAAATATATTACTCGTGAAATAAAATAACCTAATCTCTTATGAGAAATTAAATAATAAGTCAAATAATATTTCAGAACACTAAAATTTCGAAAATAATTTTGACGTTTTGAATTTTTGAATAATTATCACATCCAGTGGAGTCACTGGTCAGTGGATATTCATTAAGCTTTTTTTTATTTTGAGTACAAGAAATTTAATTGCTTTGTTAACATTATATTTACCACTTTCACTAGCATAAAACTTGACTTAGCCTGTATAACAATTAGGACTCATAAAGGGAACTGTGTATCTTGGAGTATTTACAAAATTAAATAAGGTCATGTGCTTACTTTTTTTTTTTTTGTAATCTTCCTGAGTTAGTAGATCCAAAATTTACCATACAACATTGACACAAATAATCTGATTAATAACTTTATTCTAAATTTAAAAACGGAATTGACCAATTAAATTTTCTAGAAATTTCATATGAAATAATTAAAGTATATTTCCGTTATTTACACATTTTTTAGATTTGTTGCACAAAACAACAGTATCACAAATATTGAGCAAAATATGCAACTTAAAAAAAAGGATTTAAAAAAAACGAAAAACGAAAATCGAACTTATTAAGAAACGAAAATCGAAAGTAAGGTTAAAAGTACACAATTTTAAAAGAAGTTGAGCTATGCAAAATTATTATTAGAAAATCTAATAAGTGTTTCTTTAATGGCAATCTCCATTAGCTTTTTACTCGTCATTTTTCATGAACTACCTCTTCTCTTTTCCAAATCTAATTTTTCCATGACATTTTTTCTTCTGGATATGACTATTTTTCTTCTGGATATGGAAAAGCAAAGGCTATTAGAGCATTTACTATGTGGTGTCAAACAATATATAACTGACAATACTTTGTTTATTAAATAAAATGAGTTAATATCTTATATAAAAATTAATATCATGTTAAGTATATACAATATTTTGCCAACATAATATTTAATATCTATAAAAACTTAGAAAGAACCCACAATGATTCCACCATAAATCTTCCTATAACGAACTCATTTCTCACAAACGGTACCGTTACAGTGCACTACTTCGTTTCTAGCAAAAGTTTCCTCACCAGCCACTATAAATTGTTAACATAGGCAATTATTTGACTTTACTACATTTTTTTTCCTTATTTTTTCTTCAACCTAAACCTTTATAATATATATATGTAAATTCAGAATTTATTGTTTTACTTTTTAATTTTGAATTTTGTTAATCTGTGCTTAAATCGTTACTGTCTCATACTGCAAAAGCAGGTTAGATATGAAACTTGCATATTTGTTTAGTTAGCATATCCTTGTCACATTGCTTATGTTATAAAACAAATCCGTTTAATTAAACACTTTGAAGCTCTTAAATACTTATAATAATTTTTTTTTATCTAACTTATAAATTTAATTCGGAATATTAGTAACTGAAAGTTTTTCAATAGTGAAATTTTAAGAAGACCCGCCCCTGACCTCATTCTATCTAATACGCCAATCAGAATTAAGACCATTCAACATCAGCTATCCAATGAAGTTTGCCAGATCAGGGTCCTCACAAAAACTGCCAAGCGCAAACTATTTCTCTCATAGCACTTGCTCTTTGCTTGCACTTTGCTAGCTCTTTGCTATTGGAAGCGTTTTCGAATTTAAACTCTTATTTTATCATTTATTC
Organism: Latrodectus elegans; assembly: GCA_030067965.1. Classification (NCBI taxonomy): domain Eukaryota; kingdom Metazoa; phylum Arthropoda; class Arachnida; order Araneae; family Theridiidae; genus Latrodectus; species Latrodectus elegans. Next base: position 58,450,094 of record CM057815.1, read on the forward strand.
TTCCACAGTTTCATATTTACTTTTTAGTTTGAATATTTTCTTTTTATAATTATAAATATTTGATTAATCTTAAATATTTATATTATTTTAATCTAAATATTAATCTTAAATATTTATACATATTTGATTTTTATAAATTTGTTTTCTTCTTTTAAGCACATTTAATCATCCTTAGCTTTTTTAGTTTTAATATTTTCTTTAAATTCTATTTGCTATTAAGTAAAGATATGCATCCATTACTAAAACATTTCAGTAAATATTCAGCTCATCTTATACTTAATTCTAATGCTACGGTTATTTCCTTTTTAGGTGATCTTGGTCTCATTCCAACAAGAGAAGATGAGCCACCAACTTGCAAGTGTGGAGCCCCGATGAAAGTTCAGAATTATTCATCCGAGATTGGATTTAGGTATGTCTGCACAGCAAAAAATTCAGCAAACTGCACATGCACAGCAAGTCCGACTGCCAATACATTTTTTGAAGGAGCTAAAATACCCTTCCAGGATATTGTAGCAATCATATTTGATTTCGTTGCAAAAGAGAAGATCAGTACGGTCATCACCGGGTTAAATAAATGGCGTTTACATCGTCGAGATATTGATCCAGACAATAAGAAGTTGTTGTCCATCTCAGCACAGACAGTCAGTGACTGGTTTTCTTATTGTCGTGAGATTTGTGAAGTTATCGTTTCAAATGATGAAAAATTACTTGGTGGGCCTGGTATGTAAACGATTTTATGTGTACAAAATTCTGTAATATTGTGTATTCAATTGTTATTTCAAGTAAAACATGGATGTTCCTTACATTGTGTTAAATGTTTTTAACACAATGTTTTTAATAACAGGAAAAAGTATTCTTTCTGGATGAAACCTTTTTGACCAAAAGGAAGTACAATCAGGGACGTTGTACTAAAAATCATACTATTACTGTCTTCGGTAAGTCTTTGGCCTCCTGCAATATGTAAATACTCATTTACTTATCTAATGTAAATTATTATTAATATTTAATGTAAATATTTATTTTTATACAGGCATTTATTGTCGTGAAGACAAAGAGGGCATATTTTTAAAGACTGATGGAAGGAAGAAAAAAGATCTGTGGCCTCTAGTTTCAAAATTTGTGCATCCAGAGACGAAATTCATATGCACTGATGAAGCCAAGCAGTATAAAGGGGTAGAGAAACTTTTCGACAATGCTACACATTTAACAACAAATCATTCACGTGGAGTATTTGTAGACCCGGAAGATCCTATTAATAGCATTAATGCTTTAGAAAATGAAAATAAACATTTTAAAGCGTCTCTGATAAGTAGACGAACAGGTACGCATATTAAGAATAGAATGAGATGTCATTATTAGTTGATGATTGTTTTGTACATTTTAGAGAATTCATATTTAATCTTGTATTATTGTTTTATATATTTTAGATAAACTACTCAGTCAGTACATGGCGGTTTTTTACTTATAGACGTAGAAGATTAGACCACTTGCCTGAATTAGAAGAAAAAATATATCAATTCATGAAAGACATTGCTCTTGTATATCCAGGTGAACAATTTTATATCCTAGATTTTTTGTATATTTGTTATACCCTGAATTATATGTTATACCCTGAATACCTCAATGTAATACATATATTCCATATTTAGGAAGAAAGAATGGAATGATAGTCCCTGGAATGAAGTTTAAAGAATTAAGCATCCTGACTGTAGAGTCTGGGAACTCCAAGAATTCATGCCTCCTCCAGCCAAGAGACTGAAGAAAGATTCAAATGATTCAGAAGACATTCCTTTTGTTGATGATCCAAATGATCTTGATTGGGATCTATCAAAAGATGAGTAAATTTTATTTTTTTTCTAGGATTGAGGGAGCTTTCCGGCCAAGTACCTCGTCTTCTTATGAATTAGAGTCGTTGGTTAGATTTGGCCTGATGATTAACAAATCAGAAATAAAAGATACAATAATGAATAATATTGAGGTAAGTGCTCCCAATATATATGTATATATGGTGCAGTAGGGCTACTGGCGAAGTCTCGACCTTACAGAGACAACGCATCGCAGAGACTACCTCATGGGTGATGTGGAAATGTCTCTAAATTTTATATTAAAATGTTCCTTTTCAATAATTTTGAATAAAGTCTAAAAGCATAAATGAAATCTGAATGCTGTGCTGATTTGAGTTATCTTTGTTTTCGATGATATCCAATGGAAAGTATTATATTAATTAATGGAAAGTATTATATTAATGGAAAGTATTATATTAATTGTGATTTACACAATAACAAATTTAGGATTTATATTATCAACTCAAAAATAATTTCTATAAATATATAAAAACAAAATGAAGTTATTATATAAGAAAAAACTAGTTTCTACCTATTTCATTTCAAGTAAAATCTTCTCAATAAATAAAAAGTTTGATAAATAATTAGTGCATAGTTTAATGACGATATTCTTACAGACGTTATAATTTTTATAAAATAATAAATATATACCATTGAAGTTCATTAATTTAAGAAATAATCAAAGGTTTATGATAAAATGCAGTTTAGAAGCCGGCATTTAGCAGTGATCAAAATCAATAAAAGCAACGAAATTTTAATTATAAATTATAAGTATTAAAAACGTTAAAAAATTTGAAAATTTTAACTTAATGGTATTTTACCAAATAACTAAGAAATTAATTCCCGTGACCCATAAAATGGAATAAAACCTAACTTATTTACAAAATAATAAAATTTCCATCAAAAAATAAAATTTTAATTCGCAAAAGTAAATGAAAGAAAGCGAAACTAAATTCCCACGAAAAGACAAAAACGTTCACGGTTAACAGTGACATTTAACGGCGTGGCAGTAGTCTCAGAGTCTGCTGCCACGTCCGTGGCAACTTTAACCCTCTGCCGTGAATTTAATGTACTCAGAGTCTGTTGCCACGGACGTGCAGCAGCCACTTCCTAAATTCACCCTTTACGGTTACAGTTTACGTTGATGCTATAAATTTGGTATCACTCTCGATTTAATAATAACCTTATAAATTTTAAACACTTTTTTATAAAAGCAAATTTAAGATCCAATATAAAAAAAGTTTTCATTATTTTCTGATGAAAAAAAAATCATATTGCATATTTAATTTAGTGGTTGTAGAAAAAATAACTTACCTACCTATTTAAATGTTAAGATTACAGAGAAAGTTTAACTGTACCCGTTTAACTGTTCATTTAATGGACTCAATTCATCGCTAGACGGCGCTGCAATAACTTGTCACGTGTCGAGTACCAAGCACAGATTGTTTACATATGTATTGCTATGCAATAGCATTTAAATTTATAGCTACTAACGTTTAAAATTTTCTTCATTTATTTTTTCAACTCCTAAACTGATTATATAAACAAATATATAGGTCTTTAACAACTCTTTAAATTTATACAATGTCAAATTCAATATTAAATAGACCTTTGAATATATATTATTTTACTAACTGCTCAATATTTGAATATGCTGAAAAGTTTTCCCAAATGAGTGGGAATAATACCATTTTAACGAAAATGAAAAAGGTAATATGTTATGGCAAGAGAAGTTTGTCAGCAAAATAGTTTTTGATGATATAATAGAAGATAATGAAGCAGCTTATTCTGTCTCGGCGACGGTGAAAGCCGAGATGAAAAAATCAGTGACCTATAAACCTACTGTTGTGATCACAATGAATGATAAGGTAAGTTGATCTTTAATTTTTTCTAAAATAATTTTAAATTATTTTAGAAATTATTTTAACTGTTAGCTTTATAAGCATAACTTTATGCTCAAATAAAATTATTTTTAATGTAGTTTATATTGCATCATCAGATGATATTAGGATATATTTAATGTAAATTAGGAATATACAGTAAGAGCAGAATATATTATGCAGTAGCTTAGAAATTATAAATTAACTTTCTAAACTGTGCAGCAGGAACCTTATAAAGAATGAACTTTAGTTAAATTTTATATAATAATCTTAGCATTTATGTAATAATAATCAGTAACTTCCACAATAAAATCTGAATGCTTGAAGGTCTTTTATGATAATTCATTGATATAAGTGTTGTATTCTTATGTAAATATATAAGAAATCATTTCATTGAAGCATATTTATATGTGCAGTAATTAAATGGGAGTTTTTAGAAAATTATAGGCCTGAGAGTTTTTTTCATTGAATATTAAAATTTTTAGTTAACTTGGCAAAAACTTTATATTACTATTAATACTTAAAAGATAACTCTATTTGAATTTCTGATTCTATTATGCATAAAAAGTGTTATTAAGAGCTTTAATTTTAGAAATTCTGTGGGTCATATCTCTTTCTAGTTTTCATAAATAATTACAATAGATCCTGAAACAAAAATATGACTTTATCATTAATGAAAGATAACTAATGTTATTTTTATTATAGTTATTGTGTAAGCATTATGTAGTAATTAGACTGCATCAAATCAATCTTCAAAATATAATGGTTTGGCAAGATTTTACTTTTAAATGCATAGTTAGATAAAAATACATGTTTTGAAGAGTTGCTAAATGTAATTTGTGTTTACATAATTTACTGGCACAATGTTAGTATGTTTTACAAGTTAGTCTGAGCCTTTATTTTACCAGAATTATTCAGATAATTTTGTTAATCTTGAGATGGAATGCTCAATTAAATATTGAAGAAAATATTTAAGAGTGAAGAGTAAATTTCTGAAAGGTGTTGCATGATAACTGTTGAAGATGTACCAAGTAAATAACACACCATGATATTATTTTTTATCCTATGTTTAAGTATGCATTTGTATATATTTATATATTAAAATGGATTAAGGTGTGTACCACAATTTAGTAGTAAGGAATCATTTTAAATTTAAAAACATTTTACCAGTTTTTGTTTATTTATAATTTAAAAGTTAAGTATCGCTCTATTGCATTATTTTTATAAAAACTAAATTAAGTGGCACTCAACCTGTCCCTTATTGGTACGCAATAAGAGACAAGACCTTCAGTGCCCATATTTGTTTTCGTGACTAAACATGTGCCAGTTGATGCATTTATCTAAGTTAGTTGACCAGCCTAAAGCAAAATCCCTAGTTTTTAATCTGAAGCATGCTTCATATTCAATTTTATCGACTCACTGAAGCGATGAAAAGCTATATCAATCTTACCCAGCCTAAGGATAAGCAATAAAATATTTAATTAAATTTTCAATGATTCAAAATTTTAAAAAGAATTATATATTTATGTAGAAGTATGTAAAGCACATTTATTAAAAAGTTAGGCAATGGAAACTAAATTTAGTTAACACATTTTTATTTATTCTTACAGGTGAAAACTGCTTCTTGCACTTGTGCTGCTGGAGGATGCCAGCATGTTGCAAACATGTGTTTGCATTATTACAAGGGTTAGAAGATTATTCTTCAAAGAAATTGTATGATGCACCAACTGAGAGGCTCCAAACATGGCATCAACCCAAAGTAATAAAAACTGTTCCCGTTAAAGCATCTGCAATTTTCAGGAACAAATGTGAAGATGTACAGTTATCAAACACTGAGTTCAAATGGAATTGCTTAGTAGATTTTAGTTTACCAGTGTTTGATGCTCTTAGAGAGAGTAAAGAAATTAAACAAAATTTAACACTTCCTTTACCAGCTGTAGTTTATGCTGGTAATTCCATCATTCCTTTTACTGGTGAAACAAACTTAGATGTAAATAAGATAATATTTTACCATCAAAATTATAGTTTCACCTTAGAGGAATGCATGGATATAGAACAAAGAACAATTGGCCAAAACATGCAAGAATGGCATGAGGTAAGAAAATACAGACTTACCTCAACAGACATTAAATCAATTATAAGTCGGCGGGGTGAATATTCAACATTAGCTTGCCAAATTTTTAAAAATAAAAGTAGAGATATTTCTTCTATTCCAGCAGTTAAGTATGGATTAGAAAAAGAAAGCTACGTAAGAAATTATATACAACAAAAATATTCAAACTATATTCTAAGAAAAACTGGAGTAATAATTAACCCAGTTTTCCCTCATTTGGCAGCATCACCTGATGGTTTACTGTGTAAACCTGGAAATACTGAAGTGATGCTGATAGAAATTAAAACAATATATAATGTAGAAAATTTAACGCTAAAAGAACTGTGCACTGCTAGAGTTGACTTCTGTTTAGAAATTGTTAGTGATGCACTAGTTCTTAAAAAAGAACACAAATATTATGCTCAAATCCAGTGCCAATTAGCATGCTCTAATCTACATAAATGAACTGGGCAAAGGTATTTATAAAAGTATTTGTTGGCTCATACCAAGGTGGATAGAGACTTTGATCAATAGACTCTATCCGAACATCACATAGATCTGTGAGCCACAGATGTGTTTTGGCTCGTGTGAGAAAAGGCGGGATGCTCAATGGACGAGCATCATATAGTCTTTTAAGGGAGGCATTAGGTACCAAGGAACGTAAGGGATGGTCAGGGGTAGACATGATCTTAGCATAATAATTGAGAGATTGCTGCATCCGTCTCAGGTCTAACGGTAGTTGATGACATACAGCATATAGACTCTGGACGGGTGATGTGCGGAATGCACCAGAACATATCCTCAAAGCAGAGTGATGAACTGTGTCCAGTCTTCGTAAAACAGAAGATCTAGCCGATCCATAAACAACACATCCGTAGTCAATGCGGGATAAAATCAATGACTGATAAATTCGAAGAAGTGATGTGCGATCTGCACCCCAAGATGTATTTGACAACACCTTGAGGATATTAAGCGATCGCTCACACTTGTTCCGCAGATGCAGAACATGCGGAAGAAAGGTTAATTTTCGGTCAAAGATTATTCCCAAAAATTTTATTTCACTGACTACTTGTATTGGAGTGTTGTTGATATTAATAACTGGATCATTATGCAGACTAGTCTTTCTACAGAAGTGGACACATTTACTCTTGCTGGGTGATAAGGTATGGCCATTTTCAGCACACCATGCAGCAAGTTTGTTAATTGCTGTTTGCAGTTGTCTCTCAATTAACCGAATATTTGACCCCTGACATGATATTTGCAGGTCGTCAACGTAAAGTGTACCATTTACAGTTGATGGTAAGTGATTCAAGATGATACTAATGAATAAATTAAAAATGGCGACACTTAAAATGGAGCCTTGGGGAACACCCTCGGCTTGAATAAAAGTATTGGAAAATACAGTTCCAATACGAACTTTAAAGATACGGGAGCTTAAAAAATTTTGTAGGAATATCGGTAAATTACCCCGAAAGCCAAAATCATATAATGAACGGAGAATTCCATATCGCCATGTACGGTCGTATGCCTTCTCGATGTCAAAGAAAATGGAGACCAGATGGTTCCTCCGCACAAAAGCATTGCGGATTTGGGTCTCCAAATATGTGATATTATCAAGAGTGGATCTCCCTTTTCGGAAGCCACTCTGATTGATATGTATACATTTATTTTTTTCTAAGACATATACGAGACGGGCGTTGACCATACGTTCGAGAGTCTTACACAAGCAACTCGTCAGAGCTATTGGTCGATAATTTGAAGGAACAGATGGATCCTTACCAGCCTTCAAGATCGGAATCACTATTGCTTCACACCATAATGATGGGAATTTATTTTCAGTCCAGATCCTATTGAACAAATAAAGTAAATTCAATAGGAGTCTGGATTTAAATGCTGAAGCATCAGATAACTGATTCCGTCAGGTCCTGGACTGGTATTATTAGCCTGCTCTAATGCTCTCTTCAATTCCAACATCCGAAATTCACAGTTGTAAGGCAAAGCTTGTCCATGGTTGAAACGAATTGGTGTTCGCTCAGCACGAATCTTTGTCCTTAAAAAAGAAGGACTATAAGAGTCGTTGCTGGAGACACTAGCAAAGGTTTCACCAAGAACGTTAGCGATGTCCTTAGGAGAAGAGTGTACAGCAGCTCCGGATTTCAAAATAGGAATGGAAAATTCTCTATAAATTCCATTGGCTGCTTTCACGCTTCTCCACAACTGCTTACTGGATGTGGAAGAAGTAATTGAGGACACATGGCGAGACCAGGATTCCTTCTGACTTCGACGACGAGTTCTGCGAGCTAATGCTTTTGCTCTCTTAAAGGCTATAAAATTCTCCGTTGTGGGGTATCTTCTGAATAACCCCCATAACCTCCTCTGTTTCTTATAGGTTTTTTGACATTCATTATTCCACCAAGGTTTGCAACGCCTGTGTGATATAGGGGAACTCTTAGGTATTGATGAATCAGCTGCATTAATAATCGTTTCGGTGACTTTACATACGGCATCATCAATCTCAGCGATCGTAACCATTTTCTTATCAATACCTGCCAATTGTGTAAATAACGTCCAATCTGCCCGACTGTACACGTAAGTAGGTAGACGTTGTTCTACACTACTACCTCCAGTCTGGGAGATGACGAGAGGAAAATGATCGCTATTATGCAGATCATTTCCTACATTTAAATTTAACAATGGCAGAAGAGATGGGGAACAAATGGCAAGATCGAGAGAATGAAATGTTCTCGTGGGTACATGGAAATATGTTTTCTCGTCGGTATTAAGCAGACAGAGACTGTTATCAGAAATAAAACGCTCTATCTGCCGACCGCGAGAATTAGTATCATCATTTCCCCACAAAGAACTGTGGCCGTTAAAATCACCTAACAGTAGAAATGGAGTTGGCAGCTGATCCATTAATGCATCGAGTTCCTCTTGACGGATGACATCATGTGGTGGTAAATATAAACTACAGACAGTTAATAAGCATGTAGTATGAATTCTTACAGCAACTGCCTGTAGAGTAGTATTCAATGCATGGGCAGTGCTGGGGTAAGCATTAGATGTTAATATACAAACACCTCCAGACACTGCACCATCATCACCACAATCTTTTCTAAAGCATGTAAACCCTCGCATGGAAAAGTTATTGCTTGACTTCAGGAATGTCTCCTGAAGTGCAACACATGCGGGGTTGTATGCTAAAATTATAGACTTGATGTCATCGTGATGAGAACGCAAACCATGGCAGTTCCAAGAAACTAAGGAAGTTATTGTTGAGTTAGAAAAGCTCCTTTCCCGGAGCCGGAAAGCATGTCATCTGACATCTCCTCCAAGGAGAGATCTTCGTCAGAGGGATGTAGATATACAGCGTCAGCTTCCAGGGATAAGGCTTTACGGGTGGATATGGAGGGTCTAGGGTTGCCCTCCTTTGCAGATTTTAGTTTTAAAGCCTTTAGGGCTTTAGATCTAGCCGTTGGAGCTTTTCTACGGACAGTAGTTGCTGATGTTGATTTTGACTTTTTCTCAGTATTAAGGGGTAATTTAACAATTGGAAGTGACAGAGCATCAGTTTGAGTACTAGCCGTTCTAGTGACCTTGGCGGCAACAGTTGCATAGCTAACTCCTGCTTGAGGTGTACGAGCGGTAACAGCACGTCTCGCCTCGGGATATGAGCAATTGTTCTTAACTTTTGTGGTTGTGATCTCCTTTTCCAGTATCCAGATAGGACAACTTCTAGCGTAGGAGGGGTGGTCACCTTTACAATTGACACACCTCTCCTTTGCAGTACAAGACAAGCTGTCATGGCCAACTGCTGCGCAGCGAGCGCAAGTCAGTTTGCCCCTGCAAGCCGCTTTGGAGTGACCAAATCTCTGGCACTGGAAACAACGCAAAGGATTTGGAATAAATGGCCTGACGGATAGATGCATATACGCAGCTTTAATATGCTGCGGTAGGTCTGGCGTCGCAAATGTCAGTACGAGATGTTTAGTATTAATAACTTGCCCATCACGTCTGACAGTTATGCGTTTTACAGCACAGACCTTTTGATCTTTGAGATTTTCTAAGATCTCGTCCGCAGACGTATTTAACAAATCCCTGGCGGATACCACACCACGTGAAAAGTTAAGATTATTATGAGGTTGGACGGACACCTCAAGGTTAGCAAGCATGTTCATGCTGCTTATAAGAGTAGCTTGTGCATCTGATGCAACTTCTACCATTAGATCTCCAGAACGAAGTTTCCGTATGCTCTTCACTTCTCCGATATTTCCAGCAATTGCTTTTGGATTAGGAAAGGATACATTATCGAATGTACCCTCCTTCCTTTTCACAATATAAAATTTAGCTTTTAAAAGTTTCCAGGTATGCTCCGTGGGAGAAGAAAAATAAACGTTTCCATATTTAACATGGAAAATTCGGGACCTGACGGCACCGCCCACCACCGAGCCCAACAAGGGGATGCAGACCAGCTGCACCAGTGCTAGCCAGGTCCTATACGCTCACAGTACATCCCTGAGATGGCCTCCACCCTTAACGAGTCATCCAGCAGATGTACCGATCGCTTGATCCATAAAGCCGATTGATGTGCTGAGGACCACAACACACCTCCCGTTTACCTGAAGCAGAGGCCAAAGCAATGTGTTGGTCTCAGAGGCCTCAATTACCAGGATCCTCCTTTCCAGGGACACGGGTCTCCACGCACGGCAAACACGTGGGTGATTTAGTCCTCAAGAGTAGCTAATAGCAACAGAGCGGCGAAAGCTACTCAAGGGGAGCCCTCAACCTCTTTCGAGGCAACCACAACGAGGGAGAAAAGGAAGAAAAAGCAGAAGAGTAGAAGAGAGAAGAAAATAAAGAAGAGGAAAGATCACTAGGGTACCTCGGGATTGTGACACCCGTGTTTACCTAAAGAAGGTAAACCCCCTGAGGGGGAAGTCAGAAGGAGTCTTGGTCTCTTTACGTATCTTCAATTACATCATCCACATCCAATAAGCAGTTGTGGAGAAAAGTGAAAGCAGCCAATGGGATTTATAAGGATTTTTCAATTCCTATTTTAAAAAACGGAACTGCTGTATACTCTTCTCCCGAAGACATTGCTAATATCCTTGGTGAAACTTTTGCGAGCGTCTCAAGCAACGACTCTTATGGTCCTTCGTTCTTAAGGACTAAGAGTTGTGCTGAGCGAACACCAATTCGTTTTAACCATGGTGAAGCCTTGCCTTACAACTGTGTATTTCGGATGTTGGAGTTGAAGAGAGCATTAAAGCAGACCCATGACACCAGTCCAGGACCAGACGGAATCAGCTATCAAATGCTTCGAAATTTAAGTCCAGACTCCCTATTGAACATATTACTTTTGTTTAATAGGATCTGGACTGAAAGGAAATTTCCATCAATTTGGAACGAAGCAATAGTGATTCCGGTACTTAAGGCTGATAAAGATCATTTCGATCCTTCACATTACCGACCAATAGCTCTGACGAGCTGCTTCTGTAAGACTCTCGAACGTATGGTCAATGCCCGCCTCGTATATGTCTTAGAAAAAAATAAATGTATACATATTAATCAGAGTGGTTTCCGAAAAGGGAGATCCACTCTTGATAATATCACATATTTGGAGACCCAAATCCGCAATGCTTTTGTGCGGAGGAACCATCTGGTGTCCATTTTCTTTGACATCGAGAAGGCATACGACCGTACCTGGCGATATGGAATTCTCCGTTCACTATCTGATTTTGGATTTAGGGTAATCTACCGATATTCCTAAAAATTTTTAAGCTCCCGTATTTTTAAAGTCCGTATTGGAACTGTTTTTTCCAATACTTTTACTCAAGCCGAGGGCGTTCCCCAAGGCTCTATTTTAAGTGTCACTGTTTTTAGTCTTTTTCATCAGTAACATTTTACATCAATTACCACCATCAATAAATGGTACACTCTATGTTGACGACCTGCAAATATCATGTCAGGGGACTAATATGTTCATAATAATATATTTTACTGGAAAATGATGCTCTAGTCCAAGAGATTTTGGAATACTATGGTATCATTCCGAGAAAAACTCATTTCATAAAATGCCCTAAATGCAATTCAACTATGAAAGGAATTTTAAAAAAAGAGTACGAAAATTGGTTTTAGATACATTTGTTCGAATAATTATAAAAAAAAATGCACTGCAATGATAAATCCTACTGATAATACTGTATTAGAAAATAGCAAAATACCGCATAAAGATATTTTAACACTTTAATACTTTTTGTTCTTAAATGGAAGATAACAGATTCTTTAGAAAATATTAGTAATTGGCGAGGTAGGAGAAATAAAGTAAAAATGTCCTCAGAAACTATATGCGATTGGTTCAATTATTTCAGGAAGTAGCTGAAATTCATGCTTTCCATTGTTATAAACAACTTGGAGGTAAAGGTAAGATCTTATTTTAATTATTGTACCAGTTATTTGTAAATAAAAAGTAACTTCAGATTGATGGAACTGAATTAATATTTTTTATAGTAAATAGTCGAGTTTGTTATTTTGAAATATATTTAGGATAATTTTTAAGCTAATCTTATATTAATATGTATAGATGTTAATAAATATTTTTTATATGTTTCAGGAAAATCTATCATGGTTGACGAAACTTTTCTTACAAGGAGAAAATATAATCGAGGGAGAATAACTTCTAACCATACAACGACTGTATTTGGTAAAGATTAATTGAATATAAATATTTCTTTGATATTAATTTTTATTTATATAATAGTTAATCATTCGATTATTTTCACTGAAAATTATGCAATTTCTATTATTAGGTTTGTTTTATCGTGAAGACAAAGAAGGATTGTTCTTCATAAATAATGGGAAGAGAAAAGAGATTTGTGGCCGTTGATTTCAAAGTATAGTCTATTTTAGTTAAATACATTTATAATAACTGCTGTTTTTCAACTTGCTCTTTCCTGAGTAATAAATATGTCTATAATGATCTCTTATAATTAAAAGATAAAATTTCCTACTTATAACATTTTACAGATCATTTCTATACATTTATATTATTTATTAAATATTTAAAAATTAATATTTATTGATAACCAATTTTAAAACAGCATGCGAACTTTTGTTTAGATTATTCAGAACAGTTATATATATATAAAACTAAGTTATTTACTTGTATTTATTATTTATCTTAATTGTTCTTTAACTAATTTTTAATTTTACGCATTTATTCCAAAATTTCAGGAAATATATTTTGCGCGTGATTGAACTATAAATCATTTCAAATATCAAGCAAGGTATTATTTATGCTTTCCTTTATAGTATTATAATTTTTTTTAAAATTTTCTTGATCATGCTAGATCAATCATCATGGTATCAAAAATGAGTGGAACAAAATTGTAACGATTTTTATTTATTTGTTGTTTATTACTATTTTAAACAAGTCTTGGTTTCCAATGCAATTAAAATTTAAGTCTTTATTTTTATGAGTTGATTTAATATATAGCTAATTAAATTAAGGATTGTAAATATTAGTTTTTAAATTATAACATTAAATATATGATTAAAATATTAAATGAAAATTTTATAAAATGGTTTTAATATTTTTTTAAATAAAATAATAGTTAGAATTTTATTTTAAACCTTGAATTTATGTTTTTCAGATGTCTAGTACTTATTATAGCAATCTAGATGAAGAATCAAAAATGCGTTATATCTCAAAATTAACCATTGTTGGAGAAAGATTACCAGATCCATTAGATGATGATTTAAGAAAATTCTTATTTCAACGAAATAATTACAAAATATGGCCTAAAGTTTCTTTTGGGGATGTCTATATGTATCTTGTAGTAAAGAAATGCTTCTATACAAATGAAGCATTTGAAAATTATAAGGCGCTGGATTGCTACAATTTTATTTTAAGTGGAAAAGTCCATGATGTGAAAGTTTATAGATGTGAAAGCATAAAAATATGCATAATGACTTGCAGTGTGCAGGCAAGTCAAACATCTACAAAATTTCACATGCCATGGGCTGTTATTGAGTGTAAAAAATTTATTTAAGTGAAAACAGTCAAAATATATATATAAATTAATATATGCAACAGTAATTATATTCATTGCATCTGATGTCTTATTTGTTATAATAGTATATTTAGCATCTTTTTGCAAACGCTGTTTTTACACAAAATACATTTTTATGACAGGTATCTTAAACTCATTTTATTCAACTCCTTTAGCTTTTACATTTTTACTCTTTCGTATTGCAAAGTTTTGTTTTTTAAATGTATTCAAAGTAGATTACGTATAAAATTAGATAATTCAAGAACACAAAATCATGAATATGTAAATGAAATATCATAACTTGATAGAAAGGTAAGTTTCTAGTAAATATTGAAAATTAATATTTATTAATTTAAATTTTAAATAACTTTCGATTATTTAAATGAAATAATTAAAAATATAGCCCATAGATAAGTCATTTTATACTATCACACTTCCATTCAACTTATCATTTTATCAAAATAGTTAATTGCTATAAAAAAAGTATTAAAACCTCAAAAGTACATAAAATCTTCATAATATAATTTAATCAGTTGCAATAAAAAATAAATAAAAAGAATTAATTAAATAAATTTTAATTAAAAATAAAAGAATAGTTCTAAAATTATAAAATATCTTTAATAGGAAAAATTTATTTACTTTATAAATTTATTGCAATAATAGAAACAAAATTAAAAATTGTCTCTTTGAAAAAAATAAAAATCGCTAAATTGTTCACGTAATGTTATAATTTTTAATGTAGATTATAAGACTTTTTAAATAATTTATTTTATTAAAAATATCAATAAAAAAATTCGCTTAGTTCTTTTTCACTTGCTAATTTTTGAGGATCATTTCCTCAATAACCAGTTTCGTAACCCCAATAGAGCTTCTTTTTCTCGTCTCTGAATTTCCAAGAAAACCGACCAGATGTGTTTGCTTGGAACAACTTCGAGTTCCCGAGCTATTTAACGATACTAGAAATGCTACTTCAGCTGGGTTTACGAGGTACCTGGGTCCTGGGACCCTCACCCTCGACTGGAGCTGGAAAGGAATTGGTTAGCTAGAACTAATGTAATTGCTCAAAATAAACTTTCATACTTCATGCAATTCTCAGTTGTGAGACAGCCAATGAAACAAGGTAAAACTAAACACATGTGTGTGACCCTTCAAACATCTACATAATACTGTTACAAGAAAACCAATGAAAAACTCCTAAACTTGTCATGTGACTAACCTCATAACTAAATTGTTCCAAATTGTTGTCAGTTGCTAGAGAACCAATAAGTAATTTCAGATTGATCACGTGATTAGTCAACAAAAAACCGTTATTTTATAACGGTTTTTAGAACTCGTTATTTTTATGGAACGTAACGTTGATAACTAGTTATCAGAAAATAACTGGTTTTGCCATCTCTAGGGTAATATTTCCTTTTCAGAAATCCTGACAATTCTTCAACGAGTTGAGTTGAGTTAACTTGTGCTTAAATATTTATAAATTCTTTATGCATGGAAGTTTCTGTAAAGTGTAGAAAGAGGACGCTACTACCCTGGCGCTCTAGACAACTTCCTGCTTACTATTCCATTATTGTCTTATACTATTGTGCTTGTCTCCTGTAGTTTCCATTGCTTTTGAGAAATATTCATTTAAAAGTAATTATCCTATAAAATTTCTTGAAATGCAGAAAGCAAAAAGATAGCAGTTGTTGCGTAATATTTGGTTGCAATATGCGAGCTGGAACAAATTTACTTTGCCAAGTGAAAATGTTCAGATTTCCAATGAAACCTGATTTACAATCCTTAATTTAACTAGATATATATAAAATCAACTCTTAAAAATGAGACTTAAATTTTAATTGCTATAAAAACCAAGATTTGTTTAAAATATTAATAAACAAGTAAATAAACACATCATTACTATTTTGCTATACCAAAACATATTCATACATTCTAGCATGATCAAGAAAATTTTAATAAAATTTATAATGCTATAAATGAAAGTACAAATAATACTTGCTTAATATTTAAAATGATTTATTGCTCAATCGCGCGCAAAATATATTTCCGGAAATTTTGGAATGAATGCATAAAATTAAAAATTAGCTAAAGAAGAAAATGATCAACAATTGCGATAAATAATAGCAAGAGTTAAAATGTGGGTTACAATATACAATTCATTAACAATAGATCCTAATATCACCAATAAGAGTGATTCCCCGAGAAATATTGTAATCCATCAGAATTATTTAAGTAAAAAGTAAAAAAGTTTTTAAAAATTTAAAGGGAAATGATCACTATTGTAGAGGTCATTTCCGACAGCAAAATTCAGCAATGGCAAGAGTGATGGAGAACATATAGCTAAGTCCAGAGAGTGAAATGTCCGTGTAGGTTCGTGAAAATAAGTTTTCTCGTCGGTATTCAGCAGACAAAGGCAATTGTCAGATATGAACTGCTCTATCTGACGACCGTGAGAATTCGTATCTTCACTACCCCACAGAGTATTATGTCCATTAAAATCACCTAGAAGCACAAATGGAGCTGGGAGTTGGTCAATTAAATCATCTAGTTCCTCCGAATTTACGACGTCATGTGGTGGTAAATACAGGTTGCAAACAGTGATCAGACAGGTTACGTGAATTTTCACTGCTACAGCTTGTAATGTAGTTCTTAGTTGATGTGCTGTACTTGCATATGAGTTTGATGTGAATATGCAAACTCCTCCAGATACAGACGCATCACCACCATTATCCTTTCTGAAGCATTGAAACCCACGCAGTTTGGTGTTAACAGTGGGCTTCAGGAATGTTTCCTGGAGAGCCACACATGCGGGGTTGTAGCGAGAGATAACAGATTTGACGTCGTCTATTCGAGAACGAAAACCTCGACAATTCCATGAAACAAAGGAAGTCATTAATGGGATGAATGTTATTCACCAGCAGTACTCATCTGAGTTTCTGATGAATCCTCAAAACTATCTCTATCTGAAGGATAGAGTTTAACTGTATCTTCTTCCAACGCTAACCTGGCTTTTCTTTCTGTCAAGGAAGACCTACGAACGCCTTCCTTGGCAAGTTTTAATTTTTTCGCTTGAGATGCTCTTGATTTTGCAAGAGACAGTTTGTGCATAGCGGTTGAAGATTTTGTATCTTTTGGCTGGGGAGATGGCTTTATTGTATTTTCTAAAACAGGATCAGTTTGGGTGCAGCAAGACCTAGTTACTTTCTTAGTAACAGTCGCATAGCTGATACCTGGCTGTGGTGTACGTGCGGCGACAATTCGTCGAGCCTCCGGATAAGACACACTATTTTTGATTTTGACGGAAGTAATTTCTTTTTCCAACTGCCATGATGGGCAAGATCGTGAATAGGCAGGATGGTCGCCTTTGCAGTTGACACAAACCTCCTTAGCATTGCAGGTTACGCTATCGTGGCCAACGTCTGAACAACGGGCGCACGTAAGTTGACCTCTGCAAGCTATTTTTGAATGACCAAATCGTTGGCATTGAAAACAGCGCAGCGGATTTGGAATATACGGCCTCACTGAGCATCTCATATATGCAACTTTAATATGTTGTGGCATAGTTGGAGTGCTAAATGTCAAAATGAGGTGTTTTGTATTAATTGTTACACCATCTCGATTCAGTGTTATCCGTTTCACAGCGCATACATTTTGGGATTTTAAATTTTCGAGTATTTCGTCTGTTGATGTATATATGAGGTCTGCTGCAGAAATCACTCCCTTGCAAAAGTTTAATGTTGTGTGGGGCTGTACGACAACATCCACATTACCAATTGATTTGAATGATTGTATTAATATAGCTTGTTTTTCAGAAGCAATCTCAACTAAAATATCTCTTGTTCGTAGCTTACGAATATTTTTCACTTCACCTAGATAGGATGAAATGCTCTTTTCAATTAGAAAAGGCGAGACAAACTGGAAAGAACCACCTTCAGTTCTTTTAACAATGAAAAATTTGGCGTTTAACATTGACATTTGTTGCTCCAAAGGGAGAGAGGAATTTATAGATTTGTTCATATAGTATAGCTTAAAATTCAGGGACTAGACGGCACCACCCACCACGGAGCCCTACGAGGGGATACAGGTTATTGTACCAGTGCTAGTCAGTCCCTATACGCTCACAGTACATCCCTGAAGTGGTCTCCACCCTTAACGAGTCACCCAGTAGATGTACCGATCGCTTGATCCATAAAGCCGATTGATGTGCTGAGGACCACAACACACCTCCCGTTTACCTGAAGCAGAGGCCAAAGCAATGTGTTGGTCTCAGGAGGCCTCAATTACCAGGATCCTCCTTTCCAGGGACACGGGTCTCCACGCACGGCAAACACGTGGGTGATTTAGTCCTCAAGAGTAGCTAATAGCAACAGAGCGGCGAAAGCTACTCAAGGGGAGCCCTCAACCTCTTACGAGGCAACCACACTGAGGGAGAAAAAGGAGAAAAGCAGAAGAGTAGAGGAGAGAAGAAAATATAGAAGAGGAAAGATCACTAGGGTACCTCGGGATTGTGACACCCGTGTTTACCTAAAGAAGGTAAACCCCCTGAGGGGTAACTGACACCAGGAGTGGGAGTTCGGGAATTAACTGTGCGACGAGCTTCTGCATAGGAGACATTGTTTTTAATTTTGAAGGTGACAATTTCTTTTTCCAGTTGCCAAACGGGACAAGATCTAGAATAAGAAGTGTGGTCACCTTTACAGTTGACACACATTTCTTTAACTTTGCAGGTAGTGCTATCATGGTCGTCAACTTGAGAACAGTGGGCGCAAGTAGGTTTCCCTCTGCAAGCCATTTTAGAATGTCCATAGCGTTGGCACTGGAAGCATCTTAGAGGATTAGGTATAAAAGGCCGTACAGAACATCTCATATAAGCCACTTTGATGTTTTGTGGCAAGTCTGGTGTAGAGAAAGTCAAGATGAGATGCTTTGTATTAATAACAATGCCATCTCTCTTTATCGTTATTCTTTTCACAGCGCAGACTTTTTGTGATTTCAAATTTTCCAATATTTCCTCGGTGGGCGTGTGAAACAAGTCCTCCGAAGAAATAACACCTCGTGAAAAATTTAGATTTCTGTGTGGTTCAACACTTACAGCAATGTCACCAATTGTTTGCATGTTTTTCATCAGAATTGATTGTTTTTCCGATGCAGTTTCTACTAGCAGAACACCCGAACGCAATTTCTTGATGGATTTAACTTCTCCAAGGTAAGACGTTATAGCTTTTTCAATCAGAAAAGGAGAAACATATTCAAATGTATTTCCTATTCTTTTGATAACAAAAAATTTTGCAGTACATATTTCCATTTGTTGCTCCCGAGGGAGTGAAGAGAATGTGTTTTTATCCATATAGGATTAATATAAATTCAGGGACCAGACGGCACCACCCACCACGGAGCCCTACGAGGGGATACAGTTTAGTTGTATCAGTGCTAGTCAGTCCCTATACGCTCACAGTACATCCCTGAAGTGGACTCCACCCTTAACGAGTCACCCAGTAGATGTACCGATCGCTTGATCCATAAAGCCGATTGATGTGCTGAGGACCACAACACACCTCCTGTTTACCTGGAAGCAGAGGCCAAAGCAATGTGTTGGACTCCAGGAGGCCTCAATTACCAGGATCCTCCTTTCCAGGGACACGGGTCTCCACGCACGGCAAACACGTGGGTGATTTAGTCCTCAAGAGTAGCTAATAGCAACAGAGCGGCGAAAGCTACTCAAGGGGAGCCCTCAACCTCTTTCGAGGAAACCACACTGAGGGAGAAAAGGAAGGAAAAGCAGAATAGAGGAGAGAAGAAAATAAAGAAGAGGAAAGGTCACTAGGGTACCTCGGGATTGTGACACCCGTGTTTACCTAAAGAAGGTAAACCCCCTGAGGGGTGGCCACGATAGCTCGAACTGCACGGCAAAGGAGGCATGTGTCAACTGTCATGGTGACCATCCCTCCTATTCTCGAAGTTGTCCTCAGTATGTACTGGAAAAAGAGATAGCCACAATTAAGGTTAACAACAAGTGCTCCTATCCTGAGGCAAGACGACTAGTCACTTCGCGTACTCCACAGGCAGGAGTCAGTTATGCCACTGCTGCCAGAAAAGTCTTTAAATCGAGCAGCACCCTAACTGAATCTGTTTCTATTTCCCCAGTGAGATTACCCCAATCATCTGAAAAGCCAAAGTTTAAAAAAACTCCTACGTTTTCTAGAAAAGCCCCTTTTGTGAAATCAAAAGCGGAGAAAGCTTTGAAATTAAAAAAATCAAAAACGACTTCAATTTCCACCCGTAACGCTTTTTCTTGCCTGGAGACTGACGCGGTTTCACTATTTCCCTCGGACGATGATGGTTCGTTCGAGGATATGACAGAAGACCCGCCTTCCAGCTCCAGTAAAGGAGCTTTTCAATTTAAAAAATAACTTCCTTTATTTCTTGGAACTGCCATGGTTTGCGTTCACATCTTGAGGACATCAGGTCTCTAATTACAGATCATAATCCCGCATGTTTTGCAATTCAGGAAACATTCCTGAAGTCTTACAATAACTTTTCCATGCGCGGATTTAACTGTATTAGGAAAGACTGTGGTGATAATGGCTCAGTGTCTGGAGGTGTTTGTATATTAACATCTAATACTTACCCCAGCACTGTCCATCAATTGAATACTACTCTACAGGCTGTTGCTGTAAGAATTCATACTTCATGCTTATTAACAGTCTGTAGTCTATATTTACCACCACACGATGTCATACGCCAAGAGGAACTCGATGCATTAGTTGACCAGCTGCCTTCACCATTTCTGTTACTCGGTGACTTTAACGGACATAATTCTTTGTGGGGAAGTGATGATATTAATTCTCGCGGTCGGCAGATAGAACAGTTTATTTCTGATAACTGTCTCTGTCTGCTTAATACCGACGAGAAAACATATTTCCATATACCCACAAGAACGTTTCATTCCCTCGATTTGGCCATCTGTTCTCCATCTCTTCTGCCATTGTTAAATCTAACAGTAGGAAATGATCTGCATAATAGCGATCATTTTCCTCTCGTCATCTCCCAGACTGGAGGTGGTAGTGTAAGACAACGCTTACCTACTTACGTGTACAGTCGGGCAGATTGGACGTTATTCACACAGTTGGCAGTTGTTGATTATAAAATGGTTTCAGTCGAGGATATTAATGAAGCCGTATCAAAAGTCACCGAAACAATTAAGAATGCAGCTGATAATTCAATTCCTAAGAGTTCCCCTACACTACACAGGCGTAGCAAGCCGTGGTGGAATAAGGAATGCCAAGAGACATACAAAAAACAGAGGAAGTTATGGGGGTTATTTAGGAGATACCCCACAACGGAGAATCTTATCACCTTTAAGAGAGCTAAAGCCTTAGCTCGCAGAGCTCGTCGTCGAAGTCAGAAGGTTGGTTGGTTGGGTTTTATGGCACAAGGTCCAAAATTGGACATGCTGCGCCAAGAGTAACTTTTTGTAGCTTCATTTTATCTTAATTTTTTTAAAAATTATTATTATTATTTTTTGTTAAACCCAAACGCAAGCAACATTAAAAATTTTAAAAAACAAAAATCTGTGTAAATGTTATTTTAAAATCACATTCTAAAATATAAAAGAAAAAAATCAATTATATATACAATTTTAAAATTTAAAATGAAAATTTAAATAAAATGTATAAAACCTATTGCCCTCAAGAAAGCGAATAGGTTTCTATGGGGTGGATCCCCTATTATGTCAGATAAAATTATAAAATCACTTTTAAAAAAGTGTAAACGTTGTTGGTTAAAATTATGACATGAAATTAAAATATGATAAACATTGAATGGTTCATCACACGTTTCACACCATGGATTTAATTCGCTTAAAAACAAATGTCTGTGTGTGAAACGTGTGTGTCCGATACGAAGGCGAGTCAATCTTACATCTGCACTTCGTAACGGTAAAACAGGTAATGAGATGAGAGATGAAAAGATGGTATGCAACTTGTTGTCAACCTGCAAGTTCCATGATTCCTGCCAAAGACTATATATGAAAGTTTTTATATCTTTTCTCACATCTGAGAGAGGGACCGATGGTAAAATAAGGTCTGATGCAGTCTTTGCAGCTGCATCTGCTCTCTCATTTCCTTCAAGACCCATGTGGCTTGGTATCCAACAAAATACAATTTCTTTTCCCTTGCCAGCAAGGGAATCCAATGCTTTGAAAATTCTCGACACAACAGGATGACAGGTAAGACTATTGTTTTTCAAGGCTTCAACAATACTCATGCTGTCAGTATATATACAAAATTTATGACAATCATCTGTATTCACGTGCTGAAGTGCATAGTAGATTGCCGTTGCTTCAGCAGTAAAGATGGAGCAGGATGAATGTAGGCTGTAGCTAAAAGAAGTGTTATTGATAAAAACTCCACAGCCCACATGTCCTGCGGTTTTCGATCCATCCGTGAATACAGGTTTGTAAGATTGGTACTGGCAGCGATGAGAATGGTATAGCTGCTGAAAAACAATAGGTGTTGTGTCGGATTTTCTGAACTGGGCAAAGGTATTTATAAAAGTATTTGTTGGCTCATACCAAGGTGGATAGAGACTTTGATCAATAGACTCTATCCGAACATCACATAGATCTGTGAGCCACAGATGTGTTTTGGCTCGTGTGAGAAAGGCGGGATGCTCAATGGACGAGCATCATATAGTCTTTAAGGGAGGCATTAGGTACCAAGGAACGTAAGGGATGGTCAGGGGTAGACATGATCTTAGCATAATAATTGAGAGATTGCTGCATCCGTCTCAGGTCTAACGGTAGTTGATGACATACAGCATATAGACTCTGGACGGGTGATGTGCGGAATGCACCAGAACATATCCTCAAAGCAGAGTGATGAACTGTGTCCAGTCTTCGTAAAACAGAAGATCTAGCCGATCCATAAACAACACATCCGTAGTCAATGCGGGATAAAATCAATGACTGATAAATTCGAAGAAGTGATGTGCGATCTGCACCCCAAGATGTATTTGACAACACCTTGAGGATATTAAGCGATCGCTCACACTTCTTCCGCAGATGCAGAACATGCGGAAGAAAGGTTAATTTTCGGTCAAAGATTATTCCCAAAAATTTTATTTCACTGACTACTTGTATTGGAGTGTTGTTGATATTAATAACTGGATCATTATGCAGACTAGTCTTTCTACAGAAGTGGACACATTTACTCTTGCTGGGTGATAAGGTATGGCCATTTTCAGCACACCATGCAGCAAGTTTGTTAATTGCTGTTTGCAGTTGTCTCTCAATTAACCGAATATTTGACCCCTGACATGATATTTGCAGGTCGTCAACGTAAAGTGTACCATTTACAGTTGATGGTAAGTGATTCAAGATGATACTAATGAATAAATTAAAAATGGCGACACTTAAAATGGAGCCTTGGGAACACCCTCGGCTTGAATAAAAGTATTGGAAAATACAGTTCCAATACGAACTTTAAAGATACGGGAGCTTAAAAAATTTTGTAGGAATATCGGTAAATTACCCCGAAAGCCAAAATCATATAATGAACGGAGAATTCCATATCGCCATGTACGGTCGTATGCCTTCTCGATGTCAAAGAAAATGGAGACCAGATGGTTCCTCCGCACAAAAGCATTGCGGATTTGGGTCTCCAAATATGTGATATTATCAAGAGTGGATCTCCCTTTTCGGAAGCCACTCTGATTGATATGTATACATTTATTTTTTCTAAGACATATACGAGACGGGCGTTGACCATACGTTCGAGAGTCTTACACAAGCAACTCGTCAGAGCTATTGGTCGATAATTTGAAGGAACAGATGGATCCTTACCAGCCTTCAAGATCGGAATCACTATTGCTTCACACCATAATGATGGGAATTTATTTTCAGTCCAGATCCTATTGAACAAATAAAGTAAATTCAATAGGGAGTCTGGATTTAAATGCTGAAGCATCAGATAACTGATTCCGTCAGGTCCTGGACTGGTATTATTAGCCTGCTCTAATGCTCTCTTCAATTCCAACATCCGAAATTCACAGTTGTAAGGCAAAGCTTGTCCATGGTTGAAACGAATTGGTGTTCGCTCAGCACGAATCTTTGTCCTTAAAAAAGAAGGACTATAAGAGTCGTTGCTGGAGACACTAGCAAAGGTTTCACCAAGAACGTTAGCGATGTCCTTAGGAGAAGAGTGTACAGCAGCTCCGGATTTCAAAATAGGAATGGAAAATTCTCTATAAATTCCATTGGCTGCTTTCACGCTTCTCCACAACTGCTTACTGGATGTGGAAGAAGTAATTAAGGACACATGGCGAGACCAGGATTCCTTCTGACTTCGACGACGAGTTCTGCGAGCTAATGCTTTTGCTCTCTTAAAGGCTATAAAATTCTCCGTTGTGGGGTATCTTCTGAATAACCCCCATAACCTCCTCTGTTTCTTATAGGTTTTTTGACATTCATTATTCCACCAAGGTTTGCAACGCCTGTGTGATATAGGGGAACTCTTAGGTATTGATGAATCAGCTGCATTAATAATCGTTTCGGTGACTTTACATACGGCATCATCAATCTCAGCGATCGTAACCATTTTCTTATCAATACCTGCCAATTGTGTAAATAACGTCCAATCTGCCCGACTGTACACGTAAGTAGGTAGACATTGTACTACACTACTACCTCCAGTCTGGGAGATGACGAGAGGAAAATGATCGCTATTGTGCAGATCATTTCCTACATTTAAATTTAACAATGGCAGAAGAGATGGGGAACAAATGGCAAGATCGAGAGAATGAAATGTTCTCGTGGGTACATGGAAATATGTTTTCTCGTCGGTATTAAGCAGACAGAGACTGTTATCAGAAATAAAACGCTCTATCTGCCGACCGCGAGAATTAGTATCATCATTTCCCCACAAAGAACTGTGGCCGTTAAAATCACCTAACAGTAGAAATGGAGTTGGCAGCTGATCCATTAATGCATCGAGTTCCTCTTGACGGATGACATCATGTGGTGGTAAATATAAACTACAGACAGTTAATAAGCATGTAGTATGAATTCTTACAGCAACTGCCTGTAGAGTAGTATTCAATGCATGGGCAGTGCTGGGGTAAGCATTAGATGTTAATATACAAACACCTCCAGACACTGCACCATCATCACCACAATCTTTTTCTAAAGCATGTAAACCCTCGCATGGAAAAGTTATTGCTTGACTTCAGGAATGTCTCCTGAAGTGCAACACATGCGGGTTGTATGCTAAAATTATAGACTTGATGTCATCGTGATGAGAACGCAAACCATGGCAGTTCCAAGAAACTAAGGAAGTTATTGTTGAGTTAGAAAAGCTCCTTTCCCGGAGCCGGAAAGCATGTCATCTGACATCTCCTCCAAAGAGAGATCTTCGTCAGAGGGATGTAGATATACAGCGTCAGCTTCCAGGATAAGGCTTTACGGGTGGATATGGAGGGTCTAGGGTTGCCCTCCTTTGCAGATTTTAGTTTTAAAGCCTTTAGGGCTTTAGATCTAGCCGTTGGAGCTTTTCTACGGACAGTAGTTGCTGATGTTGATTTTGACTTTTTCTCAGTATTAAGGGGTAATTTAACAATTGGAAGTGACAGAGCATCAGTTTGAGTACTAGCCGTTCTAGTGACCTTGGCGGCAACAGTTGCATAGCTAACTCCTGCTTGAGGTGTACGAGCGGTAACAGCACGTCTCGCCTCGGGATATGAGCAATTGTTCTTAACTTTTGTGGTTGTGATCTCCTTTTCCAGTATCCAGATAGGACAACTTCTAGCGTAGGAGGGGTGGTCACCTTTACAATTGACACACCTCTCCTTTGCAGTACAAGACGAGCTGTCATGGCCAACTGCTGCGCAGCGAGCGCAAGTCAGTTTGCCCCTGCAAGCCGCTTTGGAGTGACCAAATCTCTGGCACTGGAAACAACGCAAAGGATTTGGAATAAATGGCCTGACGGATAGATGCATATACGCAGCTTTAATATGCTGCGGTAGGTCTGGCGTCGCAAATGTCAGTACGAGATGTTTAGTATTAATAACTTGCCCATCACGTCTGACAGTTATGCGTTTTACAGCACAGACCTTTTGATCTTTGAGATTTTCTAAGATCTCGTCCGCAGACGTATTTAACAAATCCCTGGCGGATACCACACCACGTGAAAAGTTAAGATTATTATGAGGTTGGACGGACACCTCAAGGTTAGCAAGCATGTTCATGCTGCTTATAAGAGTAGCTTGTGCATCTGATGCAACTTCTACCATTAGATCTCCAGAACGAAGTTTCCGTATGCTCTTCACTTCTCCGATATTTCCAGCAATTGCTTTTTTGATTAGGAAAGGGGATACATTATCGAATGTACCCTCCTTCCTTTTCACAATATAAAATTTAGCTTTTAAAAGTTTCCAGGTATGCTCCCGTGGGAGAGAAGAAAAAATAAACGTTTCCATATTTAACATGGAAAATTCGGGACCTGACGGCACCGCCCACCACCGAGCCCAACAAGGGGATGCAGACCAGCTGCACCAGTGCTAGCCAGGTCCTATACGCTCACAGTACATCCCTGAGATGGCCTTCACCCTTAACGAGTCATCCAGCAGATGTACCGATCGCTTGATCCATAAAGCCGATTGATGTGCTGAGGACCACAACACACCTCCCGTTTACCTGAAGCAGAGGCCAAAGCAATGTGTTGGTCTCAGAGGCCTCAATTACCAGGATCCTCCTTTCCAGGGACACGGGTCTCCACGCACGGCAAACACGTGGGTGATTTAGTCCTCAAGAGTAGCTAATAGCAACAGAGCGGCGAAAGCTACTCAAGGGGAGCCCTCAACCTCTTTCGAGGCAACCACAACGAGGGAGAAAAGGAAGAAAAAGCAGAAGAGTAGAAGAGAGAAGAAAATAAAGAAGAGGAAAGATCACTAGGGTACCTCGGGATTGTGACACCCGTGTTTACCTAAAGAAGGTAAACCCCCTGAGGGGGAAGTCAGAAGGAGTCTTGGTCTCTTTACGTATCTTCAATTACATCATCCACATCCAATAAGCAGTTGTGGAGAAAAGTGAAAGCAGCCAATGGGATTTATAAGGATTTTTCAATTCCTATTTTAAAAAACGGAACTGCTGTATACTCTTCTCCCGAAGACATTGCTAATATCCTTGGTGAAACTTTTGCGAGCGTCTCAAGCAACGACTCTTATCAAAGCCTCCTAGAAAGAGAAGGAAGCCTGAATATACTTCCGAGTCTCGCGTGTGACGTCACACGACGGGGGTTAAGCTTTTCGTCCATCGCCATATTTGAATGCTTCAGTTGCTGTGTTGTTGCTGTGTCTGAAAAAGCTAACTACTAGTGTCTACTTCTTTTTATTTAAATAGAAGTACCATTTTTGTGACATTTGACTTCGCTGATAGAAATACTTAAAGGTAAGTTACCAAATTATGTTTTACAATATTATATTGTATTATTATCGATAAAAACATCTACATATATATTCCATGTGCATATCTGTTGATAAGTTCTTAAAGATACGTGTGTGTCAAGAGATAATCTTTGCTTACAGATTTTGCTTATGCTAAAATTACCATTTTATTTTTTATTTTGACAAATTTAAATTTGCCCTATTATATGTAACTAATTATAATCTATTTTTATACAGGTAGTTCATATTTTGAACATTGTACAAGTGGAATTAATTAAAATTTGTTATTACACAATAATTATCAAACAACTTCTTCTGAATCAATTGACAGTAAATAAATTATACATTCTTGCATACAATTAGTGTTGTGCTTACACATATTAATGCCACTACTGAAACCAAATTATTTGTAACAGAATTTTTTTATCAACTGGGGAACTTTTTTAAATGAAATAGTTATTATGAACTTAATATTAAGTGTATAAAATTTTTAGCAATTTATAGAAAATTTTAAAAACCAAACCTTTACAATTTATTGATTAAATTATTGAAGTATTTTGTGCATTTATAGTAAAAGCTGGAAATGTCTTTATATATTAGTCTATTATTTCATTCCTAACTTTTAGGACTGTCAATAAGTAACTCTTCTATTATTCATTCAAGATAATGTTTTCACTTCTTTATGTATCAGAGATATGGTATCTATAAAAATGAATTTAAAAATATTTTCAAAAATATGGTGTGAAAAAGATATGTTATACCGTAAAATATTTGATTTTAATCATATATTTTAAAATAGCTAAAACTGAAATTTAATCCATTCTATTGAATATTTATCAAAATGGGATTACTTAATGCTTCTGTGTTAAGAGTATAAATCTAAATTTATCACTGCTTTCATATTTTTATATAATTTAGTGTCACTGTTATTACTTTGCTTATGTATTCTCAGTTTTATTAGGTGTTTAAAATACTTAATGCAAGAAAATATTATCAAATATTGTGATGTAGTATTCAGAATATTCTTCTGCAATGTGTTTATTTTAATATTATCTATTAATATAATTTTATTATCAATTTATTTAACAAAGCTAATTAAAAATATCAGAAATATAAACATACAGTAAATTCTCATAAGATAATAACACAAACAAAATAGTACACCACAATTAACAGAAATGTACCAGGTATATTGCATAACATATATTTGCATTATATTAAAATATTCATTTTTATTTACAGATGCCTCGTACATGTTATGTACCTGGTTGCAGATCTAATTATAAAGGGGAAAAATATGTTAATGTATTCAGCTTCCCCAAAGATACTGCTGCAAGGAAAAAATGGGAGCGGCTGATTCACAGAGAAAATTTTACAGTTACAGACTCTTCAGTTATATGCATAAAACATTTCGAAGAGCAGTTCATTGAACGAAACAATGAAGCTACTCGACCAGATGGAACAGTTCTTTCTATTCCTAGGAAAAAGCCTGTTCTGAAAACCGGTGCTTATCCATCTATATTTCCAGAGCAACCATCGTACATGACTGTAAAATTGCCTGCCAAAAGAAAATCTCCGGAAGAAAGAACTAAATCTTAAGAACACAGAGATGAGAAAATTTTCCAGGAGTGGTCTAAAAAAGATGAAATAAAGGACTTTGAGAGCTTTAAATTAAACCTTAATGACAAACTATTAGAAAACTGGATTGTAATTTCAACCAAAAATAATATCTACTTAGGAAAACCAGATGTGGCAAGTTTCCCAACTTTCAGCATTAGTGTCAGAATATCACCAGAATTTCTAGTAACTGTTTGGCACAAAAATATTTTGATTCCATCTTCAAAACTGAAATGGCTTTTAGGAGTACCAAGTAAATGTACTCGATGGTCTATATTTGAATGTTTACTGAGCCATTTATATATAAATTCATTGGATACTTCTTCTTGTGAACATAAGTTTGAGAGTAGTATTGAATTGTTAAAAGAAATTGTTGAAGAATCTAATAATGATTCACTCAATCAAAAATTGACATTTTTAATACTGCAACTTGAACTTTGCTTAATGAATACTCCACGATATCAAAATTTTTCAAACATGCATTAATAATACTTATGAAAATGAATTTTTAAAAGTGTCTAATCAACGGTATTTACTCCGTTTACTAATAGAAGAAAAACTTCAGGATGATAATGTAGATTTTGGAGGTGTGTTTGTGCATGCGGTAAACCGGTAAGAAATTTAATAATATCATGTATAAAAGTTATGAGCAATATATTACTAAATAACTACACAAAAGTTAGAAATGATAAATTACAACTTAAGAAAGTATCTAATAGAAAATTAAATACAATTAAAAAGTAAAATGTAACATTTTTATTCTACAAAATCCATCTTTGTAATTTCATAAAAATTTTGTAAATAAAAGAAATTGTGTAATATATATATATATATATATATATATATATATATATATATATATATATATATATATATTAATTTCATACTATATAAATCTAATTTGTTTTAAAAACTACAAATTTTGATAAACTAATATGTTAATAATTTACGTATGTTTAGAGACATCTAATTTAAAGGTTTTTCTAACTTTTTATTTTAAACTATTATTGAGTTGTGTGTTCTAATATCATAATCAAGAATACAAAGAAGTGTGCATTTTATCCAAAAACAATGATTGTTTCAAATTTTATATTTAAATGCAAGTTATATTTGTTCAGTTTCTCAATTTGTTTAGTTTTTAAGAAGTATGTCGAATATGCATAACTGTTTTGATTATAAAAATGTTACCTTTGCTATTTTGATTTTATATTTTTCTTGAAATAAAGATATTTTTTCTGTCTTTGGATTATTTTGTTAACTTATTTTTATATTTGATATCAAATACACACATTTAAATACATTAAATGTTTTCTAATAAAAATGAAAATATTTTTTCAATTAAATCTGTAACATTTAAAAATTACATTTCCTAAATTTATGTAAATTTGTATTTATTTATAATTATTTACCTTAATATTCCTCCATTTTATTATGTTTTCTAAAGCATATTTTTAAAAGACTATTAAGTTGTACTTAATTAACATGATTCTAAAATATGATACATAAAATTTCATGGGTGGATAATGTAAGTATTAATTTTTACATTTTATTACAAGCTATAAATTATGTATTTTAAATTTGTAAATGAAAATGGATTATAATTTATAGATTTATTAATTCATCTATCATAATAAAATCAATGCAATATAAACAATATTTTCAAGGCTTCTGTTTAAAAAATTTTAATTTTTATAAAATATACATGCAATATTTTGGCATTTTAAATATAAAAAAAGCAATTGGAAATGCTATACTTTTTTACCAGAATATAAAGTATTTTAAAAATACAAATTCAGCGATTTTTTAGAGTATTCATATCCAACATGAATAATCTTAATGCAGGAAATTTACAATTTTCAAACACATTTAGCTTCGGGATATCTAATTTTTATTTTCTTAAATTTTTGTTTTTATAATATCTGTATGACGTTTTTCTTTTAAAATATTAGTTAAACATATTAATCAAGAAGTTTGTATCATTAATTCCGACAAACAAATATCTTAATCTAATTCGTATATAATTTTTTAAAAACATTTTTTAATGATTTTTTTTTAAAAAGTAATTATTAATAGGCATTCACACAAAAATTACATCTCTAAAGTTAATTTATCTCTTAAAATTTCGCCACCACTTATGTTTTCGCCGTTTCTACATCGGCTCCAGTGGTTTCGAAGTGCACCCCACTCGTGACGTCACGAACTGAGCATTGTGGCTTGTTCTACCTCTTTCTAGGAGGCTTTGCTCTTATGGTCCTTCGTTCTTAAGGACTAAGAGTTGTGCTGAGCGAACACCAATTCGTTTTAACCATGGTGAAGCCTTGCCTTACAACTGTGTATTTCGGATGTTGGAGTTGAAGAGAGCATTAAAGCAGACCCATGACACCAGTCCAGGACCAGACGGAATCAGCTATCAAATGCTTCGAAATTTAAGTCCAGACTCCCTATTGAACATATTACTTTTGTTTAATAGGATCTGGACTGAAAGGAAATTTCCATCAATTTGGAACGAAGCAATAGTGATTCCGGTACTTAAGGCTGATAAAGATCATTTCGATCCTTCACATTACCGACCAATAGCTCTGACGAGCTGCTTCTGTAAGACTCTCGAACGTATGGTCAATGCCCGCCTCGTATATGTCTTAGAAAAAAATAAATGTATACATATTAATCAGAGTGGTTTCCGAAAAGGGAGATCCACTCTTGATAATATCACATATTTGGAGACCCAAATCCGCAATGCTTTTGTGCGGAGGAACCATCTGGTCTCCATTTTCTTTGACATCGAGAAGGCATACGACCGTACCTGGCGATATGGAATTCTCCGTTCACTATATGATTTTGGCTTTAGGGGTAATCTACCGATATTCCTAAAAAATTTTTTAAGCTCCCGTATTTTTAAAGTCCGTATTGGAACTGTTTTTTCCAATACTTTTACTCAAGCCGAGGGCGTTCCCCAAGGCTCTATTTTAAGTGTCACTGTTTTTAGTCTTTTCATCAGTAACATTTTACATCAATTACCACCATCAATAAATGGTACACTCTATGTTGACGACCTGCAAATATCATGTCAGGGGACTAATATGTTCATAATAATATATTTTACTGGAAAATGATGCTCTAGTCCAAGAGATTTTGGAATACTATGGTATCATTCCGAGAAAAACTCATTTCATAAAATGCCCTAAATGCAATTCAACTATGAAAGGAATTTTAAAAAAAGAGTACGAAAATTGGTTTTAGATACATTTGTTCGAATAATTATAAAAAAAAATGCACTGCAATGATAAATCCTACTGATAATACTGTATTAGAAAATAGCAAAATACCGCATAAAGATATTTTAACACTTTAATACTTTTTGTTCTTAAATGGAAGATAACAGATTCTTTAGAAAATATTAGTAATTGGCGAGGTAGGAGAAATAAAGTAAAAATGTCCTCAGAAACTATATGCGATTGGTTCAATTATTTCAGGGAAGTAGCTGAAATTCATGCTTTCCATTGTTATAAACAACTTGGAGGTAAAGGTAAGATCTTATTTTAATTATTGTACCAGTTATTTGTAAATAAAAAAGTAACTTCAGATTGATGGAACTGAATTAATATTTTTTTATAGTAAATAGTCGAGTTTGTTATTTTGAAATATATTTAGGATAATTTTTAAGCTAATCTTATATTAATATGTATAGATGTTAATAAATATTTTTTATATGTTTCAGGAAAATCTATCATGGTTGACGAAACTTTTCTTACAAGGAGAAAATATAATCGAGGGAGAATAACTTCTAACCATACAACGACTGTATTTGGTAAAGATTAATTGAATATAAATATTTCTTTGATATTAATTTTTATTTATATAATAGTTAATCATTCGATTATTTTCACTGAAAATTATGCAATTTCTATTATTAGGTTTGTTTTATCGTGAAGACAAAGAAGGATTGTTCTTCATTACTAATGGGAAGCGAAAAAGAGATTTGTGGCCGTTGATTTCAAAGTATAGTCTATTTTAGTTAAATACATTTATAATAACTGCTGTTTTTCAACTTGCTCTTTCCTGAGTAATAAATATGTCTATAATGATCTCTTATAATTAAAAGATAAAATTTCCTACTTATAACATTTTACAGATCATTTCTATACATTTATATTATTTATTAAATATTTAAAAATTAATATTTATTGATAACCAATTTTAAAACAGCATGCGAACTTTTGTTTAGATTATTCAGAACAGTTATATATATATAAAACTAAGTTATTTACTTGTATTTTTTAATTTACATTTAAATTACAGGTTCTGCCATCCAGACACGAAAATTATCTATTCTGATGCAGCAGCTCAATATCAAGGAGTTGAAAATTTATTTGCAAATGCTGTACATAAAACAACAAATCATTCAATCGGAGAATTTGTAGATCCTAGCGATTCCTTGAACACAATTAATGCTTTGGAAAATGAAAATAAAATATTAAAAAAATCGCTGAATAATCGCTGGTCAAGTAAGTTTTTGAACTCATAAGAAATAATCAATTAGGTAAATAAATTTATTATAGGATGCATAATTAGTTCTTTTATAGGAAGTGTATCTACTGCATCTATGGCTCTGCACTTTTATCGAAGAAGAAAACTAGATCCAATCGCTACCCTTGGAGGAAAAATCCAGCAATACTTATACGATATTGCGGAGGTTTATCCACGTAAATATTGAATTTGTTTACGGTTTTTTTTTTTTTTTTCCATCATTTAATTTTATATTCTAATATATTTTTATTTATGTAGGCTACAGAAATGGTGTTAGGGCAGAAGGCTTAAGAATGAGGGAAATTGATATTCCTACCGCTGAATCCGAGGGCATTGCGCATCTGATGCCAGAGCCTAAAAGGCCTAGGTATGGCGATGTTCATCCCTTGGATGATGATGAGGTTATGTTTATACGAGGGCCATTCAGAAACTAACCTCCGATTGGTCACAGTGCGGGTAGTGGGGGGAGTAGCGCGCCATCTGTGCATTCACGCGCTCAGCAGGTCAGTCGGCATCAAGCCGTAGTCGAGTGAACATCGTACCTACGCTAGTTTAGTTTTTGTGGCAGTTTGAAATGTGTGCTGCAATAGAAAATCCCGCCAAATGTGAGGTGCGTGCTGTTATAAGGTTTTTTACAGCCAAAGGATACTCTGCAGCAGCTATTCATCGTGAGCTTTGTGCCGTGTACGGACCAAAAGTTATGAGTGAAGGAGTTGTCCGTGAATGGGTACGTTTATTTAAAAGTGGACGAGAAAACGTTCATGATGAAGAGAGGAGTGGTAGACCATCATTGGTGACTGACGAACTCGTTCAGACAGTTGATGCAAAAGTTCGTGAAAATCGACGTTTCACAATGGCGGAGTTGTCTACTGATTTTCCACAGATTTCTAAGACTCTTTTGTACGAGATAGTGACAGCAAGATTGGGTTACCGTAAGTTCTGTGCACGATGGGTGCCGAAAATTCTTACCGACCACCACAAAACTCAAAGAATGGCCTCTGCATTAGACTTTCTGTCACGTTATGAGGACGAAGGAGAACCATTGTTAAACAGAATCGTGACCGGTGACGAAACCTGGATTAAGTACGTGAACCCTGAGACAAAGAACAATCAAAGATGTGGGCACATTCAGATTCGCCTACCAAACCAAAAAAGCCCGGCAAGATTTTTCTGCCAGAAAACTGATGGCAACGGTGTTTTGGGATGCCAAAGGGGTGTTGTTGGTTGAATTCATGGAACGTGGGACGACCATTAATCAAGACGTGTACTGTGAAACACTAAAAGCATTACGACGGGCTATACAGAACAAACGCCGTGGTATGCTGACTTCCGGTATCGTTTTTTTGCACGATAACGCCCGTCCTCACTCTGCTCGCAGAACAACAGCCCTTCTTGAGTCCTTCAAGTGGGACGTTTTCAACCATCCACCTTACAGCCCAGATCTGGCGCCAAGCGATTATCACCTCTTCATGCATATGAAGAAATGGCTCGGGTCCCAGCGGTTTGATGACGACGAAGAGCTCAAAGATGCGGTCACAGGCTGGCTCAAGGCACAAGCGGGTGATTTTTATGCAGAAGGAATTTCAAACCTTGTGAAGAGATACGATAAGTGCCTCAATCGTAATGGTGACTATGTCGAAAAATAGTGCAAAGATGTAGTTGTAAGATGTATATATTAAAATATTTTTACTTAACTTGGTATATTTTTTTCAATTAACCGGAGGTTAGTTTCTGAACGGCCCTCGTAGATGATGCCCGTGATAATGATTGGGTTTAAAATGTTTGTGAGCATGGCACCAAGAAAACATGCAGTGGAGCTGCCCACTAAAAAAACAGTCGGCGCAACATGGTGAAGGGGGTCCACGTCCCTTGCGCTGAAAACCTATATTTAGGTTACTGACGCTTCACCAAACTTCATCTTAATGAAGATTTCAATAAAGTTCTAGAAATTGAAATTTATTTTTTTTAAAAAATAATTTCAATGTAGGATTTGTTTATTTTGTTGTTCGTATAAATAAAATATACTTGTCTACATACATACAAACAGACATTAAATAAAATAAACTGAAATGAATATATTAAATACTAGTAACAATTGAAAATTTTCATTGTTTAACTCCGCATTAAGTAATTTTCAATAAGTTATGTATAATAAATTACTTAATAATAACTTATTTAATTTTCCTCATAAAATTTAAAAAAAACTAGTAAAGTTTTTCTGCAAATTTAATATTTAAATTAACTTTACTAATTAATGTAACTGATTCATAATCTAAATATAAAATATTTGAAAAATCGTAACTCAATAAATAACAATACAAAAATTCAAATAATAAAAATAATGCAAATCAGTTTCTTTAGATATTATAATACAAAATATTATTTCTATATTTTAAATGATACTTATTCTACTAATATTAAAATACTTATTATATAATTTAAATAATACACTGTGTATCATGAAAAACGCTAAAATACTTAACACTGATTAGCATTGCTATACAACAAATAAAAATTCAAACTAAAATTTGACAAACACTTTTATTACAAAGTATATTCCGATACATTTCAGTCTTATAAATAAAGTTGTTCAAGTAAAAATTGAATTTATATAGCTTAACTTATGAAATAAGAAAGTGTTTTGTGACCACATAGTCACGTATGTTTTCTCTATTCTCGCATGTTATCAAGAAGAATGATAGTTATATCTCACTTTCATGTAAATAGGCATTCATATTGTTTTGAAATTTGTTTGTGTGTCATTCAACAGGAATTAAATTTTTTTTGCTGTATTAATCTTTTCAACAGTTTTCATTATCTAACTCCAAAACATTCAAATTCATCTTTGTCATTCTAGTAAATCTTTGTGAATTATATAACATTTTCAAGATATCTACAAACTTTTCTTATCCATCACAAATATGTAAGATTCTACATATGTATATTATATACAAATTTACAAGTATAAAAAAAAAAACCCATAAGTGAAAATGCCGGAGTTCTAAAACTTGACAGTTCAAAATTTTGAGGCAGGCCAAGTTACAAGAAAACAAAATTGCGTAAAAGTGAATGCATTATCTTAGAACAAACAAATTGTTTTTGTGACGAGAATCATTATTACACGATGATAAAATTTTAAATTACAGATTCAATAATCAAATTATTTAAAATATAATTAAAAAACAATATGTGTATAAAAAATTTAAGAATTTCTGGATAAGAGGTTGGTTGGTTGGTTGGTTGGTTTTTATGGCGCAAGGTCCAAATAAGGACAAGCTGCGCCAATCACAAGATATTATACACCAGTTTATTTTCATTCATTAAAAGTATAAAATAGTATTATAGTTAAAATGTACATTAAAAGTATAAAATAGAAATATATTTAAAATGTATATGAAAGGTATAAAATAGAAATATAGTTAAAATGTATATTAAAAGTCTGTAAACATACAATATACACATGTATAAAATTAAAAACTTGATATTTAAATAAAATATTTCTAAATCAGATAAAATTCATAAATCCTATGTCTTTTAAAAACGCAAATAGGTTGCGATGGGGTGGTTCCCCAAACAGATCTTCTAATGTTAAAATGTTACTGTTAAAATATCTAAAGCGCTGATGGTTAAAATCTGGGCACACAATTAAAATATGATATACTGTGAATGGCTCATCACACTTTTCACACCATGGTTGGAGATCACTTAAGATCAAATGTTTGTGGGTGAAACGCGTGTGACCAATTCGAAGGCGAGTCAGTCTGACATCTGCGCTTCGTGGAGATAAAACAGATAATGGAATGATGTATGAAAATATGAAATGGAGTTTGTTGCTGACTTGCAGGTCCCAGGATTCCTGCCAAAGAGAATATATGAAATGTTTGAATCCTTTTCTCATGTCCATTGATGGTATTGAAGGCAAAATGGAAGTAGCTGCAGATTTAGCGGCAGCATCAGCTTTCTCATTGCCATCTATTCCTATGTGGCTTGGAATCCAACAAAACAGTATCTCAAATCCCTTGTTAGTAACTGAATCAATTAATTTGAATATTTTAGACACAACTGGATGGCAATTATAGTTGTTATTCCTCAAAGCTTCTGATACACTCATACTGTCAGTGTACACACAGAATTTACGTTCATTTTTAGTTTGTAGCATCTGAAGTGCTCGGTATATAGCCGTAACCTCAGCAGTGAAGATGGAGCAGGATTTGTGAAGGCTATAACTGTGGGAGGTATAATCAAGTTAAACTCCGCAACCAACTGATCCTGGACATTTGGATCCATCCGTAGGTTGGTTGGTTGGTTGGTTGGTTTTTATGGCGCAAGGTCCAGGTAAGGACAAGCTGCGCCAAACACAAGGTAGCTTACACCAGTTTTTTAAACCCATTAAAAGTATAAAATAATAATATAGTTAAAATGTACATTAAAAGTACAAAGTAGAAATATAGTTAAAATGTATATTAAAGGTATAAAATAGAAATATAGTTAAAATGTATATTAAAGGTATAAAATAGAAATATAGTTAAAATGTATATTAAAGTTATAAAATAGAAATATAGTTAAAATGTATATTAAAAGTTTGTAAACATACAATATACACATGTATAAAATTAAAAATTTTATATTTAAATAAAATATTTCTAAATCAGATAAAATTCATAAATCCTATGTCTTTTAAAAACGCAAATAGGTTGCAATGGGGTGGTTCCCCAAGCAGATCTTCTAATGTTAAAATGTTACTATTAAAATATCTAAAACGGTGATGGTTAAAATCTGGGCATACAATTAAAATGTGATATACTGTAAATGGTTCATCACACTTTTCACACCATGGTTGAAGATCACTCAAGATCAAATGCTTGTGGGTGAAACGCGTGTGACCAATTCGAAGGCGAGTCAGTCTGGCGTCTGCGCTTCGTGGAGATAAAACAGATAATGGAATGATTTATAAAAATATGGAATGGAGTTTGTTGCAGACTTGCAGGTCCCAGGATTCCTGCCAAAGAGAATATATGAAATGTTTGAATCCTTTTCTCATGTCTGTTGATGGTATTGAAGGCAAAATGGAAGTAGCTGCAGATTTTGCGGCAGCATCAGCTTTCTCATTGCCATCTATTCCTATGTGGCTTGGTATCCAACTAAACAGTATCTCAAATCCATTGTTAGTAACACTATCAATTAATTAGAATATCTTAGACACAACTGGATGGCAATTATAGTTGTTATTCCTCAAAGCTTCTAACACACTCATACTGTCAGTGTACACACAAAATTTACGTTCATTTTTAGTTCTTACCAACTGGAGTGCTCGGTATATAGCCGTAGCCTCAGCAGTGAAGATGGAGCAGGATTTGTGAAGGCTATAACTGTAGGAGGTATCATCAAGATAAACTCCACAGCCAACTGATCCTGGACATTTGGATCCATCCGTAAATACTGGAGTGTACATAGTGTACTGACAGCGATGGAATGAATAAAGCTGTTGAAGAATAGCAGTACTTGTGTCTGATTTTTTATTACTTCCAAAGGGATTCAGCACAATAATGTGTGGATCATACCAAGCGGGATGTGCAAAAGGTCGTTAGACTCGATTCGGACATCACATAGGTCAGAAAGCAAAATTATGGATTTAATACGACAGAGAAAAGGTGGAATGCTTGATGGTCTAGCATTATATAATCTCTTAAGAGCAGCACTTGGAATCGTGGAACGCAATGGATGATGAGGTGAGGACATGATTTTTGAATAATAATTAAGAGACAGCTGCATCCGCCGCAGGTCTAATGGCAATTGGTGGCAAATTACATATAGACTCTGGACGGGTGATGTGCGAAAAGCTCCACAGCATATCCTTAAAGCAGTATGGTGCACAGTGTCCAATCTGCGTAAGATGGAGAGTCTAGCTGATCCATAAGCAACACAGCTGTAGTCAATTCGAGATAAAATTACAGACTGATAAATTCTTAGGAGTGATGTGCGATCTGCACCCCAAGATGTATTCGAAAGCACTTTGAGGATGTGAAGCAGTCGCTCACATTTCTTCCGCAGATGTAAAACATGCGGAAGGAAAGTTAACTTCTTGTCAAAAATCACGCCAAGGAATTTTATCTCACTGACTACAGGAATAGGTCTATTATTTATGTGAATCACAGGATCATTATGGTAGCTAGTTTTCCTACAGAAATGGACACAGCAACTCTTACTAGGAGATATACTAAGACCATTCCGTTCACACCAAGTGGTTAAATTATTTACAGCTGTTTGCAATTGTCTCTCAATTATATTCATGTTTGAACCCTGATATGAAATTTGTAAGTCATCAACATACAAAGTGCCATGAACAGAAGATGGTAATTGATGGAGTATGTCACTGATGAAAAGGTTAAAAAGGGTTACGCTTAAAATGCTACCTTGAGGGACACCCTCAGCTTGACTAAAGGTATTGAAATTGTAGTTCCAACGCGCACTTTAAAAACGCGTGAGGCCAGAAAATTTTGGATAAATATTGGAAGATTACCCTTAAAGCAAAGATTATGCAGAGTACGGAGAATACCATAGCGCCATGTACGATCATATGCTTTCTCAACGTCGAAGAAAATTGCAACGAGATGGTTTCTCCTCACGAAAGCATTTCGAATTCGGGATTCTAGATCTACTATGTTATCTATAGTGGATCGTCCTCTTCGAAATCCGCTTTGATGAAGATGTATGCAATTATTCTTCTCTAAGACGTAAATGAGTCTAGCATTGACCATACGCTCAAATGTTTTGCATAAGCAACTCGTAAGAGCTATTGGACGATAACTCAGAGGGTCAGATGAATCTTTTCCAGGCTTCAATATTGGAATCACTATCGCTTCTCTCCATGAAGTAGGATAAGCATGCTCAGTCCAGATTCTATTAAACAATGAAAGTATGTTTAATAAAGAATCATGATTTAAATGACGGAGCATTTGATACGAGATTCCATCTGGTCCTGGGCTAGTGTCGTTTGCTTTAGATAAAGCAGACTTCAATTCTGACAGTTCAAAATCACAATTATAGGGTAGAATATGTCGATCATGAAAGCTTAGAGGTGTCCGCTCAGCGATTTTTTTTAATCCTTAGAAAAGTAGGATTATATGAATCAGAGCTGGAAACACTAGCAAAGGTTTCACCGATGACATTAGCAATATCTACCGCTGAGGAGTGTATTGCAGCTCCGGTTTTTAATACAGGAATGGAATAATCCTGATAAATACCATTGGCTGCTTTAACTTTCCTCCATAATTGTTGACTTGTTGTCGATGAATTGATTGACGACACGTAGCGAATCCAAGATTCTCTTTGACTCTGACGTCTAACTTTTCGAGCTTCAGCTTTGGCTTTTTTAAAAGCAACAAGATTCTCCGTAGTAGGGTATCTTCGGAATATATTCCATTGCTTCCTTTGTTTCTTATAGGAGAGTTGACACTTTTCATTCCACCAAGGTTTCCTGTGTTTATGTGGAATGATGGAATTTTTAGGGATAGCAACATCCGCAGCTCTGATTATTGTGTCGGTGACATATTTAACGGCATCATCTATCACATCTGTCTTAACTCTTGTCTCACTGATCACAGCCAATTGCGTGAAAAGTGACCAATCGGCTCGACTGTACACATAATTAGGTGGTTTGTGACGCACACTATTACTTCCAGCCTGAGAGACGATTAGAGGGAAATGATCACTATTGTAGAGGTCATTTCCGACAGCAAAATTCAGCAATGGCAAGAGTGATGGAGAACATATAGCTAAGTCCAAAGAGTGAAATGTCCGTGTAGGTTCGTGAAAATAAGTTTTCTCGTTGGTATTAAGCAGACAGAGGCAATTGTCAGAAATTAACTTTTCTATCTGACGACCGCGAGAATTCATATCATCACTACCCCACAGAGGACTATGTCCGTTAAAATCACCGAGCAATAAATAGGGAGTTGGGAGTTGAGCAACCAAATCATTCAGTTCCTCTTCTTGGATGACATCATTTGGTGGTAAGTAAAGGCTACACACTGTTATTAGACATGTGGTGTGGATTCTCACAGCCACTGCCTGGAGTGTAGTTCTTAACTGATGTGCTGTACTGGGGTAATTGTTTGATGTAATTATACAAACTCCACCAGACACAGCAGCATCACCATCATTATCCTTTCTGAAGCACTGAAACCCACGCAGTTTGGTGACAACAGCGGGCTTCAGGAATGTCTCCTGGAGAGCCACACATGCGGGGTTAAAGCGAGAGATGATGGATTTGATGTCATCAAAGCGAGAACGAAAACCGCGACAATTCCAGGAAACAAAGGAAGTCACGAATGGAATATATTCTAACCTTTATCACTGTTGCTTATGGTCATCTCAGATGAGTCTTCAGAATTGAAGTCATCATCCGATGGATGCAGCTTGACAGTGTCTGCATCCAAACACAGAAGAGCTTTTCTTGCTGTTAACGAAGGCTTCCGAACGCCTTCTTTAGCTATTTTTAATTTCCTAGCCTTCAAGGCTTTTTGATTTTGCCAAAGCTGATTTGGCAATTACAGTTGTAGGTGCTTCAGTGATTTTTTGCTTTGGGAGCAAACTAACTGTAGAAACAGAATTTGTTTCTGTTTGGGTACTGGAGGATCGGGTCACTTTTTTTGTCATAGTTGCATAACTGACACCAGGAGTGGGAGTTCTGGAACTAACTGTGCGACGAGCTTCTGCATAGGAGACATTGTTTTTAATTTTGTAGGTGACAATTTCTTTTTCCAGTTGCCAAACGGGACAAGATCTAGAATAAGAGGTGTGGTCACCTTTACAGTTGACACACATTTCTTTGGCTTTGCAGGTAGTACTATCATGGTCGTCAACTTGAGAACAGTGAGCGCAAGTAGGTTTCCCTCTGCAAGCCATTTTAGAATGTCCATAGCGTTGGCACTGGAAACATCTGAGAGGATTCGGGATATACGGTCGCACTGAACAACGCATGTAAGCCACTTTGATGTACTGTGGCAAGTCTGGCGTTGCAAAAGTCAAAAATAAGGTGTTTGGTATTTAAGATAATACCATCCCTTTTGATTGTTATTCTTTTGACAGCGCAGATTTTTGGCTTTTTAAGTTGTCTAAAATTTCATCAGTGGACGTATGATACAAATCCTCTGCAGAAATTACTCCCTGTACAAAATTTAGTCTAGAATGAGGCTCTACTGTGACAGGTATGTCAACAAGTAATTTCATACTTTGTATCATCAGAGCCTGCTTTTCAGATGTTGTCTCAATAAGCAAATTTCCCGTTCGTAGTTTCTTTACAGATTTTACTACTCCTAGATGAGATGTTAATCCTTTCTCAATAAGAAAGGGAGATACATATTCAAAAGATCCTCCAGTTCTTTTCACAATGAAGTACTTAGCATTACACATTGGCATTTGTTGCTCCGGAGGGAGTGAAGAGAAAGTTGATTTATTCATATGGATTGAGGTAAAATTCAGGGACTAGACGGCACCACCCACCACGGAGCCCTACGAGGGGATACATGTTAGTTGTACCAGTGCTAGTCAGTCCCTATACGCTCACGGTACATCCCTGAAGTGGACTCCACCCTTAACGAGTCACCCAGCAGATGTACCGATCGCTTGATCCATAAAGCCGATTGATGTGCTGAGGACCGCAACACACCTCCCGTTTACCTGAAGCAGAGGCCAAAGCAATGTGTTGGTCTCACGAGGCCTCAATTACCAGGATCCTCCTTTCCAGGGACACGGGTCTCCACGCACGGCAAACACGTGGGTGATTTAGTCCTCAAGAGTAGCTAATAGCAACAGAGCGGCGAAAGCTACTCAAGGGGAGCCCTCAACCTCTTTCGAGGAAACCACAACGAGGGAGAAAAGGAAGAAAAAGCAGAAGAGTAGAGGAGAGAAGAAAATAAAGAAGAGGAAAGATCACTAGGGTACCTCGGGATTGTGACACCCGTGTTTACCTAAAGAAGGTAAACCCCCTGAGGGGTGGATCCATCCGTAAATACTGGAGTGTACATAGTACACTGACAGCGATGGAATGAATAAAGCTGTTGAAGAATAGCAGGGTTAATCTGTGCTTTAGGTACCCCCTAAGCCAAATCGGCGATATATGCGCCAAGCGTGGCAAACCCAAAATTACGTCATATTTACGTCACCGTCCGCTCTTTAGGGCAGAGGAGAAATTTTAAAGCGCTTTTTCGCGCATGCTCATTAATCTTTTGTTTCAGCCTTTTCATTGGCCACTCATTAATTTTAGTTTTAAATAGCGGTATAATTTAAAATTTGATTTACGATTTCATTACCTTTGGATTTGCCCTGGAGGTAGAACGCTCAAGTGATCTGGCCTTTCAACCGTTTGTGAGTAGAATATTTTTTTGGAGTTTTTTCTGCTTATATTTTAGCTAAAACCTTGAGAACACTATGGAATTAGATTTAGCTGAAGCTTTGAGTGCAACTAATAAATATTCAATTGGCTATTTCAGCATTTTGCCAGTCATGGGAAAAAAGGCTGTGTTGGAATAGTGTATGAAAGAGGGAATAATTGCTTCTAAGCATAAA
Source organism: Latrodectus elegans (assembly GCA_030067965.1). Classification (NCBI taxonomy): domain Eukaryota; kingdom Metazoa; phylum Arthropoda; class Arachnida; order Araneae; family Theridiidae; genus Latrodectus; species Latrodectus elegans. Next base: position 58,494,108 of record CM057815.1, read on the forward strand.
TGTCCAAAGTGTGGGTCGCAAATGATTTTAAAGACGAGGCAGGATAGGACTGATGGTTTTATGTGGTTTTGCAGAAAAAAGGTCAAGAGAATGGTCACAGCCATTTGATTATAGTTCAGATTCTAAAATTGACGCGACTGTGGTATGCAAAGGCGATGCATGAGTATATTATATATGAAGTGAAGGTGTTTCAGCATGCAGTGACTGATTAGTGTAAGTTTTGTAGAGAAGTATGTCAGGAAATCATGATGAATGAACGTGCGGAAAAGATTGGTGGATATGGAAAGATAGTTGAGATTGATGAATCAAAATTCGGGAAAATGAAGTATGGAAGAGGAAAGCCTGTGAAGGGTGAATGGGTTTTCGGCGGTGTTGAAAGAGAATCGGGTAAATGTATTTTTAGAGACGTTGCTTCCGATTGTCAGGGACTAAGTACTGCCTGGGACGACTATATATTCAGACTGTTGGAAGGCCTATAACTGCCTTGAAAAAGAAGGTTATGAACATCTGAGGGTCAACCACAGTTTGACTTATGTAGACCCCGAAACTGGTGCCCACACTAATTCTATAGAGGGAACTTGGTCGGCGATCAAACGCGCACTTCATTGAACGCACCATGTTCCTGGCGAGTTTGATTCCTACTTAGCGGAATATATGTGGCGAAAGCTCCATGGACACGAGCAATAGGATGAAGCCTTCAAGGCGTTTTTGGATGATTTAATAAAGGTGTACCCTCCAGCGGCACAGTAAAAAACGTAAAAAAAAAGGAAAAAACGGGATATAAAAATCATTTTGAAGATAATCAGGTATGTGGAAATTTATTTGTTTACAGTGTATTTTTATTATACCACTTTAAAAATTATCATATTTTTTCTTCAAATTTTAGTGTATTTTTTGTTATACAATTCGTAAAAAGAACATTGTTTTTTATTTTGAAACAGTCAAGTTTGTTAAAAACATGGACTTCGTTTTCGTCGCCATGGCAACGGCGTTTTTGCGTAGTGTCTCTCGAATTCAACTCCGGGAGACAAGAGGCGCCAGTTGGCGATTTTTGAAAAATGCGCCAAGGAGGGTACCTAAAGCATATTTTCACCAATTGCAGTATTTATGTCCGATTTTTTATTTTTTCCAAAGGGATTTAGCACAATAATGTGTGAATTTTACCAAGGAGGATGTGCGAAAAGATCGGTAGACTCGATTCGAACATCACATAGGTCAGAAAGCAAAATAATAGTTTTAATACGAGTGAGATGGTTGGTTGGTTGGTTTTTATGGCGCAAGGTCCAGATAAGGACAAGCTGCGCCAAACACAAGATAGCTTACACCAGTTTTTTAAACCCATTAAAAGTATAAAATAATAATATAGTTAAAATGTACATTAAAATTACAAAGTAGAAATATAGTTAAAATGTATATTAAAGGTATAAAATAGAAATATAGTTAAAATATATAATAAAAGTATGTAAACATACAATATACACATGTATGAGATTAAAACTTGTGTTTTAATAAAATATTTCTAAATCAGATAAAATTCATAAATCCTATGTCTTTTAAAAACGCAAATAGGTTGCAATGGGGTGGTTCCCCAAGCAGATCTTCTAATGTTAAAATGTTACTATTAAAATATCTAAAACGCTGATGGTTAAAATCTGGGCATACAATTAAAATGTGATATACTGTAAATGGTTCATCACACTTTTCACACCATGGTTGGAGATCACTCAAGATCAAATGCTTGTGGGTGAAACGCGTGTGACCAATTCGAAGGCGAGTCAGTCTGGCGTCTGCGCTTCGTGGAGATAAAACAGATAATGGAATGATTTATAAAAATATGGAATGGAGTTTGTTGCAGACTTGCAGGTCCCAGGATTCCTGCCAAAGAGAATATATGAAATGTTTGAATCCTTTTCTCAAGTCCATTGATGGTATAGAAGGCAAAATGGAAGTAGCTGCAGATTTAGCGGCAGCATCAGCTTTCTCATTGCCATCTATTCCTATGTGGCTTGGAATCCAACAAAACAGTATCTCAAATCGCTTGTTAATAACAGAATCAATTAACTTGAATATCTTAGACACTACTGGATGGCAATTATAGTTGTTATTCCTCAAAGCTTCTAATACACTCATACTGTCAGTGTACACACAAAATTTACGTTCATTTTTAGTTGTTACCAACTGAAGTGCTCGGTATATAGCCGTAGCCTCAGCAGTGAAGATGGAGCAGGATTTGTGAAGGCTATAACTGTAGGAGGTATCATCAAGATAAACTCCACAGCCAACTGATCCTGGACATTTGGATCCATCCGTAAATACTGGAGTGTACATAGTGTACTGACAGCGATGGAATGAATAAAGCTGTTGAAGAATAGCAGTACTTGTGTCTGATTTTTTACTCTTACCAAAGGGATTTAACACAGTAATGTGTGGATTATACCAAGGTGAATGTGCGTAAAGGTCGGTAGACTCGATTCGGACATCACATAGGTCAGAAAGCAAAATAATAGATTTAATACGACAGAGAAAAGGTGGAATGCTTGATGGTCTAACATTATATAATCTCTTAAGAGCAGCACTTGGAATCGTGGAACGCAAGGGATGATGAGGTGAGGACATTATTTTTGAATAATAATTAAGAGACAGCTGTATCCGCCGCAGGTCTAATGGTAATTGTTGGCAGATTACATATAGACTCTTGACGGGTGATGTACGAAATGCTCCACAGCAAATCCTTAAAGCAGAGTGGTGGACGGTATCCAATCTACGTAAAATGGAAGACCTAGCCGATCCATAAGCAACACAACCATAGTCAATACGAGATAAAATGATTGATTGGTAAATTCGGAGCAATGAAGTGCGATCTGCACCCCAAAATGTATTAGACAACACCTTGAGGATATTGAGCATTCGCTCACACTTCTTCCGCAGATATAAAGTATGCGGAAGGAAAGTTAACTTCTTATCGAAAATTACACCGAGGAATTTTATCTCGTTGACCACAGGAATAGGTCTATTGCTTATGTGAAGCACAGGATCGGGATGAAGACTAGTTTTCCTACAGAAATGGACACAGTGACTCTTACTAGGAGATATACTAAGACCATGTCGTTCACACCAAGTAGTTAAATTGCTTACAGCTGTTTGCAATTGTCTCTCAATTATATTCATGTTTGAACCCTGATATGAAATTTGTAAGTCATCAACATATAAATTCCTATGAACTGAAGATGGTAACTGATGAAGTATGTTATAGATGAAAAGGTTAAAAAGGGTTACGCTTAAAATGCTAACTTGAGGGACACCCTCAGCTTGAGTAAAAGTATTGGAAACTGTACTTCCAATACGTACTTTAAATAGCCTAGTAGCTAGAAAATTCTGTATAAATATTGGAAGATTACCCTTAAATCCAAGATGTGTTTGCCTTAGATAATGCAGTCTTCAATTCTGACAATTCAAAATCACAATTATAGGGTAGATTATGTCGATCATGAAAGCTTAAACGTGTTCGCTCAGCGATTCTTTTAATCCTTAGAAAAGTAGGATTATATGAATGAGAGCTGGAAACACTAGCAAAGGTTTCACCGATGACATTAGCAATATCTACCGCTGAGGAGTGTATTGCAGCTCCGGTTTTTAATACAGGAATGGAATAATCCTGATAAATACCATTGGTTGCTTTAACTATCCTCCATAATTGTTTACTTGTTGTCGATGAATTGATTGACGACACGTAGTGAATCCAAGATTCTCTTTGACTCTGACGTCTAACTCTTCGAGCTTGAGCTTTGGCTTTTTTAAAAGCAACAAGATTCTCCGTAGTAGGGTATCTTCGGAATATATTCCATTGCTTCCTTTGTTTCTTTTAGGAGAGTTGACACTTTTCATTCCACCAAGGTTTCCTGTGTTTATGTGGAATGATGGAATTTTTAGGGATAGCAACATCCGCAGCTCTGATTATTGTGTCGGTGACATATTTAACGGCATCATCTATCACATCTGTCTTAACTCTTGTCTCACTGATCACAGCCAATTGCGTGAAAAGTGACCAATCGGCTCGACTGTACACATAATTAGGTGGTTTGTGACATACACTATTACTTCCAGCCTGAGACACGATTAGAGGGAAATGATCACTGTTGCAAAGGTCATTTCCAACTTCAAAATTCAGCAATGGCAAGAGTGATGGAGAACATATAGCTAAGTCCAGAGAGTGAAATGTCCGTGTAGGTTCGTGAAAATAAGTTTTCTCGTCGGTATTCAGCAGACAGAGGCAATTGTCAGATATGAACTGCTCTATTTGACGACCGCGAGAATTCGTATCTTCACTACCCCACAGAGTATTATGACCATTAAAATCACCTAGAAGCAGAAATGGAGCTGGGAGTTGGTCAATTAAATCATCTAGTTCCTCCGAATTTACGACGTCATGTGGTGGTAAATACAGGTTGCAAACAGTGATCAGACAGGTTACGTGAATTTTCACTGCTACAGCTTGTAATGTAGTTCTTAGTTGATGTGCTGTACTTGCATATGAGTTTGATGTGAATATGCAAACTCCTCCAGATACAGACGCATCACCACCATAATCCTTTCTGAAGCATTGAAACCCACGCAGTTTGGTGCAAACAGTGGGCTTCAGGAATGTTTCCTGGAGAGCCACACATACGGGGTTGTAGCGAGAGATAACAGATTTAACGTCGTCTATTCGAGAACGAAAACCTCGACAATTCCATGAAACAAAGGAAGTCATTAATGACAGGATTATTATTCACCAGCGGTGCTCATTGCAGTCTCAGATGAATCCTCCAAACTATCAGCATCTGAGGGATACAGTTTGACGGTATCTTCATCCAATGTGAGTCTGGCTTTTCTTTCTGTCAAGGAAGATTTACGAGCACCTTCCTTAGCCAGTTTTAATTTTTTTGCTTGTGATGATCTTGATTTTGCAAATGATAGTTTAGGTATAATATTTGAGGACTTTGTTTCTTTTGGCTTAGAAGATTGTTTTGCAGAAGGCTCTGAAATGGTATCGGTTTGGGTGCAGCAAGATTTTGTTATTTTTTTAGTAGCACTAGCATAGCTGAGACCGGGCTGTGGTGTGCGTGAGTCGACAATTCGTCGAGCCTCCGGATAAGACACATTATTTTTGAGTTTTACGGAAGTAATTTCCTTTTCTAACTGCCATGCTGGGCAAGATCGTGAATAGGCAGGATGGTCGCCTTTACAGTTGACACAAACCTCCTTAGCATTGCAGGTAACACTATCGTGGCCAACGTCAGCACAACGGGCACACGTAAGTTTACCTCTGCAAGCTATTTTTGAATGGCCAAAGCGTTGGCATTGAAAGCAGCGAAGCGGATTTGGTATGTAGGGTCGTACAGAGCATCTCATATAGTCAACTTTAATGTGTTGTGGCAAGTCAGGAGTTGAAAATGTTAAAATCAGATGTTTTGTATTGATTGTTATACCATCTCGATTAAGGGTTATACGTTTTACAGCACATACTTTTTGGGATTTTAAGTTTTCTAGTATTTCGTCAGTAGATGTGTATATGAGATCTGCTGCAGAAATTACCCCCTTAGAAAAGTTCAATGTTGTATGAGGTTGAACGACAACATCCACATTACCAATCTCAACCAAAATATCTCCAGATCTTAGCCTTCTTTTATTTTTCACTTCGCCAAGGTGAGAGGAAATACTCTTTTCAATAAGAAATGGCGAGACAAATTGAAAAGAACCTCCTTCAGTTCTTTCAACAGTAAAATATTTTGCGTTTAACATTCCCAACTGTTGCTCCAAAGGGAGAGAAGAATTAGTTGTATTATTCATGTAGAATATCATAAAATTCAGGGACTAGACGGCACCACCCACCACGGAGCCCTACGAGGAGATACAGGTTAACCGTACCAGTGCTAGTCAGTCCCTATACGCTCACGGTACACCCCTGAGGTGGACTCCACCCTTAACGAGTCACCCAGTAGATGTACCGATCGCTTGATCCATAAAGCCGATTAATGTGCTGAGGACCACAACACACCTCCCGTTTACCTGAAGCAGAGGCCAAAGCAATGTGTTGGTCTCACGAGGCCTCAATTACCAGGATCCTCCTTTCCAGGGACACGGGTCTCCACGCACGGCAAACACGTGGGTGATTTAGTCCTCAAGAGTAGCTAATAGCAACAGAGCGGCGAAAGCTACTCAAGGGGAGCCCTCAACCTCTTACGAGGCAACCACATGAGGGAGAAAAGGAAGAAAAAGCAGGAGATTAGAGGAGAGAATAAAATAAAGAAGAGGAAAGGTCACTAGGGTACCTCGGGATTGTGACACCCGTGTTTACCTAAAGAAGGTAAACCCCCTGAGGGGTAATACGAGTGAGAATTGGTTGAATGCTTGATGGTCTAGCATTATATAATCTCTTAAGCGCAGCACTTGGAATCGTGAAACGCTAGGGATGATGAGGTGAGGACATGATTTTTGAATAATAATTAAAAGACAGCTGCATCCGCCGCAGGTCTAATGGTAATTGTTGGCAGGTTACATATAGACTCTGGATGGGTGATGTACAAAATGCTCCACAGCAAATCCTTAAAGCAGAGTGGTGAACAGTGTCCAATCTGCGTAAGATGGAGAGTTTAGCTGGTCCATAAGCAACACAGCCGTAGTCATTTCGAGATAAAATTACAGACTGATAAATTCTTAAGAGTGATGTTCGATCTGCACCCCAAGATGTATTCGAAAGAACTCTGAGGATGTTGAGCAAGCGCTCACATTTCCTCCGCAGGTGTAACAAATGCGGAAGGAAAGTTAACTTTTTATCGAAAATCACACAAAGGAATTTTATCTCATTGACTACAGAAATGGGTCTATTATTTATGTGAAGCACAGGATTATAATGGAAACTAGTTTTCCTACAGAAATGGACACAATAACTCTTTTTTGTAGATATACTAAGGCCATTTCGTTCACACCAAGTAGTTAAATTATTTACAGCTGTTTGCAATGAAGTATATTCATGTTTGAATCCTGATATGAAATTTGTAAGTCATCAACATATAAATTACTATGAACAGAAGGTGGTAATTGGTGAAGTATGTTATTGATGAAAAGGTTAAAAAGGGTTACGCTTAAAACGCTACCCTGAGGGATACCCTCAGCTTGAGTAAAGGTATTGGAAACTGTAGTTCCAACGCGTACTTTAAAAAGCCTAGTGGCTAGGAAATTCTGTAGAAATATTGGAAGATTACCCTTAAAGCCAAGATTATGCATATTATGGAGAACACCATAACGCCACGTACGATCGTATGCTTTCGCAATATCGAAGAAAATTGCAACAAGATGATTTCTCCTCATGAAAGCATTTCGAATTTGGGATTCCAGATCTAATATGTTATCAATAGTGGATCGTACTCTTCGAAATCCGCTTTAATGAAGAGGTATGCAATTATATTTCTTGTAGAAAAGTGTGTAAAGCACCTCTGGACTTTAAAATGGGAAAGTGAAAGCGGCTAATGGAATTCCGTATAAATTCCATTAGCCGCTTTCACTTTCCGCCATAACTGTTTACAAGATATTGAAGATGTTATTGAAGAGATATAGCTAGACCAAGAATACTTCTGACTTCTTCGACGAGCTCTGCGAGCTAATGCTTTTGCTCTCTTAAAGGCAATTAGATTCTCCGTTGAGTGGTACCTCCGAAATATCCCCCATATAACCTCCGTTGTTTCTTATTGGTGGTTAGGCACTCAATATTCCACCATGGTTTGCGATGCAGATGTAACTTAGAGGAACTTTTGGGAATTGATGCATCCGCTGCTTTAATAATTGTTTCAGTGACCTTATGTACTGCGTCATCAATATTCTCCATCATAACCATTGAATCCGTAATAACTGCCAATTGAGTAAATAATGCCCAATCTGCTCGACTGTACACGTAAGTAGGTACCGGTTGTTGCACACTATTACTTCCAGACTGAGAGATGACAAGAGGAAAAGGATCGCTGTTATGCAGATCATTTCCTACAGCTAAATTTAAAAATGGCAGTAGTATTGGAGAACAAATGGCAAGATCGAGTGTATGAAACGTTCTTGTGGGTTCATGAAAGTACGTTTTCTCGTCGGTATTAAGTAGACAGAGACAGTTATTAGAAATAAACTGCTCTATCTGTCGACCGCGAGAATTGGTTTCGTTACTTCCCCACAAAGAATTATGCCCATTAAAGTCACCGAGCAACAAAACTGGTGTTGGCAGCTGTTCAAGTAAGGCATCAAGTTCCTCTTGGTGGATGACATCATGTGGTGGGAGATACAAGCTGCAAACTATTAGTAAACACGCTGTGTGAATTCATACAGCTACAGCCTGTAAATTGGTGTTCAAAGGATAGGCAGTGCTGAGAAAGTTGTTGGATGTAAATATGCATACACCTCCAGACACTGCGCCATCGTCACCACAATCTCTTCTAAAACATTTATACCCACGCATGAAGATATTGTTTTCAGACCTCATGAACGTTTCCTGAAGGGCAATACATGCGGGGCTATAAGTTGATAGTATAGATTTGATGTCATCATAATGTGAGCGCAAACCATGAAAGTTACATGAAAAGAAAGAGGTTATGTTTAAGATTGAAAAGCTCCTTTCCTGGAGCTGGACTTGTCATCTGACATTTCCTTGAACGAGAAATCTTCGTCCGAGGGATGTAAGCAAACAGCATCAGTTTCCAGGGGAAAGGCTTTGCGGGTGGATATAGAGGGCCTACTATTGCTCTCCTTTGAAGCTTTTAATTTTAAGGCCTTTATACCTTTTGATCTGGCTATCGGAGATTTTCTGCGGTTAGTTGATGTAGAGGTCGATTTTGGCCTTTCTACAGAGGGGTAATTTAACAATCGAAAGTGAGAGCGCATCCGTTTGTGTACTGGCCGTTCTGGAGACTTTGGCGGCGACAGTTGCATAGCTAACTCCTGCTTGAGGTGTTCGAGATGTGACTGCACGTCTTGCCTCGGGATACGAGCAATTATTCTTATTTTTAGTGGTTGTGATCTCCTTTTCGAGTATCCAGATAGGACAACTTCTAGCGTAGGAGGGGTGATCACCTTTGCAGTACCAGACGAGCTGTCGTGGCCAACTGCTGCGCAGCGAGCGCAAGTCAGTTTGCCCCTGCAAGCCGCTTTAGAGTGACCAAATCTCTGGCACTGGAAACAACGCAAAGGATTTGGAATAAATGGTCTAACGGATAGGTGCATATACGCAGCTTTAATATGCTGCGGAAGATCTGGCGTCGCAAATGTCAGGATTAGAGGTTTCGTATTAATAACTTTTCCATCTCGTCTGATAGTGATGCGCTTAACAGCAGACCTTTTGATCTGCAAAATTTTCTAAGATCTCATCCGTAGGCGTGTTAAGCAAATCCTTGGCGGATATCACACCACAAGAAAAATTAAGATTTGTATGAGGTGAGACAGACACCTCAAGGGTATCTAGCATATTCATCTTGACAATCAAGTTTGCTTGTTGTCTTGAAGCAACTTCTACCATTAAGTCGCCAGGACGCAATTTTCTGATGCTCTTCACATCACCGACTGTGCCTGTAATGGCTTTCTGAATAAGGAAAGGAGATACTGTATCAAAAGTACCCTCTTTCCGTTTGACTACATAAAATTGTGCATTCATAATTGATAAAGTGTGCTCCAGTGGGAGAATTGAAATATTTGTTTCCATATTTCAAATGAAAATTCGGGACATGACGGCACCACCTACCACCGAGTCCAACAAGGGGATGCAGACCAGCTGCACCAGTGCTAGATAGGTCCTATATGCTCTCAGTACATCCCTGAAGTGGCCTCCACCCTTAACGAGTCACCCAGTAGGTGTACCGATCGTTTGATCCATAAAGCCGATTGATGTGCTAAGGACCACAAGACACCTCCCGTTTACCTGATCAACACATTGTTTTGGTCTCAGGAGGCCTCAATCACCAAGATCCTCCTTTCTAGGGACACTGGTCTCCACGCACGGAAAATACGTGGGTGATTTAGTCCTCAAGAGGAGCTAATCGCAACAGAGGGGCAAAAGCTACTCAAGAGGTACCCTCAACGTCAACGAGGGAGAGAAGAGGATGAGACAGCAGAAGAGTAGAGGAGAGGAAAAGAAAGAGGACAGATCACTGGGGTTCCTCGGGATTGTGACACCCGTGTTTACCTGAAAATGGTAAACCCCCTGAGGGGAAATAAGGAAATTAGAGTAAGGGAAATGTGATTTCCCTTACTCTACTTAAATTTGTTTTATGTTAAATTTTTTTACGTTAATTCAAATTCAACTATGTTTATTTTTCAATTATGTTAATTCTTAAAAAATATATTTAATTCTGAAACAGTCCAGATATGCCAAATTTACAGGACTTGATTAGGTATTTGGAACGTTTCATGTGAAAGTTCAATATTGTCGTGAGCATAATTAACGTTTAGTTAATTATGTGCTCATCACACTAAATTATTTGGTTCTGAACCCCTCGAAAAAATATGATAAATATATAGAGGTAATTTGTATTATATAATAAATATTATGTAAAGCAAACACGTTTTATTATAATTAAATATTATAATGCATAGAATATGCAAAAGCATAATGCAAATAACAGAATACAGGACTTACCTTAAATTAATCTGGAACATATTACCTTACAAACTAAGCTTTAAATTGGAAATAAAATCCAATTCAAACTAAAATTTCAAAATTGGGGAAGTACTAACGATGATTTAGACTTTATTGAAAAGTATTTCAAAACACCAAAATTTCATAAGATAAAAGAAAACTTTCTTTTAAAGACAATTTTTTTTAATTTTAAAGTTTTACTTTAAAATTAAAAAAATTGTTTTATACATTAGTAAGAATTATAAAGCTGCTTTCCTATTTGCTATAATTAAAAGTATTTCAATTATTTCTAATTCAGGACTTCCAAATGATAACTATAAAAATAGTATGAAAATTCACAGAAAGTGAAGGTTTTACAAACTCATCGATATAAAATAGAAATGACATACTAAATTGAAATCGACACATAACCTCGTAGGATATTCAGATTTACCGAAAAATCCATTACTGCTATTTGCAGTCGGATGTTCGAAGGTAATAATTAGTGGTTCGAAGGTAATAATTACAAGTAGTGATTGAGAAATTTTAGTCCTAATAAGATTTAAAAACAGTACACGCGCGCGCACGATGATTCTCGGAAAAAAAAATTATGATTTCTTCATAAACTCGAGAAACATCAAGGTTTACGAAGACATTATAACCAGTTTTAATCGGTAAGAAAATGACAGGGCAAGTCGGTATTAAATTGTGAAAAAAAGTCGTAGTTCAGGAATTCCAAACGATAACTTTATAAGTAATACGAAAATTGTTAGAAAATGAGTTTCACAGTCAAAATCACGGATGTAACATTGAACTTGATAACAAGATTAATAAAAATATTCCCACCTATTCTTTCTGCCGGAAAATTATTGGAATTTTCTAATCAGAGGATGTTAAAGGTAATAATTGTCGTCGGAAGTAATTGTGATAAAAATTCTTTTTCAGGACTATCAAATAACTTTAAAAATAGAGTGAAATTTCATAGATAGTTAAGCTTTTACAATCTCATCGATAGTACAAGGAAAAGAGATATTCGAAATTGAAAGCTCCACATAAACCTAAGGGATATCTAGACTCACCGAGGTGTTCCTACCTTTTCCATTCTACAGAAAATCCTTATTGTAAATTCCAGTTGGATAATTTCTAAGTTAATGATGGCGATAATTGAGAAAAAGTTCTAGTTCAGGAATTCCAAATAATATATAGTAACGAATTAACATTCCCGCGAAAATGCTATCACGATTTTTACAGATGGCAGCAAAGTGGCTAAACGTGAAGGTAGTGGTACATATAGTGACACCTTATGACAAAATAACAATCAGACGACGCAGCTTGGGCTTTTGTTCATTTTTTAGAAGTGAGCTAATTACAATTAATGAGGGGCTTGAGGCTGTCCTATCAAAGAAGAATTATGGAGAACTTTGAATTTTATCAGATAGCCGTAGCTCACTTCAACATCTTCACAAATGGTTTCTGATCGGTGACCTGAACAGCATCACCATCTTGAATAGGTTAAAACAGATATCGCCGCATCACGAGATGCATTTACAGTGGATCCCTTCACACGCAGATATCCTTGGGAACGAGCTTGCAAGGAAGGGATGCAATCGACCGATTCCAACTCCATCTAACGTCATCTTTCATGATTTGTACTTTCGGACAAATTATGGCGCGAATTGGAGGGTTCCTCCAACCCACTATTGGTATATGGGTGGGAAGACGGGAAATGCCCTTGCCCTCGACTGTGCTAACAAGAGTCACCAGTTGGCACATTATGTGCCTCTCGTTTATAGAGGGAAGATAGAAGTACGACTCCTGTACAAAGTGCGGTATAAACGAAAGAGGCTTCGCCACGGCACATTTTGGATTGTTTGGAACTCTCTAGGAAGAACATTTATGCAACTCCCTTTCCTTTGTTGGACTTTTTGAGTCAACGGAATTCTAGATCTTGTCTGACTCCATCAGACTCTATGGAGGACAAGAATGAAGACGAATTGAGATGTTCAGAATTAAAATCCCGCTTAAGATTGTTGGTAAATCAGATTAACCATAATATTCCTGCCTGTTTTATTCAGCTAAAAAATTACATTTCGTAGTTAATGATACTTGACATCATTCATAATTTTAAAAATGATTTTTCTCAGAATACCAAATTTTAGCTTTAAAAATAGTACGAAATTTCTCAGAAATTGATGGTTTTATAGTCAAACTCATGGATATACAGAACTGACATACTCGAAATTGAAATTTTGGTGAAAGCCACCAAACAAAAAAAAATTGCACTTCTCATAAATACACCTGAATATTGTATTGAAAAAATAGAAGAAATCCCCCAGTCAACCACACATCGTACAGCATAAACTGTTTTTTTTTTCAAAACTACTTAAACATTCGCACTATTAAAATGGAGGGGAAAAAACTTACTAAATAAAGTTTAAGGTACTTAAAAATCCTAGCAATTCTCCTCCAACTAATATAAACTTTCAAATAAATAAATTTCTCCAAATAGACATATGAAAAAACTTCGCTTCAGAAACAAAATTATTTCAAACAATTGCAAAACAGAAGAAATGATATTATCTTAGCAGAGGAAGCTTATTTTAACAAGTAAGAAATAAAGGATTTCCCTTTGAAACCCTTTTTCGACAAAACTTGTTTAAATCCAAGATGTAACATCAAATGATATGAATTCTCCAATAAATCTAATAGCATTAGGCACAATAGATATTGTAGTTCTCTTATTGACTCTCTTACCGATAGACACAGTAACATTAATCAATGTTTATATATCTTTACATGAAGATATAAAAAGATTTGTATCTTTTAGGTCCTATTTCAAGATATATTCTTGGCAACAAGAGATTTTATTACACAACTTATCTTGACCTATCCCTCAAACAATAAAGGAATTTCAAATAAAATCAAATTACAAAGCAATTACCAAATCCTCTAAATAGTCTACCTTTTGAAGACCAAAATTAAAAGGTTCTCGTTACCTTTTCATTTTGGTCAAGATTTAATTCTCACTAGCGAACTTATTTTCCCTTATACCAATAACTGAACAGTAAAAGACAACCTAACATGGACATACTCAGATCATAGTTACAATGAATTCTCTTTGAAGCATTTCACCCAAACAGTAATATAGCAATATACCCAAAATCATAAAATTAAGAAATTCATGCTTTTTTTTCTTGAAAAATGAATTTCTGTGAAATATTTAGATCCTATTACTGATAGTTATAATAAAAGCAAAATCCTTTCCAACCAAGAATATAAATAAAATATTTTAACATAGATTGTGGAATAATAGTTTTAAAATACTGAAGAATAAAAATACGAAGAATCATACCATTTAGTGATCCAGAAAAATCTTATCTTGATCTCTTAAAACTACAAGAAAAGCCTAGCAAACTACAAAAAATAAATAAATAAATAAATAAAAATAAAGACAAATTAAAGTGCGGGAATATTTCTGCAGATTCTAAATCAATATATAGTTTAGTCGTAAAAAGCAACTAATAAAATCTCCTCCCTAACTTACTACTTCTACTCAATACCAGTCGAACTTTATTAATTCAACATTCTTAGTGATCCAATAGGAACCTCATTTGCTCTAAAGCCATCCTGAAATCCAAACTCTATTAAAAACTAAACATTCAGGAAAAAAAAAAAGAAAAAAGCTTACAAAACTTGAACTTGGAATTATGAAGAAATTAGATAAAGCATTAGCCACTTACTGATCAGACAAGAATATTATTAAAATTCTAATTACAACTTCAAATTTTCACTTGTATTATACCAAATGTTTTCAACTAAACTACTTTCCCAAACAGCTTAAAAATAGTCAAGTTATATTCTTCAAAAATGGTAAAGACTCAATCAATCCATTAGCTTATATAGACCGATTTGTCTCTGTTATCAACCATTGGCAAGGTTTTAGCAAGCATTAAACTCAACAGTACAAAATCTCTGGCAATATTTGTCACTCTTTGGGACTAACTGTAAGTAACGATTTTTCCATCATAATTTTAAATGTTAGGTAAAACTCACATTCTAAAAAAGGCAAAAATTACAGTTAATATAATCAAAATATAAAGTATACATAAAACTTTATATTGTTCAAAATATAAAGTTTTATGTATACAGAACAGCAAACAATATCATCACCTATTGCTATAATTAAAACCTAATACTCTATTCTATAAGGGGGGGCAATTTTTAAAATTGAAAGAAAATATCGAAAAAATATTGTCAAAAAAAGGAAAATAACAATAACAATAAAATATTCTTAAGTAAAAATTTCAGGTGTGATACAATTTTCAAAGAAACAACTTCAAGTTATATATTTTTAAACACCATTTAAAATATTATTTAAATCAATCATTTCACTGAAGTTGCCTTTTCACATTATATAATTTAAATGTTCCATAAAAATTTTACATCTTCATGTAGTTGGCATGACACTTAATACTTGCACAGAATAAATTTGTTACTACAATTATATAACTGAAAAAGATTGAATAAATCTAGTGTTTCATTCATTATGATGGAAAAGCACGCAATTGTTTAAATTTTTGATAAATAAAAATATTTAAATTGACAAAATTTCAGAACATTAGTATTTTAATAACATAAATCTGGAAATATTTTTGTAAAGTTAGAATTTTATAATTTAATATAAAATAAACTGATCTTATTTAAAACTAATATTCAGCCAACTGAATGAACAGCATGCTCACAAGATTATTTTGCGCATAATCTATATTCAAAATTTTCTTCTATTTTTTTTTAAATTATAAACATTTTTTATAAAAATTAAAACTGTTTAGTGAGTAACACTAAACAGTTTTAATTTTTAGAGTATTAGAAATATCTATTTTAATTAAAATCTATTTCCTTTTTTCATTATCATTATGGATGAAAATATGACAATTCTCAAATCCCAGTTAATATGCAAGAAAAATTATGAAACATTTAACGTGTCAAAGACTAACAAAATGAAAAAAACTAAGGAACAAGTAAATACACCATAATGATGGAAAAAAATGCAGTTGCATATGAATCCCAAAAAATTAATAATAATTACAAGAAATCCTAGATCTAAAAAAATTTCCCATGACCTAAGATTTGTCAAAAAAAATATGGATAGAATCAAACAGGATTTAAAATTTAAAGAAAATTGGAGTCCAACCAAGAAAATTAAAATTGGAAGACTTAAGAAAGGGCACAGAGTTACTAAAAAGACATACTGTTAATAAAACTATTTTCGGGCATATTTGCAACAAGCATTCCAAAATGGCACAAAATTGGATTTAAGAAAAAATAGTGCAGAAGGTCAGCTTTGAACAAAAAGAATTGATTAGTTTTCAGATACCAAGTTAGAGTAATGATTTGAGGTATTTTAAACAAAAGAAAAACTTCCTTTTATTTTAAAAAATGATAAATTGACAAAAAATTTTGAAATCTCACATGATTAAAGTAACTTTAAATTTAGAAAGATCCATTTAACATTTCAACAAATTTGGGCACCTGCCCAGAAAGCAGATTGTTCAGTAATGATAAAAACAGAACAGTTCATACTTTACTTCCACAAAATAGCCTGCATCCATTTCTGATCTCAAAAAACTGCATTTTTGCATACAGAAATACATGGAGAATATGCTGACAAACCTAATGTTCAAAATTAAATTAAAACTTTTACTAAAGAAAAATAATAAATTCTAGTCCATAGTGCAGTCACTGCAAAAGCCTTTCTAAAATGATAGTCTAATTAAAGATACAAGAATATACACATTAAACACTGAACAATGGTTTTACTTTTGCTTAACAATTATATCATTTAAAAAACATGAGCATATATATTAATAAATATTTTATAAACCAGCATGTACCTGAGAATTTTATGTCAAATGATTGAAATAAGGGTATGATTGTGATGCATGTTTTTCATTACAATATACATTTTGTACCATCAGTTAATGATAATTAAAACTTGAACTAACTTAAAAATTTATTGAAACACAAAAACAAAGAACATGTATGAAATTTTTTTTATTCCATATATTAACTTGACAGCTAATGATCTTTTACACTTTAAAGCCACAGCTCTTCCTTCGTCCTCTAGCCCTCTCAAATTTGCGTCCCTTTGATCGTACGTAAGGTCTGAAAAAAATAGCATTTTTCTTAACTTCATTTGAAGCAAAATTCAATTTTTGCACTTTACAAACATCTGTAGCTAATATATGATTTAATCAAGCATTTATGAAGCTATATAAGTCTGATTTCATTAAATAATGAACTAAAACACAGAATGGAAATTAGTAATCTTAGTCAACAAACTTCATTTAATTGCAATTTTAAAATATTATTTAGGATTAGCATAAAGTGTACAAAGACAATTAAAAATGAAATGTCCAATGAAGCTTCAAATTTTTAAAGTCACCTAATTATGAATACTAATTTTAAATATTTAGATTGCTAATAAAAAAATGATCAAACAATATAAAAATTTGTTCATAAAAACTTGAAAAATACAAAATAGTTTATAAAATTTGGGTTTAAACTTAACTACTCTCTAAAAAAGAAAATTCTAAATAAGAAATATTTTTAAAAAATCCAGTAAAACTTTTTATCATTTTTGTTGAATCAAATTTAATGCAACAAAATTTCCGCAATAGGAACTGCTTTAAATGTATAAATTATAAAACAATGGAACTTTTCTACCAAAAATGAATGTTAGTACATAAATCCATTGAGAAACTAAATACAATTTAGTTGGATAGTAAGATTAAAATGTTATGGCTTTAAAACTTATTCTATTTTAAAGAAATACCAAACTCAATTATTCAAAATAGCATTATAACACAGTGACATTCACACAACACTTGTTTTTTATTAATGCTGTTACCATTGCAAAGGGGTTGCTTCAAAAAATACAGGGAAATATATAACCATAAAACTTATAACCATAAAACTTATATTGAAATAAGCTAACTAAATCTTAATCGTTAGAAGTTCAAGTAAAAAAATGCTAGTAATTTAAAATAATTTTTTTAGATTCAAATATCAACAATTCCCTTTTTTATTCATAAAATGTGCAAATTAATTTTTCTGGGAAGAAGATAAGAAAATCTATTTTGAACTTTTTACAATAATGCACATTTGAAGCCAATTTTTAAACTTTCTTTTAATTATTTCATGCATCATTTTTCACAGCAATGACAAGAGGAAAATGAATTTTTAAATATTAATGCAGTGTTCATAATATATTTTTAAGAATGCAACCCTGATTTAAAATCTACACTGATCAAACACCAAGCACATGCATATACTATCAATCCCAACAGGAAGGAAATATTGAATACATTTATGGGATTGAATGTGATCAAAACAGAACTGATCTTCTTTCATATCTTATTTATACAAATATAATGCATAAAGTTTTATAGAGAAAGTTTAAACCAAACATTTTTGAAGATTAGTTTATGATTTATTAATTCAAATATAAAGCAATAAAAATATATTTGAAAGTTTCAATCAACAGTTATAAATTGAAAAGGCAAATATACTAAAAGAAATGGAAACTTAAAATTATAATGTACACATACTAAAATAAAAATGCAAGATCTGATAAATCTCACTTACTCTGAAATACACATTCAAAACAAAACAAGGTTTTAATATACAGTTCTTAGTAGTTTAACAGCATTTTAAAATGTTTTGCAATGCAAAAATGAGGTTGTATGCTTGAAGACTTTCTTTAGTTAAAAAAAAAATATTAAATTCTAACTTCTTATGACACCTGTATTTAAAGCTAATGATAATTGGGAAAAAATAAAAGCAATACTTTAAAAAATAATTAATGTAATTTTTTTAATAAAATTAACATCATGGAATGTAGAAAGAACACCTATCAAATGGCACAAATGCTTTTCAATTAAATCTTGGATAAATAAAAGTATTAAAAATGAGAGAAAGAGCCAGATGCCTCTTTCCTTAAATAATTCTTTAGCAGAATATTAAAATTATTTAATTAGACTACAATATAAGAACCTTTACAGGGTTTGTTTGTTTGTTTGTTGCACGACAGTCATTTTTTGCACACAAGGGCTAATTAGACAGAGACCTACGGTTTAAAGTGGATTTTGAACCACTACAAACATTCATACCCAAGGTGGGATTCAAACCCACTAACTGTTGAACCGAAGGCAAGAGCGCATTCGGCTGACAGCTCGGCACCTTCACAAGAAGTACAAGTCAGAATTAATTATCTTTTAATTTCATTCGACACTTATCAAAATTTCTAAATCAAAGTTTTTAAGATAGTAATCAAAGACTGATATCAATCACAACAGTAAAAATAATTATTTCAAAAGACTTGAACATTAATATTTATGGCAAATTTATTTAAAAATAGTTTTAAAAAATTTATATCTAATCAACTAAACTATAGAAACTTTAACTTTGGAAATATTATAAAATATTTACTTAGTATGACTGTGTGGAACACCAGGAGCTTTGCCAAAATGTCTGCATGCTTCTCTTGCCTTTCGACGACCTAAAAATAAAACACCAAAAATTAATACTTATTGTAAAATACTTGTTTAATTGTTGATTATCAACCAAAACTATAAAGCAAACAAGAGTATCTAAAAAACAAAGTTAAATATATAATATACCATAATTTTACCTTGAAGGAGAAGAGTATTCTTTCCTTTAGGACTTCGCATTGCCAACTGATCAAATGTAATTATCTCTCCACCTGCTTTCAAAATGCGAGCTCTAGCACCTTCAGTCACTCGTAATGCACACAACTAATTAATATTTTCAGATGATTAATATAATACAAAATTAATATTTACAGATAACATGATTACTAAACAATTTTTTAACTTAAAAACTTACTGTTATTTTTGGAACTTCATATAATCTTAAATCATTGGTTACTGTACCAACAACAACAATCATTTTATTTTCATTACCAGGTTTCTTAACAGTTTTGGCCTGCAAAATATTGAAAAATCTATTCTAGAACAAAAATATTTTTAATACAATGAAAATAAACTAATAAAATAACAGAACACAATACAATATTTTAGGTTAGGAAAAAGAAATCTATTATCATTTCATCAGAAGATGACCATAGTTATCAAAATCAAGTAAAAAACCTATCAAATAATGTCAGATCTATGCTTATTGGAAAGGACATATATTTTGCACTAGAAAAATTCTTTGTTTCAGTACATTTTAATTTTTTCTATGATAAAGCCAAAAATACATGCTAAACAGTTGGAATTGAGAATAAGGTCCTGATGCTATTACAGGCAATTTTATATAATTTTTGTTTAATGGTTTCCCATTCAGTTATTTTTGATGTTAAAGGTATGCCACACAGAGATAGGGCTGACAGACAAGACTAGAAAGTCCCAAATTCTTGTAGAGGGCACTCTACTACATACTTTCATAAATATACTGGGATTCATTTGTTTATAGAAAAATTCTCAAAATTAAGGAAAAGGCAGAAAAAAAACATTTTCCCTTCATCAAAAATGTTAATAAAATATCACAGAAAAGATGAAACTTGACCAAAATGTTATTAGTAATAGCATCACCACAAGCTAAAGATTAGTCAATCTTCTAAAAGAACATTTGCATAAGATAAATCTAAAACATGTTCAATTAAGTTCATATAAAAATAAGATTTCTTTTTCCTCTAACGTAATAGTTTAAATTCACTAAGTTTTGAAACAAACTTCAATGTTAATACATATTATTTATTAATACACTACAAATTTGTATGTTTAAAAATATTGCATATAGATATTGCTTCTTGTAAGTTTGTATTTTGCTTAATTTTTCTTATTGTTAGTGGCCTCAGTTTTGCTTTTCTTTTATAAAGCCATTTTTATAATCATCTATGGATTAAATTTATTCTGTGTTATACAAGTCACAATAGACATGGCCTTCATACTGTTCATGCTATGTATATTTATTTGCCAAGCCAGAAGACCTATGGATTTGATTCCAACATGGACACAATTCATCATAAAATGAATTTTACAAATGAAACTGTATATTCACTATGATTTTATTAAAGGAGAATGAAATCTAACATTTTATAAGTATATCTCTCAAATACTTTTAATTTAATAAAGTTATAAGGACATTTAACAAAATTTAAAAGAAAAAGACTTTAATTAGTAATGAAAAGCATTTGAAGAAACCTCTACAATCAAGAAATACACTTTTGATCACCAAAAACATAACATTCTAAAGTAAGCAGACAAATTAACAGAAGTTATATTATGTGTTTATAGTAGCAATAAAATGCAATAAGATATAAAAATAATTAGTATTGCAGTACACATAGACATCAGTAGCATTTGCTAGTAAATTGAACAGGCAATGCAACATCTCAGAGCTATTGGATTGAGTTGGCCCATGATTTTCTCATAAATTAAGGGTTTGTCACCAACTATATTTCAAAAGGATAATGTACGATTACATATGGCACACAATGTTAATGTTCTTCAGTTGACTTTCTTGTGACTTCAATCTATAGCCAAATCAATGTGGTCCATAAAAACATAACTGTCTGTGGAAGCAACAATTAATTTTGACAATATGAAAAAGCAACATTGACTATTGTGCTCCAAGAAAACATCCAAAGCATCTTTAACTTTATACAGTTGGTTAAATATTATGGGCCAAAGTCATTGATATTATAGTTTAATTTCATTTCAACTGATATTTATATAATATGCAGAACTGATAT
Source organism: Latrodectus elegans (assembly GCA_030067965.1). Taxonomy (NCBI): domain Eukaryota; kingdom Metazoa; phylum Arthropoda; class Arachnida; order Araneae; family Theridiidae; genus Latrodectus; species Latrodectus elegans. The sequence continues at coordinate 58,515,512 of CM057815.1, forward strand.
TTATATAATATGCAGATATGTTTTCTGATTTATTCAAAGCCTCTGTTTATGCAAATTGTAATTAGCCAGTTGCCCAAAATCTTAATTCAACATCAAATTTGCAAGAACTTGGCTGCAAATTTGTTCTCATTCTTGCAAATTGGATACATTTAAACTTATTTTGCCATTCCTATAAGTCAAATTAAGCAGTTGAGTATTTGTTTAAAGACAAATTCAAGCAAGTCTTGGCAATTGCTATCATTAAAAGGTAATGAATGCAACATATAGCAAACTATCATACTTCATATCATAAGTCTTAAAGTTTATAGATCTAAATATGCTTACAAAATATAGATATGCTAACAGGGACACTGCTCATTTATTATCATCAGCTAAGAAATAGGTTAAAAACATTTATATCTTTCACAAGCATTTATTGAAATGTGAAGAATTAGAAATTCTAAATTTATTCTCATTTATAAAAGAACATACATAGCAAAATACTTAACTTCAAAAATGACGTAAAACAAAAGAAAAAATAGTGAAAAATTAAAAAAGTAAAAAATATAGATAAAATGAGTCCAAGGATGGCTGGTAGGTAAAGACGATTTTTATGCATAAGTAAAATATAAAATTGCTTTTTGACAGTACATTAAACCAAAGATTTAAGTTTTTAATCCTTAATATATGCCAAATTTAATTTAAACTGTGAAACTCTCAGTAACAATACGGGCTATTCATTTTAATCACAAACCAATCATATGGCAGAATGTTATCATCATAGAGTTTCAAACTGAATAGTTTCAAAAGGAACACAACAGACAAGTATATACATGCATAACCATTCCTTTAGTTAAAACATCTGAAAAATATGTTAAATATGAAACAAAAACCAAATTAAAACTAAATTGTGCAACTCTCAGCAACAATAGGGGTTATTAATTTTAATCAGACTAATCATGTGGCAGAATAATCATCAGATCTTAAAATTACTTTCTCAATATATGAAAATCACACTGAATTGCTAACAGAAATTATAAATTCTTAAAAAATAAATTCAGGAGAAACTACATCATATTTTTCTGACTTTTAATGGTGACAAAATAAACTTGTAATTATGTACAATATTTAGCAATCATATTTTCAAAACATCAAATATTTGGAAAAAACATATTTTTTTATTTAAAATTACTTTAAGAATATTAAATAAGCTTATAGAAACAGGTACTTTCATTAAAGTTAAAATCTCTTACATTAAACATAAAAGAAAAATATCACCTTGCATAAAGTGATATTTTTCTTTTTGATTATATTTACTAGATTAAAATCAAACTTTCAACATTTTAGATTTGGTTTACATTTATTGAAATATTTTAGCATTGGCTTAATGACATAGTATTATTATATTGCAAACATCTTTATCATATTGTTTCAAATTATGTTTATAAATAATTATTATGTCTTAAAATCTCTGACAGATTGGAAATACTAGCATTTTGGGCAAAAATTGCGGTACTTAGATGTGTTACACGTTAAAAGCTGGTTTTCTAATGATTTGGTGACTTGGCGAGAAATAGATACTTATGGAAACATCCTTTACCTAAGCTCTAGGACCAATATTTAGCAAGATAGCCTCTAAGCTTCCAGAACCTTGGTGAAACTGGTAGATTTTCCCACCAAGTCAGGTATAAATACCGCAGACCGACATAGGAGGCAGGAAGTTTTGTAAAGACAGTGAGAGAAGATTAGTCAAGACTGCTAGAGAAGCTGTTACTTATTGTATCTGACAAATTGTAGCTGTATAATGGTGATTAAAATTAATTTTGCCACTCGATACAAATTGGAATTTCTTACAACAAGTGGAATTTTTATGAATAAAAGTCATGTATTCATTAAGTGGTTGCTTTATTCAACTCTCAATTGACATGAACCCCGAAGCTCGGTACAATATTATATTTTTATTACCTTTTGTATTAGATGGCATGTCAATAAAAATGACGCAAAATTTATTTTAAAAAATTTTCACCATTAAACTGTGTTCACAAATTCAGTGTTCAGGGGCTTTTAAGCAAAATATCAATGCAAATGAGCTAATTTCCTTAAGAAACTAGCTGGTAAAACATAGGGTAAAATTTTTTGAAAAGAAGTTGGTTGCAGCACCTACACCTCAAGCTATTTTTAATCAATAGTAATTTGAAAAATTGAAGGAGAAAGACATATAAATAATGGAATCTATATAATTAGCGAAACAAATTTGGAACTATACAAAAATTATTCTTTAAAATATTTTACAATATTAAATTCTTTTGAAATAGATTTACATTATGTAAAATTTTAGATCCATTTCAAAAGACTAATTACTTCAATAACAGTCTTAGTCAAATAAGCCAAAAATCAACACTTCCACCTTCAAGCTGACAAAATTTGAAATATTAAGATTTTACTTCTCTCATACCAATACATTAAAACATTTCAACAATGAAACTTTTGCTTCCATCAAAAGCAATTTATTATTACATTTTGTTACTTAGAAATTAATATATATAATAAAAATATCTCTATTAAAGTGAGCAAAAAACAGAATTCTTTGGTATGTATGGCAATTATGCCAAACTATTAAGGAATTAGAAACTAAAACAGAAAATTTTTTAACAAAAACTAATTGATGTAATGCTTAAAATTTCTTTAATTTTTTTTCAGCTTTGACTCAGATTTACTAAATGATTACCTATGGTATGATTTTTTTGGCACCAAATTCAGCAAAAATTAGTGGCAACCCTATTAGTCAAGTCTGTAGCTGTCATATATAATTTAAGTTTAAACATGTGTTGTTGAGTCTTTTCTCTTCAGTTCCCTCGTTCTTTTCGAAATATTTTTGTGATAGCTACTGCTTGAAGAGTAAGAGAATGATTGGAAATGACAATGTTATGTTGTATAATGATAATGTTAACTTAAAGTATTTGGATTGGACAAAGGAAGGAGACGTTGGAACTTTGTATGAAAACAAATGATTACAGATAAATGAAGGCAGTAAGTGTGGTAACAATATGAAATTGGTTAACTGATGGATATGAATGGAGGTGTAAATCTATAATTAAAGGAGAAATGTATGACATTAAAAGAAATGTGAGAAAGGGTTCCTTATTTGAATTAAATAGAATGATAATGAGTGAAGGTTTGGTTTATATGTGGCTAAGTACGAGTAATACTAAGTTTAATATGAAAGAGAATAAATGTTCTTTTAGGACTGAGTAGTTTTGTTCTTTTTACAATGAAGTATATGCAGAAGAAATTATTGAAAGTAGAATGAAATTGGGTGCAAACGGTGCTATTGTTGAGAGGGATGAGATTAAATTTGATAAACATAAATTTAATCAGGGTAAGCATGTGGAAAATAGAAAAGTTTTTAGGGGGATTAAACATGAGACAGGTAACTGTTTCATGAAAGTTGTGGATGATAGAATGTCTGATACTTTGTTAAATGTGATTAAAGAGTTTATTCTTCCAGATCCAAAAATTTCACATTTGATGGAAGAGCTACAATAGTCTTTCTAATGAAAGCTTCATGCATCTGAAGGTAAATCATAGTCTGGATTTTAAGGACCCACACACAGGTGTCCACATTAATACAATCAAAGGAACATGGGAAACAGTGAAATGTGGAACGGCAGTGTCGAAAGGCAAAAATAGTCTAGATTACTATCTAGCTGAATATGTGTGGCACAAGAAAAATAGCACATATGCAACTTTAGGCTTTTATCTATTCAATATGAATATATATTCTCTACATAAGCTGACATGGAGCCAACAACAGCAATAATGGCATGGAAGTAGTAGAGCAAGGGGTGACAACACTTCAAAAACATGAGAGGTATGTTTATTGTTCATATTTACGTAATTAAAAATTAATTAAATGGGCATTATGAAATGAATTTCACGTGAATATTGGCCGATTTGAATTCATTAACATAAAATTTAATCAAATAATTTTATAGATAGTGCAAATATTAAATTTGTAAAATCATACCTGTACAATTAGTGGTAAATCTGAGTATTACGATCTCACCTTGGCAAAATTATTTTTCACCAAGGGCCTGAGACGGGTGTTTTGGAAATTGATTGGCAACCCAAAAAGAGTGCCAATCAACCTGTAATTGGTGCAGAAAAACGGCGGGAGTTTCACCCGATTAGAAATTCCCCCTTCACTCCCCTAAAACTAAATGCCGGTTTTCCCCCCATATTTCGAATCGCTAAGCCTAACCGCATGCAAGAAAACAGTGATCGTAATAAGAATTGATTAAAAATTCTATTTAAAAATATTTCAAGATTAAAATTAAGTAAATAAAATAGCAAAAATAATTACATTTAATAATATTTAATTAAAAACAAATTAAAAAACAGAATTTTAGCTATAAAACACAGAATGTTACAAATCATTACTACATAAAAGTAAACAAATCTAGAATAATTTAGATCATAGATTTTATAGTTTCGTTTATTATTGGAAATTTAAATACATACACTTCTAGGAATTCAGCATGCCTGCAGAAAATAAAATAAAATTCTTACCTACATTTTTCACCAGGCTCTCTACACTTTAGCAAAATCAAAATTGAATATAAAATACGGGATTGAAAATCCGGCGCTATATCCACAGCAAAAAACAAAACGAATATAAAAGACAGGATAGAAATTCCTTCGCTATATTCTCAGCGAAATGCAAAAGGAATATAAAAGACATTATTAAAATTTCGGCACAATATCCACACAGCGAAATAAAACAAATAGATAAAATTGAAATTCCGGCACAATATCCGACCCGAAATAAAAAAATGTGTATATAAAAGATAATATTTATATTACACGCTACATCCGAAGTGAAATAAAATATAAATATGAAAAAACAGGATTTAAATTACAGTGCTTTACAGCCGATAAAAAAATCCAAAATAAAAATGGCTAGCGTTTCCGGGGTATTCGGACGCTATGCATAGTGACACATTTGGCGACTAATCGCTTTAGGTTATTTTATGGCGAAAAAACTTGGCGATGAAAAATAATCGCCAAATTTTACCGATTTGGTGACTTTTCGCTCAGACCGTTGCGACCTTCTGAGATTTACGAGGTGAGACCGTAATACTCAGTTTAGCCTATGCAATTTTGCTATAACAACCTTTGGTGAGGCTTTAAAAATGTTAACAAGGGTAATAATTTTATATGGTAAATTTTTACTGCTTTAATAATTACCCTTAAATAAACGTTTGATTAGTAAAATATTACAAATACAATACTCATATTACAAATACAATATTTCAAGTACAATGCTAATAAAATTTACTATAATGAAAAAATCTCTAATATATATATTAGAACTCGGGGATATTTCCGTAAGTGGCTCTACGCCAAATTCCTTGCCAAACATGATGCCAAGAGGACGATAGCAATCTTGTTATGGTGCGGTAGCACCATAACAAGATTGCTATCGTCTTCTTATTGATTGGACAATGACGTCAAACTCAGAGGCGGAGTAAATGACTTTTCGTCATTTACTCCGCCTTTCTATGTGACGAAGATAGGCGGAGTTAATGACGTACTTATGGTAGTTTCTTATAAATGTCCGAGTGCTTCTTTTAAACTTTCTTTGCATTTGATTCTGATCGTTTGTTTTGTTTTAAAGAAACTAACGTTTAATCATCAAAATGCATCCTTTTGTGGAAAACTTCACAATATTTTCCATAATTTTACTGGAAAATGATGCTCTAGTTAATGAGATTTTAGAATACTACAATATCCTTCCGAAAAAAAATCATTTTATAAAATGCCCTAAATGTAATGCAGACATGCAAGGAATTTTGAGAAAAAGTACGAAAATTGGTTACAGATTCGTTTGTCCTAATAAATATAAAGAAAAGTGCACTGCAATAATTAATCCGACCGAAAATACTTTGTTAGAAAATGTGAAAATTCGTGATAAAGATATTTTAACTCTAATCATACTTTTTGTTCTTAAATGGAAAATAACTCAATCTTTAGAAAATATAAATAATTGGCGAGCTAGGAGAAACGAAGGAAAAATGTCAACAGAAACGATATCACGATTGGTTCAATTATTTCAGTTAAGTGGCTGAAATTCATGCTTCTCATTGTTATAAACAACTTGGAGGTAAAGGTAAGATCTTATTTTAATTATTATATCAGTTATTTGAAAATAGAAAAGTAACTTCAGATTGATGGAACTTAATTAATATATTTTATACTAAATAGTCGAGTTTGTAAATTTTGAAATATATTTAAGATTATTTTTAAGCTAATGTTATATTAGTATGTATAGATAGCAACTATATATATATATATGATGGGCAGTTAAGATTTTTTTTTAAAAATTAAAAAAGGGTTAATGAATGTTTTTTATATGTTTCAGGTAAATCTATCATGGTGGATGAGACCTTTAAAAGATAAAATTTCCTACTTATAACATTTTACAGATCATTGCTATACATTTATATTAATTTAAGTTACTAAATATTTTTAAATTTAAAAATTAATATTGATTTATAATCAAAACTTTATTGATAACCAATTTTAAAACTGCATGTGAAGTATTGTTTAAATTATTCAGAACAGTTATGTAGATGTAAAATTAAGTTATTCCCTTGAATTTTTTAATTTACAGGTTCTGTCATCCAGACACGCAAATTATCTATTCTGATGCAGCAGCTCAATATCGGGGAGTAGAAAACTTATTTGCTAATGCTGTTCATAAAACCACTAATCATTCCATAGGTAAATTCGTCGACCCAAGTGATCCTTTAAATACCATTAATCCTCTTGAAAATGAAAATAAAATATTAAAGAAATCACTTAATAACCACTTAATCATTCCATAGGTGAATTAAATCGACCCAAGTGATCCTTTAAATACCATTAATCCTCTTGAAAATGAAAATAAAATATTAAAGAAATCACTTAATAACCGCCGGTCAAGTAAGTTATTTAACTCATAATAAATAATCCATTATGTAAATAAATTGATTATAGAATGTATAATTAATTCTTTTATAGGAAGTGTTTTAACTGCATCTATTGCTCTACATTTTTATCGAAGAAGGAAACTGGATCCAATCCCTACTCTTGGAGGAAAAATCGAGCAGTTCTTACTTGATATCGCAGAGGTTTATCCAGGTAAATATTGAATTAAACATGGTTTTTCATAATTTAATTTTATATTCTAATATATTTTTACTTATGTAGGCTACAGAAATGGTGTTAGGGCAGAAGGCCTAAGAATGAGGGAAATCGATATTCCTACCGCTGAATCCGAGGGCATTGCGCATCTGATGCCAGAGCCTAAAAGGCCTAGGTATGACGATGTTCACCCCTTGGATGATGATGAGGTTATGTTTATAGATGATGCCCGTGATAATGATTGGGTTTAAAATGTTTGTGAGCATGGCACCAGGAAAACACGCAGTGGAGCTGCCCACTTAAAAACAGTCGGCGCAACATGGTGAGGGGGTCCACTTGCGCTGGAAACCTATTTTTAGGTTACTGACGCCTCACCAAACTTTATTTTAATGATGAAGATTTCAATAAAGTTTTAGAAATTGAAATTTCTTTTCTTTTAAAGTAATTTCAATGTAGGATTTATATACTTTGTTATTCATATAAATAAAATACACTTGTCTACATACAAACATACATTTAATACAATAAACTGAAATGAATGTATTAAATATTAGTAACAATTTAAAATTTCCATTGTTTAACTCCACATTAAGTAATTTTCAATTAGTTATAAATAATAAATTATTTAACACTAACTTATTTAATTTTCATCATAAAAATAAAAAATAGTTAAGTTTTTCTGCAAATTTAATATTTAAATCAACTAATTAATATAATTAATTCATAATCTAAATATAAAATCTTAGAAAAATTGTAACTCAATAACATTACAGAAATTCAAATAATAAAAATAATTCAAATAAGTTTCTTTAAATATAATTTAAACGATACATGTGACTCGTGATAATTTTGTAAGAAATTTCACTTTAAAATCTGTATTTACACACAAAATGAAGTTACAACAAAAAAATATATATTTGATAAGAAATTGATTTATTTTCTCTAAGAAAAAAATTTGCTTAACTGCATATAAATGATAGTGGAATATGTTAGTACTTTCAATTGGATAAGCATTGATATCCAACAAATAAAAATTCAATCTAAAATTTGACATACACTTTTATTACAAAGTATATATATTTTGATAAATTTCAGTCCTATAAATAAAGTTGTTCTAGCAGAAGTTGAATTTATGTAACTGAAAATCACGAAAAAGAAAGTGAAAGTGTTTTGTGACCTCATAGTTGTGTGTTTTTTAATTCTCACATGTTATGAAAAAGAATGTCTTTCACTGTTATTTAAATTCTCTCACTTTTGTATAAATAGGTATTCATATTGTTTTGAAATTTGTTTGTGTGTCATTCAATGGTCATTTCTATATACAACAAACTCTTAGTTTTTTTTTTTTTGCTGCAGCATTAATTTTTTCAACATTTTTCATTATCTAACTCCAAAAAATTCAAATTTATCTTATAATTTCTTGTCATTATAGTAAATATTTGTAAATTATATAACATTTTCAAGATATAATATTATCTCAAAGTTTTCTTTTCCAACACAAATATGTAAGATTTAACATATGTACATTATATACAAATTTACAAGTGTAAAAAAACTCATAAGTCAAAATGTGGGAGTTCTAAAACTTGACAGTTCAAAATTTTGAGGCAGGCCAAGTTTCAAGAAAACAAAATTGTGTAAGAAAAATTATCTTAGAACAAACAAATTGTTTTTGTGATGAAAACCATTACTATACGATGATAAAATTTTAAATTACAAATTCAATAAGCAAATTATTTAAAATATAATTAAAAAAACAACATGCGTATAAAAATGTAAGAACTTCTGGGTTAAAGCCTGAAGTCCATTATTCTTAATCAATGTTAGGTGGATAACCTACAAACCTCGATATTAATAAAATATTTTACAATTAACATTAGTGCATATTTTGTATTTTAATTATCGAGAAAAACTAATTAAGCAAATGATACATAGAATTTTTAACTTATCACGGTTTATTAAGCATGTTATTTGATTCTGATAACACGAAAGAATTAGGATGCAATTAAAGCATTTTGAATTTCGCAATATTCAAATATTATACTGCCATACCGTCAATATTACAATATTTAGGCAGCACATTTTAATTTTTAGATCATAATTTTCTAAGAGTTATTTAAATGCATTGATTTCATTAAAAACTTAGCATAATCATTTTTAATGACAAGCAACACAATAGGAAGATAAATTGGACACGGATATGCGGCGCATCAGCCGGGGGTAAAGCGAGGGCGGGGCTCTGGTTGTCCCATCTTTGTCTTCACATGCACGTGAGAAATTTTAACTGTAAGACATTTTCCTCATTAAAAGGTGCCTGTTATCTAAAACTGTCCAGTCAAAGACTGACCCCCAGTGGTGCTCTTAGGCTTCAAAACACAATAACGACATCCGGTGCTAAGATTTCTCTTCCTTGAATTATTTTCAAAACTGTTCTTTAGCTTAAATAAACGAATTGGAGGATTGTGTGAGCTTATCTGAATGATATATGGTCCTCCTTCTGGCAGTGAAAACGTGGTAGCATTTCTCAGAACGCATCTGTGGGATATCTTTCCAGGGCTCGAATTTCGTCTCATTTCCTTCGAACAACTGAAGGGGATTTAATGGCCGGCTTTTGTGGCCGAAAGTCGTAAAATTTGAAATAACTAACGCGAAAAGTTTTGGGGAAAAAAGTGCATTGTCTCTTTTCTTTAGCGAAATTTGACTTTATTTCGACAAAAACTTTTCATTATGTTTAATTTTTTAACGAAGTGAGCGTTTTGTAATGGTTCTATAATTTGAGGAGTAAGCTTATGAATAAATCAGAAGACTACTAAATTATTCAAAAATAAAACTTTGCAAATGATTTTCTATGATAAATATGAATTAAATTATATTTTTTTTTTTGATTACAACAAGATACAGGTATTGATCACCAAAGTCATTTAACTTTGTTGGGCCAAAATGCTAATGCAAATAACAGTTTTTTTTAATTTATAAAATATTCAAGTATTGCTGCATGAATAAAATACTGAGTAATACATTTTATTTGTTTTATCAGTGGATTGCTGAAAAAAGCGAATATGCTTTACAAATTTTCGACTTTAGCTCAGCAATTCAAATTAAGTAAACAAAAAAACTGCATGAAAAATTGGTATTGATTGATTAGAATTAAAACTATATTTTTGACTTACTGATTTCATCAACTGAATATAGAATTGAATCTCCTGTTTTACGAATAATCATGCAAAGTATCATATTAACATAATACTAATATATTTATGTTAATAAGATATTAAGAATACAAAAAAGAGATAAATCTTGATAAAGATTGTAACAGACTATGGAAATCGCCAAAATTGTAAACTTTTCAGAAATCATATTTAATGTTTCATCTTGAAAATTTTTTTTAAATTGTATATCTGTTTAAGATTTGTAGAATTATATCATTATTTTGCACTATAAATCTTCTACATGTGTAAATAACGAAAATATTTTGAAATTATTTGTTTAAATATTTTGAAATTAAATATTCTTTTATATATATCATGATAAATAAGTTCAATAAAAATCGAGACACTCACACAAAACGTTAGTAATTCAGTTCCAATATAATACGATTAATGAATGAAACTTCGATACATTTATCATGATCATGATTTATAATGATCAAAAAATGGTTTATTAGGTTCAAAAATAGTTAAAAAATTTTGCTCTTTACTAATTAACAAAAGACTCACGGAAGCATTAAATCCAACATGGAAATCATGTTTCTATAAAATAAATGAAGAATATAAAACAGTTTTTGTAATTTTTCGGATGGAACAAGGTAAAAATCTCACCATTTAAAATTGAGAATATTACAATTGAAAAAATCCTTTTTAACAAGTGCAAATAAAATGTTTTCTCATAAGATACTTAATTATGAATAAATTAAATTATGAATATAATTAAGTTATTATAATAATGGAAATTTTTCCTGACATAATTTATTTAACAGTGAAATCGAATATAGTCGTTGCAAGCCATATTTAGGAGTAAATCAAAGAAGTTTATGAATCACGTGTATAGCGATGCGAAATCAGATAGAATTGCACTGTGAATATATATACATATATATATATATATATATATATATATATATATATGTATATATATATATATATATATAAAAATATAATTTTTAGAAACATAATATTGCAATTAGATATTTTAAAATTAGAAAAATTCAATATGATGAAGAAAATTCTCTGTCTAAGAGTATAAGCTTATTTTTTTTATCATTAACATAGTCCAAATACGCAGTATATACTTGAAGAGCCTTTAAATACATGTCAGCTATGTGGCTATTATCAACGTGATATTAAAGTATCTTCGAAAGGATTCACCACCATAATTGGGTGATGAAAACATGTTTTTCAAAACATGGAGTCATAGGTTCGATACCAGCCCCTCTTCAAGAAGAAAAGGAATGTTTCGTTTTTAGTCTGTCCATCTCTCTTATGTTCAACTTGGAATTTTATATGTTTTCCCTTATAGCAGTGACAAAATAAAGTTACGCTCCCGATAAAATCAGATTTATCTCTGCCACTGCTCAATTGACGGGATAATGTACAGTAAGTTGGAGCGAAAAAAAGTTTTTCTATTTTCTTATCTTAAGTATCTTTTCAATTTGCTGCAGTGCGCAAAGTTGTCTAGGTGGTGGTATAAAAGACAAAAAATTTTTTGAAATCGGATAATATCTTCCGATCGCGCATGTATCTTGAATGTTCAAAAATTCAACAAAAATTGAAGACTTTAGCAATTAAAAATATTTATAAAAATTCATATTTTCACATGTTATACCCTGAAATTATAACATATGACATAAATGAGAATGATAAAAAGAAATTAATGAAAACATAAAATATCTTCCTATCGAGCATGTACAGTAATTTTGAATATTTAAAAATTTCAAATCTTTTTCCTAAGACAATAAATATATGTATTAAGTAATGAAATGCATATTCAGCGTTGTATGTTTGTCCAATAAAATTTTAATTTTGATGTATCATTAAAAAACTATCTATTTTCATTGTCAATTCAAGCTTTATTCAATATCATTCATGATAATAAGTTTAGATCATAGTGAATCAGGATTTTACTTTCTATGAATTAGCTTTTATTTTATTTATTTTTTTTTAAATATTTTTAAAATCAATTTCTTTGACTTTTTCTCTTAAAATTTTCTTTCAAATCTTAAAAGATATGAGAATAATGGAATAATTTTTTTAATAATTCAAGATCACACGCATATTTTTATTAATTAATGTAAGCCATAACTTTTAGTTTTAACATATAAACCCACATTAAAATTAAAAAAAATAAAAACTCTTCTATTTAGCTTTCTAAATTTTGCAGTTTCTTAAATTGTTTGAAATTGTGTCTTCATTTATTTAGAGATAGTGTGGTTATTTTATTGCATGCATTTCTCTATACTAGAATAATTAGAAAATTTTTAATATATTAAATATGCTTCAAGATATTTACTTAGAGCTTCTGTTTTCCTTGAACTTTCATAAATGGTAAGCATTTACGTGTCTCTTAATGTTTGCTATAGCTCATGAAAATAATGAATTGTGAAATTGCAAATCTAATTAATTTAACCGTTTTGATTGACAAAAAGTATTTCAAAATTTCAGCTTTTGAAAAAACTTTCTATTATACTTGATACCTTAATTTTGTGAATTTTTCATTGTGACAAATAAAAATCAAAACCACCTGAAATCAGTTTTTGTAAAATACAAGGAGGGTTTGAAGTAAATATTTTGTGAATAATATCTGTAAGCCACATATAAACATTACTATAAATTATAAAATGTATAATAGCAACACTATATTTTTGTTATACCTCTATTATTTATTTAGTTAGTTCTCATAATCAACCACATGAAATATAAACCCTCAGTATGAGAGTCAGTCAGAGAAATGCCGGCTATAACATAACCACACTATCTCTAAATAAATGAAGGCATAAATCAAACGATTTAAGAAACATATAAGGATGCAAAATTTAGGAAGCTAAATTGAAGAGTTTTTTTTTTTAGTTTTAATGTGGTTTTATACTTTAAAAGTTATGGTTTAAATTAATTAATAAAAACATGCGTGTGATTTTGAATTATTAATAAAATTATTCCATTATTCTCATATCTTTTTACGATTTGAAAGAAAATTTTAAGAGAAAAAAGTCAAAAAAATTGATTTTAAAAATATTTAAAAAAAAAAAAAAAAGCTAATTCATAGAAAGTAAAGTCCTGATTCACTATGATCTAAACTTATCATCATGAATGATAATGAATAAAGCTTGAATTGACAATGATTTCATTACTTAATACATACATTTATTCTTTTTATTATTATAAGCGCGCAACAGTGTTATTCGTACTAATTTTTAACACAATATCGCGCCAAAAATAAATAGATTTTTTTCAAAAAAAATTATTTTATTTTATTTTATTTTTTTTTTTTTTTTTTTTTTTTTTTTTGTCTTAGGAAAAAAGATTTGAAATTTTTTAAATATTCGAAAAATTACTGTACATGCGCGATAGGAAGATATTTTATGTTTTCATTAATTTCTTTTTATCATTCTCATTTATGTCATATGTTATAATTTCAGGGTATAACATGTGAAAATATGAATTTTTATAAATATTTTTTAATTGCTAAAAGTCTTCAATTTTTGTTGAATTTTTGAACATTCAAGATAAATGCGCGATCGGAAGATATTATCCGATTTCAAAAAAATTTTTGTCTTTCATACCACCACCCTCGACAACTTTTTACAAAGACTGCAGCAAATTGAAAAAGATAAAAAGTTTTTTCCGCTCCACCCTAATGTACAGGGATGTTTGAACTTTATTCTAAAGGAAAATATAGCGAACTAAATTTCATTGTATTAGAAAAAATTCACATTTGTACAACATTCCACCTATATATCACTGCCTAACAGGATTTTTGCTTTTACACGCTCAAAAATAAATTTAGCTTAAAATATCCAGCGGATGAATTGCAAAATATATATATCGGGATCGTTCAATTATAATTTGAGATATTGTTCGATCATCACATTGCAAAAATAAAAAATTACATGCTCTTTCCATCATTAGGATAACACTCTAATTTAATAAATAATTGCAATTTAGGAGTAATTAATATTATGTAAACATGTTTATCTTGAACAATAAGAATGAAATGTGTTTATTAGCCTATGAAAGACAAATTGAGATTCTAACTATGTATAAACCTTAAGAAATATTTAATAAGTAAACGTTACATTTTGAACTAAGAATAAAATTAATTAAGCAAAATAAAAGAGTCATTATACTGAATATTTTCAATTTGTACAGAAATGAAAATTTTCGAGCCGAACTATTTTAATGGATTAAACAATAGTAACATTGACATTACACCATAAAAGACAACTGAAATTAAAAAGTTAAATCATTTGCAATATTTACCAGAGGTAATTTCTATATTAGAACAACAGAATTGAATAAAAATATTAAAATAATTATACTCTATAATTTTTATTTTTGTAAAATTCATTTCTGTATTTTCTTAACTATTTATTATTTCCTAATTATTTCTGTATTCTGTATAGAGTAGAAGGAAGGATTAATATAAAAAGCTGTTCAAAATTAATCTGGTACTGACAAATTAAAAATTGAAGTAATATTAGAAATTTAAATTCAAAAAAAACTTTATCATATAAGTAAAATTATTAAAATTCGTTTTGATTAATTTTTTTAAAAATTAACTTAGAAATTATTTTGAAAATATCAATAGATCAATTATTTACGGTTAAGTTTATACATTATGATATATAAAAAAATGCATACAGTTTGATAGTGTGCAATTGCTCCTTTAAGAATAATTTATTCCATTATGTTATTTTACCCAATTAAGAAAACATAAAAAAAGAAAGGCTTGACGTCTATCATATGTGATCACACTGGTGGTTTAATTCATTATTAATATTTTCAATATTTGATGTTAAAGGAGTTATTATATTTGGAGAGAGATCAGAATACATATTTTAATAATTGCATATAATATAGAGTACAATAAAAAATGAGAATTTAATTTAATACAAATTCTAAGAAATTTCCAGAGGTTATTTGTATTTTCTTAGTTTTCTCTAACAAATTTCATTAATACATATTGTAAATAAAGTAGAAAAAAAACACTAAAATGTTTTTACTAACTGTAACTTTTCCAAAGCTTCCATCTCATTGTCAAACTTTAGAGCTCATTAATTTGCTATAAGTATTGGAATCTTAATCAATGTAAAATATTTCTTTTAATCTTATTGCTTAGATGACAGATTGGAATTCAAATTTTCTTAAAAACAAAAATAATGGAACTATTTGAGATATGGTATATAATATTAACCCTGTAACGTTATGTATATATATATATATATATATATATATATATATATATATATATATATATATATATTATAATATGATGTGATTAAGTAATAAATTTCTAAGATACTTTTTGCAAAATATGGTTTTATCGAGAAAATAATAAATTATGGTTTATAATTTAAACCTTTAATATTTTTCAATTGTGTAGTACATAATCAATCTGGTGGTTTAAATTAACGTTATTATCAACCCATATCTTAAAAGTGATTCCCAGGGAAATTCGTAATGTATAATTGTATTAAATTTCATCAAAATATATAAATAAGCTAATAAAATTATAAATATATAGGAAGCAAAAAATTTTTTAATTAATATAAATTTTGGTTATATTAAATAAACTAATATTGAAAATAAGAAATAATATTTATCTGAGAGCATTTAAAAGAATTATTTTGTTTTAAACTTTTTTCTTTAAATTCTCGACTTTTCCTAATAAGTTTCGGTTTCCATTAAGTTTCGCTTTCTATTTCTATTTAGTTTAAAATTCTGAGAAAGATGAAACACTGCTTTTAACAGCTACACTTAACCACGCCTATCTAAATGCTTATCTTATAGGTTTACTATACATTCATATTGGCAGAGAATACGGCAATGAATACGCCAATAGTTCACCTTGGCGAAGAACAGAGCCACTTACGGAAATATCCCCTAGAACTCTACTTACACATAGAGGGAAAACTAAAAATTCTTATTTAAAGCATAGGCTAAACTGAGTATTACGGTCACACCTCGTAAATCTCAGAAGGTCGCCACGGTCTGAGCGAAAAGTCGCCAAATCGGTAAAATTTGGCGATTATTTTTCATCGCCAAGTTTTTTCGCCATAAAATCACCAAAAGCGATTAGTCGCCAAATGTGTCACTATGCATATCGTCCGAATACCCCGGAAACGCTAGCCATTTTTATTTTGGATTTTTTTATCGGGTGTAAAGAACGGTAATTTAAATCTTGTTTTTTCATATTTATATTTTATTTCGCTTCGGATGTAGCGTGTAATATAAATATTATCTTTTATGTACACATTTTTTTATTTCGGTCGGATATAGTGCCGAATTTCAATCCTATCTATTTGTTTTATTTAGCTGTGTGGATATTGTGCGAAATTTCAATAATGTCTTTTATATTCCTTTTGTATTTCGCTGAGAATATAGCGAAGGAATTTCTATCCTGTCTTTTATATTCGTTTTGTTTTTTGCTGTGGGTATAGCGCCAGATTTTCAATCCCGTATTTTATTTTCAATTTTGATTTTGCTGTCGCGTGTAGAGAGCCTGGTGAAAAATGTAGGTAAGAATTTTATTTTATTTTCTGCAGGCATGCTGAATTCCTAGAAGTGTATGTATTTAAATTTCCAATAATAAACGAAACTATAAAATCTATGCTCTGAAATTATTCTAGATTTGTTTACTTTTATGTAGTAATGATTTGTAACATTCTGTGTTTAATAGCTGAAATTCTGTTTTTTAATTTGTTTTTAACTAAATATTATTAAATGTAATTATTTTTGCTACTCTATTTACTTAATTTTAATCCTGAAATATTTTTAAATAGAATTTTTAATCAATTCTTATTACGATCACTGTTTTCTTGCATGCGAGTTAGGCTTAGCGATTGAAATATGGGGAAAACCGGCATTTAGTTTTAGGGAGGGAAGGGGAATTTCTAATCGGGTGAAACTCCCGCCGTTTTTCTGCGCCAATTACAGGTCGATTGGCACTCTTTTTGGGTTGCCAATCAATTTCCAAAACACCCGTCTCAGGCCCTTGGCGAAAAATAATTTCGCCAATTTCGCCAAAGTGTTGACCGTAATACTCAGTTTTACCGAAGCATAAATAGATTAATAAACAATATAATTTCTGCAATATTAGCTTGGAATTTTAACAAAATGGAAAATTCATCATTTATAATTCTAAAAAATAATGGAAAAAACAGTGAAAAAGTCCTAGAAATCTGTTTCAAGAATTTCTAAGGATTTAGATAATATAATCCATTTTTATGAGTTGTATGAAAGCACAGAAGTACTACAAAAAATTCTATAATCACCAAACAAAACAAATTGAAATCAAACTACATACCTCTCAGTAACAATACGGGCTATTGATTATAATCACAGATCAATCATATGGCAGAATGTTATCATCATAGAATTTTAAATTATCAACATTGAAATTAAACAATTTGTTTTACTGTAGCTTATTTTTCTTGTATTTTTTGGGATTAATTGAGTAATACGGTCTTAACTCACCCGAGTGCAAAAAAACACCATAACCTGCTAAATCCAGTAAAATTTGGTGATTTTTTTTTTAATTGCAAAAAATCACAAAAAAATGCCAGAATACAGAGCTGAAAGTCATTACCATATCCTGCAAAAGCTTGCACAAAATTTGAATTTTTGGTAATTTTCAAATTGCTTTCTTAGTTGGCTGTTTTTTTATCGGTTGTGCAGCAATTTAAATCTGGGCCTGATTCATTAAAATTCGAGTTTGCATAACAAATTGCTTTTGGAAGTTTTAGCTTTATTTTCCCTGTTGTAACCGTACTAGGTTGCACTACAATGTTTTTTAAGGTGAGCACCATTGCTTGGTATATTTAAAATCGAGTTTAAATAAGAAATTGTTACCATTAGAAATTTAGCTTTCTTGTATAGAGCTACAATGAAGTTTTACTTTAGGTGAGCAGGGAATATAAATGTCATTTATATTTCGCAGGAGATATAATGCCAGAATTTCAATTCTGTCTTATATTCATTTTGAATTTCACTATGAACATCGTGCAAGAAATTAAACTGATTTTCATATTCATTTTGGATTTTGTTGAGCATGTAGAACGCCGAAGCAAAACAGAAGATAAGAATTTTATTTTAATTATTTTCTGCAGACCTAGAATTGTATCTTAACAATTTAAAAGTTCCAATAATAAATTAAATTATAGAATCCTATTTTATTAATCTATTCTAGATTTGTCACATTCTATATCTGAAATTCATTACTTTATTTATTTATATATTAGATGATATGAAATATAATTATTTTTGCTACTTTATTTCCTATAATTTTAATCCTGAAATATTTTTAAATAAAATCTTTAATCAATTATCACGATAACTGTTGTCTTTTATATTGTTAAGCTTAGCAATTTGGAATTGGGGGAGGAACCTTGCTTTATTTACACGGTTGTTATTGTTTTCTTATTTAGCGTTAGGTGGTTAAAGGGGGAAACTGCCAATCAATTTCTAATAACCCAGTCACCTCCGCTTATCGAAAAAAAAATTTTGTAGATTCTCTAAGTTGAGACCATAATACTCAGTTTTACCAAATTTTCACCTTTTAGAACATATTTAAAAAATACTTTTCACACTAAGTTTTTTTGCATTTTTAAAGAAAGAAAAATCAATGAAAAGTTAAATATATCTGAATTAAAATAATGTAAAATGCATTACAAGAAGAATTTTTATGTACAATTACATATCAAATGATAAAAATTTGAATTCAAGGGGAAAATGAAATACAAGTAAGGAATAGTAAATTTGGCAATTTTCTGTAACCATATGAATGTCACAAATAAGATTTTTTTTTTAAAGACTTGGAAATCAGTAGTGAAAATATGATTAACTTTAAAAATATACATGCATATAAAGCACAATTTCTAACACATAAAAAGTATAAGAAATACATGCGAGTTTAAAATAGAAGTCTTACCAATTTAGCCAATGATATAGGAGGTCTATTAATTTTACTCATAAAAAGACGTTTCAATATTATTTTATTGAATTTTTGTCCAGTTCGTCTAGCAAGAAAGCGATAAAGCTGAAAGTAAAAATTGAACTATTACAAAAAAATCGCAATACAAAAAATTACATTCCATTCATTCTATATGATAGCAATATCATTTATAATATTTGCTTGTAGCTTTAAAAAACTTCAAAAATTTGGAGAGGACATAAATTTTTAAGATCGTACTATAAAATAAAATCAGTAGCTTCACAGACAAATTTTATAACTGCAATATTTAAAGGCATATCGTATCCGAGAAACATAAATAAAATAACTTCAAACAAAATTAAGTATACGTGTATTAAATATTTAATATTAAATACAAGTTTCAAGAATCTAAAAGTATTTTCAAAGTTTATAAGATAACTACCAAAGAAATAATACGTAAATTAAATCTTTGTTTTAATTTAAAAAAACATTTTTAGAGAATAAAATAGTACATTCACAGTACTACGAAAAACATCATCGTAGATTAAATATAACAGTATCAAGGTAACATGCTATATAAAAAAATTTGTACAAGGGTTTATAAACTATATAATAAAATTTAATCTTTACTTAACTTATTGATCATACCTTAACTAATAAACGAAGATAGATATCCTCACTCTTTGGAGACCGCCGAACAACTTTACGATCATATTTATGATTGATGTCGATACCCTGAAAATAAATATATATATAAATGTAGATTAACGAAATACAAAATTTTAACAAAATTATTTATTTTTTAGTTTACAAGTTTAAATGACTAAAAAGGATTACCATTCTTTAACCACTCGACGGAATAACAAACTAATATAATAGGGGATTGTGGGTAATATTTCCTTTTCAGAAATCCTGACAATTCTTCAACGAGTTGAGTTGAGTTAACTTGTGCTTAAATATTTATAAATTCTTTATGCATGGAAGTTTCTGTAAAGTGTAGAAAGAGGACGCTACTACCCTGGCGCTCTAGACAACTTCCTGCTTACTATTCCATTATTGTCTTATACTATTGTGCTTGTCTCCTGTAGTTTCCATTGCTTTTGAGAAATATTCATTTAAAAGTAATTATCCTATAAAATTTCTTGAAATGCAGAAAGCAAAAAAAGATAGCAGTTGTTGCGTAATATTTGGTTGCAATATGCGAGCTGGAACAAATTTACTTTGCCAAGTGAAAATGTTCAGATTTCCAATGAAACCTGATTTACAATCCTTAATTTAACTAGATATATATAAAATCAACTCTTAAAAATGAGACTTAAATTTTAATTGCTATAAAAACCAAGATTTGTTTAAAATATTAATAAACAAGTAAATAAACACATCATTACTATTTTGCTATACCAAAACATATTCATACATTCTAGCATGATCAAGAAAATTTTAATAAAATTTATAATGCTATAAATGAAAGTACAAATAATACTTGCTTAATATTTAAAATGATTTATTGCTCAATCGCGCGCAAAATATATTTCCGGAAATTTTGGAATGAATGCATAAAATTAAAAATTAGCTAAAGAAGAAAATGATCAACAATTGAGATAAATAATAGCAAGAGTTAAAATGTGGGTTACAATATACAATTCATTAACAATAGATCCTAATATCACCAATAAGAGTGATTCCCCGAGAAATATTGTAATCCATCAGAATTATTTAAGTAAAAAGTAAAAAAGTTTTTAAAAATTTATGGGATCACTACTGATTCCACTCTTTTTAAAAATTATGATTTTAATGCATAAAATAAAAACATTTTAAAAAACAGAAATAAATACCTGAAAATATTAAAATAAAATTTTTGCGATTGCATTCATTTTAAATGAAAAGAGAGAAAACCAGAAGTATTTGACATGGCTTCCGGTTAACTGAGGATAGTTTTTGTTTACATGGAAAATTCCATCCATATTCGAATTTATTAATACAATTATTTTATACGAAAATACTCACTATTTAATTTAATATTTGAGCAAGGAAAGCTTTATTCAGTTTTCATCCAATTGAAAACATTTAAAGAGTATCTTTATCAAATACGGAAACTGAAAATACATATTACTTATTGTGACTGTTAAGTGAGAATTATTATCTTCTAAAATGTTATTTTAGAAACAAAATATCTTTAAAATTTTGTAAAATATTCAATTTTTTTAGGATTTAAAGCATTTTTAAGTTCATTACTGAAAAATAATAATTGACAGTTACGTGAGAATTATTATCTGCAAAAATGCTACTTTAAAAACAAAATATCATTAAAATTTGTAAAATATTCAATTTTTTTGAGGATTTAAAGTACTTTTAAGTACTTTAACTGGAAATCATTAATTTTGATTTCGCCAAAAAATGATAAAGGAGAGATGTTGTAGAAATCATATATAATATATATAGAATGAGGAAAGATAAAAATAATATCAGGATACTATTATAACTTTCATTATAAAACAGTAATAAAAAATTTTGTAATTATAGTGAAACAAATTTACAAGAGAAAATATTCGATGATATGTGTATTGAACAATAAATCGTTTTCAAAAATGATGGGGAAAGAAAGGCACGTGGAGATTTGATATTGCAGTAAAATTAGAAAAATTAGAAAAACTGGCCTGAACGACAAAGCATTTGGGTTTTCCTCTCCTCAGAACAAAAAGCTCTCAAACTACAGTGATTCTTTGAGCGAAAGTTTTCAAGAGTGGATTTTTTAATATCATTTTTTCCATTTTAGTTCGACAACTTATTAAGAATTTTTAATTTAACGAGACCATATGTGTAAGTAGAAATGTAAAACACTCAGGAATTTGGAATCGTGGGAATTTCGAAGAATATTAAGAACTTTGAGGGATTAAACTCAACCAATTATCTTCCATTTAATGGATTGCTTTGTCTCATATAAATGAAGAGAACTAAAATAAACTGTGAAAAAATATACAAAAAAAATGTCTGTTTTGTCTTCTGTTAAGGAAGTTGTTTAGTTTCGCACTGAGAAAAACAAAAATACTTGCTACAATAGTAAATTAATGAATTAATAAAAAAATATCAAGATATATTTTTCAGGACTGTCAGAATAAAATGGACATTCCCCTGTTTCCGTCGTTTGTCCGTTATAAATTAATAAATTCATAAGAGAAATATATATATATTTTTCTCAACAGTAATTTTTGAAGTTATTTTAAATTGGTCGTTAACACATAACTATTCTCTTTTCCTGGAAATTTTCTAGTACAGTAATTAGTAATAGAAATCCTAAAATAAGTGGACATTTATTTATTTTAAGAAATATCTGATTTAAAAAAAATCTTCAAAATTTCTAAATCATCAGAAAAATTTCAAAACTCTAAAGGTCCTTCAAAATTTCTAAGGGAATAAACCCGGTTTTTCCCTCTTTTTACAACATTATGTGTCAACGATATCCCAAACAATGCTAAACAAAAAATATTTAAGCAAAAGTTGCTTGTGCATTAAAAGAAAGTAAAAAAACATTTTGAATAGAAATATAGATTAAATATATATTCTGTCAGAAAAAATTTGCCTTCAGAGAAAAGAAATATGTGGCAGAATTATGAAAATTGATATGTTAGAAAATTAATTTTATATGAGTCATTATAACATCCATAACCATTTAGAGGAGATATATGCATAATTTGTGATTAAACTTCACAAGAAGGGATATTTAAATCAGCTGATACTAAAATGTGTGGCTAATTTATATTGGATTACTGAGTTTCAGTAAAATATTAAAAAACAATCTATTCTCCTTTAAGATATTCCCAACAACACTTCATAATTCATTTGTAATTATGAAAGAAATCATATTGTAAACCTTAGAAAAATGGCTCTAACAAAATAGACGTATCAAAAATTATGTGGGTAAAAGCGATTTGATAGTCGCATAGTATAGGTAATAGCGTATTCTAAGAAATTACACTGCGCAGCTATTTTATTTAAGGATTTACTGGATTACAAATATCAAGATAGAATAAAAATTATATTGACACAATGATTATCACAACGTAAGTATTTATAAAACAACATGAATCAATGAAATAAACAAAATAAGGCAAGTGATTTTCGGTATGCATAATTGGTGCAAACGGTGTGAGACAGTTCCTATTTTTTCTTATCCATCATTGAAAGTCAAGATGACAATAATGGAAGATTATTGTCATGATCAATTACTCCAGTGGCTCTTATAGCTTTAGTATTTCTTAGAAAATATTGTTCTTCTATAAGAAAGGAATACAATGTCATAAGATTCTTTGTCAAATGGTGTCAATGTGAGCGGGTGAAATATATATTTATAACATACTTTCTACCAATGCTTCGATAATTTTAGTAAAGTAGTGGAAACTGACTCCAAAGTTATCAGCAAAGGAAGACTAGTATTTGGAAAGTTTAGAGAAAATCATTAGCCATAAAATTTTTACATTAAATCTTTTTAATATGTAATTTTAAACGCAAATTTTAACTGCTATTGACATTATAGAACTTCAAGTTTTTTACTTATTTGCTAGCAGAGAAAAGCCGTTAGCAAATAGATTTTGATGCGCAAAATAAACTGTACAAACTTTTAATTTCTAACACAAATAGAAACCAATTACATATAGAAGCAATTGGGATTGTTATGGGCCTGTTTTCCATACTCGTGTTTGATCATGGAGAACAGACCCATAGCATTTAACCAATGTAGTACAAAAGCAGATAAAATTTAAACAAAAAGTATTGCAGTCTATTATGTATAAATGTATACATCATGAAGGAATGTGTAGAATGATATTTGAAATACAACAGAAAACAAAACACGTCGATATCTGAAAAAAAAACTTTTTGAATTGCACATCATTTCTTTAGAAAACTGTGATTTTCATCGAGGAATTCCACTTTCCTTATAGCGGTGATGGTCACTAAATTTATGAGTGGAGACATATACATCAGTGATCCAATTCACCATTTATTCTAAATAACATAATGACATTAAAGCTAGATTGAAAATCTAGAAAGTGATTGGTGGACAACCAATCACTTTTAGACTTTATAGAAGATATTCTAACAGCTAACAAGAAAGTTGAGAAAGCTTGGCACCTGATAATATTACTGATTCTGTTAAGTAACTTTGAATGAATTATCAATAAACTGTAATTTATGAAAGACTGCATAAATTTTCCATCTGTGTTTCTTATGTGTATGGTATTTCCACATCTGGCGAAAGTGGAAAAATATTTCTTAATTAACAACATCACTATAACTACTCTTTTTTAGCAAACAAATTAATGGGTAGATAAATGTAAGCAAATTTATGTAAAGTAACTCAAGTGCATGTAATCAAAAATTAGCAAAATGAAAGAGTCTTGTCATAAACATAATTGTGTCATAACCCTGATTTAATTATGTAATACCTTCATTGATCCACTATACCACAATCGATTGCATAAGTAATCCATCAAAATTAATTTATCAACAGTTTAATTTTTTTCGATTGTGTGTATAAATTATGCAGCATTTTTCCCATAAAATTAGGACGCAATACCAACAAAAATATTTTTTTAGAGTAACGAGTTTAAAATTTTCATATAGTTTCTCATAGAAATATTGTCCAACCTGAAAACTAAGCGTTATAATTTAATTAATAATACTGAACTGAGAATAATTAAAAAATATTATAATCATTTGCTTGAATTAATCAGAATATCAATATTTAATAATCTTACTATGCAAAAAATATTTTTTGATTGTTTTCAAAATATCTAAAAGGAAATTTAATTAACATATTGTATATTCTTTAAACATAATTAAAATCTACATGAACTAAACTGTTATTTTTATTCATCAATTCATATACTGATGATTCTTTTTTTAATTTCAAAGTTAAATAACACTTATGTGAATAATTATTTTAAATATTTAATTCTCTGAAGAGTAAATCGTACTTTTAAAATTTATAGTAAGCAAAAATTTAAAGGGAAGTTACCCAGAAGCTTTTAGATTTTATTTGGTAAACGAATAATTGAAACCACCATGTAACAGTAAAAAATACAGATTACTAACTTTAAGTACGAAAGAATTTTTTGGCGAATACTTTTCAAAAATCAAAGAAAAACCACACTAAATGAAAAGCTTAATTTAGATTTATTTTTTAAAAAAAGGTGATTTGTATAGTATGAATTGCTTTTTCGTCATTTCCACTGTTGAAATACAGCAGAGAACAAGATTTTATATGAAATAAAAGATTCAGATTAGAAATTTTCCGAGAAAAAGGAAATCATACTTGCCAGTATTTTAACATTCACATTTCTCTTGACACAATATTTAATACGAAAATATAAAATTTTTATACAATATTTGAAATAAAATTGCAAATTTAAAAATCAATAATATATTGTTGTTTATTTACTTAATGAGTTGCTTTCACTAAAATCACGATATTATTTAAATAATCGAGTTAATACGTGACAGAAAAATTGAAATTAGCTATTTAAATGAATTAAAAGATGATTCAAGTAGTAAGGTATTTGATAATAAAGCAAAGCGAGGAATAAGTTTGTTGAAGGAAAATTTCCAAAAAATTTATATCATTAAAAATAATTTCTAAAAAAACTATTATTAGGAGGAAAAGGTCGGTTTTCATAAATTGGTTACAGAATAAATAACTAAAAACCGATAAGTGAAATTTTAGCAGCAGTTTTATTGAAAAGTTTAATTTTAAATAAATAAAAAAAATAATGAATTAATGTTAAATAATTTTAATGCAAAAAATTATTCCAACCAATCAGACTGACTTGTAAATAAGCGTATTTGTAGGAAGTACAGAATGTAACGATGCCTCTCCTATATTTATTTATCTCTTTTCAATGCATTTAATATTTAACATGAAATTACTATGAAAATTTTCCAGTTAAGATTTTTAAAATGAATTAGACAGTAACTAAGCAATTTATTTCCTAAATAATCCACTTGCATGATTTGTATGTTTAGGTAAATAAATTTATTCTGAAAAAGTTAAAAAGAAGATATTTTTCTTTTATTGTGAATTTTTAAAAACGATCTATTAAAAACAGATTCTAGTCAAAAGTTCATAAAAAATTTTCACTTATTGATGCTTTATTTTTCATTAGATGCTTCATATTATCAAGATAAATATGCCGTGATATTAAAAATAATAAATAACACATATGTTGATCACTTGATTTCAAGTCAGTTTCAAGAAACAGAGATTATCCACTGTGTTGGAATGTTGGTAATCATGGATGATTAATATCATCAAGAATTACCAATATTGATTTCAAGTCAGTTTCAAGAAACAGGGATTATCCACTGTGTTAGAATGTTGGTAATCATGGATGATTAATATCATCAAGAATTACCAATATTATATAACCTTATATTATGTAATATTATGTAACTTTATTAAAATACAAAAATAACCACTGCCATTCATTTAATAATGTTGAATTAAGAATGAAGTATACAACTACATCAAACGTTACAAAGGATAATAGATAATATAAAGATACACTGAAAATATCAGATTTAAGTTTACACTTATAAATTTTTTTTGTAACAAATAAGCATTCTTAACAATAAACAAAAGCAAAATAAACTATTTTAATCATACTTCATGCCCCAGTGAAAGGAAATTATTTAATAATATAATGTACACAAATACAATAATTTAAAATCCCATGAAAGCATAATTGTGTTAATAACTATTTAAATTGCTTGAAATCGGAAAGTAACTTTTGAAATTTTTAAAAAGTTAAAAATAATTAAAATCGATTTTATGTAAACAGTACTGCATTTATAAAAAAAAAACTGAAAACAACAGAAACATCTAATTTGTTATTATAATTATTCTTTTGGTGTAGAACATTAACTTTTGCAAGTTCAATCAGTTTGCATTAAAAATAAAGTAAAATTCCCTAATTATGCATAAATATTAGTTTTTTATAATTAAAAAAAATTTATATTTAACAAGATATCGATAACAGAAGCATGTTATGCTATTTCATTTATTATCTTTAAATTCGTAAAAAAAAAGATATCCTGTTTTAATTGGGGTTTACTTTTTCATTGCATATAATAATTCAAAAGAACACTCATAATATAAAATCTGAAACATAAATAATAAAAATTAGGCTTTTTTAAACCCATTAAATTCTTTTAATCATTTAGAGAGCCTTTATTTGCAAATAAAAATACCCTTGCAAATAATTCAATAGCATACACTATTTTCACGTTGCCTTTAGCAGTTTTTCTCAGGAAAATTGTGCAGGAAATTCCATAAATTCCGTCATGGGTGTACTTTTAAATATTTTGCATGATTCAGTCACTTGTTCTTTACACATCTTTCAAAAATTTGGTGATTAATAATTTCTTACAGCTTTCAAAGTTTACGATTAAGTCTGCGATCATTTTTCATCGTAGCGAAAGGTAATAAAGTGAAATAAGTATTTAGTATTTTCCCGTCTGTGTTAATTTTAGGTCTCTGTTAATTCGGAAAGCATTGTTAAATTGAATATAACTGATGTTGTACTATAAGAACCTCGCCTTTAAGGTTATCGATTGTTGAGTTTCTCAGGCTAGTAGAATGAGTTGATTGATAAATACTATCGAATACATATATTTTACTGCTTTCCAAACACATATACATTTTCCAGTAAGATAAGCAATGAAAGAGAAGAAATTGAAAATAAAAAAATGAAGTTATGTAGGATATTTCATGTGAAAATCCTGTAACCATTTTAGCAGCCCACATTGCTGAACAGCCCGAGGAAATTAGCCCTCGCACTTCCTTTCCGTTACGGGTATGATGGTTTTCCTTACCAAGAGGATAATGTCTACAAATATAGAAAACAATATAATTTTAATTGAACAAGGTTGAAATTAAATTTTAAATAAATTTACTTTTAGTAAAACCATCTACTATATATATACATACTTCAACTCAAGAAACTACATTTGAATCCTTCTTACTCAAGCAGTCAAGGTTTAAAATTTACTCTCAGTCAATAGACTTATTGACTCAATTTTATTATTTTATAATTATTCTCACTCACACTCAATTTTATTTATTGACAATTTCAAACAATGAGCCTTATTTTTAAAAATTAATAGAAGCCTTATTTATAAGTGTGACATATTTTCAGCTGTCTGTTTCTGCCAACCAAAGGCAAGTAAAGACAATTTCCTCGTAATTTCGAATTACGGTCAGATGAAGTAGTCGAATACCTAAGCTGACATCTTCTCTTGTCTGTATATCTTGTCTTGTCTGTATGTAAGTGGAGGGAAACTTGGTGCTGTTGACATTTTTTAAAATGCTTCATTTCCCTCCTATCGGTTATCTTCATCAAAAGCGAATATCCATCCCGCTGCCTATTAATCACAAAAATAACATTTTTTACATCAGGATACAACAGCCCCATAGCATGGATTCCCTTTCCCCTTGTTACTTTTAGTCATTTTCTTCTCAGACTCTTTCTGATGATTATGAAAAACAATTACTTTGATCATATTGATATTATGCAATGAATAATAGCCGATGGGCTCTTTGTATTGATAAATGGAAGAATATTATGAAATAATAAAAAATCATAATTAAATTAAAACTTTTTTTAATGTTCTCTTAATTTTACCTAGTGTCAAATTAAAAAAAAAAATTGAATTATTGTTATAACCACTAAAATTAATTTTTATTTGCTGCTATAGAAATTAATTTTAGAAAGAAACTTTCGAATTCACTGGAAATTCTGGTATTATTTACATTATAGTATAGATAATTTTTATTATCAACTTATTCCATGTACCTGTAGTTTATTTTTAATTATTATCAGAGAATTCTCAGTAAGTAAACTTCAATTCATATCATATTTTGAAAAATTTTACTGATTGTTTACATAAAAATGTAGATCCTAATGTTCTAATGAATAATAACTTTGATGACCCCGGGATGCAAATGTCGAACACACCAAAATCAGAAGTCATTGAAAATTATGAATGAGGATGCATTCTTTTTCTTCTACGTTTGTTATTCCAGTTAAGGAAGAAGCAGCGATGAAAATGTCATTCGGTGTCAATCATAACGCAATAATGGCAAATAAGAGCGCGCTTCATTAATATGATGGAGTGTTAAAAAGTAAATTATGTCAGTGGTGAGAGCTAATATGAGTGGCTAGAAAGAAGTTTCTATTTCATTTAATTGGTTATTTAATTTTTAATGTAATGGATCAGCTTAATTTTAACATAATTAGCCAGCTATGTTTTCCGTAGTGACTATTACTGACATGAAATGAAAGCTTAAAATTATTGAATTTTTTCTAGATGACTTTATTGCTCTTGAACAGTACTAATTAATATTTCAATAAGAGTAAATAATTATACATACTTTATTTTAATAAATGGACTGAGTTGAATAAAAAAAAGTCTAGTTTAATTATTTATTTTAAGAAAAATGACTACTACTTTAATAACGAATTTGAAAATGAATTTAAGAGGTTCCAAAAAATTCTGAATGCCTCAATATATATCGATGACTATACTGACTTATGATTTTTTTATTTTTACTATTATGCATTTATTAAGAATAAATTTAATTAATTTAGAACTTCTTAACTTTCAAGACTTGATGTTAAGTGTGGTTATAAAGTTGGTGCTTCTGTTGGAAAACTTTAGAAAGGGCATTTACATAAAGATATATATATATAAATTGTAAGGTAGAAATAAACTGAAAAATATCACTTGATTTAAGCTTACGTACATGTTTTCAAGAAATTTCTAAATTTCAGAATCCCGTTATTAAGATATTGTATTTTTCTGATTATAATATGTCTCTTATAATTCAGTTATTTTTATTTTCTCTAATATTATAGTATGTATAAAATACATTTTTATTGAAGTAATGTCCTGCTATTCACGAAACACTATATTAAGATAATACCATTTTTTTTAACTGCCAGCGTTTTTCTGCGGTGCAGCATCAACAATCGTAAATATACGACAAAATAAGCGAATAAAAGTACCAGTTTCGTTAGTTTGATGATTGGTTGGTAGGTTTTTGGTGGCGCAAAGTCCGAAAAGAACACATTGCGTCAGATTTCAAAATAAGCTAAAGCTATTTCTTTTTAACCAAGAAACTTTTAAAAAATCAAACAATAATTATATTTTCTAAATATTTTAAATGCATAGATATGTATGTGACAATCTACCAGATTCAGACACCCTAAAATGCAGATGCAACTGATCAGCACTGATTGTTCTTATGGCCTTGAAATTTTAATCATATCCTATTATCTCTACATGAGTTATGAAATTTTTAGAAAAACATATCATTCTCCAATGAGTTTCCTTTCGAGTTTCTTTTTTCAGAAGAGTATTTAGAATGATTTCTAGCAACAAAAATTGCTCTTATAATAACACTAATTAATTTATGCGAATGTTTCCTATTTTGAATTCTCAGCAACAAAGGATACAAGATGAATTATTGAAATAAAAACTTAATTTATGACAAAATAATAAAGTAAATTTATTTTTGCAAAAGTATTCATAGTTTACAATAATTTATTGTATATATTATTTGATATCAGAATATAATTATCTTAACGTAATATTTTTTTTTAATTTGCAATGATGTATGTTACAAACATATAATTAGGTTTAATAATTCTTGAAAAGCTACATTTTCTTTAAATAAATACAGGATATGTTGTAAGCTATTTTAAATAGAACATAATACCTATATGAAATTTTATAAAATACTCCACTCACTGTCAATGCATTCATCAGTGTCGGATTCTTACTTCTTAAATCTTTTACTTCTTCAATCTATACTGGTGTGCAAAACTTAATCAACAAAATAAATTATACAGTCATGAAATTGCAGAAAAAGAGTTCTTTTGAACAGTACAATGAACATGTGCGTAATTCAGTAGAAAGTTTATATATATGCAAATGTCATGAACAAAACGTCCCAGGCAAGGTGAACTTACACAAAATGGGAGTGTTTGGCATGCGCAGTCAGGACTATAAAATAAAGGACGGAGACATATTTAAAAGCCTTCGCTCAAATGCAACTGAGCTTCTTTCATGAAATATAACTAGAAATAATTACCTGGTCGATTTCACACATAGAAAAAACATCGGAGAGCTAAAAAATTTCTGCGACCAGTATAGCTGAAGAGTTCGAAATCAACAAAATTATTATTTCGTGTTGTTGGAAAGCCTTTCAAATCATAGTTATAGTTGTTAAAAATTTACTAAATCTTATGTACCGATGCATTAAAACCTTCCAAACTTGAAAGACACTTGAATTCGAAACATCCGAATTAATCAAAAAATCAGCTAGAATATTTTAAAAGAATTCTAGAAAATATGCAAAGCAAGTTACTGTTGTCAGAAAAATGTCCACTGAAGATAAATTATTACTAAAGGTTTCCTATCTCATGGCATAACAGATCGGGAAATGCAAAAAGCCGTACACGAAGGAGAAGAATTAATGTTAAAAAGCATGTGATTAGATTTCGGGAATGCAGAGCTGTTCAGAAATTGAAAGTAATTTCTGTCTGCTAATATTACCCAGCGAGGAATCAGAGATATGGCCGAAGATATTGAAAATCAGATAATAAAAGAGATGAAAAATTCATCACTTTATTCAATATAACAAGTCGACGAATTTACGGACATTACACACAAAGCACTCTTTTGTTTTATGGGGTTTGAGTATGAAGGAGAGTTATATGAAGACTTTGCTAGCTTAATTTGCTGGACAGAACAACTAGCTTTGAGATGCTTGAAGCTCTTAATAGTTATTTCCGAGAACATAAAATTGAATGGAAAATATGTATTGGGATATGTAAAAATGACGTTACAAATATGACTTGACATCTTTCAGGAATTGTCGCAAAGGAGAAGAATATTAGTCATCTATTTATCTACATATTTGATACATGTCAAGAGCAACTTATAGCGAAAAAAATGACCCCCACCCCAGAACTATACGAAGTATTATCATATGTCATTTAAATTATAAAGGAAATTCCTCACACACAAAGCATTCAGTTCTCAAATATTTGAGGCACTTTGTCAAAGTAGGTAGTTAGGTTATGGCGGACATTTTTGGACCTCTATACTATGGTGCTTGTTTACTTTATAAAGGAATGAGCTCCGAGTATACTCCTCTTCTTCATCATGCTGAGGTGAGATGACTATTGAGGGGCAAAATACTGACTCGCCTATTCACCTTGTAGGAAGAAATCAAATTAGTTCTACAGTAACAAAATAATTAGAAATTGCAAAATCTTTTAGCCAACTTTGAATGGTTATCAAAGTTTGATAACCATTCAATTAATGGTTATCATACCTGGCAGATATTTTTCCTTGTTGAAGACAATATGCAAATGTTTTCTAATTTTGATAAATACATGATGGAAAATGAGGTTAACCAGCAAATATCAACCCTAGTTAAAGAGCACTTGGAAGTACTTACAGCATATTTTTCGCTTGTTTTTAACCAAAGAATGAAGATCCTAGACATGGTAATGGGATAATAAATCCGTTTCTGTCGAAAACTTAGGATAATAATTTAACTATGCATCTAAAAGAAAGCTTCAACTCCCCATCGTTCGACCAATCTCTCAAATTTAAATATCAATTTTGGCTTTCCATAAAAAGTGAATAACCTTTTCTTAGTGAACAGGTGACAAAAATTCTGATTCAATTCTTCACAACTTAATTATGTGTAAAGGTCTTTTTATCTGTCACAGCTATCAAAACACAGTACCGATCTCAGCTTGATATAAGTGCAGTTCTCCGTGTTGCAGTAATAGCAATGGATCCAAATACCCATAATCTTATTAAAAGTAAGCAGAAACATCTATCATACTAGTAATGTGTAATGCTGAAATTTTGATACATTTAAAGCATTTTTTAAATGTTTTGCCTATTTTGTTTATTTTATTTCGGTTTCTTTATAAAGTTTTCATAGTTTGGTTACAATTAATTGTTTAATTTTATTAATTAAGTACATTTTATGTGTTCTTAGATGGTAGCTTTTTTTAGAAATATATTTAACACTTAAAAATTCTATTAGTATATAATCCACAGTATTAAAATAATAAAAATACTGGTTCGCTTCAGGTCAAAAATTTTCGTGGCAGTTGTTCCAAGAAGCAACTTTTTGCAAAAGATATTTGATCCAATTGATTTTATAGCATTTTTGACATACTGATTCTAAAACTTCTAACGCGAAAATTGTAGAAAAACTGTGGGCTAACATAGGATCAAAAACTCCCTCCTGGAATCGTCGAGGAATTTAAAAATTGGTTTGCTAGCTTGGAATTTTTTTTTAATTATTCAAATTCTACATTTCTTTGGAGGTTTAACCGAGGAGTTCACTACTACTATACATATTTTAGCGATGCAAGTAGGAAAGCCTTTGCAGTGTGCATTTTTCGTGAATTGAATGCGGTAATGAAGTTTAAATTAAGTTAGTTAAAGCAAAACCACGCTTTTGTTGCTCATCTAAAAAAAGGGATCATCTCTAAAATGAAAACTGAAATGTCCATCGAAAATTTTAAGCTCTTGATTGCTGTTATGCGCTCTCGTTTAGTTCAGAGCGTCAAAACGTCATTGAACATTCACAATATTAAAACTTTCTACTGGTTGACTCGAAAGTTGTATTTTGCTAGATCAAAAACTCAGAGATTTGG
The DNA here is from genome assembly GCA_030067965.1 of Latrodectus elegans. Lineage (NCBI taxonomy): Eukaryota > Metazoa > Arthropoda > Arachnida > Araneae > Theridiidae > Latrodectus > Latrodectus elegans. The sequence continues at coordinate 58,549,564 of CM057815.1, forward strand.
AAAACATTCATACATAACCGAATAAAGAAGATCCATTAACGCTCATCGAAAGAAAGCTGGTATTATGTTCCATCGCAGATGAACACTACAGACATCGCATCCATTGGATCCAGTGATAAATTTTCTTCAGTTTTTGTTGGTGAAATAGTCCCATAGGATAAAAAATTGTGCCTCCAAGCCAGACATTCATGACTCTGATTTAACAGGTACTCTTGTGTGTGAACTGGCTATTGAAAAGATAATACCAACTGTTATGCCAAATCTATCTCTGAATGATTCTAATTCTAATTTCTTCGAGTGAACTAAATATGTTTCGAAGTTTTTTCCATTGTTAAAATATTGGCTTATGTGAAACGTTTCCCTTTAAAAGTTAAAGCAGTAAAAGCCTCTTACCTCAAAGGAACCCTCAGTGAAGAAGATCTTCTAAAATCTGAGCTCAAAATTCTCCTTTTCATACAGAAAGAGAATTTTGGTAAAAATCGTCGACTCAGTGTGGGAAAAAAAAACTATAGATAGTGAAGGTACTCTTCAAACTATCTATCAAGCATAAACTTTTTTAAGACTCTTCGAAAATTATTGAATTTAAAATTATGCAGTATACAAATACTTGTTATCGTTGTACGAGAAAAGTATTGGCTATTGAGATAAACGAAAACTGCTCATTCAATAGTCTCCAAATGTGTAATTTGTCAAATATTCAAGACGAAACATTTTACTTCTGTATTCACACCTCTTTTTGACCAGTGGGAATATCAGCTGTATTTGAGGCAACTCCTGTAAACCTCCTCTGCTTCTGCTGTCCTCTGCTTCTGTAAAATCCTGACAAAGTCTGAATCGATATTTTTACTTGTGCGTTTTACCATGCTGTCTATTTTGAAATTGCCTCGGACATATCAATACAAGGCTTTCTCATTGTTTTGAAAAGATTTACTTCACATCGACGTCGAGTAGAAACAAATTACTTGGATAATGATAAATATTTCGTAATACTCCACAAGGAGCTACAACACATCAATTGGAGGGCCATTATTGCTCACTCTAAAAGCAGTTTGGGAAAAGCTTTATTACAATACATCAGACTTTTGAGTAGAAATACCAGGTTCTTCAAAACAGTAGACCCCTCCAATTTACTCCATCTTTATTTTCGCAGGACCAAATGAAATTCTGTGTCAGAGAATTGGACCAGAATGAATTTCAATATCTTCTCAAACATTAATCATCTTCCCGCCATTAAACAAAAACTTAAAACTCTGTTTCAAAAACAATACATCTCAATTTGAAAACAGCAGAGCTAAAGTGTATAAGCTCCACTTGCTATGGGAGACATAGTATTAATCAATTTAGATAATAAAAAATTAATAGACTCATCTTTAGCCAAAATTATCGAAATTTACAAAGGGATGGTTTTTTCTGCGTTGCAAGATGGATAGTGGTGAATTCATACGACCGTTTCAACGTTTGTGCCGCTTGGAAATTTCAGGTCAAAAGCTGAGATTGTAACAGAACCAATAATCACCAGAAGTACCAGAATAACAAAATCGAAAACTCACATTCATATTTCGAATATATAATTTGTGTATTTTAGCTTAAAATTTAGTGTTATTTTTTTTATCAATCATTTTTGTGCCGTACTTTTTAAAACAAATGTTCAAATTTCTAGAAATCTAAATTTTCATGCTTAGGTTAAATTTTAATTTTTGTGGGTGGAGGATGTTGCATCTCTCATATTATATTACAAATGGGCTCTATTGATCGATCTTTGGTTGGATGGATAGATTGAATGGAAGGATGGATAGATCAATGGAGGGAGGGATATGTAAGAATGTTTAATATTTTCAACAAAAAATTTGCAAATTGGTGGATGGATGGATGGATTGGACGCTCCGAATGTATGTAATTGTTACTTTCACTTTGTCTACACCTTCTGATTGTTGTTGTCTTACGTACAATTTTGAGTGAATAAAAGTAAAGTCCTCGATGAATAAATTCAAGCATACGACCCAGCTTGTGCTCCAATATATAGAGCCCTCTTCTCGTCGTCGAGAAGCATTAACATACATTACCCAGTTTGTACTCAATCAAAGCCTCAAGAAAAATAATCTCAGCTTCCGACCAACAATATCGCACTGTTGCATGGAATTCACTGTGATATTACGTGTTTCTTATCTTAGATAATTTATTATTGCTAATGAATAATTAGTTATTATTAAATCATGTCATCACACACCAGTATATCGCTTATTACCTTTATAAAATTTGCGAAAAGCATAAATTAAAAAAAATAGTGTTTGAAAACTTTCACAAATAATGAGATATCTGAAATACTAATTTTTACAATATGCCACTGCAACTAATTAATGAAAAAAAATTAATTGCGTTTAGTTCCTCCACTAATAGTTGAATTCTAAAAACTCAAATTTTGGTTGCGAAAATTATTGCAAGATATTAGAAAATATTTTTATTATAGTCCTGAAATTAAAGATATTACATTTAATAATTAAGATAATTAAATGAATTATAATTTAACACAAAGATAAATATGAGGAAAAACAATGTATAACGTATTTAATAGGATTGATTTGATTGAAGTACTCTTTCATTGTTTTAGAATAATAATAACAGAAAACCATTTTTAACAATATATATATATACCTAAATAAAATAACAGGTATTTGTTCAAAAATAATGACACAGTATTTTAGAGTATTTTGCTTAATCATGCTAGTAAGTAGGCTAGTGGAATAACGCAAATATTTCATTAATTAATCATTATCAAAGATATTTCCACCAGTCAATTATTATACAAAAGTATTAGCTCTTTCTTTGATTTACATATGCAAATAGGTTAACTCTTTTATTGATTAATCTTAAAGGTCACCTTGTCTGAGTAAAATAAAATTTGTAATAAGGAATGAAATATCTAATAATATTTTTTTTATCTTTCTTTTGTCAAAGTTGTATTAAATCACATCAAATAAGCACTTAAATTTCCGAATAGCTCCCTTCAGTTTAAAAGTTTAAATAAGAATTCATTCAGCTAACATTTCTATAGTTTTAGTTAAAATCCTACGTATATCTAATATTTTACTTTCAATATCAAATAATCTTCATTACAATGGATGCAGGATAAACAAATTAATAATGGAAGAATAAAATCTAAAAATTTAAATGCTATGTGATAAAATTATTTAAGTAAAAATAGATATTGCTTGATAAATAGGATAAGAACAAGGAACCATTGGAACGATTTTAGAATGTGCTAAATAGATTTTTAACGGTTCTTATAAGACATTCACGTATGAGAAAATCAAGAAAATCTGATAGTATATTCTTGACATTACATCAATAAATTATTTTTGGAAAATGCTTATTTAAAATTGATTTACCTGTCACAATATTTTAATATATCTTTTCTTATTTGAAATAATCTTTAATTAGTTTTGCATCTGTAAATAAATGCAAAGTATTCAGTTTTTTCAAAATAAAACTTTTTTTTTTTTATCAGAGAGGAATATTTGTCATTAACAGATTTAATTTTTCCTCTTCTAGTAATTTTCCTATTTTTCATGATTGTGTTTTAGAATCAATATTTTTCAAGAAGCGCGTTGCTAGGCTTTTACTGATGATTAAAATATCTCCATAGCGACAATGTTACTAAATTTTTCTAACTAAAATTATAAATATATGTTCAGATTTTATCCTCTTTGTAACAACTTTTGAAAAAGTAAGTCAATAACACCACTGTTGCGATAAAAACGCAATATTAAATTCTCTCGTATCACTCACAGAATGAATTATTTTTATAAACAAGGCATTCGCTTTTAAATTATAAATGCTTAAATTTAAATTCTTTTTGAATTAATACTTTCTACTAACAAACAAATGATTCTAATGCATTTATTTGTTTTCTACGATATTCTTACTTACTACAGAGTTAATAAAAATCCTACACAATAAAGTCGAAGTTTATAGTATTTAAATATATACGTCCACAAAAAAAAGAGCAAAAACAAGTTTACATAATTTTTATTTTTATTATAAACTTTTGAAAAATTTTAAATCATATTAAAATTATTTGCTAGTAAAATTATTCTTTGAATTATTATGAAATCTTTATTGAAGTGAAATATTTCATTCAAGTGTGTGTGTGTTTTCTAGAAAAATAATTAGAATTGCTCTTTTTAATTCAAAAAAATTTTTAACAATCAAAATACCTATATTTTTTCTAATTTTTTTTTTATGTATTTGAAATGGTGTTATATAAGTTGAGAAATATTTTTGCCTGTGTTACATGAGCCTGTCTTTTGTTCACTTTGAGTATTTGATTATATTCTGTACGTATTTTTTCATATAATTACATTACATCAGAATGAAAATTTAATTTTCATGCATTGAATTAGGAATTTTTATTAAATAATTACATTTAATCCCAAAATTTTTCATACAGTGTGCAAATTAATGCCAATTTTAAAAAACTGATTACATAAAAAACATCATTCATAAATAGGGAAAATTGCCAATAATATGAGAAAAATAGGAAAATTTTACTGGTTTTTAATAATATATACTTTTAAATTGAATTCCTGCTAAATTATAATGATTGCATGAGGAATAAGGCAAAGTATTTGCAATATGCTCACAAAATAATGTCAATGTTTCTAGTAATATAGCATTCGTAAGGAATAACTTGAGAAGACCGAAGATGTTGTTTTTTAGCGCTTCCCTCTCTCAAGCTGCTTCAATTCTCAGACTGGGAAAGTTCAACTCTGCCTTCCATATCTTCAGTGGGTGGATAAAATGGAGTACCAAACATTCTTTGCAACTAAGCATTGTTGATTTTCCGTTAGGTTGACCAATTAACCTGGGTCCTTGCTCATGAAAGCTGATATGGCCACTATAGGCCTTGTTCCCCCTATGGGCAGTCATGCCACTGAGTTTAAATAACAACTTAAATGAAGTAATAGGGTTAATGTTAAAGATCACATAAGCTATTATCTTTACAAGAACTCGATATGTAAAAATACCATGAAACTAATGGTGTCCAGAATAACCGAAACATTTTGCATTCATCGAAAAATTTTACGCCGCATAATGGATACCTTAATAGTAGAATATTCCTATAAAAGATTTGAATATAAATCTCGTATAGTCTTCCTGAAAAATGTATGAATTATCTTCCAGAAGAAGTCATATGGAGTGAGTCATATTCATGCGTTGCAAGGCAGAAAATAGGAAAAGCTTCTAAGTGTCACATGTATGTGAAAAAAGAAACGGAATGACAATATAGCCCTTGTGTTGTTCAATAGTGACTGAGATCAAAATGGATATTTTCCATTTTGGAAAGAGTGGCCCTACCTTTAAGCCACAGAAACTTTTGCAGAACAGTATTCAGAAGTATGGTGAAAAAATCAAGTTTCATTACAAAATTCTATTATTGAATTTTATACCATTTTATTGGAAGTAGTTTATTGGTATAAAGAAATCTTATTTTCCCAGTAACAAACCTTGAAGTAAAGTGATTGCCGGCTGGCAGTTTTCAGAGGTCCCTGGATCTGGCGATCCTCCTCTACCCTTATCAGATAGCTGGTTTCTTGATTGGTGAACTATAACTTGAATCTGATTGACTTAAAATGAGTTTGAAATTTTAATGGACGAGACTATGGTTATTTCATAAAATTTATTTCCAAATTTAAGAAACTATTGTTGATTAATTTATTATTTCTGATGAATATATATTTAAATTAAATGAAACTAATAGAATAATAATGGAAATAGTTAAGGAATAAGTAGAGAGAAATAAGAATATTTACATAAGAACAGGTAAAGGTATTTACAAGAATTTATACGCGCTATAATATTTACAAGGTATAAATTGGTCTGTAATACAATATATCTATCTTTATCTTTTTTTATATATTTTATGCATTTACATATAACATGTATATTAAAAAAATCTATTTTTATATATATTTAGTATGCACACTTATATATGCATTTTTCATCATCATTTTTATTTTAAATAGTTTTTTTTTTTTCACATATAGAATGAGATGTAACAAAAAAAATCCTTTTATCTTTTTAGTAGTCTTTTTTTTTTCCATACAAAGAAGTAGTTATCAAAGAAAAATTTTTTCTATTTACAGTTTATTTCATGGCGGTTGGTGAGGAAATTTTCGGCAATATCTGAGCAATGAGCGAGGACGCAATCTATTATGGGTACTTAGGTCATTATAGGACGGAAGGCTAATTATTGTTTCGTTATTAGTTTTATCAATATTTTTAATACATTATTTTCGCGAAGAATTCTCTCAGGGTAGGGATGTTTAATTTTTGTCTGATTTTTTGGTTTCTAATGAACCAGGGAGCCTTAACTACCCATCTGAGTGCTTTATCTTGGAGAGTTTCCAGTTTTTTAATTTTACTATCATGGGTGTAACCCCAGATAGGGCAGGCATAGGGAATAAGTGGTCGAAGATATGCTTTATAAATGAGCACTTTATTTTCCATGGAAAGTTTTGAATTCTAGTTGAAAAGTGGGTTTAATGCAGCTGTTTGCCTTTTAAATTTGTTAATAATTTGGATCAGATGGGGGTGCCATGTTAATTTTCTGTCGAAAGTTACTTCCAAGTATTTACAGGTTTGTGACCATGGTATAATTTCGTTATTGATCTTAATTACACTAGGTGGAAGTAGTCTTTTTTTGTTAAAAATTATGGATACACTTTTATTTACATTAATAAGAATTTTCCATTTAACGAACCAGAGCTCAGTCTGTTCTAAATGTTTGTTAAGCGATTCTGTGATATATGATGTTTTCATACCTTGTGCTAGTATAAATGTGTCGTTTGCAAAAAAGGTGCAGGGAAGTTAGTGTTGATGTTGGAATGTCGTTCACATAGATAAGAAAGAGTCTTGGTCCCAATTTGGACCCTTGTGGCACGCCAGTTAAGATTGGTCTATGTGTTGAGTATGTAGTATCAATGCGAACCTGGAACTTTCGTCACAAAATATATGAAATTAGTATTTTAATAAGTGGGTCGGGTAGACCAATATTAATGAGTTTGTGTACAAGTTCACCAATCCAAACTCGATCAAAAGATTTGGCAATATCAAGAGAAACTGTTTCTGTACTTTTTTTATGTTGGAACCCCTGGGTGATGATTTCCCCTACTCTCATAAGTTGATGCGTTGTTGAATGCGAATTTCTGAACCCGTGTTGTTCAGGGATAAGTATACTATTGTTTTCTAAAAATTCATCTGGTCTATTTAGAAAATTGCTTCGGTTATTTTGCTTAGAGAAGGCAGTAGACTAATAGGTCTATAGCTTGAGGGAAGGTAATTGTCTTGTTTTGGTTTTAATATTGGTACTATTACTGCAATTTTCCATTTTTAAGGAAAATACGTTTTTCTTAATATCTCGTTAATAAGCATCGTAACTTTGAATAATGTTTTGATTGGAATTTTCTTTAGCATTTTGTTTGTTATTCCTTCAATTCCTGGGAATATATTATCCTTTAATTTCTTGATTATTGCCATTACTTCCGAAGGGGTGGTGCTTTGTATGACTTGTGTGTGTGGTCTGGAGAGAAATCTGAGTATGTTGCTGGCAACCAGATCTTCAGTTCTGGTGTCGTGTCGGTCATTAGTGGTGAATTGTGTTTCAAAAACGTCAGCAATTGCTTCTGTTTTTTGTTTGTCTGTGTATGCAATTGTATTTTGGCCTTGAATGGGCGGAAAATACTGTGGTTTCTTCTTGAACATACTGACGGCCTTCCAAATGGATCGGTCGTGCGTATTTAATGATTCTAATTTTTCTCTCCATTTCTGTGAATTGTATGAGCTTATCTTGGCTCTAAATTCGTTATTCGCTTTATTATATTGATTTTTTATTCAGGGGTCTCTGCTAACTTGATATAGTTTCCTGAGTTTGTTTCTATTTGCTTTCAAAATTCTGAGGTAGCGGGGTAGGAGGTGAGTGGGACGGGAGGAGTGAGGTTTTTCTGATTCATGGTGCGCTGCAAGCAGTTCCGCCTCCAAGCGAATCGTCTCATTTGCAATTTCATCTCCTGTGTTTGTATGAATTATTTTAAACGGGTAATTATTTAAAATTTGGTTGTATTTGATCCAATCCGTGTTATGAAGAGTGGGAGTATTAATCAAAGGAATATTAAAGTCAAACTTGACCATGACTGGATTGTTAACCGAACTGAGTTCCGTGATTGTATAAATTTTAGTGTTATAATTAATTCCTCTGATGAGTGCAATATCAATTGTTGTTGCTGAATTAGCACTAAAATGTGTGGGTGTGTCAAGTGCATAGATTTTTTTAGTTCGGCTATATCAGCGAATTTTTTAATTATTTGACCTGTTTTGTTATTCGCCCTACACTTCCATGCAGTGTGCTTAGCATTAAGATCTCCAAATATTAAAGTATCATAGTTTGCTGTAAGCATTGCTTCAAGATCCATGTTTATGTATTGATATTGTGATCTAAGTTTAATGTATGTGGAGCAGAATGTAATATGGGGTAGGGTTGGCAAGGTCAATGTGACCAAAGTTGTCTTTATTGTAATTAATTTGTGTGTTGTGTTTTGGTAGTGTGGGAGACTACTCTTGACAAAAATAACTGTCCCACCCCCTGCTAGTGTGGTATTTCTGGGGAGATCATTTCTATAGCATGCATATCCTAGGATGTGAATATTTACATTATTTGTTAGGAATGATTCCTGAATTAAGATTATATCTGGATTATACTCATTGACAAAGTCACGAAATTCGATCATTTAGTTTCTAATACCACAGGAATTCCACAGAATATTCTTCGCGAAATCCAGGTGTCTCTTGAAATTAATGCAAAATATTTTGCTATTTAACAACTAGAATATTTTTTCTAACAACTAGAATATAATTTCATCTTGTCTAGTTTGTAGAGCAAATAATTTACTTAAAAGGATGAGATGATTTTTGATGACCATTTGGTAATTTAATAAATTATTTAATATTACTGCTTTAATGTTTTCATCGATATTATTCCTGTGAATTTTACTAAGCTGTGGTGATCAGACAGTTTCGACGAAAGAATCTTTAAGAGATTGAAATCCATATCTCACCTCGATGAAAGAAAGATGAATATGCATAACCATATTATTGAAAGTTTTCCTTGTGTCGATACGATGATGAAGATATGATGATGCAGAACTAAGTACAAATTTCTTCTAAGCAAACAGCTTATACGCAGCTATCTCAGTCACAAATTGACTACAAATATATCAGCTTACGGTAATTATACAGGCCGAAAAAAAAATACAGATTCTATAACACAGCAATTGTTAGAAATGGAGGCTTAAACGTCTGATTGATGAATTATTTTTCAATTGGTTTACATATGATTCATCAGTTGACTGAAACCAATATTTATACCAATTCGGAAGTTCCTAGCTTGCTCAGTGAAACAGTTGGTACTGGTCTAGAAAATTTTGCAGCCTTCAGAAAATTTTAATTATGTGAGGTGACCACTTCGAAATTGCTCCAAGGTAGTTTGTTGCTGCCTGTCTTTTAACGTTTTGAAATTGTTCCATTTTCTGATTCTGGGCTTAAAAGCGTGAACAAGCTTTTCACTTCACATTTAGAAGTGTATAAAATTGCTTTTTTTAAATCAATCATTCTAAGTAGTTTTATAATCTATTTTGTTTGATCACGAGGCCTGTCTTCACCATCTTCAGGGACATTTAGAGTTTTTGCACATACTCCACAGACACGATATCATCATCCCTTTGTTTGAGAATATGATTTATCCTTAAATGGCGGACAAATTGCAAATTCCACGTCGACCTTTTTTTCGTTAATGAATCAAATATAACTCAAAAGCAGAATCATCAAACGAAACAATCATTAATAATTGAGAAAAATCTAAATAACACATTAAAAAATCGCGAAGGATGTTGTTCGAATATAACGAACTAAGAGAAAAGTATTATACAAATGTATCAAAAATAAGTAATAGAAATACTGAAAATCGTACTTTTAACAGTACGAATTTAATCTTTTAGTTGCCACTTAAGAATTCAAAAAACAGTTATAAAACTAAGTGTTTCGGGAAAAATCTGAATAAAATTGAAGAAAAAGCAACAGAACTCTTTTTACAACCTTTAGACTAACAATTTTCCATCATCTATTTCGTTTCATGATTTGATTAGTATAAAAACAAGTTTTGGTCAAGAGGATTTGAAAATCATCAAATAATCAATCATGGACAGTAATTCGATTCTTTTTGTTCACTAATCTTTTTAGTTGGCAACAGCAAACTGTTGCCTTTAGTGACAAAAACAACAAGTGTGCGAAATCGAAACAGATGTGAATGAAAGAGCGGTGCATAGCGTTGACGGGTTTAATACTTGTTTTAGCACGGTGCGGAGCGTAATTGGAAATTAATAAGGAAGTAAACAGAAAAGATAATACATATATCTTTATTTAGAGGTAGCATGACCCACTAAAGGTCGTGAGATTGCCTTATTATGGCATTAGATTGGCCTCCCGAAACAGTGATCTTAGAAGATACATTTTATTCTTATCCTTTGACTTCTGTAATTTGTAACTTAGTATTGACTGAAAAAGTTTTATTTATTGAATTTACTAGCAAAGGTAAGAGTGAAATAGAAGAAATATTTTTATCAGATATTGTGGGTAGTCGTGTTCTTCACGGAAAAAATAAACTTAAAACTGACCCTAAAGATAATTATGGATATTTTTGCATCTATGCATACTTACTGAAAACTTCGGCGGGAATTTTGAGCAAACAACTTAGAAGAGAAAGAAGAGCTTTGACATTTCAGGCAAGAAAATATGAAGAACAGGAAGAAAATATTCAATTAGTTGAAAAATGGAAAAGAGCAATCTTGTGCATTCTTCGAGGGAAATCTTGCTTTCAGAATGGAGGTGAGTTACAATTTTGTAAAGACGTTTATTTCTGAAATATGCTTTTTTATTCTTCAATTATTTTTATATCAATTTTTTAAAAATTGTTAATTTTCATTAGAAAATTATAGAAAATAATTTATCTTTTAAATGAAAAGAAATTTAAATTCTGTGTTTCATTGACAGAAATAGAAGTTTAATTTACAACGAATTTTTAAAAATATTACTTTTGATAATGTGAGTTATTTTTAAATTATTTTTAAAAGAAAATTTCAAATGTGTTCCAAACAGTTTATTAGAAAACATTATTTCAATATTTAAATATTATTGATAGATGTTAATGATATTAATTCCTGTTCAACAAAAAATTAACATTTTAATTATCTTGGTGTTAAATTTTTGGGAAAAAGAGAAAGAAAAAATATTTTTTTAAAATTTCTTGATTTATGACAGTTTTTTTTAGTTAAATGTTATTAGATGAAAATTAAATGATTTTAAAAAATTTAAATTAATTTTTTATTATTTCTATTAAACTATTATGTTTAGATGTTTTGCAATTATATGAAAGAGATATAAAATGTATGAAATGATTGGGTAATATTATTGTAACTAGTACAAGTACATTGTGATTTAAAATTCTACTCTAATAAATTGATACATTTTTTTAAAACATCAATATATTTTTGTGTCTTTCATAGATTTTAGTTGTTGTTTTATTAATTTTGTGTTCCTTTATCATTTGAATGATTAAATTCCAAATATATAAAGAATTTAAGTATGTAATTTATATTTTTTATAAATATCAATTTAAAAAAACATGTGAATTACTCCTTTATATAAATAAATATATTAAGTTTTTTGTAAGTTTGAAGTATACAATATAGTGATGTACAATAATATATATTTAATTTTACTGCAAAACATCTGCTGAATTAATATATTTAAAAAAATTTTTATCAGTATATTCCTTCTGGAAAAACCATTTTAAAATCCCGTTATTTATATTGATAGTAACTTTTTAATCTTTTTTATGTCAACTTCCAAATTGTTCTGATATTTTTAAATTTTGATTAATTATATTAACTTATTGGCAATTCAACTGAAGAAATATGACTTTTTCTCTTTTGTTTTAATATAATTTTATGTGGTTGTATTCTTACAATTTTCATTTATTTGTCACTTATACATTTTAACCATGATAAAATTCTTATTCTTTTGAATTATTGTAACATAATGCAGTTTTTAAGTGCAGTTTTATGTTAAAAGATATGTCTCATCTTTAATCTTTTATGCAATTTAAAATTGCCTCCTATGATGGAATTGTCATATTCTAGAACAAATTTTTAGGTTTCAAAGCTGCTTTTAAACTTTTAAAACCATGATGAATGGTCACTCTTTATGTGACTTTTGATATACTTTTCATATAAATAGATAAACACCAGTGCACCCTTATGAATTTAAAATTAATGATTATATATATTTATAAATTTGTTTAATTTTTAAAACTAAAGCAAAAATAAATTAAACCAAAAATAAATAAGAGGCATTATATTTATTCAATAGAATTCAAAAAATCATTTAGTTATTTCAAGTTTTATGAATTATTGATTTTCACTAATAATTCTTTTAATTGTCTATACAAATGGACTAAATTTCTCCTTTTGACACATTAAGAATTTTAATTAAAAATTTGAAAACTTCAGTTTTCTTCATTGATTTTCCAAATTGTGCTCTGTTATAAATCATAAGTGGATAATTCATGTTTAGAAATTTCTTTTGACAATGTCATCATGTTTATCTTCTTTCGTCATTGTCACTGGCTAAACCAGTTATCAATGCTTCCAAGTTTGCCAATAATTTTTTAAACACCATAAATATCTTACCTTTTTGTATCTTCTTGAAAAAAAAAAAACAGACATCAAGAAAATATTCTTTGGAAATTCTGAAATTTTCTAAGATGATGCAAACAAATATTGATTACTGTTAACTATTTGATTAGTCATTTTTTTTATTAACTTCTAATGAAAATATATTTTTTCCTTCTTCAAATTAATCATGTACTTCATTTTTTATTTCATGTTTGTAATTCTATACAGTTTACTAGTAAAATGGTAATAATTAAAAATTTTCAGCCTCTTCTATATCTTTAAAATGTTAGTTTTTAACAAGATTACCTTTAGTTAAAGGTCTTTTTGCTTTTGAAAATTCAAACAATATACCTCAGAAGGTATAAAAGAAGAGAAGACTGACTTTTACAGATTATATTTAACATATTTATTTTGCTGTTTTAAATATTGGCAATTAGTTCACATTATACTTTTTCTTCTATGCTGCAAACTTTTACTATGTATTTTCAGAGAAATGTTGTTTAATGTTCTAATCCATCAGTACAATCAATTTGTTATATATATATAATCTAAAGTATCCCACTGTTATTTGTAATTAATCATTATCCAGTTCTTGTAAATTCTGTTTTCATCATCAATTTCATTTGTTTATATTTGATATTGTCTGAAATCTCTATTTTTCTTTCTTTGTTGTTATCTCTTTTCTTTACGAATATTATTACAGACAGTAGAAATTAAATGTGTTATTGCATATCTACTATTTTATTAAAATCCACTTTCCAATTTTTATTAGCAAATGAATACTTTTTTGAATAAGTTATGATGTAGATTCCAAAAAGTTCAATGAAATTTCTTTTTAAAAATTTTACACAGAGCACACTACTTGTTGCATGTGATCCAGTGGTAGTGTGGTAGTTTCTGTCCTAGAATTTCAAAATCACAGTAAAATATCATCACATCAATTTATTTTATGAACAATGTGAGAGCATCAAAACTAATTAAATTAAAATATTTATTTAAACATTCAAGCACATGCTGATTTTTTTCCAAACTTTATGAATTTATTATATAGTAAAAATATGAGATTTTTTATTTATTAATAAAAATCAAGAATAATTGATGAATTTTTTAAACAATAATGTAAATTTTTCATTTAGAACAGAGAAAATTTTATCTGTTTAAGTACTTAAAAATAATAGCAAGGACAAGTACTTTATTGAGGATCATTTTCATAAAGCGAAACTAAATTTTCCTAATGCCTAATAAAATTAGTTATATTTGATGATAAACTAATTTAATGGTTTGTTTTCATAGTTATTCTGAATGCAATAAGAAAATAGCACTAGGCTGTAAAATAAATATTACTATAGGATAACCCTTCTATAATACTGTAGATAATTCCTAGAGAAAATATTATGACATATGAAACCAGTATACTATTGAAAAAGGGGGTTCATGTTGCAAAAAATTATAGATATATGTATAATATGAAATAAAAACACAGTGTAATATTTTCATTTAATAATACCTTAATTTACTGAATTTCTTGTTACTATTTAGTTCTATCAATCAAACTAGAGTTGAATTCATTTTTTGGTTTAATGATATAATTTTTGTTTTCTAAATCTTTTTTACTCAGATTTTCCACCTTCATTGTAAAAATCTGTAATTTTGTTTAATTTGCTTGTTCATACAGGGTACTAAATATGAAGGTGTACAATGTTGCAACTCTCTTGAATTTTGAAATTGTTTCAGAGGAAGGGGGTTCAAGAAAATGATTTTTAGATAATTCTCTTTTTTTCTTTTTAATATTAAATTGCAAAGTTCACAATCTTCCTCAATAATATTAGCCTCAGAATCAATATGATTTCCATTTTGGATCTTATTTCCTTTAAATCTGTTTCTTCATCTTCCACAAATAAATTTTAAATGTCCTAAATATCCATTTTATAAAATTTTTGCCTCTGATCAATTCAGTGAGTTCTAATATGCCAATTTTTTCTGACATTATAAAGATGTCTCCTATTTCAACTGTAGATATTTTCTAAAATGCATTTCATTTTCGTTTTTTGTTTCATTTTTATTAATAAGTTTTTGTTCTTTTAGAAGCAAAAATTCAATATCAATGCAGTGTTTGATTGAAAATTACTTCTAAACTTCTATAATAATAACTGACTATGAGTCTGATGTGTATGGAATCCATTGTAAATTTCTTATGTTATATGTTTTAGAGATATAAATAGTATTGTGATTTAATAGGTGCAAATAATAAAGTAGTGTTATTTTCTTGGAAAACTATTTTAGTGTTTTGGAATGACTAAAATTTGTGATCGGGTTGATAGAAAGTTTTCCATATTGTTTAAGATGTTTGTAAATGTTAACTGCTATTTGATTAGTGACATTACCATCCAATAAAATTCTTTTTTGATGGTTTACATCAATGGAAAGGCTAAACATGTTTTCCTTCTCTCAAAGTTCTAAACAGCATTCTTAACAAGATGGCAAACTACTTTATTATTATTATTTATTCACGTATTTTCACATTGGAAGTTTAAAATTATGTTCTCTACTTTTCTCTAATTATTTTAATGTAGCTTAGAAGTACTGTGATGCTCAAAGATTTTCTTATCTTATAGTAAATTATTGCTATATGAAAGTTTTTCCATTTTGAATTGGGTGCAGTATTGTAGGAGGACTACCTGTCTATAACTTCACCGTAAGTTGGGAATATTTACATTAATCTGGGGGACTCAAAGATCTTCCTTTGGTATGGCTTTTATGTGAAGAGAAGGGTGTCAGCTGAGGTGTCACTTTGTCACCTAATCATAATTCAAAATTACAAGGTATTTGATGACAAGCTATATTCCAATTCCATTAACCTTAAAGTACCTTGAGCAGTGGGGCTTGCCTGTTCAACTGTGTATGGGTACTTTCAAGATTGTTTATGATTTAGAATGCCAATGATTTAGAACATCTTTCTTGCTTATTTGCTTTTGTCAATTGTTAGTGAGGTAAAATGTTTTGTAGGGCAAATGAGAAAACAATTTCTGTAATTATAAACACTAAAAATTTTGATTAACAAAAATTTACAAGTAATATTTTCAATGTATGATTTAAATATTTTCAAATATATATAACCTAGAAAAGTGTGTTACAGTATTTTAAGTCATGGAGTGAATGAGAATTTTTAAAACCATGATTTTCTTACAAAATTTAAATATTTTATAGGGACTAAAAAACTTAAATTAAGATAAATTAATATGTCTTACAAGTTGAGTATGGTAGGACTGCTTTTCAAAATAAATTCAATCTCACCTATATATTCTGTTGAAAAATTAGGTGAATGTTGCGTGTTTGCTTTTCTGCATGGATGCATGTTAGAATAGACTCGAAAATTTTCCTAATTTTTCTTTATAATTCCTCAATTTGAGCCATTTTCTATGGAAGATTCTTTCCAAGAAGTTAATATGTTATATGACTTACAACATTTTTCAATTATTAAAATGTCCAGACAAAATATATTCTTGCAACTATACTTTTAATATTTATGCATCTGCAAAAAACTTATTAAAATTTTGATTTATTCATGTTCTAAAAAAATGTTTCCTTTTCCAATAAATATAAAATGAAACAATTTTACATTAACATTACTCATTGAGAGTAATTTTAGTAACTATCTGAAAGGAATTTTTTGGTAATTCATCATTTTCCTTTTATTTTATAGCAGCATTACTTTCTCATTTATATGGTACATAATTATATGGTTCCATTTACAAAAAGAATTTAGTGAGCATTTTTATGAATTACTTCACATTAAAATTGGGAAGCAATGCGTGGATAGTTTAAAATATCCATAGATAATTGTGAAATTCTTTGAGTTTCCATTTTAATTTTTAAGTTAATAAAATATAATTCTTGGATGCATCTGCTACACTATTTTTTAAATCTGTATGTGAATTGTAAATCAGATCTCTTAAAACAAAAAGTGTTTATAATTATTTTTCTCTTCTTAATAAAAAAAAAACCATTATTAATTGTGATTTATATTCCATTTAATGAATTCTTTTTCAAAGCTAGACTTATTTTAGAACAATTTGCTGAAATTTATTGCTATTTATTGTGAAATTATTTTTTTATGATGTGTTTCAGCATCATATATTTTTAGTAATAAAATTTTTTCTGAATTATAATTTCTTCATCAATATTCCTTTTTATAAATTTTTATTTTGGTGTTTCACAAAGTACGTTGACAATGATAATTCCAATGTTTCTTACATCTGCAACTATAGTAAATGATCTAGGTTTAGGTATTCAGTTTTGCCTTTAAAACATTATTATTATCTTAGTTATTTGCTTTGAATAAGAATTTAAAAAAATTAATTATTTTTATTTATTTTATTATTATGATGAAATAATTTATAGAAAAGAATCACTCTTATTGATGAGACAAGACTTAGTTCACAAATTACCTTGTGCTTTTTTACTGCTATAGTCTCTCATTGTGCAAATAATTGGTCGGCTGCTAATAAAATCAAATGCTTAAGAAATAACTTAAAAAAAATGAAATTTTCAAAAATTAATATCGATTACAAAATAAATATGTAGAAATTTTTTACTTCAAATTATTTTGAACAATTTGTGCTCTTAATTTTTCATTTTTTGCTCTTAAAATAAAATTTACCTTTAATATCAGCATTCTCTTAAGTTATTTAAAATTCAATTGTGCCTGTTTAAATTACTAAATATTTTATTTAAATTTAAAAAAAATTTTGGAATTCAATATTTTAATTTAGTTTGACTATTGGCTTTTGTGGAAACTTTTCTGCTACTAAATTGCAAAATAAAATTGTGTAACTATCATACATTTTGTTTGTGCATGTTTTTGCAACCATAGCTTAAATTAACTTACCAAAAACAGAAATCACCATTCTATTACTGTGCTGCAATTTTTCCAACATTTTAACGCTTTGTTATTATAATACTAAATTGGTAAATACATTGGTAAACTTTTTTACCTGTATAATATTTTGTTTGAAAGAGAAAAATTATATATTGTAAATCCTTTAATTATCTTTCTTAATAAAGATAACTTTTTCATAGTTTTCCAACATTTGTTGTATTATTAATCAACATTGACTGCCTTGCTCGAAAACGGTTTTTATTTTATTTCTTCAAATTCCATGTTTCTGATTTTCAAAAAAGTTCATGTGAAGAACTATATTTTGGTGTTTTCCCCCCATTGTGAATATTATGCAATTAAGCTATAATTCTCATTTTCTTTTTGGTAAATGAATGAATTTATTTAAAAGGAAAACTATTGCTTTAGTTATATTTCATTTACTAAAGCAATAGTTCTGCCTTTAAGTAAGCCACTGTAAAATTAAATATAATGAAGTATGAAATGCTTTAACAAACTTTTTCTATAGACATACTATTGTAAATTTGGCAACAATGTATTTACTCCTTTATGAAATTCTTATGTTTTTAAATTTTGATTCATCAATAAAATGTTATTGAATTTTTCCATAATTTCTTTGTAGTCTCAAGCTTTGATTTTAATTTTTAGATGTCCTTATTCCTGATATAACTCCTCCTGCCAGAAAATTTCTTGTTCTTGTGAACCCAAAAAGTGGGTGTGGAAAAGCAAATCAAATTTTCAAACAGTGGGTAGCTCCAGTGTTTCAGGAAAGTGAAATCCAATATGAGCTTCTTATTACAGGTAACATTAGGAGTTATTTATTCACATTAAATATTTTTGGTTTTTCATTTTGAGATAGATGGTTTAAAATATTTGATATAATCAGGTGCTTTTCCCTTTTTATAAATATTAAATATTTAAAATTAGAGTTAAATATATGAATATTAATTTTTTTACTTTTATATATATATATATATATATATATATATATAATATATATAATATATATATATATATATAATATATAATATATATATATATATATATTAATCATAATGTGGATTGTCCTTGTAATATCAGCATTCATGTTAAAAATTTCAAACTAGAAAAACTCCATGTATTCACACTCATTCTGATAAATTTATTGGCTGGGTGGTCTGTATATAAAACTAATTTCGGAAGATTAGTATCTTAACCATAAAAGCATAAATTCTATTTCACAAATTTTACAAAAATAATTCTATTTACTATGATCTTTTAAAAAGATCGTCACTTGGTCCAAAAAAATAACAAGCATATTCTTTGCTTCGTTAAATATTATCAATTTTAGTCATTATTTATATCTTTTATTATTGGTAGTATGAGAGTTTGCTGATAGAAATTAAAATCCATATGTATGTGTGTGTTGACTTACACTGATCTAAATTCAAATTTATAAAAGGTTTCTTCTCTGGATACATTTACAAGATTGTACCCCAAACAATTATTATTAACCTCAAGTGGGTGGTATCTGGTGGAGCATCCTCTTAAATTAATAATCAACATAATGATCAAGTCAGTTGATCCATTAGCTTGCTTTATTTTGGTACTAAATGCAAAGAATTTAAATTGTGTTAACTTCAATTTATTTTTAAACATTTATTTATTTTGTTTTTTTAATTCTTGACAACATTAAAGTATTAAAGCTGAATAATAATTATTTTAAAGAATAAAATTATAAATGTGTGTGAATTCATTTTAAGCTTAAAATACAAATTGTGTAAAATGCTCCAAATAAAAAACAATGTATGAGAAAATTATTACTGTGGGTTCAGACATCAGTGTTTATCAGCAAGTGTTAAAAATTATGATCTGTTAAAATTAGGCTGGAGATTAAATTATGATTAATTTGTAACTCATTCCATAATTCACTTCATGGAGTAACGGCATTTATAAAAACAAATATTTGTGAGTGAAATGTGTAACCAAGTCACAAAAGTGAATCAACTTAACCCTTTGGAGTGTTGATAGTTGGAGAAGATGTATTTATTGAAGATTTGCCCATTCTAAGATTAATGCCAATCTTTTAAAGCCGTTACTTGTCTTTCGACTTAACACCTGCTTCAGCCTTTTTATTGCCCACTGTTTCTTGATTTGGGGTCCAACAAAGCAATTTATCAAATCTATTCATACAAAGATAATTTAATGTCCCCCATAATCTTGGACACAACTGGATGACAATTATTATTTTTTTAAAGTTTCTAAGACATCCAAGATTCAGTGTACACTTAAAAATTATATTGATTTTTTCTCATTCAATGCTAAACTCGCAGTAAGTATGTTATAGTTTCAGCAATGAAAGCGTAGATGTGGATAAATTAATATACTCTTTATAGCCAATATGTGATGGTGTTTTGAATCTATTTGTGTATATTGATGCGTAAAAAATATACCTGTGTGTATCTCAGATGGATCCATGTGAAATGATTGATAACGAAAATAGCGCTATTGAAAAATATAAGATGTTATGTCCCATTTCTTATAGTATAAGACAATTCTGTTTGTATCATACTAAGGCAATTGGGCTAACAAGTCAATCAACTCAGGACGAACATTACATAACACTAATAGATAGGATTTAATGTGATCGATCAATTCCGAGAAGTAATATTCGGTGAACGCCCTTTTGACAATAAAAATTATTATTGAACAAGTTCCTGTATCCTTTCATTACAGTTAAAAATTTTTTTAAAAAAAGAAAGATATTTGTAATACATCTTTGAGTTGTTCTGAAAGCTTTGAATTTATGTAAAAAAACAAGTGTGCCTTAAGAATTCCTTATTAAAATACTTTATTACCGGTGACAAAACTTCGACTGATGTCTTTGATCTTAAGCTATACAAAAATGAAGTGAATGGCTTTTGCAAATGAAGGAAAACCAAAAATATATAAAGCTAATTCTCTCAAAAATCAAGGTAATGTTCAATATTTTCGTAGATTGTCGTAATATTTTGCATTATGAATTCCTACTAATATTGAATAATCAGAAAAGGTTATTCGAATGTTTTGAGAGGTGTTTATGTACAGCAATTTGTCGAAAACCTCTTAAAATGTAATGCAGTAATTGGTTTTTGCACAATAACATATTAATGTATGCATTGCCACTTACTCTGTCTAGTGGTTAGGAGTGCCTGACTGCGGATAGGGAGGTCCTTGGTTCGAATCCCGGTTCGAGTATGGATGTACTTTCTCTCTCTATTTATCCTGTTTTTGTCCTTTCCTTTTATGAATGGTTGCCTACCCTATAAACTGGTTCCTATGGCATGTGTGTACTGAAGAAGTTTGTTTGTTTGTCGCTCAACGGTCATTTTTTTCCACACGAGGGCTAATTAGACCGGGACCTACGGCTTAAAGTGGGTTCCGAACCACTACAAATATCCATGCTCAAGGTGGGATTCGAACCCACGAACTGTTGAACCGAAAGCAAGAGCGCTAACCATTTGGCTGACAGCTCGGCGTGTGTACTGAAGAAATCGGACTTCACACCAAAATATGGTTCAGTTGGAAAAGTGGAGCCGCGCACCCCTTAATCCCAGCTTAGTTGGCACAAGACAACAACAATGTATGCATTCATGTATAAAATATTAATATTCGCACTGCTATTATTATAACCACACTTCTAAATTATGAGCATGGATATTATTATCTATATCGTCTGTTAGGCATAATTAGCCCTATTATTTAATCATTTTTTTCATGAATAGCTTACAAAAATGAAAATATGTGCTATTTTTAAATTGCAAAATTATCAAGTTGAATTTTAAGCTAATAAACATTATACACAATTTCTGAGAGCTCAATTGTTATAGTTTTTTTACATGTTACAAAAAAATTGTATTTTCACACAAAGCTTATTTGTTTTAAAATAAAAAGTCACAACTTTTCCATAACCTAAATTTTAATCTGATCTTATGATTGATTCAGTTATGTCTTCATTTTATTATTTTTATCTTGATTGTAAACATCATGTGTTAATTTTTTTCTTTATTATAAAGCTGATGGAATGAAATATTTATCAACCCATTTTATCTTAGCATTTTTCATTTGTGTGACTATAAATGTTTATTATGTTATTTGTTAAGTACTATCTTATTTTGCAGCTGAGTATAATCATCGTTAATCGCGTAAATATCAGGACATTTTGTTGAGATTGGTATATTGTATTTTACAAAGTACATGTATTTTACAAAGTACATGTTTTCTTATCAAATATTATGATTTGATTATCAAGAAAAATCAACATTTCGAAATGGTTTTTAATATCCTATATATTTTCTCACATGATAGTTAAAGTGATAATAAATTTCTAGAAAAAATTTATCACTTTGAGTGCATTTGAACTAAAAAATAAAATAATTTTACTCACAAATTTTTTTTTTTCAGAACTATTACTATTTTTTAACACGTATTTCAGCGAGCGAGAGAATCTATCACATTGATATACTGCAGCATTTTTAAACAAAAGGATAATTGAAACTTTGTTGAGTAAATATTTTTAAATTTTATTCTGTCATGTGGCAGCATTTCACGCACCCAACGCACAGGTCCTAGGTTCCATCCTCGGGCTGGGCAAGGTTGACTCATTCTACATCCCTTCAGTGTGTTGGTAAACTGAGTACCAAGCATGATTGGGAATTAAAAACTGGGGGTTTCAAGTTAGGCTGACCCATTTACTGGGACATATGCTTCACACCCCAGGGCACTCGGTCATGAAAACAGTTATGGGCACTGTAGGCCTAGGTTGGTATGGGCTGTCGTGCCACGGAGTTCAGTTTAGTTTGTAAATATTTTCATTTCCCAAAACAAATTCGTGCCACGGGTATTAACTTCAGGCCTTCAAGTTGATCAGTTACTTGAAGATATTTGTTTCTTATGATGAAATCGAAATGTCAACAGAAATTTAAAACTACAAAGAATACTACAAATCTGAAGAAATGTGCAATATAAAAATTCTCTAACAAAAATTTCAGGTTTGAAAGATTTTCGCAGTCTGTTATGAACAAGTGAATTATTTAACATAATGTCTTTGAATGCCATTGAAACTATTAGTTACTTGATATATAGGAGAATATCACATTTTCTAAAAATTGTTCGCAATCTAATATTACAATTCCATAACATTATAGTGAAAATTATAACTCTACAACCATGTAATTTTTTTATGTCTGCTGGAATTAAGACTAATTATTTAATAAATGTTTATGTACAGAAATTAACATTAATAATAACATAGTCATTACGCAAATTGAAAAGGAAATAAACTGTGCAAAATGGTGTCGGGCATGTATACTCTTGATAGGGCCACCCAAGGCGTGATTCCACAATACTTAGCTATAGCCTACAGACATTTGATTAAGTCTGTCCTCTACCATTAATGCTCGCGTCTTATGACTTACAGGGGCTGCACTTTTCCTATATTAAGTTAAAATAATCCTTAATATTACGTTAAAATGTGAAAAATTCTGATATATTTTTAGTTAACAAAAAAGATAAAAATTCTGACACAAAGCTTAAAAAATACTCACTGTAAAACATTAATTCAACCCATTTAATAATAAAATTATATAAGAAAGGATGATTATCCAACTTTACTGAATTGTTCTACTTTATTAAAAAGTTAATCACTATTTTGACAAATAGAGAAGTTTTAAATATTTAAATACATTTCTAAAACCTCACTAAAAATTAATGGAATGAAGTTATTAACTTTATTTATATTACTCGATTGCGGTTCATAAACCACAATCTTATCATATTCGACTTCAGAAGATGCGTGGAAGAGTGATCACAGTAAAAAGCGCTGTCACACATCAAATATTAGTCTAGAAATGCAAATTATCGAAATTCGAATTATATTCAAATTATCAGTTACTTAAAAATTATCCCTAATGCACCATTCATTTTCTCGCCAACATTAATGTGTGTTTAGCAGTCCATTCTTTAGTAAATTCGTTAGGAGGCGAAAACATTCACCAAATTTGGGTAACTATTGTCCTTAGTGACTTGTATATGTCGCCGTGATGTATTTTAGTACAAGATTATTTACTGAAACTTAATATTTTCAGTGAATGTCATTTTAAACTTAATATTTTTCAATTTATCTTATCAAAATACGTTTTTAATTTATTTTGACTTCGCGTTGCGCTTTACCTAACGACCTAAAGCTGTTGAACGGCATTTTAACGCTTACCGTCAATTGCTATTCGTGAGAACTTTTCACAGATAATGGGCTGTATTTATGTGTCGCAAGGGAGAAAACCTGGAAAACTCAAACACCCAACCACGACAGACGCAGATGGAGGAGGGAGAAGAGCAGCATATATTTTCCATTGTTCATCTTTGGTGGAATCAAAACCGGGACTTCATTTTCCAAAGAGTCGTGTCCTACCCCTATACCCTTCATTGATCCAAGTCTTTATCTTTGTTTATTCAAGGATCATTGATGTTTTATTTAATGAACATAATCGCATAGTAGGACATAACATTAAAAAAAGATCCTTATAAATAACCCAAATTTTATTAATAATCTATTCCGGAAAACGAAATGAATTTTTCTTGGTTATTTTGGTTTCAATGAACAAAGATTGTTCAAGTGTGTAAAACAGTTACTTTTTTTTTTATTAACAATAGTTATCTATAAACAGTATTTAAATCGCTTGTATTTAAGTTCCCACAATGCCTCTTTCTGAAAACTATTTATTGCGCCTCTCAATTTCCCTTTGGAGATCATTTTTTTTAAATATATATTTTTATTTTGCATTTTGTTTGATGTTTTTTAAAAATTTCACTACTAGAAAAACCTTTAATTTTGAGCTGATGCTTTCTTTAAATATATTATTATTTTTCATTCATTATGGGTTCTAAAATTTCGAGGCATTCGCCGAATTTCGAATAAAATAGAATTGTGAATTAATAATCATTTGAAATTTAAGCGTGAAACGACAAGTTGGACTAATGGAAATTGCTGCACGTAACAATGATTAACACGTAATAACATTTTGCTTTTAATTTATACATATGATAACACAGAAACAACTTTTTATAAGTTATTGGAATATAAATAATAGAAATGATATAGGATTCTTGAATTAGTACAGAAAAAGTTTTATAATTAGATTCGAAATATAAATTATTAGTTATTCCAATGTGACTTAACAGTTATAGTTTGAAGTGAAGATAATTTCTCTTCAAATAAATACATGGGCGACTAGAACCTGACCTTCCTTCACCATGATTCATGATGCACCTTTACAAGTGGTAATGTGTGCTTTCAAGAAGAGTCGCCTCCAATTGGACTCCTCTTATTTCCGGAGATCAGTCTGTGACGTAATTTGTGATTAAATAATCTGAAACACGTTCGTTCAGAACAGGGCAGTTATTATTTAAAATAAATAACGGGACAAGCACTAAAAAACTAGTTAACCTGTAACAGTTTAAGTAATATATTCTGATCTCTCAATTACTCTCTTCCTCTCCTCTCAATTTTAGTTTTGGTTGGGTCGCATATTGTGTCTTAGGGTTTTTATCACGTGAGGACTAATTCAGCTGAGGGTTTATAGATTAAATTCCTTCAAATGCAAGATAATTGTTAGGGTTTGTATCTAAATGTTCATCTAAGTTTTAAAAGTTATATCGGAACCAAACCAATGAAGTTATAAAATAAAAATAAAAAAAATCATTTAACAATTATTGATTAATGTGTATTATTTGCTTAGTTGCATAACTTAGAACTTGTTATCACAAATTTCAGAAATATGAAAAGAATGTAAACATTATAAATACTTTATTAATTCTAGCACAACAGTACTTTAGAAACCAACGTTGCTGTTTCGAAGAGAGTTTGTAATAGGACTTTTACATGGAATTCAATGAACTATGATTGCATGAAATTTAATTTTTGCACCGAAAATCCACATCCTGAATTTTGTATAAGCCCATACATTTTTTTTTTTTTTTTTTTTTTTGATGGGAGCATCTGGCTAAATTTAATATGAATGCCAAATTTTCATGCAAATTATTCAATGTGTATCTCGCATCAGATCATAACAATCGAGAGCATTTTGAGCTGCATTTTTTTCTTCAATGCAATGAATAGTGTTATAACATTTTTGCTTGGAAACCACTTATTTGTAATAAGACTTGCAAAACAGAAATACCTTATTCTTTAGTATTAGTGAAAAAATACATTAACAATTAAGATTAAAAAATAATTTCCTTTAAACAAAATTGGGATTATTTTTACACATTTTATTCGAAAATGTTAAAAACGGTAAAATTATTTTTTAAAGTTGCATCAAAAAATATTTAAAGAATATTATTTACTTTTAAAATCCCTAATATATTAAAAGCTATAATCATTGAAATCAAAATAAAAATTTCATATTTTTACATTTCATTATTATTAATATCTTCTTTCCTTTTCCACAGACGGCTTTGACATTTAACATCTTCATTATGTGAGGCCGCTTGTCTCTAAATTTATCCATAAATATATAGTCAAGTGCCTCCTTCCTATAACTTATTTAGAAGACGGCTGTGTTCAGAATCAATACGAGAGAGAATGAATATATTATTATAAGGAAAATCGATTTGTACTTTCAATTTATGAATGCGATTATCTTTGTTATGGCTTCATATCGGAGTGTTGGTATTTTGAATTTAAAAAACGCACTTTCCGCTTTTAACACCTTATACGCATTTCTTTTTCTATCTTTTTATAGATAAGATCATTTTTCTTATTGTCATTACTTAGCAAGTGATAAGTTTTTTTTTTTCATTTACTTTTTTCTGATTTACAAACAATGTCATATTTTCAAAGTTAATATTTATTTTTGATCATACGTTTAATTTTTTTTTTTTTTTTTTTTTTTTTTAATTTTTGATTTTTTCACAATAGTTAATGTTAGTTTATTTTAGTAAAAAAAATTGCAACAACAGAATTTAGTTATTTTCAAATATTACAGAATCAGATAATTTCTCCTAGTATTCTTTTTTTTTTTTTTTTTTTTTTTGTTTTAAGAAACATGTTTATTTTCAAAATATGCGAAAGTGAATCTGTTTAATAACATCTGTCGATTGAGTTATAATATTAAAATGTAAGATAGCGAAGATGCGTCATTACTCTTAAAAAAACGCTCATATTCTAATTGACATTTATTACTTGGAACATTTGTATCCGAATAATCAAATCGAAATCCTAAAAGTATTGGAGTAAAAATTGAATTCTCTTCTGAAACTTGAAAATCGCGTTTTCAAATTTTTAAAGTTCGATTGGAAATTATCTTATTATTCAATGTAATGGTAAAGTTTTGCACTGACCGTTCAGACATGCGTTTTTGCGGTTACATTTAAATATTTATGTTAATTTCGAACTTGTTTAATACGAAATATGATAACTTTGAAGTAGATAGAGAGATTTTACGTATTAAATCTGTGATTCTTTTGCCCTTGTTTCACATTTATGGTAATGATAGATCTCCAAAATCTTTTATCAACATTTTTGTAATCACGCAATTTATTCGGTGTTTTCCGATATAATTGATCACTTTCAACAATTTCGTAACATCTCTACGCATTCAAAATGTTGGAAATTACTCATCTAAAAGCAATGAGGTTTTATATATGTTATGCAAAATTTATTTTTCTCTCGAAATGCGATGTTTTGTGTCGTAAGTGAAAATGTTTCTTTGTGCTACTTTTATTTTTGCTCAGAATTTCTATTTCTTATTACAATTATTATTTTTTTTGTTGATATTACAGTCATTGTTTTACTGATTTCTATATTTTCTTGTTGACATGGTTATTTTTAATAGAAAATAAAAATGTTATTTGGACAAATTGTGTGTGGAAGTTTATAAAAAATAATTTTTAATTCAACAAATTTTTTGAACTTAAGCGGCGTGAGTAAAATTGAAAAAGAATAAAAATTCATTACGAAGCAAAATATGCATACCCATGAAAAAATATCTAAGACTGTCAAGTCCTAATAGTTTATAACATACTCCTAAAAATAAGAAAAATTATTATGCCTTACTTTTCGCCCACATACTTCTCGCCCACAACACATTTGAAAATTGACGTGAATTCAAATGTTATTGTCAGGTGTAATTTCCACAAATTTATGTAAATGATATTTTATTCCATCGCGAATTATATTTGACACATCAAAAAATCTAAATAACCATTACAAAATATACAAGCTCTTAATATAAAAGTAAAATATCATTATTTCCATAAATTTTATCATTAAATCAATTTATACATTTAAAATATCGTTTGATGTAAATTTTGTAACCTAGATCTGTTAAAATAACAGCTTTGATAAAAAAATAGTGTGCGCCAACTTAATTATTGGCTGTTCCAACTCGCAAGATAGTTTATAAAATTAACGATTTCGATTTGGAAAGGAAGTATCTTTCCTTTATAATCAATTTAATAGCCTTAAATAAAGCCTAGATTTGAAGATTTTTGTATACATAATATTGCGCCAAGTAATTCAACGAAAATAATTCCCATCCGTTAATGATAGATTGATTCATCTTGGTGAGCAGAATTTTATCTGATAACCTTTTGCTTCTTTATAATTAAAATTTTTGTTTCACCTTTATTTCCTTTATGACTATCCGGGAATTTTCCAGTTGTAACAGGAAGCAACATTTTGCTTATGGGGAAAGATGCTGTCATCTTTGTGTGAGCAATATCCGAATAATACAATAATCTATTAACAATGAAATTTCCGTTACTTTCCGAGAGTTATGTGCAACTATTTATTGTGACAGTATTCTTCTTTCTTTGACTAAAGGTCTTTCATTTCTGTAATAATTTTACCTTGATACCGGATGAAAACAGCGTAAAGAGAAAATCACGCGCTGAGAATAAAGTCAGTAAAGTTTTAAGACCTTAAATATTGGAACAGCAATTTTCAAGATGAACTCATTATGTCAAAGAATTCCTCGCAGAAGGCAAAAAAAAAATTGTAGGTGTTTAAAGACTGAAAACTTTTTTTCTAATATTTACTACGCAGTGCCAGTGCATAAATTAAAACAAGAAATTTACTTACTTTGATTGTTTACCATGTGTGTTTCAAATTATTAACTTGCTTCGTTGGATTTTTAACCACGATTTCAAATCCTATTTCTCCTGACAACGTTTGAGATTCGGCTCCATTTAAACTTATCCCATTTATTTCACACATCAGTGTGCTTGCTAACTCATAATATTTCAATAATGTGGAAATATATAAAGCAGAAAGAAAGAGCTATAATAATGAAAAGTTAATATACATTAATTAAGTTGAAAATTAAAAGTGAAAAAAAATTTTATCTCCTATTTTTTGTAACTTTAAGTTTAATTTTTCTCCCACTTTATGTTAAGTC
Organism: Latrodectus elegans; assembly: GCA_030067965.1. Classification (NCBI taxonomy): domain Eukaryota; kingdom Metazoa; phylum Arthropoda; class Arachnida; order Araneae; family Theridiidae; genus Latrodectus; species Latrodectus elegans. The sequence goes on from CM057815.1 coordinate 58,578,657, forward strand.
TAAAATTTTGCGAATTTTTTCTAATTAATCATTGAAACAGGTTTTTTATCATTTGATTTCTTATTTTTCATTGTTTTTTTTTTCTTCCAAATTTTTTAAATATGATCGTTAATCTTCAATTTTTAAATAACTCATAATCTGTGTTCCTACTTGTTACTAATTTAAATAGAAATCTCGTGATCTCTGTTCGCTTGGATATATACTTACTTATATTGTCATTCCAGCCGGCTAACTTATCTAGTGGTCAGCGTGCCTGACTTTGGATAGGAAGGTCGTGGGTTCGAATCCCGATTTAGGCATGGATGTACTTTCTCTCTCTCTCTCTATCCTGTCTTTGTCCTTTCCTTGTGTGTGTGAATGAAGTATGAATGATGCCTACCCTATAAACGGGTCCCTATGGCATGTGTGAGGGTGCGATGGTGGCCCACTCTCTGTGGTGCACCCGGGGCAACGCCTCGGTGGGTAAGAGATCGCTGTGCCTGGCCGGTTCCTTGGGTATCAGGGAACAATACATTAATAGACTCTGTTGCAGTTGTAACTGTCTACAATCTGCCACTGGAAAAAAAAATATTGTCATTCCTCTTTTTTAATTTTGTTTTTCAAAGAGTTATTTATTACCATATTTAATTTAATTTGTCATAGTGTAGGTATTTTATTACTTAATCAATTTTTCTGGAATAACTGAATTCGGATTTTGCTAATGTTTTGAATCGTTGGTTTTTGGATGATTTTTTTTATAAATGTCTTCTCCGATTAAAGAAAAAAAAAAAAAAAGCTTTTATATGTAAAATGCTGTAACAATTCATGCATATTTGTTATTGCTTTATTCAGTGTTGATTTTTTTGTATTCTGATGTATCGATTATGAAAACCAGTAATATTTTTAAAGCAACGTTTTAAATTAAAATATAAAAAAAATAGTTATCTATCAAATTCACTAAAGACATAAATCACTGTTATAAAGAAATAATAATATTTTCTTGAAGCAAAATGTTTCGAACATCTACTTTCTTGTCTAAAACATTTACTTTGCAATTTAGCACATTTCTTTAAAAATAAGATGTAATAATTCGAATCAGCTGAGATGATTCTGTAGCCTCGTTTTAATATGGCCCGATCTGATTAAAAATTCTTTCAGGTGTGACGTGGATTGCCCACGTTATGACGGAAAGAATTTCCTCTCCATTCTATTATGCCTGCTCTCATTGTTTTATTCTCATTTCCTTATGGCTTCGGTTATGTCTAGAAAAACGCCAGTTGCCCTCTGGCTATAAATAGGCTTTGCGCCTTCTGCATTCAAAGAGAAACCTGTCCACGAAACTGAAGTATGTCATATGGATTAACACGGATTTCTCATTATCTTGGAAAGTTCTTTTTCATCCTCATTGGTTGCCGAAAGATTTTTGTTTAATTAGTTTCACGATACAATTTTCAGGGAGAACACATCGCTTTTTAAGCGACCACTTAGATGACCCATTGAGTTGTTTGAATCGAAAATGTGAAAGATATTTTTTTTTATATCGTAAACATATTTTTCCGCTTAATATTGGAGTTGTGTCTTTTCACATTTGTTACTTAGATTGATTTAACACTTATTTACAGTCTTCACATTTCTTCTTTTAATTCTTACTACTATATATGTACCGAATATATTTTAATTAGCCTTTTTATTTACTCGTTATTATTAAAAAATTTAGAATTATGCAGTTTTTAATTTTTTTCATAATGCCCGGCTGCTTTTTGACCGTTGCCCTGTTCAGCTTTATAATGGGCGAAAATGATGGCATCTCATATAGTGGGACACCCAGAGGGTGTGCCATCTTTGCCCCGAAAGTGAAGTGATTAAAAAAGGCAAACACAAAGAGAGAACGAAACATCCATGTCTGATTCAGGATTCGAAGCCCGAAAGTACTGCTTCGAAGTTAGGGGCGCTAACTTCTCTGCCAACAGTCGGATTTTTAATATTTATACATGTTTTTTATAAATTTTAAATTATAAATATTTGAAAATATTGTTGCACCAGCATACTTCTCTGTACCTAGCCCTGAATTGGGCTCTACCAATTAGATAGAAGCAGCCGAGTGGAGTCTGTGATTTTGAAGCAGGGACCAAGCAGAAGACCCCAAATACTTGTGCTCCCACAACCAGAGGTATCACTTCACTTGAAGGACATTGTGACCTCACCCAATTTTAACGTATCCCATCTGCCTTTAATTAACACTACGGGTCTTCGAGCTCATTACCTTCGGATAATGAGAACGACGCTCTCACCAACCAGGCCACCGCGGCCTTTTTTTTTTCTTTGTAAATATTCTTAAAAAAATCAATAATCCCCTATTGTTATTTGGTCTTTTGTTCGCATTGATATGTGGTTGGTTCAGAAGAATTCAGGAATATTGGCATTAATTGGTCGAAAGGTATTCCGGATGAAAAACAATATAAACTTTGCAAATATCCTATTGAAACGATGACTTCAGTGGAGTTGCAGATAGATCCCACTATATCTTTCATTTAGAAAAGAGCTATAGTCAGTTAAATTTCTATAGCTCTTATCGTATATTTACTTTATTTTACATTATATAATAAACACACAATAAACAATTGGTTATGGTGAGGCTTACAGTCCTAAAACGTATTGGGTGACTTTATTCAAAATTATCTATGGCCAGGTGGAATTACTATTACTAATTTCTTCTGTAATTTGAATTTACTGCAGCTAGACAATAGTATAAAGCAATGACTTCATCTTAAAGGATAGATTGGGCAACAGTTTCAATCAAAAAAGAAATTACTCAACTGTAACTTTTTATCATAATAAGTTAAAGCTGCTAGCAACTATTAGAATATGAATATTTTTACTGAAAAAAATGCATTTGATAACATAACCATTTTTGCATGAAAAAATTAGCTGTGAACCATTGAATCCCGTTATTATTTGTGTTAGTTGTGTATCTTGCAGTATTCTGGAGCACCAATCTTATGCTTAATGAAGCTCGTAAATCAGCTTATTGCTGATCTATTTCATACTCTTGAGTTACTATAAGAGCTGGAATCTGTTGTATGAAAATCTCTCTCTGGCTCTTTCTCTCCCTCTTTTTTTTTAGAGTACAGATTAAATAATCAAAGTAATTTGCAGTGTTCGTTGTATGTAAAATCACTTAATCAACGAATACATGAAATGTCTTTATTTTTATTTTCTCATTGTGATTAGTCGGCATGTTTTCAACACATCTGTAACGTGTATGATTAGTATTGTCAAATATAATAATCTTAATTGGTAATTAATATTATAATATTCAGAAATATTTTTTATTTTCTATCTTATATCAAGAAACATTAATTAACATTGAAATTGGAGTGACAATATTTTCTAGTCTTGAATGCATTGATGGATCTTTGGAGGAGGAATTATTATATTGCTTTTAGTTATGAGCTTATTATTCAAAATAAAATATAGCTTCCTCTATTTTACTAATAAATTATATATATATATATATATATATATATATATATATATATATATATATATATATATATATATATATATATATATATATACATATATATATATATATATATATATATATATATATACATATATATATATATATACATATATATATATATACATATATATATATATATATATATATATATATATACATATATATATATATATATACATATATATATATATATATATATATATATATATATATATATATATATATATATATATATATATATATATATACATATATATATATATACATATATATATATATATATATATATACATATATATACATATATATACATATATATATATATATACATATATATATATATATATATATATATATATATATATATATATATATATATATATATATATATATATATATATATATATATATATATACATATATATATATATATATATATATATATATATATATATATGTATATATATATATATATATATATATATATATATATATAAATAAAGAAAGTTATCCTTTTTTAATTTTATTAATATTTTTATTTATCTTCTGATTTTCAAGGCCAAATAAATAGTGAAAAAAATTATTTTAGTTTCCATTTGTTGTTGTCTTGTGCCAGCTAGACTGGCAGTATGGGATGCGCTGCTCCACTTTTCCTACTGAACCGTAATTTGTCGTGAAGTCCGACTTCCTCAGTACACACATGCCATAGGTATCCGTTTTTTTATGATAGGCAGCCATTCACAACCCATTCATACAAGGAAATGTCAAAGAAAGAGAGAGAAAGTACATCCCTATCCGAACCGAGATTCGAACCCAAAACCTCCCTACCCGCAGTCAGGCACGCTGACCACTTGGTAGGGTGGGCGGCAGTTTCTTTTTTCCTCTCCATGGAAATAAACAATAAACTTGTTGTCAACAGTGGTACTGTCACTTTCTTTTATTTCTTTGGAAGAAATTCACTAATTTTTTGGGATATAAAGATGAATAAAAATTTTATTAAATACGAGGGTCACTCTGAAATTTTTGAGATACAACTAGGTTTTTAGAATTATACTTACAAAACTTTATGTGTGTTCAAATTTGTCTCCTCCAGCATCAAGGCACTTTTGTAGACAAATTTTCCACAGATTAAATGCCCCAAGCCATCCATTTCTTGGAATAGATGAAAAAATGCATTAATAGCCACATCAATCTCTTCTTCTGAATAAAAATGGCGTCGACGTAAGTTCTTTTTTAGATTAAAGAATAACCAAAAGTCGCACATAGCTTGATCAGGTGAATACGGCGGATGTTCGATCACTTTAATTTGTTTTTGTTTAAGAAACTAAACTGTTAATCCGGCTGTAAGTGAAGATGCATTGTCATTGTGAAGCATTAGTCCCCTAACATTCAATTCTTGTAGAATTTCTGGAAGACATTTAATGGTATATCAGTTTGCTGTTACTGTCTTCTGCCCTTCCAACTTCATGGCTTTGACCAATTCCGTACTTCTTAAGAAAACGGCATACATCACTTTTTTCAGTGCGCGTTGTTTTTTCAGCATTGTCGGCGTGGGATCATCTTCAAAGACTCATACTTTGCTTTCTTGACGTGTTGGAACGTCAAAAAACGGTATGTGCGTTTCATCGCCTCTTACAATTTTAGAAATGATGCGGTGGCCACCATCATTTAGCAGTTTAAGAGTTTCTTTTCTGATTCTGACACGCTCCTCTTTTTGGTGCTCAGTTAGATTATGAGGAACCCAACGGCAAACTACTTTTTTCATATGTAATTCTTCATGAATGATTTTGTGTATGGTTGCGGATCCAATGTTATATAAGTTCCTTCTGTATCATTTGATAAGTAGAGCGATTGATTATCATCCATTAACATTTCTCGTATGGCAGACGCATTATCCGGGATTACTGCCGACTGCGGCCTTCCTGTGTGTTCTTCATCCTGAAGAAAATTGCGACCTGTTCTAAATTCTCTAAGTCATCTGAATACAGTAGCACGAGCTGGATATTCATCACCAAATGCAAATTGCAACCGTTGAACGCATTCTTGATTTAATCCTGCTTTAAAATCGTAGAAAATCATATCGCGAAAATGTTCTGGCGTCAACTCCATTTTCTCTTCTGTTTAAAATTTATTCTACGCTAAACAAGTTGAAGTAAGTCAGTAAAAAATCGTCTTCTGTGTTAAAATACTTTGTATTTTAAAATTAAACCGTTATTTTTATTTTGTAAATTCTCGTCGGCACGTATCTGAAAAATTTCAGAGTAAGCCTCGTATATCGATTTGTGTAGCTAATTTTCAAAGTGCAATAATGCTTACATTTCTTTAATATTAGTTACTATTTGAGTAGACATTACTCCTAATGATATAATAACAGGCACCGTCTGTTGAATAACTTTAATTAAAAAACTTTTTGGAACTGCATCATGTACTAATTTCCTAATGTTCTTTCGAAGTAAGAATGCTGCAAATGCAGTGGAAGGAAGACAGAACGTCATCGCCTTTAATGAGAATCTGATATTTATTCATGCATGAAATATGTCGTGTCTTGTTCAAGTTTTTATAAGCATTTTTTTGTCTCGTTTGAATTTAGTATTTCCCACTCGGAATGTTTCTACCCAATGATTTTCCATTATTTTATCTCTTCACAATAGCAAATCTTTAAGGATATCCTCAAATGTCGCGACATCTCATGACGTAATGATGTTTATAAATTTTAGAGATAAAATATATGTATCTCTAGAGAGAAACATGTTCTGGTTTACAGCAGAATTATGTAGAAGCTTCTAAAAAGTGATTGGCAATTACAGAATTACCTAGCTTTATCTTGTTGAAAAATTGCCCTCGTATCCTTCTTACAGTATCTTGTGACAGAAAAGAAACACTTGATATTTGATAATTTTGGAACTCAAAAAATCTTATTAACTGTCAGTTTTTTATATGTAGTGTAATGAATTGTAACATGCAAAAAGTACACATAATTAATAACTAGTTTGACTTTAATTCGTTTGCCATAACATTCTAGAATATATTTGGCTTTTTTTACGTTTTGCCTTCGTAGCTTTTGATTGTAACACCAACGTAAAAAATAATAATGAAATGAACATCGAATGAATTTTTTTATCAAATACTTTATTATTATTTTTATGTGTGATTAAGATAATATATCTTTGGATTACATTTGGTATCGAGAAAGAATAAATCAAAAAGTGAAAGACTAAAATCCTTGTTTGCGCATATTTCGTATTTTTGTATCCATAAATTTTATATAACTCTTATTTGCCTTAATAATAAAATTAAATCTGAAAATCCACAAAATAACTTTCTAATTATGTTAAAACATGACATAATTTTATCTTCTAAATCCTTTATATTTAAAGAAAATGTGCGAAAACGGCATATTTGAACAAAATGACTATTTTTGACTAACAAAAATTAAAGAAGAAAAAGTTAACATTGGAGTATTTATTTTTCTGTTTAAAATATGAATCAGTTTTCTTATAAAAAGATCATAATTATCAGTACAATTAACTCAATATTTTGTCAGCGTTAATATATTTTTTAATTTTTTTTGTAAATTTTTTATTATTTTAAAAGATTTAATTTTTTACGACAAGAGCAGGCAGTTGTTTTCGCTCGTCACATATCGAAGCGGAACACACCTGTGGTTACAGCTGCCTTCATTTATTAACTTTGCATCACAAGAAAAAGGTAGTGATTGTCCTTAACAATCAATCAGTTGAATAAAGGAATGATGTTTGTTGGGCTAAAATCAAATCATCAGTTGTTGGAAGCACAGTTAATTTTAGAATAATTTTATAAGACTAATGTACCCTCTCTTACCGGACCCTAATAGTTGAACAGCGTCCAGATTGAAAGATGTGTGGTTTCATCTGGCGCAGCATGTCCATTTCTGGACCATGCGCCATAAAACCCAACCAACCATCTGTAGTTTGATCCTAACCGCTGTTGAAGAATGAAAAATGTACATTGCATTTCTGTCGGTATGAGAGTGCTCCCCAGTTTTAAAGGTTTTTATCTCTTCCAATCACATTTCATTTCACAAATTTCGTTTCTTGGTTGAAGGCGGATTTTTCTGATTGTCTTGATGTACCTTAAAAATTCCAGTCGTTATTTCTTCAGCCATCCTGTATGGATTCAAACGAGATTTAGTATTGGAATAAGCCAAACGAATGATATTCAAATAAAAAATATGACGTTTATTAAGAATATATAAGAATTATATATAAGATATAATTATATATTTATTAAGAATATATAAAAAATATATAAGAATTTTTTTTTTTTTTTTAATTATCCGAGATTAGTGACAAATGTTTAAAATGAATAGTTTTGTTATTTTAAAAGCAAATTTTTTACATTTTTCGAATATATTTCATATTTAAATTAAATATCTTACAATATAAAACAATTTCTTAAAAATCCTCCCTTTTCAATCCAGCGAATTATTTTATATCTTGTAATATATATTATATTTACATACATGCATTAAAACCACATTGAGAATAGACGAATAGGTGTGTTGGTAAGTTTTTTTTTTGTTAATTTTTTTGTCAAACCATATTAAATGCTGTTGTGTTTTTTTTTTTTTTTTTTTTTTTTTTTTTTCCAGATTTCTTAAGGATATTGTTTCGAAATTTGTTTATAATTAGATGAGATTCAGATTTCCTGTAATTTTTCTAAGTTTTTTCTGGCGATTGTATTAGCTATAGTTCTGAAAACAATTATCAAATGATTTGAAATCAGTTCGATGAAAATTTGTTTAAATACGTTTTACAAAATAAAGGTAAAAACTAATTTATGATTTGAAAATTTTTGCTAATTCTTTATTTCCCCTGATAAAAATGTTCTATTAAAGTATAAAAAAATCAAACACCAGTTTATCTTTTAACTCCATATAACATTCCGCCATTACATAAAATTTCACAATTTTTATTATGTGAAATATTCTAATTATCCTTCCAGTTTTTGTGTCCGTGGCCGACTTTAAAAGTCAAGATAAGTTACTGTTTAACCTCATATTTTGAATCGATAAAAAGCATTTTAAGTGTTATATTCCACGCAATCTGCGATTCCATCGATTCTGGGATTTTTACGAGCACGTTTTACGACTGTTGTATTGCGATTTTTCATATTGTCATAAGTGGGACACGTTTATTGTGTCATATTATTCTCTCTATATCTATCGATATCTCGTATTTAATTTTGCTGTTTAATTTTTGTAACCTTGAAAAGGGATCTACAAAGGAAATAAGTTCTAGAATATCAACAGTAGTTTTCAAATAATTGATAGTTTTAAATGTGTGTGTGTGAAGTTGTCACTATCAAAGAGTTTTTTTTTTTTTTTTTTTTTTTTTTTTTTTTAAAAATAAAAATGGAAGTACTGATGCGTAGCATGAAATTGCTATCGTAAACAACTGAATATTTAAATTGGAATTTTATACCATTTTTAAGACAGATTATTATAATTTAAGATTAATTTACAAACCTATAATTTTAGTTTTTGTTTTTTTGAGTTTCTTAATGATAAAATTTTTTTTTAAACCCTTAGAGTAAATCTGTAAATAAATGCTGTCAAGAACTATATCTATTCTGATATTAAACTTACTTTTAGAGGATTTGTTATGTAATAAATGCCATTTGAATTAATTTTCACTTGCGTATTTTATCTACATTGAGGGATTTAAATTAGAGTTCAGTTGTGAAATACATTTTTAGAACTAAATTACATTTAAATTATACTGCGATATTCATTATAAATTGAAGTTGATTAGTAATGTAGTATTCCGTCAAATTTAAGCTATAATATTTCTTGTAAGAATTGTATAATAAATTATCAAACATGAAATTCTGCTTCGATTTTAAGGGTTTTATTTATTTACTTCTCTCTCCTATCCTATGATACAAACAACTATCGAGAATGGAAAGTAGTCATTTAATTACTTTAAATTTCGTTTATCACATACAAATACTATTTGATTATATCCAGTTTTGCGTTAGAAACAAATAGTTTAATTAAAGTTTACTTTTTGATTGTCTGAAAAATGTGAAATACGTTTGTAACATTTTCATTTTTACATCACATAACTTCTTTTATTATCAAATAAACTTTTCTGTTGGTGTAGAAGTAAAAAAATGTGTGTATGTTTATTTTTTTTTATTCAAATCAGTTCTTCAATGAAGAATAAGATTGCTGTAGTTGGTCAAGAAGGACGACACTACGACCAAAGTTTCAAATATGTAATCATAATCATCCGATTTGCTTATTATCCATTTTATTACATATATCTGTTTCAATATCGGATTTAAACTGTGTTGTATTGTAAAATACATTGCAATTTAATAATTGCAGCATTAATAATTAAGTGGAACACAGTGTTTCTATTACTTTTTTTTTTCATAAGACTTACAAATTCTTTTTATTGTTATTAAAAAAAAATTATGATTTTCTGTTCTATGTATGATTGCAACCCATTTTCAGAAATGTTGATATAAAAATATATTTTCTGAATGTTGTCTAAATTCAATAACACTTCATAACACATTAAAAAATAGGAATGACTTAAATATTGTATAGATTGGTCACTATTTTGGAAAATTTGATGTAGACTAAGAGATCATAATGTAAATCTGTTTTCCTTAAATTGGATTCTCTTCGGGGGAGAAAAAACTTTGGGAATCGAAGTGTTTTAGTTGAGAAATACATTCAGGCCTATAAATTGGATTACAATAACTAAAGATTTCCTTCAGATCAACCCTCTTTTGTGGATTCAAATCAATGTACAATATTTTAAGTTAATATTTTAAGAATTAATGATAACACGAAGAGAAAATGGCTCTTAAACAAAACGTTAAATACCAAAAATATTTAAATTAATATAAAATTTTATCCAAAAAACACAGAATTTTAAAAACTGTGAAATAATGTTGATTCTTTATCAATATTATTTCACAGTTTGATCTGCTGGTTATTTTCTATGCCAATTTAAATAATTGGCCATTTAATTAATAATTTAAGTAATTAGGATCGCATTATTTTGTTATTAATTCTCCTGAAGAGTAAAAAATTTAGAAATTCGATTCTGAATTAAAAGAATGAGCGCGATCGCGTTATTAATTATATAGTTTTCCTTAAATTACATTGAAGTTAGACTGTCATGGTTGACATTAGATGATACAAAAAATTTTATGAGTATATTTTTTAATTGTGTGCATTAATTGTGAACTGTGATAAATTAACTGTGCCGAACTGTTAGCGGTTTGTCATCGGTTCAATAGTTCGTGTGTTCGAATGCCACCTTGGGCAAGGATGTTTGTAGTGGTTTGGAATCCACTATAAACCTTTGGTTCCGATCTAATTTGGCCTCGTGTGAAAAAATGACCGTTGAGTGTCAAGCAAGTAAGAAATTTTTGGGAAATCACGAATTTTCAGTTATTTTCTCGATGTTCGATCGATTTACTGATTTCTTAGATTTTTTATATATATTCCTTGCTTTTTTATTATTGCATGAAATATGTTAATTAATAGGTTTGTTTGTCGCTCAACGGTCATATTTTGCACACGAGGGCTAGTTAGACCAGGACCTACGGCTTAAAGTGGACTCTGAACCACTACAAACATTCCTGTCCAAGGTGGGATTCGAACCCACGAACTGTTGAACCGAAGGCAAGAGCGCTAACCATTCGGCTGCCAGCTCGGCATGTTAATTAGTAAGCAGTTGTTTTGTGTTTGTTACAGATTTATAGATGCTGATTAAATAAATGCGTGCGGTATGGAATACAGTGCTCCTTGCATTTGATGTTGTATATGATCTATAAGTTTTTTTTTTTTTTTTTGCCAGTTCTGTACCATGTGCAATTCTGACATTTCAGGGTTAATATGTAGTTTCACATTATCATAAATAAAGCATAAGTTCGTTATGCTCTAATATTTCATAATAGTTTTTATTGTGTGGAAGATTGTTTTAAGCATTTATAATTTTAAAAAAGCTTAAAACTATCCTTCTCTGTTCTATAACTAATGAAAATATTGATGCATTTGTCTTTTATAATTTTGGAAGGACTTGCGTGTAATTCGAAGTACGTTTAAAATATGCTTAAAACAAAATTCTAATATCACATGCTAATAATGACTTCTCTACGGCTGCCAAAATATGAAAGATTATTATGATTATTGATTAACATTATTAATCATTTTTCATTATTACTATCTATATACTCAGAATATTAAAATTAATTTGTATTCGTATGATTATGTATTAGTAGAATATTCATTAAGTTACACCTGAAAGTTTATATATTTTAATTAATTATGATTTTAAAATTAATTTAACTATTTATTAAATTTTATGTACAGCTCTTGACTGTACATATATCTCGGAATTCAAATTACTCGAATCCAATGACTTTTTCAAGTTGAAAGTCAGAAAAACAATTCACAAAATTTTGTATCGATTCTTTTTGTCTTTTGCTTTTTTGGTGTTAATGTAAAATTTCTACAAACTTTTAAAAAGTCGGTCGTTCTTTATTTTGCTACAGTTAAAATAATGTTTGAATAGAAGTAACAATTAATTATGAATAGTATCAAATAGTTCCTTGTTAATTTTAGTGAATAGTCCATACATTTCTTATTTTAAGCCAACTATGTCCGCATCAATATTTTATTAATCTTTCACATTATACCGTTTCTTAATATGACGTTTTGGTGAGTTAGTGTTTTTTTAACGCAAATATAAATTATAGAAGTGAAGAGTCATAGTAAAAAACTTTACCTAAGAACATAATTTGGTTAGTAGTAAACAAAAATCTACAGTGAAATAAAATGTTTGAGCTGTTTGAGTTTAATGAGCTTCCGAATGTTAAAGAACATTATTTCAAGGGCACTTCCATTAAAAACATTACTCGTGTAAGTTGGAAAATAAACTGTTATTTGAAAGCATTAGTCATCCAGGAAGTTTATTTCTATTTATGTCTGTAAATTTTTAAGTGATTTTTCATAGTTTGTTTTTTTTGTTGGGAAGAGAAGAAAAACACACAGAAGGACTTATTTTGAATGGCCAATTTAAATCTTCGAAATATAACCTCTTATAAAATTACTAAAGTCTCCTATACATAATTGGCGTTTGCATTGTAAATATTAAAAAGGGGGAATGTCAGTAATACGAAGCATTTTGCAAGAAACTGAATGTCGCATTTCAAATTTTCTCTCAACAGTGTTTTTCTTTTCCTTTCTTTTTTAGATCGTGCCAACTGCGCCAGGGATTTCGTGAAGAAAGCGGATCTGAGCCAATGGAATGGCATTGTAGTTGTGTCAGGCGATGGTTTATTGTTCGAAGTGAGTCCTTATACTTCACATTGAATATATATTAATATCGGTATTGTTCCCAGACAGGTACATTGTCTCAACGGCAATGTTAGATGGTGACTGACAGAGTTGGAAATTTGATAGATTTATGTGTCTCTCCGTTCTTCATATTAATTTTTGCATATAACATAAATCATATGCCTAACATCTAATAAATTTTTGCTTGCGTCATTCTGCGTGCACATTTGCGGCTGAACAAATGTAGATATTTCTTAGGTGGAAAGTGTCTGCTATTGCTCAACTTCTTTTTAATTCGCGTGTGCTTTTAATTCTATTTTCCATTTCTGTCCTTGGTTGAAGTTTGACTATAAAAAATTTTTTTTCCAAGCTTCAAATCATATACAATGACAACACATATAAATGCCACAGATTGTAAAGGTGTTAAATTTTCGAATTAAGTTTTTCGGAAACAAACCCATTTTAAAAATTCATTTATTTTTTAGCGAATTGTGTTGATTAAGTCAAATGCACACTAATTTTTGTTGAATAAAATGTTTGAGGCGTTTCTTTTCTTTCCTGGTAAAAATCGAATGTTCATAAAATAGAAAAAAATAAGTGTTATATTTTAAAACTAATTTTCTTACCAAATTATTCTCTTTATATAAATGAACTATTTGAAAAAATATTGAGTATGCACTATACAAGAAACATGTAAAGTAAAATTCATACTTCAAAATAAAACACAATTTTCACTTTCATATTATCCCTAAAAAATCGGACAAAGTAAACACTATCTGTTTTATGTAGGAGTGTAAGAAAGCATTTTGTTGTTGCTTTCCTCTAAAAAGTTTTTGAATTTTGTTAGCCATTCTTATACTTGTATACTTTCTTTGGGATCATGCAATCATTAAACAAATATCAAAATAACTATGAAATTTTTCTTCCATTTTTATATATAAAAAAAAATTTTTTTTTCTCTACAAAATTTCAACTAAATGTTTTTGTCAGTAAAATAATTTAAAATATCTTATTCACATGCAATAAAAAAAAAAACTTAGAAATGCATGAACAGCATGTTTCATGTTCTACCATTAAAAATGCAGATATACAAATTATGTAAGGAATTGTAAATTTTGGTGTGCTTAAATCATTGTGCATTGTAAGAAAATAATGTTTACATGAAAGTTTAGTACTTTCATGAATATTTTAAAATTCATCCTTAAATATGCAAAAAATATATGTTTTATACTACCTATGTTTCATTAAAAGCAGATACTTAGAGACATAAATTCTGTTATAGAATTGAACAATAGATGATCTGATTTTCATCACAAAATGTTATTTTGTTTTAAACATTTTCTTCACAAGTTCAAATATTTTTTCTCGATGAATTTCATAAACCATTTCAAATTGTAACCATTTTATCTGAAAGGAAAAATACACACATGTGTTTACTCAAAAATATCATATATATATATAATACCTAGTTATGATCAAGTGAATTATAAATACTGGATATTTATTTTTAAGCAATTAATTCAAATTAAAAATTTTGAAAATTTTAAATGAATTATAAATTTATTATAAAGATAATTAAAATTTGGTTTTAGCTGTAAAAACAAACAAAACTTTATTTTAAATAGATTTAAAATCATTATTAAAATTTCTTTCTTTAATGAATAATAATAATTGCCTTTCATTATTTTATAACCAACTTTAAAAACCAAAAACTTTAATAACAGATTTTATCTGAAAATATTGATTGAAATTTTCATGTCCTTTAACTAAGTTACCACATTCTTACATGAAAGATAAAATATTACTTCAAACTTTTAAATACATTTTACAAACAAAATGAAAGTAGTACTTGTAGTAATAACAATAGTTAACATTTCCTCAGTCTTTATAAAACTTATTTTCATTACACATTATACAGAATATACCAGATCAGCCATTTCTTTTTTACATTGCATTTCATCATCTTCAAAATAACATATTTCAGATTTGCTTTTGCTAATTTTGTTTTTTTATTTTTTTCTTCACTGATGAAAATGACAACCATAAAATTCAAATATAAATTATAATTCCATCAACAAAATTTTTAGTTAGAAATTCTAAAATATTATACAAATTAATAATAGATTTTGATATTTATAAAATTTTGTTTTCGTTTTATCTGCGAATGATTTTACATAGTAACAATCAAATCAAAAGTTGTCATTGAAATCTTAATAAGTAAAATACATACTGTCAAGTAATATTCTGTAGATTAATATTTGCTTTATAGTGTATTAACATTTAAATTAAAAAGCTTCGAATTTTATTTATGGAAAAATGTATTCTTATTCATTGTTAAAATGTTGTATTTGATATTTATTGCACTTTCAATTCAGTACAATAAACTATATTAAATAATATTTTTATAATATACATTGGATATTTAAATCAACGAGAAAATTAAGTCATATTCACGCAGTTTCGAAATTAAAAGAATTTAAATGTGCATTCATTATAATTTATAATAAATAAAATTTTGGCAGAAAATAGTATTTGAAATAAAGAATAAAATTTCCAAACACACTTTTATATTATTAAACACTATCAATTAAGCAGAAATTTCAAATATTATAAATATTACATGAATATAAATTCAATAGAATTCATTCATTCACACTTTCGAATAGGAAAGTTTATATCATGGTGAAAAATCACAAGTATGAAAATTTGATTTAATCATTCAACTACCGTAATATTTCTGTGCTCCTTCTTGTCCAATTATATATTTTTTTAATTCAAATAGATCGCTTTTACAAAATGGAGCTCTAAATTCCTCCATTTTTAGTGAAACTAAACCGAAAGCATAGAGCCACGTGATGACTTAAACCAATCAGAACACATCACATTTGCTTTGTGCCATAAACACGTTAAAAAAAAAAAAAAAAAAAAGTGAAAACTGCCTTGAATCGAGGATGGAGTGTTTGAAAGAGAACTTCTCTACCCAATTAAGTAGTAAAGGATTCATTTTGTATCTTTATGGAGTACAAAATTTGCGTCGCTCATCGAATGGTGAAAACCACTCGATTTTTTTAAGAGTGTTCTTAGCTTTTTCTGTTACTTTGATAAAACTTTAGTATAACCTAGATCGTGTTTTTCTACGACATTACTCCAAGCATAGATTGACAGTACATTGCGCTTAATGTCGATTTGAAAAGGTTGTGGTAATCTACTTTATACCAATCTGAATAGATGAAAACTTTCCTTTCGCTTAGGTCAAAAGAACTTACTTCCTCATGGTTTATGTAACGCCTTACACTAAAGTTTAATTAGTTCTCTTTTTAATGTTTAATTATTGAGATTATATAAATTTTTTGTTTAAATTATATGATTTGTCAACTTTCTTACTTCAAAGTACATACATCAGATTTTATATCCCCTAAAAAGTATGATTCCAATCATCGATTACACTCTTTCAAAAATACCACCTTTGCAATTGAAGTCATTGATTATATTCTGATGCATGGGCTGTAAAATAGGAGTTAGATTAGGGTAGAGAAATTCCACACACACACACACAAATTGCTTAGAAAATTTCAGAATTTCGAGATCAACATTATAATCAGTTACCCATAATTAGAATGATTTGCGATTTTTCAGTAAAAACATCTATCAACGTTTCTCAACCATAAAATGAAAAAAATTGTAAAATATAAATAAATAAATAAATACAAACGAAAAGTGCGTGAAAATAAACTCTTGAAAAAAAAGTTTACAGAATTTTGGTTATTAAAAGAATTAAAATTAATATTTCTTCTACAGGACTACATTAAGGTTCAGTCTCTAATTCATTAAATCTTAAATAAATGTTCATAGAAATATCTGTTGTACGAATAATATGAAAATATAAGTTAATTTTATTTAAAAATAATAGTTTTGAATTGAAACATTTTATTTCAAAATATATTAAAAATTTTTATTTATAATTTTGTTTCACATTAGATAATTTTCTGTTCAGAAAATATTTAATGTTTCGTATTTTTCATTCATGAGACATTTTCGGGCTCTAGTAAAATGCTTATTTATGAGTGTTGTCTAAAGATAATCCGCTGTAGTTACTATCTACTATAATTTCACAGTTAGAGCAAAATTCTGTCTTACCAACATTGAAGTAACTATATTCCCACAGGATAAATTATTCTGCCACAAATAAGTATGGTTTATTGAATGGTTTGAATAAAATAATACTTGATTGTCATGATTGACAAAACACAATCAACAAAAATTCACTGCTCATCATAATGTTAGAAGATCTTTACAGTGTCCAAAGAATATGTGAAATATTTTCTTTAGCTATGCTAAATACCCTAAGCATAGCAGAAAACTTATGTTATTAAAATTTGTTGCCAACTCTTTATCTAAACTTAAATTGTTTGCACTTATCATTCTGATTTTCCTTTTCTCTCATTCAGGAGTTGTATAGTATTAAAAGCTTTATATTGCATTCTTGCACTCAATATTCTTATACTTTATGAACTATAGATTATAAAATTATAAACCTTGCGAAATTCCCTAAATATTTACTTTTTAAGATTTCCTATATTTGTTATAAGCTTTTTTGAATTATTGTTCGTCCTATTGTCTAATAAAAATTGATTATTATTTTAACTATCAGGAAAAAATGATAATAATCTTAAATAAATGTAGCTATATTTAATTCTTCACTAATAAGTTGAGTTTTTGATTTAAATAATTAATAAAATTACAGAAATCAAGAAAATTTATAAAATCGTTCATATCAAGTAGCGATTCTACATGGTAAGATTTGTATTATATATCAGATCTAGCTTCAAGCGACTGCAAGTATATGAGCCCATGAATCTTCAAAAAGAGGACTGTTAAAAAAAAAAAATCAATCCTATCAAAATCTTCAATGGTTAATACATGATCAAGAATTGTAGCTGTGATCGAGAGTTGCTTGCGAGAATATTTAAGATATAGATCTTTTGAACCTGAAAAAAAAAATAAATAAATTGATGTGTTTATTTGTGAGCTAATGGGGGACTCTATCAGCGTTGATGGTAAGGGCACCACCTGGAGCCTGCCTATTATACCAGGGTTGATTCAAAAGGATTTTGCATAGCCTTTAATTTGAGTTTTTTTTTTTTTTTTTTTTTTTCTTCTCCTTAGCTGATTTGACAGGTTACAGTGATTTAAAATCGAAGTAACAGAAGCACCTTCCTTCGCCAAATGTGCCGCAGTTTTATTACCAATGTGAGAAGATGTTCACTGAAAGTAAACCTCTCGCTGTTGAAAAAGTTGTTGAATAATATATAATGAAGTAATATTCCGTCGCCAGTTTTATTCCATTTACATATATGCTGGATGGTACTACAACAAGGAGATACGATCCAGGTATTTGTAGTTGATGTTGCAGACTTAATGGCATTGAGTATCACATCAATAACTATTAGTATGGCAAGATTTTATCACGGTAGATTATTATTTATGAGCGAATTAAATTCCTTAAACAATATTTCTTATTAATTTTTAAATTTTTCTATTAAATATTAAAGTAGTTATTAATAATAATTAATTTTAGTTCTTAATGGAAATTTTTTGTTGTTAGAGTATAAGCTATATTTAGTAACATATATGTTAAACAGACTTCCCATAACTTTCGTGTTATACGCATTTCATTTCGTTTTCTGTAGGCTTTTGTATTTTTGCTAATGTGTTTTATTAAATAAAATATTTATTTTAAAATAATAAATTGTTATGTATTATATTTATACTAAATATTTATTAATTTTAATTTAATGTTTATTAATTTTTAGGAAATTAATCCCTCAAAATTGTTAATTAAATGTGATTAAGTAATTTGTTTAGAATAGTGTTTCTTCTTATTGCATGCAATCGAAAGTGTTACAGTACTGTAAATTTACAATAAAGTGAACAGTTCTTGCAAAAATAACTGATATTGTAACAATTAGGATTTTCAAATTGTATTGCATATATGTATTGAAGATACCAAATTCATAGCGCAATTCATTTCAAGCTTATTAAAAATGAATTTATGTATTTTCAGTAAGGATTTCATGTAGAACCATTTTCTTAAGGTTCAAGACATGTAATGCCTGAACATTACATTTGACTTCAAGTCACTATGAATTAATGTTATAAATTAAGAAAAAGTAATTTATTCTGTGCTCAAAAAAGTAGTATTTGGTCAAATAAAAATATCTTATATGTCAATTGAATAAAAAATTGTTTTTTTATAAGATTAGTTTAGAAGCAGTGTTATTTGCTTTTCTATTTTTGAAACTATTGACTATCTTATCTATTTTTTAACTTAGTTGTTTTATAAATTTATTAGACTTTTCTAACTTTTGTCTTTAATAATCATACAAAATATTTGTAGGTGTATAATGGTTTGATGTCCCGCTCTGATTGGAAAGATGTTGTGAATATTCCCATTGGAGTCATACCTGGTGGCTCTGGTAATGGCTTAGCTAGAGCCATCAATTATGCTATTGGGTAATAATCTATAATGAAATGTGTGTGCTGTTATTAAATGAACTTTCAATCATTTTTAAATCTGTATTTTTAAGTATATTTTATTAAAGTGAAATTAAATAAGAAAGAGCATGCATAAATTATCAATTATTCTTATTAAACTAGATTCCTGAATTTTTATCTTGCTTCTTTTAAATTTTATTTTTCTCCTGGCAGTAAAAAAAACATGCTTAATTGAAGTGCTTTAATAAATATTTATATAATTTGAATATCCTCTTCATTAGATCTTGAATATCCTTAATGCATCTAAATTGTTATTTTTGATAATATGAAATACATGCTTTTAAAAACTTCCTGTAATAATAGGCAATAAATAGTTTTGAATAAGTGTCCTCAAATATTATTATAATATCGAAATCTGAATGATTCCCCGTTGTCTTTTACCTGACAAAATTATTTTTAACATTTTTGCTACGTTGAAATGTAATTAATTGAAAAACTAAAACATAATGAGCAAAAAATAAGGATTCATTTATATTTTAAAGTTCATTTTATTCTAGTTTTGATCTCTTGAAAAGCAACTTTGTAATTAGTTGTTAATTGAAAGATATTTTCTCTCAATATTTAATTATGTATTTTCTAAAATTCTGCAATTTTTTTTCTCAGATATTTGGGCTTTGATCATTCATGTCCCGAAAATTCCCTTTTCCTCCTAGAAAAGTGTAAAAATAAGTAAAAATAAAATTAAATGGCAATTCACTTTGTAGTTTAAGTAAAATGTATATTTTTATTAATTTCTTTTTTGAATAATATTTGGTTAATTTTTTGATATTTTTCCATTTGAAAAATTTAAGGAAATAATGGGTAGTTTTGCCTTTTCAATTCAATTTATTCAAGTTGAAACTTTTTCCTTATAACTTATGAAAACAGATGAAATAGCAACTTAAGACTTAATTATATCAATTCATCATACTATAGTTTTGATCATATCTTCTCTAGGTTTGTTCATCACTTCTTTTAGTTACTGAACACTCACATAAATGTGAAACTAAAAAAAAAAAAAATAATAATAATTATAAATGTCATATTTTATTTTAGTGCTATTCATGTTTTTATTAATTATTCTTTTTAAGCA
The DNA here is from genome assembly GCA_030067965.1 of Latrodectus elegans. Classification (NCBI taxonomy): domain Eukaryota; kingdom Metazoa; phylum Arthropoda; class Arachnida; order Araneae; family Theridiidae; genus Latrodectus; species Latrodectus elegans. The sequence continues at coordinate 58,599,129 of CM057815.1, forward strand.
TAAATTTTAAACACAGGTCTTATGAAGTATTTCTCCTTTAATGCAATTAGAAAAGTTAATTTATAAATGTTATGATAAACTTTTTTTATCCTGTTTTTGTTTACTTTTTTAAAGAGAAAAAGGTTTTTAATATTGTCATTGCGAGCTGGAATTAGAAACTGAAATGATCATAATTTTAACTTTATACTTCATGTCTCTTTTCTTCAAATTACTATAAAAATCATAATTTTTCTAAGTTTGATATTTCTTTTTGATTGTATGAAATATCAGAATTAGAGCTAGTAAATTAAAAAAAACTTTTGCTGCCACCAATTTGCTCATAAAATGCTCTCAATATTGAAGTTGTAAATTATCTAATTTTTACTATAAAAATGCAAATGCAGGGCAATTTTCTTATATGTAATCTTTTTAAGAACTTTTTTTTTTTGTTATTTTTAAGCTTCTTTTATGTTTTTGCCTAAATAACTTTAAATTTATTTTGAAAATAAAAAGTAAATCTGAATGTGTTATATTATATAAGACTTATGAAATAATTTATCAACATTTACATTCTAAAATAACATTTAAAAGTATAATGCATTAGAATTATAAATATGTATTGTTCTTGATTACAGAATTTGATATTAATTAACTGTATTTTGAAAATTGTTTCAGAGAACCATATGATGTGAATGTTGTTACACCATCTGTTTTAAATGTTATACGTGGTAGAGTTGTTCCTATGGATTTAGTTAAAGTGCAGACTTCTAAAGAATGTTTCTATTCTTTTCTGTCCATTGGATGGGGCTTAATGGCAGACATTGATATTGAGTCAGAAAGACTTCGAGCTATTGGTGAAGCTCGCTTTGCTGTCTGGGCAGTGATTCGAGCTATAGGTATTTATCATATTATTAGCATATTTCTAATTGCAAATTTTATTAAAAAACAAGTTGATAATTATGGCTAAATATTTTTTACTCTAAATTTTTATTGCAGTGTTTCAAACCCTGCCATCAAGATTGAAAAATTTTTTTCTTGGATACAAAATTCTTCTAAATTTAATTTAAAAATAAAAAAAAATATTTATAAAAATATTTCCTTTATGTTTTATAGCAGAAAAATTATACAAAATTAAAAATTCTTTGCAAAATTTTTCTGTTATTAAAGCCATTATTAATTCATTTGACTAATTATATGAAAATTTTATTTTTCAATTCTCTGCTTATCAGAAAAATGTAAAAATGTGCTATATATTTTTAGTCAGAATCAAAATTACGGTTCATTACACTTATTTTAGTATTAAATTGATTTTCCTTCAGTAATTTTAATTTCTATTTTATTAGTAAATGATATTTGCACTTTTGAAAAAAAAAATTTCTTAACTAGGGCTTTTGCTTTCAATTCCTATATCTTATAATGTACCATCAATTATTGAGATTGATTATAAACTCTCATTTTTTCTTATTTTAATTGTAAGACAAAAAAAATATTGTACAAAAATATTCTGTAAAATTTTTCTAATATAACACATTGGTATTAAACACCTAGCAACATTACTGAACTAAAATTAAATATGGTCATTTATCTAATATTCATATAAACATATTTAGACCTGATCTAAATGGTCATGAGATGTGATAATTTAGCTTAGTATGTGTAATATTTCATTTAATATTGTGTTTAATTTCATTTAAAACTGTAATATTTTTAATAGAATTATTGCCTTTTATAATGAATAAAAATCTAAAATTTGTGAATTTGCACAACATATTGTGATTTTCATTACACTATTTATGATTGCATTCAGAATATAAAGCAATGTATATTAAACTTATATTCTCTTAAATGAAGTTTCAGTAACTAAAATGAGATTCAAGCATATTCTGCAATTTTTTTTTATCTAATACTTTTCCTATTCTGATAATTTTTGCTAAAAAGTCATTGGTCTAATTTTTATTACTACCGAAAGGAGTTAAATATTGCTACAGTTATCTGTCTGAATTTTAAAAGCATACTAATATTAAATTAATCAGTTTGAACTTTTGTTTACATTTATTTTATATGTTATTCTAACATTTAATATGTCACATAAGTTTTACTTACTTGTTTAAAATTAAATTTACAAATATTTTTAATATTTTAAGAAAAAATTTTCTTTTCTTATCAGTAAAATGATTTATTTAAATATAAGCTATATGATACTTAAATTTGAATAGGCATCTACTATTAAGTTCTTCATCATTTCTTTTCTTAATTTTACAATAATAAGAAACTAAAATAAGGATTACAATGAATATTAATGTTTAGAAAATTTTCTTAGTGATTATGGCTAATTAAATAAAATATATTATTTTTGATTTTGATATTATTAATAGTTTCAAAGCTATAGAAGGTAAAGGTATGAAATATAATGGATAATTTCAAATAATCTTTACTTTGTAGTTAATAATTATGAAACTTTTGTAATATAATGGTCTATTTTGTGTTTCTTTTTTCCATAATAGTTTTGTATTATCAAATTTTACGTAAATAGTGTAGTTAAACATGATTATCAAATTGTTAATTTTTTGTAACATCGAAATTTAGAAAAATGATATATAATAAATATGCCAGAAACAGAAAAAAGATTAAATTTTAAATACAATTTATAAATTAAATTCAAGTTTTCTAATTAATTTTACTATTTCATATATAAAAGTGTGTTATAAAGTCTAAGAGCATTCAAATACTGTTTTGTAAATGATGTTAGATTCACATTTGTCAAGGATTGTACTATTATAAAAGGTTTCCTTTTCTATACAACTCAGTAATTATAAAGTATCTGCATACACAGCATCTGCATACAGAATTAAAATTAGAATATTTAAAAAAATTGTTTTGAACTTAAGAAAAAAATTAAAAAAGAAAAAATACAGATGTGTTTTTTTTTTTTTTTTTTTTTTTTAAATTTATTTACTGAAAGCATGAAGACTTTGATAACCATAATTAAAGAAAAGGGTTTTCATTGGAGAAAGCTATGCATCATGTAACTTATATAATAATAGACATTATAACTGAAGAAATTTGCTTTCTATCAGAACTTATATTTAGCTAATAACAGTATTTAACAACATCTAACATGACATGTTCGATTTATTTCATTTTTGGCCTAGAGTTCATATAAATGCACTATTTCAATAAGTCTTTTTATTAACGTTGTGATGTTTATCTTTTTCTTATTTTATTTTTCTGTAATTTTTAAGGATTATGAAGTCATCTATGAAATGTTTGTAACTCAGTTGGAGTAAACACTTTTTATTGGGAAATTTTCAAAATGTGCTAGTTTTTTATTCTGTAATGATCATTGACAAATTTTACTTTGAAAGTATATAATTATTCCACTTCAAATTAATTATTACTTGAGATATTTTTATTGTAAATTAAAGTTAGGAATTCTTAGATAAAATAAAACGTTTTATAAAAAGCTAATATTTTTTATTTAAATTTAATGGTGCACTGTTGGCTGAATGCAGGAAAAATATGTAAAAATTGAAGAAAATGCTTCTGTTAAATTTCAGAGTTTTATTCAAATTGGGATTTTTTTTTTCCAGTTTACAAATCCATTATTTAAAATTATCATTAATAGCATTAAACCATTGCTAACTACATAGAATACTAACAAATTCTATTAACACAAAAGTGGCGTTTATAGACTTTCGACCATGAGTAGGGATTTTTATATAAAATCTGAATACAAATGGCGTATCTTAATAAAAGTCATTCAGCATTGACAGCTCTATGAATTAAATACGGTTTGAAAAAATTGGAACTTGAAAGAAAAATTCATAAAAATCACATGATTTATTTTGTGACTCAAATTTAAAACTCATTAGTATCGAAATGTCTGTAATTTTTATAAGTAATATACAAATTAAATTATAATACAATTATTAAATTAAATGTTTCATCAATAGTGTTTATATATTCACCATTTTATTTCTTTCTTGAGATATTTTCATGGAAGAAGCCTTTTGTATCTTAATGCATGTAATTTAAGCGTATTCCAATAAAAATAATATCACATTTTTTAAAATTTCTATACTTAGCATAAATTACATTAATTTATATTTTTTTTAATTAACTTTTGATTTAACTTTAAATTAGATATGGGAAAATATATTTTTCTATTTTTAATCTAAAAGCAAATTTTAGTTCTTAAAATATAATTAATATTGTTTTATTAAATATTCTGAGTTTTTCTACATTTGTGTTAAAGAAAAAATATAATAAAATATCTTAAAGGACAATTTATTAAAAGCATCATGACAGAGAAAATTCAAATTATAATTTAACATTTGACTTTTCATAGTTCATTTATTTTTTATTCAAGTATTAATACTAAAACAGTCATATTAGAGAAATAAATATACATATTTTGATTTATCAATCTAATTTCCTACATTCTGTTTGAAAACATTTATATCATGTTTTTAAATATGAATATAAAGCTACTTTGATTTGAGACTCAAATTTATTTTTCAATTTGTTTAATGTGTTTAACTAATATATATATATATATATATATATATATATATATATATATATATATATATATATATATATATATATATATATATATATATTACCTGCCAACCTTGAAGAAAAAAATCAGGTTTTAAGGGAAAAAATCAGGAAACACTACGAGCGACATTTTTGCTTGAAACAGAATATTTAAAACTGTAGTATCACAAAAAGACATTTTTATTCTTAAGATTATACATTCTTAGAAAGATTTATGTTAAAATATTTTGTGTTAATCTTAAATTTGTAATATAATATTCATCAACCTTATAAAGGTTCATCAACCTTATAACCTTTATCCTTCATTAACCTTATAACCTTCAAAGGTAAAAGAATATAAGACCTGCCTTGATGTTTAGGTTTTGTTATATGCAGATGATCTGGTCCTTTGGACAACTGGCCACAACTTTCAAACACTAGAGAGGGTTATGAATTCTGCCCTGGACTTTTTTTTATTGAAATGGACTAATAACAATGAGTTCTCTGTCAATATTGACAAGACCAATTTTGAGTTTTTTACTTAGAGTACTAAACAGCATCAGATTATATTAAACTTTGATGACAAAACATCACTTCAGAGAACTGATTGTGCTAAATACCTCAGTATTCTTTTAGACCCAACACTCACCTGGAACAAACAGGCCTCAAAAATCGCTGAAAATGTCTCAGGCCGACTTAATTTATTAAAAAGACTACCTGGTGTTAAGTGGGGTGCCACTCGGGATGTTTTAGTCTTGACTTTTAACTCTTTCATCTGACCGGTGTTTGATTATGGAAGGGATGGTTTTTGGTCTAACTACCGACCAAGTACTCTGAGACTAAAAACGCAACAAACATTTTTATCAGAATTCCAGAAAATTTCCAGCTCACTTGATACTCCAAATAATAGAGCCCTTACAGCCAGACCCCCTGTCTTCCCAGGTATGCTGAAATATGCCACCCCTGTCTTCGACCTTGTCCTTCCTGTCCAAAAGGGAGTCTCCCCTCAGGCAGAACTCAGGGCTGCTGCTCTTGCTACTGTTAATGAGAGATACTCACTCGACAATTGGATGCACATTTATACTGACAGATCAGCTGAGAGAAGTACTGAGAGAGCGAGAGCTGGTGTCTTCTCAAAATTTTTCCAACTCAAAGAGCCTTTGGTAAAAACTCAGACAATTTTGATGGAGAAATGTATGCAATTTACATGGCTCTCCAAAAAATTTTAGATTTCTCGGAAATGAAATTTGTCTTTCTTGTTGACTGTCAGGCTGCCATTCATACATTGGCAAATTATGCTCTCCTACCTACATCTATACAATTTAAGTGTAAGACTATCATTAACACTTTACTGTCTGCAGGAAAGGAAATTACTTTACAATGGATCCCTAGCCATTGCAGCTTGCTGGTAATGAAAAAGCAGACAATTTCGCGAAAGAGGCATCTTTTTTAAAATCTTCAGATACTTCTACTGGCCTAAGAAATGTCAAACTCCTTCTAAAACGGGTTATGCATCACCAGCGAAAAATTTATTACAAAGAGAATGCAGTTGTTGCCTCTTGGAGGACCCTGCTGAGCTCATGTATCCCCAGAGATCTACCTAGATCTATAGGGGTCTCCTACTTCTGGTTACTTACTGGGCATGATTTTCTCCAGAAACATCTATATCACATAGGGCTTGTAGATTCACCTGACTGCATTTTATGTAGGGAACATGTTGACATGGATGGCGAGCATCTTTGGAAATGTTCTGCCTTCCAGGAAGCCCGCTCTTCTTCACATTTCAAGATGCTTACCACTCCTAGAGATACTTCTTTTCTTTATTGGACTGCAAGACTTATTATGCTCGAAAGAGCCAACATAAGGACGTAATTTTAAAAAAATATACATATATTAATGCACCATTTTAAAATATATATATATTATTGCATATTCTGTTGACTATTTAAACTACTAAAACATCTCAATAAACATTTTTCTGGCAAAATTATGCTTGTTTTTCAACTGCTTGTTTTCACTGAAATCGCCGAAAATAAGTAGATTTTCATATATTATTTGGAAATCGAAAAAAATGATAAAAATTCAGGAGTTTCTTGATAAAATCAGTTGAGTTTCCAGCTAAGTATATTTATTAAAGTTTCATTATGCTTAGTTTATTATTTTATATAATTTCTATCTGTTTCCTTTTGATTTAATTGGACTTGTAATTCTGATTAATATAATATTTAAATAAAAGTTATTAAATAAAGAAGTTAATAATATAATTACATCTTGGGTAATCAAGAAAATAATAAAAATTTGTAAAGAGAAAATTGCTGAAATCTGAGAAATTCATTTTTGTAATACTGTTGAAATGCTACATAAATATTCCTTTTTCCAATTATACATGAAATAGCAGTCAAAAACAAAGCCATTGAAACAGATACTGATGAGAGACTTAATAAATATATTGATTGATTCTCTTTTGAATGTGAAAAAGCTTTGTTTTGTTCAATTTTAATGAATATGATATGAAACAAATTAATAAATTAATTTAATAGGAAAAGTAAGCAAAAGCAGTAGAAATGGTTAACACGAACTTAAAGTGTTTTTATTGCATAAAATATATTTAATGGCATTACTAGTATTTCTGATAATTATCTGAAAAAGGGAAAATTAAATTTTAATGAAAATGGATGGAGAATATTTATAATCTTACCACCAATGAACTGTGTATGGTATAACAAATTTCATGGTGTAACAAATTTATGTATATATTATTAATTATACGTGTTAACATTCACAGGTAGTTCAAAATAATGTTTTTAGTGACTTTTTAAAATTGGCGTATTTATATTTGCTTGAAAATTTTTTTTAATAAGTGATTTTTACATCTAATAGTAAAAACGGTCAATTACTTAATAAAATATTCAGATTCGCTTTTATAATCACTAGTCTTTTATTAAACATAAATTACAATACTGATACATTTCTAATTTTATTTCTGCCTGTAAAGATTGTTTTAAATAAAAGAAAGAGAACTGCAATTTTTAGTTCATAAAATAATTAATAATTATAATCTTATGATGAAATTTTATTTTAAAATGCTATTATAAAATTATGATGATAAAATTTAAAATGCTATTATAAAATTTTAAATTTTCAGAATAACTTTTGATTGTATTAATTAAAATTACTTAATTGTTCTGAATTTCCAGGTTTACGCAAATACAAAGGACGTCTATCTTATATCCCTGTTGCTGGCTACAATTCTGATGGTGCATTAAAGAGTGTGATTGAACCCAAACCAAAACGCAGTAAAACTATTGACTGCCGCCTTGCTTGGTCAGAAGATACTACTATAACTGAAAAGGATACTCAGGCAAATATTTTCAGATCAAAAAGTTTTGGAACTCATGAACCTGAAATCTCAGAAGAAGATGATAAAACTGTTCGTCTCTTGAAGTTTAACTTCAATGCAGATAAGTTTGATTCTTATTTAATAGATGCTGTTGCTTCTGAAGATAACCATAATCCTAAAAGTATTCCTCACCTACATTGTGTTGATGAATCTGAAAACACATCTATTGATAACAAAAATGAAAGAGTTAGTTGCTCTTGTCCTCCATTAGATGAACCAGTACCAGAAGATTGGACTGTTATTGATGATGAATTTGTGATGGTATATGCTTGTCATCAAACGCATATTTCAACAGATGTTCTTTTTGCACCAGATGCCAGAATGGATGATGGGATTATGTGGTTAATTGTGATAAGAGCTGGTATTTCAAGAGCTCAAGTTATGTACTTTTTATCTTGTTTACAAAGTGGTGAACACATAAATGTACCAAATGTTGATTTGATTCCTATTCATGCTTTCCGTCTTGAGCCTTCAACATCAGATGGTTATCTCACAGTTGATGGCGAAGTTATTCCATGTTGCTCCATCCAAGCTGAAGTTTTGCCATCTGTTGCAAGAGTTATGACTAGATAAGAAATAAGATTTGAAATACAAATATCAAATTTCTAAATTTAGCCCTGTTTTTTGCCTTTTTTATTCATAAAAAGTTGATATTTTAATAGTTAAATTGATTTGTAACTTCTTTAGGTTACTGATTTCTTTCCTGTCTGAATTTTTATATTGCAATTCATTTTAACCTTATTATGATATATATATATATATATCTATATATATATATATATATATATATATATATATATATATATATATATATATATATAGTTACTAAAGCATTAATATTGATTTTAATAATTTAATCATATTTTTACATCAGTTGAAAAATACATTCAGGAATTATAAAAAATAAGTGCAATAGTAAGTTTCTAATTTGAAAATCTTAAAATGTATCAACTTTTATTAAAAAAGATAATTTATAAATAATAAAATTAGTGTATATATTGTTATTAAATTATTTATTTTATATTCATTCTAATTTTAACTTTTTAATATGAGCTTCGTCTATCAGAAAATTTCTTACACATCACAATTAAGATTATTTAATATCGATAATTATTTGTATTAAGTACTCTTGATTCTAAAAAATATTTTTTACTTAATCTCTTATTATATTTGAATAAAATATTATCTTTTGTAAAAAATGTAACGTTTGTGTAAAAGGAAATATTGCAGTTTTATATTTATTTGCTAGAGAGTAATATTGCAGATATTTGGCTTTATTTTTTTCATATTCTTATTTGTGAAATTTGCTATTTAATAATTTAATTTTTAAGCAATTAAAAATGGTTACAATTTTTTAATATCATATTTCTATTTTTAAATGAGATTATTTTTTGAAAATTTTATCTTTTTACTAAAGAGTGAAATATTAATATTAAAATTGTTTTTATACTAGTTACAGTCTAGTAAATTTATGCTCCATCATTGATATTTTAATTAGACTTTGATAAGATTGATCTATATATGTTTAAAAAATATTATATTACATACATAACAAAATAATCAATTTATATTGATCAAACTGTTTTTAAAATATGATTGATTTAATAATGTTATTTTAAGAAAGTAAATACATTCAATATTCATGAAAAATATGAGGGAAAAATCTATATTTTTATAACTAAAACTTCCCTATTAGCTGATTTCTGGTTGTACTTTGATAATAAAGTTTTAGTATGGTAAAAATATTTTGACTTCTGCCTTGTGGCATCAATGTCGAAAAAAAATATGCAAATGAAAAATATATTCGATAATTTATTTAAAATTATATAAAAAAATTTTAAAAATTCATATTGAAACCTTCATGAATAAACAGTTAATGCAAAACAAAAATATTTCACTTGTGGAATTTTTCACCATATTTTTAATTTAATACACTTTGCAATGGCTAAAAGCTGGAAAAAAAAATTTTTTTCCATTTATGAAATACAACTACAATGAAACCTTCAGTACTTTTTTTCTTTGTCATATGTGGTATAAATATTTCAAATGAAAGTACAGTCTGTATTGATTCTATTGTCTTTTAATTTGCAGAGTGTTATAGAAGTAAGAAATATTTATGTTTATTATTCCAATACTTTTTATCATTTAAAATTACATTCATTTGTATTATACTACACTAATAATTCTTGGGAAAATTATATGTTAAGTGCATTTCTATAAATATTTAAGACTATTCCAGTGAAAACACATTCCTTATACTTTATAAGATAACTGGTAATTATAAATATTTTATATCACTTTAAAAATTCATAATTTAAGTGTTTATTTTTGGCATAGTTTGTTGTGTCAGTGGCTGTAATATCATTTGGTTACGTGTTCCTTTAAATGTCTGTAACTGTGAATTTATGTTAACGAGTAATGAACACAATTCTGTGTCTAAACTAAGCAGATTACCACTCCTTTTGGATAAAACTCGGCTGAGTATCTATCACTATGTATAGTACTATTAATCTTTGTTATGTATGTATTATCAAAGAAGATATTGTTTGTGCAACATTATACACTTAGGAAATTCATTAGTGTGAATTTTTACTGTAAATCAATTCATTATTAGTGTAAGAACAGCAAATATTATCATTAAATATTTGATGAAGATAATTTTTTTCTTAAATGGTTAAATTTTTATTGTTATAAATTATATTTTGTATAGATTTATTGATCTGATCATTTTTGATCTAGGAGTCAAGTTACATATAATAGTATTTTAAATTTAAAAAGGAAATCTCTTTAATGCTCAATTTATTGTATTGCTGGAAGAAAAGTTTTACTTGGTACACTCACATGCAAAATAAATGCAATTGTCATTAATGATTTTGAAATTATAAATTTGATAATTCAGTTTTTCTTAATATATATATATATATCATAAAAAAAATTTTTAATTCAAATTTATACTTCATGAAAAACTGAAAGAAATATTGTATATTTATAATATTTAGGCAATTTTTTTGGGAGTAAATAGAATATAGAACAGAAAGAAAATGCATTGTTTAATTATTTAGAAAGCAAATAAATTGTTTTAGATTTATAAATTATGTTGTGAGTGATGTGTATATTAAGTTTTCAATAATAGTTAATTTTTACGTAAATGTTTTACATGTCTTAATATAGTTGACTATTGATGTTATTTATGATGCATTTTTTATAATGAAATGTTTTGTCATATCATTTAGTAAGTAATAATATTTTTAAGTGAAGTGCACTTATCTCACATACTTATAGTACAATTTTAAGACATAAAAATGTTCAACATTTTATAGAATTACCAAAAATAATAAATGTATCTTTTTAAAAATAAACATGTTTTAATGAATTGAGATTTGACATTAAAAGGGATTAATGTTAAAAAAAATTATAATTATTCAATTCTACTGTATAAAATATTTCGAAATTTTTGCTTATAGTAAATTGTATTAGTATTTTACAGTTTACGTAAAACATTAAACATAAGTGAAATAAATTGCATTTTAAGTATCGGGAAAATTACGTTATAGAATTAATATTAAATTTTAAATATTTTTCTATTAATAATGGTTTTTGTATTTTCATAATTATGTCATTACACATAAATTTTTTTAATATTTTGAGTGCATTATTTTGCATTTCAAATTATAAAAACAATTTTAGTTCTGAATTCTTTTAATTTCAAAATATTAAGTTCATCTCTTTTCGACTAAAAAGTGTTATTTTAATGTAAAAATATTGAAAATTGATGTTAAATTACATTGAATATATAGGAATTTAATTTAGTATCAATTAATATTTTTATGTGAAATGCACTTTATTCAGTAAGGTTATTACTATAAATAACCTTACTAAATAAAGTATACAAATTTATCCTGATAGTTTTTCCTAAATTTACAAATTAAATTTAGAAAAAACTAAATTATTTGTGAAATATTTCATTCTACAAATATGTCTTAAGTTAAGAAAACTCAAGTAAAAGAATCAACCCTCTGTAAAAATTAATGCAATAATAATATTTAATATACTGTAGTGTAAACTATTTTGCTCTAAAATATTTTTTAAAATAATGTATCTAGTTAATGATATATCTTAATTCACTTATTTATTTGTTTGAAACATTGGCCCTAGGTGTAGTTTCTTGTGTAAAAAAAAAAGTTGTTAATTTATCCATATGTTTCTGTTTAATCAAAATTTTTGATAATCCTAATATCTGTTTAAAATCAAAGTATTAAATATTAGCAAGTATGTAAAATAAATATTTTCTATTTTTTCTACTTTGATGGTTTTTACTTTTATAACATTTAAAAGAAATAAATGTTCATTATAGACACTGAATAACTCAAAATATTAACATGTTTTATAATATAGAAATCATTTATATAATATGATACAACCTATGTTTATAAAAAGAAATTTTATGTAACTTTTTAAAACAGTGGGTGTTAATAAGTGAAAGTACATCATACACAATAATTGTGATAATCAATAAAAGAAATCTTTACTGTAAAATGTAATATTTCTAGAAATATAATTTTAGGAAATATTTTGAATGAACCGGTTATTAAAATGGGTGATAATTTATTGTTTAGATAATTTGTATATATAGGTGAATATATAAAAATATATTTATAGAAGCAGTTTGTGTAAATATTTTCGAAATTAAATGTGATATAAAACAATTCCTATACAAACAGTATTATTTAATTATAGTTGTATTTATTTGAGCTATTTATTTCTAAAAATCTTCAAAAAAAGATAGTTTTTTGTGTTACATTTGTATATTTTTATGTTTAATTTTTTCGTTGAAAATATTGTATATGATGAATGATTATTCAAAATTTTTTATACTGCATATGTTTGAATTGCAAGTTTTTTGCAGGTCATAATCCTATCATTATGTGACTTATTTCTTCAATATGTTTTTCCCCCTGAAATTATCTCTTTTTATTTATTGTTCATTATCTTTACTATTCTCTATATTAAAAAGTTAAAGTATGTAATTTCTATGTTCTTATTATAATCAAAAGATGTGTATTTAGGCACTTTTTTATTTTCATTATTTTTCTTTTTTAATATTCAAGTAATGCAATACCTTTCTAGCAATTTCTTATTGTGAAATGGTCATATCATGTTGCACAGTTTTATCATTGTAAACTCTTAAAATCTAATCATAAATCATCCAAGTAACATAGCAATTTTTTTTTTCTAAATTAAGAGTGTAAATAATTATTTTATAGTCTTGGAGTTTTTAATTGGATTGTATTTATATATATGTGTGTGTACGTATGTTTATATTGAATATAATATTGCTTAAACTGTTTAACATTTCATTTTATGAGAAATGTATATATTAGATTTAATAATATGCAATATCACTTGTAAGACTCGTTTGTGCTTTCAAGAAAAATAACATTGCACAAAAAGTATTCACTTTTTTAAAAAGAAAATATTTTTTAGTTTTAATTTTATTAACAGAAGAAAACGCTCAACCAACTGTTTTGGTGAATAACTAACCGTTTTGTAATATCATTGTTATACATTTATTCATCACTTGTCTTGGAATGAACAAAATGTTTTGAGTTATATTAAAACAATTTATGAATATTTGGTGGTGCAAATATTGAGTTTTACAAATGTATTTAATTTTATATAAATCGCTAGTTTGCTTATGTTAGAGTTAGTAATTTCAACTTAGTTAGTTCAGATAGGAGGGTACATTTAATTGGACATCATATTGTTAGTGAGCTATATATTTGTTTTGATTTATCATGTGAACTGTTTGTATTTTATTAATTTAAAACTATCAGAGCTGGTCTCTTACTTTTGTTGACTGTGAGAAATTGTTTTCTTGATTTTTGACTTAAAAAACTTGATATAAAATTTCTAAAAATAAATTCCATTTATGCGTCATTTGTGTGAAATATATTACTAAAATAAAAATGTAAAAAAAAAAAATGTATTTATGTCAATTTTGGGGAAAATAAATTATGCTTACTGTTTGAATATTGATTATTTTAATGTATACAGTTTTAATAAAAGTAATCCTCATAAAACTGCATCCTATAACACAATTTTGTTCTAACCTGATAGAATAAATCGCAAAGAACTTTCATAACACTGAAAAGTTTCATATGCTAAAATTATTCAACACAATTCATCTCTGTGTCTCATGGCTTTTTTATTTTATTATTATTTATTTATTATTAAATACTCTGATGAGAATGTATAAGGAATTATTTGAAAATGTATAGCTAAATTATAAATTGTTTGTAACTTTATTCATATGTTATAAAAGAAAGGAATCATGTTGGGAAAAAATATAGCAATCTATAGTTAAAACAGAAATCATTTTTGAATCCAACAGAAGATGAAAATAGTCTCATATCAAAACTTGCTGAATTGATCAGATCTGTAGATATGTTAATGAGATCTTTCTAGACTTTTCAATAAATGAATGGTAGAAGTGATATCCGAAAATAGAATTATAATACATTATGAGAAGAAATATATTGAGAAACATTGCTAAATTAACAAAATGAAAAAAAATTAGAAGGTTTAAAATTAGCTGAAAATCTGGAATTCATTTTCTTGGTATAAACTTTTTTTATGAAAAAAGAGCAAAGGGAACTGCAAAGTTATCCATCATCATACCCAAGAAATCCATAACCTTAAATAACTTGCAAACAAATCAAAATTATATTTTTAAAGGTAAAAATAAATGCCTAAAAATCCAAATGAAGATATATTGTTCAACCGAGAAAAAGTTGACATTTGATTTCATTGAGCAGTTATGAAGAAATTCATTACATTAAATTAAAACACTCTCTGCATTTTTTTCGTAGAATGCAAGCCTTTTTTTAATTACAATTGCCACTTGTGCAACGTTGTTTTATTTTAAACCTGAATTATGGAATGTTAAATAGCAATAAATGATCATAATTAGGTAAAAAAAAACAAGTAAACCATAGTTATTTAACTTATAAAGTTTAATTTAATATAATGTACACGAGCTATATTTTTTTAGAATAAATATTTGACAATGATTTATATGCATCCTTTTTTTTTAAAATTACGTAATCACATGATTGAATAATGCTTACAAAATGTTCCGAAATTAAAAAATTATATCTGAAATTCGTGTTTAAATTAATTTTCCTTTACAAATTGTATAATTTTATTTCTAATGATCGTTCTTATTATTCGATATTTGTAAATTATAGAGAACAAATTTTTTCCTCATCCCTTAAGCCATTATTTCGCTGATTTCCTATGCAAATTCGCCTTTAAATGTTTTTATATTATAATTTCTGGACCTCCCACATAAAAGTTATTAAATATGATAATCTGTTAAAAAAAAGTCTAATGTGGAAATAATTACACTATTGGCCATTAAAATTGCTACACCAAGAAGGCGACATGCTACAGACGTGAAATTTATACGAAAGGAAGAAGGTCCTGTGATAGGCAATTGATTAGCTTTTCAGCGCATTCAGACAAAGCAGGCGTCTGTAGCGACACCCACATTGTGTTTAAATGAGGAAATTGTTCAGCCGGTTCCTCGTACACAAATTGCATTTGAACGTTGTTGCCTGGTGAAAAATTGTTGTGATGCCTCGTGTAAGAAGGAGAAATGCGTACCAGCACGTTTCTGATTTTCATAAAGGTCGAATTGTAGCGTACCGGGATTGCAGTTTATCTTATCGCAGTATTGCTGCTCGCGTCGGTCGAGATCCATTGACTGTTAGCAGAATATGGAATCGATGGGTTCAGGACGGTAATAGGGAACGCCATGCGGGATCTCAACGACCACCTATCACTAGCAGTCGACAAGACAGGCATATTATCCGCATGACCGTAATGGATCGTGCAACCACGTCACGAGCCGTGAGTCAAGAAACGGGGTCGTTTGGAAGACAACAAGTGTCTGCACGAACAGTTCGACGACGTTTGCAGCGGCATGGGCTCTCAGCTCGGTGACCATGACTGCGGCTTCCCTTGACGCTGCGACATAGACAAGAGCGCCTTCAATGGTGTGATCAACGACAAACCTGGGCGCACGAATGGCGAGACGTCATCTTTTCAGATGAATCCAGGTTCTGTGTACAGCATCATGATGGTCGCATCCGTGTTTGGCGGCATCCTAGTGAACGCACACTGGCAGCGTGCATTCGTCATCGTCATACTGGCACATCACCTGGCGTGATGGTATGGGGTGCCATTGGATACACGTCTCGTTCACCTCTTATTCGCATTGACGGTGCTTTGAACAGTGCACGTTACATTTCTGGTGTGTTACGACCCGTGGCTCTACCCTTTATTCGAGCCCTGCGAAACCCTACGTTTCAGCAGGATAATGCCCGACCGCATGTTGCCGGTATTGTACGGACCTTCCTTGATACAGAACATGTTCGGCTGTTGCCCTGGCCAGCACGTTCTCCAGATCTTTCACCAATAGAAAACGTCTGGTCAATGGTTGCTGAGCGACTGGCTCGTCACCAAACGCCAGTCACTACGGTTGATGAACTGTGGCATCGTGTTGAAGCTGCATGGGCATCTGTACCTGTACATGCAATCCAATCTCTGTTTGACTCAATGCCCAGGCGTATAACTGCTGTTATTACTGCCAGAGGTGGTTGTTCTGTGTACTGATTTCTTAGGATCTATCCAGCCAAATTTTTTGAAAATTTAATCACTTATTATTTCTAGTATAATATATTTGTCCAATAAATATCATTTTGTTGTCTGCATTTCTTTCTGGTGTAGCAATTTTAATGGCCAGTAGTGTACATTGAATGAAAGCATTGTCTGTATTTTTATTTTTTTCCTCAGAATGTAATTCCTTTGTATTACCTGTGGATTTTCTATTACAATATTTCATACAACACCGTGTTTTCTAAGAAAATTTATAATCGTATTGTAAATTTTGAAAAATGCAGATAAAGTAATAGAAAAGAATCTATAATTTTTGGTATATATATTTTGGTATATATATCTTATTATATATATTTTTATGCATTCGTTTTCCGCTTATTGTTTATCGAATGTTTTTTTTAACTAATTAATTGAAACATTTTAAACTAATTAATTGAAAAAAAAATCTTAGTTTTAAAACAAAATTGCTTCATTTTATGTGCTTCCGTTTATTAAAACAAACATAATAAATATAAAAGAATGAATGATAATATTTTCTGAAAGAAATAAAATTTTGCCTTCTTAAATTATTGAAACAAGTCAAATCATGAAGATTTTCAGTTTTTACAAATAAAAAAAACCAAAATATTAAAAGTTATTTTATTTTTATTTATTTATTTTATTTTATTTATTTATTTATTTATTTATTTTTTGCACAAAAAAATAATATGCTTTATTCAATTGACTGATGTAATTAATACATTTTGTTGTAATTTGTATATTTATTTACAAAGTTACATTTTTTAAAACTAATTTTTTTTAATCAGGTTTGGTCTTCTGTTGTAAATATGAATACCTTAAGTAGAGGTATAAAATAAATTAAATAAGCGTTCTGTTTTAAAACAAAATATTTTCATGTTTATTTGAAATTTTAATCACAATTCCATTTTTATAATAACACAAATGCTTAGTTAATGATAACTTGCATTTTGATATATTGGCTTGTGATATAGCCAGTTTTTCGTTTTCAGAAGGGTATAGAATTTCTTGCTTGGTATGTTCAAACTATGTCCACTGCTATAAAGATCTTGCGTCTGCAAATGGGTCTGAAACATTGATGACGAGTTGTCCCAAAAGGATTAAGGCCCCAAAATCGGACGCCAAGCGATTAGTGTTGCACATTAAACCTTTAGATATGGCAGCTAGCACTAGATGGCGCTGCCTTAGGACACGGACTCTGTTCACAGACATCTTTACCGCGTCTTTCCCTTATCACGCGCTTATGTTACCATTCATGAAAATCCAGTAAATCACAAACACTTGACGGATCCCATTCTGATTTCAGATAGAGAAATACTAATGTATGAGAGCAATGCATGGAACATGGATTACTAATGTCCTCTGGTTGTAAATATTTCATTTCAAAAACAGGACGCAAATGTGCGTCGATCGTCCAGCTGTGTAGGATTCGCCGTAACGCAAGGATGCGGCGCTATTCTCTGAAAGGCATGTGCTGACGCAGATTTGCGGTATTTGTCGCTCACGGTAAAATTCGCTTTCTCGCATATTTTCTTTCGTATAATCAGATGTGGTGCATGTAAGTTACGTCTTAACACATGCAAACCTTAAAAAGCGTGCTTAACAATGCTTACTAGCTACTTTTATCTTCACTTCGCTAGTGAAAAATTTGCAAGGAAAGTTTCTTCATGTTGACTGCGCTGATTCATTTTTCATCTTCCTTCAAATGCCTACGTGTCTTAGCATCCATCTCTCTCTCTCTCTCTGTGATGATCTTATAATATAAATATAATTAATCAATTGATTTGTAATATATACATATTTTTTTGAGTGAATGTATATTGCTAGATATAAAGCCTAATATATTTGCTGACATTTTTTAAGTTGATTATTCGAGGAAACTTTTTTTACCGCTATTGAGCATATTGAACGAAATCGAGTTTACTGTTTTTTTTAATTAAAATTATTCCCTTTAAGTCTTTAATCTATTCAAATTGTTCTAATTTCCCTAATAATTTATATGTTAAATTTCTAAATTTCCATATTATATCCAAGGTATTTTATAATGAATTTTAACTTTTTTTTATATAATTTATACTTTTATACAGAATTAATTATTTTTTACTTTTCTTTAAATTATAATTTTATTGTTGAATTTTTATCACTCTTCATATATATATATATATATATATATATATATATATATATATATATATATATATATATATATATATATATATATATATATATATATATATATATATAGAAAAAGTGTTAATAACAAGATATTATTTAACAAAGATCTTGTGTGTAATAATAATAAGCAATTAAATTTTTTTTAAAAATTTTGAAACAGATTGAGAAAACACTTATATGCCTGTGCATTAAACAAAAATTGGATGATATGTACTACGATATCTCAGTTTATCGAGAGTAATCAGTGGCATGTGGTAAGGAGCCAATCGTTCGGCAACAGGCGTCATCAAGAAAAGTGTATATATTAAAAGCAACTTGCGATCCTGCTGAAACGAAATATTTCGAAGCGATCGAATAAACGGTAGAGAGTTAAAAGTATGCTCTTAAAGTAACATAAATCTATCGACCCACTGTCCAAAATGAAGTTAATTCGAACAAGAAGTAACTGAGGCATATCTATCGGCACCTTATACTGTCATTCGAGGTGGAAGGACAAAATTTCATAATGTCAAATATTCCCTCACACTGTGTGTTTTCAATGCCTCCAAGCGTTCATACAACCATCATGAAACTGTAAACAATCGAAATTCACATAAAAAAAAAAAAAACCCGGTTAGACGTCATTCCTGCCTTCCGGTATGTCATGATTACAACACTGAGGGTAATGACAGTTGGTACTGCTATGAATTCGAATTACAGTTCATGAAGTTAGTTGTCTTGCAAACGATACCATTTCGTTCATCAGGATTCATGAGTTCTCTCTACAATCCATGAGGGATATGCGAGTAATTGCATATTAGTGATACACACATGTATTGCGGTGCAGGCTAGTACCCCAGAATGCAGCTAAGGTTAATAATGGATTTGGAATACTTGCCTATCATAATTTCGAAACACAGGCAGATTAGGTCGATACATGAACTGTCTCCCTCTTCTCCGCATTCATGCCACAACAGCGGAAGATCTTTGAAAGTCACAGATTAACGTAGCTAAGTTGATTTTTTCACTAACCCACGAATCTACCAAACGTAGCACCAGCAATCCAGCAAGAAAGAATATGGTCACGTTCCTAGTCACTGCTCGATACAATCGATGTTTTATTTTGCTGATCTTATGGGAAACGTTGTGAAGATACTGAACGACTAGGGCTCACTATTGGTGATAGCAAGACGTTTGGATTTAGCATAATGTTCCACGTGGCCATCTTGAATTAATCAAATCTGTGTTCTATAGACGGTCATGGAATTGATCGACCAACATAAGCAACATTTTTGTATACATTTCTATTAACCCCCAAAGCTCCAGAAAAGAGGAATGTGGTCACCTTCCTAGTTACTCCCCGAGGCAACTTATGTTTTATTTGCTGATCTTATAGGAAACGTTGTGAAGATACTGAACGACTAGGGTTTACTATTGGTGATAGCAAGACGTTTGGATTTAGCATAATGTTCCACGTGGCCATCTTGAATTAATCAAATCTGTGTTCTATAGACCATCTTGGAACTTATCGACCAACATAAGAGATTTTAATGATCACATCAGTGTGCGTATTTATTTGCATAAATAACTAGATGATTTTTTGCAAAGCTATGAATGATTGAAATTATTCCTTTTTTTAAAAAAGAAATTTATAACTTACTTTTGGAACAAAAAAATAATTAACTAAATGGTTAGAGTTTTGGCCTTCAGGTTAACAGTTCATTGTTTCGATTTTCACTTCGAGTGAGAATGTTTGCTCTGAATCAAAATCCATTTTAAATTAGACCCTCTTCGAGATATCTTTCGTATTCAAAAACTGACTAGTGCTGTTAGCCAAACCAAATCGATGCGTAAAAAATTTGTACTTTTAAAAATTAAAATGAAAAAATAGAATCAATATTTTTAATAAATTATAATAGAATCAATATCTTTATTAATGAAAAAATAGAATCAATATCTTTATTATCTTTAATAAATTTTTACTTTTTTCAAACCTTGTCAAATCAAAATTTATTTCGTAAATTAATTTTTTCACTCTTAAAATACTAGTGATAAGTTAAGTAAAAAGTGTAATAATCAAAATGAAACACATGGAAGAGTTCTCATTCCTAGCAAATTTCAATCGAAAACATATCTTTTCTCCAACTTACGAGTTCACATGTTCAGTATAATCGAACACAACGGTGCCCATAAAATTATATCACTTTTCACGACTGAATGAATAATAGGAGCAATCTATTCAAAATGATAAAAATTAATTTTTAAAATCAAGTCTTCAATTGAAGTCGCATAAGATTTGTTTTGAATAAACGTAACACATTTTAAGTATGTGGAAAAATAATAAGTACGAACCTTAATATTTACATCTTCCTTGATCTGTTTATTTCTTCTTTCAATAACTGAAATGTATGGATTATTAGTATTCTCTTTGCGTAATATATTAGGTCTATCGGAAAGTTCTGTCCATTCTTAGAATAAGCAAAAGAATACATTTTCATATCTTGAATAAACTTTATTTGATAATATATCTGCTATCATTATTTAAGACTTCCTGCCAGCGTCATGGCAATTTGTATATCCCATTTTTAAAAAAATGTCTTATACTCTAGACAAATTTTTGCCTTTAGTCTAGAGGCCAAAAATTAAACCAATGTTTGTGTATCCTCTTCCTTGTTCTTGAATTTTTTGCCCAGCAAAAATTTTTGCAAGAACAGAAACAAGTGATACTCGAAAAGTGATAAGTCTGTAGAAAAGGATGTGTGGGGTTAAGAGTTTCCCAGCCTAGTTCTGCAAATTTTTGATGAACTCTTTTCTTGACCTCTTTCTTGGAGCATCGCCGGTCTCTTTTCTTGGGTTGTTCGCTTTACATTATCCAGTTGCTGATAATACTTTTCCAAATTGAGCTTTTCGTTCACTTTTTAAGGTTCATAATGTGTTGGTCTTTGAATGCTTCACTATATACTCAATATTCTCTTATTCAGAGCCAAATTTGTTATAGAGTTGGAAGGCTGAACAATATACCCATTTCCTTATGATATTTTCGTATCACTTTTCATCCTCAGTTATCATCTGGTTCAAGAAGAGCTCAATTTTGTTCCAAACAAGCAGACATAGCATGTGATGACTCGATCAAAAAAATTCTTCCGACTTAATTCATGTGGTTCCCATTTTGAATATTTTCACACCAATTCTATCGTCACTAATCAACGGACAGAACTTTCCGGAAGATGTAATATATGAGAGTTAAGAACACTTAAATATTGTTCACTTTAAGAGTTGATTTGATTGAAAATTATATTCAATATTCTAATGATATTAAATTAAGGAAATATATAACACACACCATTAATTAATTCGAATGATTAAAAAAAGCCAACAAATAAGCTATTTCTTATAATTAATGGTGGAAAATTGAGTGGTTCTATATTCTTGTAGTGTTTTGAACTATTTACACAGATGTAAAAATCATTGTCGTGTTTTATCAATGCTCTGTTTATACATATACTTATCTAAAAAGTAGAAACTCTACCATTAATGACTTCTTACCCAATTTTAGAAATATAAAATTATTGTTTCTAAAATTGGGTGAGAAGTCATTAAAATCGATGAAAATGTCGCCGATATTCAAAGTTGCTGAAATTGTGTTTTGAAGAGTATTAAAGCAAAATGCACAAGCCATAACAAATTTGGATTTTTTTTATATCCTTATTTATCGATTATGAAGCATTCTTTGATTATCTACATCTTTCTTGATGTGGATGAAGAATAAGAGATGCATACAAGAAGTTTGCTCCAATTAATTCCGTTACAGTTTTTTATATTATTAAATACTTTTCTTTTGTAATATTAGCATTGAACTAAATGAAGCATTGTGAACGCGAATTTCTTTCAGTGACTGAACATTAGCTCTGCATATCTCGTGAATATATATATATATAAGAAAAGAAATCATTTTTTTTATGTTATATATTGCAAGGCTTTACTTAAAATTTTTTCCTTTGTTTACTTTCGCGCTTGCGTTAGCTTTGTGTGGCGTTTACTCGCATGCAGTTTTAAGAAACTTTTTCAGCTATTTTTCTTACGTACGACGAATACGGGAGATACACCATTTCTTTTAGATATAGCGGTGGACAAGTTGGTTAGGGCGTCTTTCTCATTATCGGAAGGTAGTGAGTACGAATCTCGGCTTAACAGAAGATATATGGTATTCGATAAAGGTGACTGAAGCATATTAAATATAGGTTGTGCTCGCAATGCCCTCCAAGTGAAATGATATATTTGACGGTGGCATGCCAAAAATATTGGGAGTCTTCTACTTGGACTCCCTCCGGTTGCTTCTGTCTAGATCATGGGTTCCCAAAGTGGTCCAAGTAGACACCCAGAGGTCCATAGGAAACCACACGGTGGTCCACGTAGACCTGAAAAGAAAACAGGGGTTCACAAGTTGTAAATGGGGGTACACGAAAAATTTTCTGGTTTTCTTAATAAAGAACAAAAGTTTTGGCTTTGATTTACCTATCAACGTAGGCAGGTAGCATCACTTACTAGGTAGGTACAGAAAAATATTCGAGACTCAGTACCTCCTCAGGGAGTTTACCTTCTTTAGATAAACATGGGTGTCACAATCCCGAAGTATCTTAGTGATCTGTCCTCTTCTTTAATTTCCTCTCTCCTCTACTTTTCCTCTCTCTTCTCCCTCATTGTGGTTGCTTCATAAGAGGTTGAGAGCTCCCCTTGAGTAGCTTTCGCCGCTCTGTTGCTATTAGCTACTCTTGAGGACTAATTCCCCCACATGTTTGCCGTGCGTGGAGATCCGTGTCCCTGAAAGGAGGGTCCTGGTAAGTGAGGCTCCCAGAGACCAATATATTACTTTAGCCTCTGCTTCAGGTAAACGGGAGGTGTACTGTGGTCCTCAGCACATCAATCGACTTTATGGATCAAGCGATCGTTACATCTACTGGGTGACTCGTTAAGGGTGGAGGCCACCTCAGGGATGTACTGTGAGCGTATAGGACATGGCTAGCACTGGTGCAGCTGGTCTGCATCCCCTTGTTGGACTCGGTGGTGCGGTCAGGTACCGAAATTTTAATAATAATCGATGGAAAATCGAAAATCATCTTTTCTTCCACGGGAGCAACTTTTACAATTTTCTGATAGTAAATTTTTCACTATTAAAAGAAAGAAATTTTAGAAAATCTGCAGGATTAGAAGGTCTGTGGTGTTGAGCGTATAAAAGTCAGAAGAGCCGGAAAGTACATCGAAACTAAGCCTCTCATTCTGACCTTTGCGTCCCCAAACCTTCCGCAGAATATAAAAGCAGCATATTTGAATTTATCCGTAAGGCCATACATCCGAAATCCACTGCGATGTTTCAAGTGCCAACGTTTTGGACATTCGCAGAATGCTTGCAGGGACAAACTGATTTGCGCACGTTGCGCAGAAGTTGGCCACGATAATTCAAACTATACAGAGAAGGAGAGATATGTCAACTGTCAAAGTGACCATTCCTCCTATTCTCGATCTACTAAATCAAGAAGAATGAGTTCAACGTTGGCAATTAGCATTTGGTGATGAATTTCCAGCTCGTGCTACTGCATTCAGATGGTTTAGAGAATTTAGAAGGTGTCGCAATTTTCTTCAGGATGAAAAACACACAGGAAGGCCGCCGTCGGCAGTAATCCCGGAAAATGTGTCTGCCATACGAATAATGTTAATGGATGATAATCACTGTACCTATCAAATGATACAGAAGGAACTTATCATCGGACCCGCAACCATATACAAAATCAATCATGAAGAATTACATAGGAAAAAAGTAGTTTACCATAGTTTACTGTAACCTAACAGAGCACCAAAAAGAGAAGCGTGTCTGAATCAGTAAAGAAACTCTTAAATTTCTAAATGATGGTGGCCACCGCATCATTTCTGAAATTGTAACAGGTGATGAAACGTACATACCGTTTTTTGACGTTCCAACACGTCAAGAAAGCAAAGTATGGGTCTTTGAAGATGATCCCACGCCGACCATGGTGAAAAAACAACGGGCACTGAAAAAAGTGATCTATGCCGTTTTATTCAGAAGTACGGGATTGGTCAAAGCCATCAAGTTGGAAGGACAGACGGCAGTAATAGCAAACTGGTATACCACTAAATGTCTTCCAGAAATTCTACAAGAACTGAATGTTAGGGGACTAATGCTTCACAATGACAATGCATCTTCATATACAGCCTGATTAATAGTTGAGTTTCTTAAACAAATTAAAGTGATCGAACATCCACCGTATTCACTTGATCTAGCTATGTGCGTCTTTTGGTTATTCTTTAATCTAAAAAAGAACTTACGTGGATGTCGTTTTCATTCAGAAGAAGAGATTGATGTGGCTATAAATACATTTTTTTTTATCTATTCCAAGAAATGAATGGCTTGAGGCATTTAATCTGTGGAAAATTCGCCTACAAAAGTGCATTCATGCTGGAGGATAATCCTTTGAACACACATAAAGTTTTGTAAGTATGACTTTGAAAACCTAGTTGTATCTCAAAAATTTCAGAATGACCCTCGTATATTCCTTTAATAATTATTTATTATTTTTTAATTCTGATTTAAAAATTTTAATAATATGGATAAAATAAAACAAATAGAAGGATATAGCATTTAAAAGAATATTACATTATTCAAATGTGATAGAATTAGTCACGCGTGCGCGGTAATTTATGCTGAAATTTTCAATAACTGCACAAATTTTTCTTTTGATTTCTTTGTGTTAATTTTAAGTTATACAGTTTTTGAACCAATAGCATGTGAAGTGTCGTATTGAATTAATATTACATATGTAAATGGTTAAAAAAGAACACTCAGTGATATTGTGGTTTTTTGTTAGTTTTATTGCAGAATATTAATTACAGATGTTTAACTTATTTTCAATAATATTATTATATTTAAAATATGTTTGAAAAAATTTAAAGCACTTTTTTCTAAGTTTCTGGTCTTGAAATTGATACTGAAGTTGAATCTTCTGCAGGATATTTTGATCAATGCTAATTTATATAATAAAAAAGATTGCGGAAGATTTCATCACATTATGAGATAATCATTTTTGCCAGATTTATAGTTTTTCCAAAGAATCTGGTACCAGTTGATAAACGTTCACAATTATTTACATAATTCTTGCCATTTTAATCCACAATTCATATTTTGAAATACTTTTTCTATTATTTTCAAGAGGTCAACAATATTTTTTAAATATGTTGTCACGCGGTTACATATTTTGTCACTTAAGTATTATAAAATTAGGAGTATATCTTGTCACATCATCATTTGCAATGAACTTTCTTCATTCATGAACCAGTATGACGAGTTTTTTGGAAGTTATGTTGCTTGAACCACATTAAGTAGCTTGACACAAAAGTAATTTAATCAATTCAAAAAGGAATATAAACATCAAGAAATGCCGATTAATTGCAACAAACATATTTAGTCTTACGTCAAACACAGTTTTGGAAATAAAGCATTGACATCTCCAATTGAATTGTTCAATTTTTCAAATAATTTAATGTTTCTGTAAATTGGGGGAAAATACACTATTGTATATTGATTCCTTAGTGATGCATCTGTGTTAAAATGGTATGAATTGCTCAACAAAATAGTAGAATCCCTGTTCCTCTGCGTTGATGAAATGTTGACATTTAGTTTGGTGGCTTACTTGGCATTGTTGTTCGAATTTTTTTTTTTATTTTATTTATTTTTTTTTTTTATTTTTTTTTTATTTTTTTTTTTTTTTAAAGTTACAAACAGCACTCAACAGATGTTATTGTTTCTTGGTGCTCATTTTTAGATCTTTTTTTCAATATACAGCAATGAGATGATTATTTTCCTCAACAAATTTTTCAATAATTCGCTTCCCCACCGTCACGTAATCGGGATCATAAATAGGATTAGATATAATTTTCACCTTTCCGTTCACTTTGATCCTAAAACAAAAGAAATGATTGAATGTATTAATAACTTTAATAATTAATTAATGTTTTATAAGAATAACTTATTTAGTTTAATTATGAATTGAGTTTTAAATAAAATTATTTACAATATATATTCAATCAAATATTTATTGATGTAATATTATAAAAAAGTGCTGTCAAATATTTATTAAATAAGGAGAAATAATAATTTAGGAATATTTTTGGTAAAATGCAAATATTCATTTGTTTGTTCCTGAAAAAATGCTTACATTTTATCAGTTTCTTTAATCTATTCTAACTCATTCAATACTGAAACGAAATAAGAAAAGCACACACACACCCAATTTAACCATATGAAAAGTAGAGTAAATGACTAATTGCATCGACAATTTACTTCACTCCTAAAATTTATTTGTATATTTGAGTATTCAAATTGCATATAAATATAATTATTACAATTTCACTTATAAGATTATGTTTAACATTTAATTTAAAAGCATATCACCTCTAATTTGAAGAATTTGTTTCACAGAGTGAAAACTATGTATAAATAATTCTTATTAAAAATCGGATGCTTACATATTTATAATAACTTCCTATATTATAACATATTTAAAGATATATAAGCTGGCATATTTCGGAAGAATTTTTGTTTCTGATCAGAGAAAAAAACAAGATATTTAGTTTCATATTGCATTATATATTATTATCTTTACTTAAAAGTGTATAGAAATTATTAAATTTCACCTACCATTTCCTACGGATCCAATCCCAGGTGCTATCAAATAATTTTCCCATTTCTTAATTATATAAGCTAATAAGAAAACAAGCCTTATAACTTTCAATAGTCAAACACTTTCTAGACACAAACTGGTTTTTTTTTTAAAGCAAAGCAATTATCATAAAATTATTTCAAGTAAAATATCACAAACTTCTTAGTCAAGATTTTTTACCCAAATGAATGATTACTGTGTTTAAAATCTAATTATTGATTAATGCCATTGTTGCAAAAAATATTATTAATAGATTTAAGTAAATAAGCAACAAATAATATTATAGAAACTAAAGAATGCAACACGAGAAATTTACATTGTTTTAATATTATTTTGAATACGTATAATTTTACATTGTTGTATAAAAGTCTTTATATAATCCAACAATTATATAATAATATTTAAAGATTAAAAATAATTTTAACAATGAAATGAATTTTAGTAGTTAATCATAAATTTAATTATAATCACAATTTTAAATGCAACTTGCCACACAATAACATTAACTCAATATGATATAATTATTTTTTTCACACACGAAAAAAAATTAGTTTGAAAATAAACTTTAAATTTTCCAAATATATAAGTAATTGATAACATTTTTAAAGCCTTATAAGTTGTTTTAAAAAAGTTGGGATGGTTAAAGAAGTATAGTATTCTTCACGTAGACCTGAAAAGAAAACAGGGGTTCACAAGTTGTAAATGGGGGTACACGAAAAATTTTCTGGTTTTCTTAATAAAGAACAAAAGTTTTGGCTTTGATTTACCTATCAACGTAGGCAGGTAGCATCACTTACTAGGTAGGTACAGAAAAATATTCGAGACTCAGTACCTCCTCAGGGAGTTTACCTTCTTTAGATAAACATGGGTGTCACAATCCCGAAGTATCTTAGTGATCTGTCCTCTTCTTTAATTTCCTCTCTCCTCTACTTTTCCTCCCTCTTCTCCCTCATTGTGGTTGCTTCATAAGAGGTTGAGAGCTCCCCTTGAGTAGCTTTCGCCGCTCTGTTGCTATTAGCTACTCTTGAGGACTAATTCCCCCACATGTTTGCCGTGCGTGGAGATCCGTGTCCCTGAAAGGAGGGTCCTGGTAAGTGAGGCTCCCAGAGACCAATATATTACTTTAGCCTCTGCTTCAGGTAAACGGGAGGTGTACTGTGGTCCTCAGCACATCAATCGACTTTATGGATCAAGCGATCGGTACATCTACTGGGTGACTCGTTAAGGGTGGAGGCCACCTCAGGGATGTACTGTGAGCGTATAGGACATGGCTAGCACTGGTGCAGCTGGTCTGCATCCCCTTGTTGGACTCGGTGGTGCGGTCAGGTACCGAAATTTTAATAATAATCGATGGAAAATCGAAAATCATCTTTTCTTCCACGGGAGCAACTTTTACAATTTTCTGATAGTAAATTTTTCACTATTAAAAGAAAGAAATTTTAGAAAATCTGCAGGATCAGAAGGTCTGTGGTGTTGAGCGTATAAAAGTCAGAAGAGCCGGAAAGTACATCGAAACTAAGCCTCTCATTCTGACCTTTGCGTCCCCAAACCTTCCGCAGAATATAAAAGCAGCATATTTGAATTTATCCGTAAGGCCATACATCCGAAATCCACTGCGATGTTTCAAGTGCCAACGTTTTGGACATTCGCAGAACGCTTGCAGGGACAAACTGATTTGCGCACGTTGCGCAGAAGTTGGCCACGATAATTCAAACTATACAGAGAAGGAGAGATATGTCAACTGTCAAAGTGACCATTCCTCCTATTCTCGATCTACTAAATCAAGAAGAATGAGTTCAACGTTGGCAATTAGTATTTGGTGATGAATTTCCAGCTCGTGCTACTGCATTCAGATGGTTTAGAGAATTTAGAAGGTGTCGCAATTTTCTTCAGGGTGAAAAACACACAGGAAGGCCGCCGTCGGCAGTAATCCCGGAAAATGTGTCTGCCATACGAATAATGTTAATGGATGATAATCACTGTACCTATCAAATGATACAGAAGGAACTTATCATCGGACCCGCAACCATATACAAAATCAATCATGAAGAATTACATAGGAAAAAAGTAGTTTACCATAGTTTACTGTAACCTAACAGAGCACCAAAAAGAGAAGCGTGTCTGAATCAGCAAAGAAACTCTTAAATTTCTAAATGATGGTGGCCACCGCATCATTTCTGAAATTGTAACAGGTGATGAATTGTACATACCGTTTTTTGACGTTCCAACACGTCAAGAAAGCAAAGTATGGGTCTTTGAAGATGATCCCACGCCGACCATGGTGAAAAAACAACGGGCACTGAAAAAAGTGATCTATGCCGTTTTATTCAGAAGTACGGGATTGGTCAAAGCCATCAAGTTGGAAGGACAGACGGCAGTAATAGCAAACTGGTATACCACTAAATGTCTTCCAGAAATTCTACAAGAACTGAATGTTAGGGGACTAATGCTTCACAATGACAATGCATCTTCATATACAGCCTGATTAATAGTTGAGTTTCTTAAACAAATTAAAGTGATCGAACATCCACCGTATTCACTTGATCTAGCTATGTGCGTCTTTTGGTTATTCTTTAATCTAAAAAAGAACTTACGTGGATGTCGTTTTCATTCAGAAGAAGAGATTGATGTGGCTATAAATGCATTTTTTTCATCTATTCCAAGAAATAAATGATTTGAGACATTTAATGTGTGGAAAATTCGTCTACAAAAGTGCATTTATGCTGGAGGAGAGACTACTTTGAACACAACTAAAATTTTGTAAGTATAACTTTAAAAACCTAGTTGCATCTCAAAAATTTCAGAGTGACCCTCGTACGAATGCTAAGAACAAAACGTATGACTATTTTTTATTGTTGGTTTAAATTTCAGAGTTCATTGTTGATTTTTTGTCAATTGTTTTGACTGACTAAAATGTATCCACAAGAAAAAAAAGCTTTGGAATCCATGGTCTAGATGGTAGAACGCACACACAACTTAGGGGTAGGTAAAGAAATAATGTTTATAATTTTGTAGAACCACAAGTATTATTTTAGTATTATTTATAAATAGGACACAGGAAAATGTGCTACTTTTTTTCCTTCATCCCAATTTAGGGTGATATATTTTAGGAGTGTTTTGGGAATACAGTAGAAATGTAGCAACAGGAGTCTACTGAAAATATTAAAACTTTGAAAGTGATCCACAAGAAAAAAAGTTTGGGAATCCATGGTCTAGATGGTAGAATGCACACACAACTTAGGGGTAGGTAAAGAAAACATGCTGATGCAACAACATTTTAGAAATTGTGGTCCTTAAAGGCTTAATATGAAAAAATTCCTCAAAAAAATTTTGATTCGTTTACGTAATATAAAATCACGATGAAAAATATCACAAATTAAAAGATTTTTGTAACGTATATAAAATATTTATATTTAGAATTCCCTTAAAATTTTTTATAGTGTTACGTACATTTAGCACAGTTTCTATAGAATTATTCTTATAAAATACAGAGGGTATTAATAAATTTTTAGAACGATTTCAATAACAAATTTAAGAAAAGTAAATGTTTTAGAATAAAAATTTTTGGCAACAGCTTATTATTTAAAATGAGAAATATCGTCTGCTACTTTTATATTTATTATTCTTTCAAAATGACACCTATAAACATGTTGTGAAGGATATGTTTTTGCGCTTTCCGAAGATAAACGTTCTTATTCCAGAATTCTAAAACATTGTGAAATTCATGGTATTAAAATTTCTAAGTGCAAAATAAGCAATATTATTAATCGGACAAGTAAAAACTGTCAATCATTATTTCTACATAGAAAGAAGACTCGAAACGAATATCCGTAAAAGGCACGTACTGTTTCAAATGTTTCTAAAGTGAAATCGGTGGTAACAAGAAAAAATCCGCCAACTCAGAAATCAATTGCAAAGACTTTAGATATATCTTAGCAACAATAAATAAAATAACAAAACAGCATTTACAACTTAAAAATGCTAAAAAACATAATGTTCACCAGCTTTTGCTCAGAGATGTGGCTCAACGCAAAACATTTTGTAGAATCCTGTATGAAAACCACTTAGCAGGAGATACATGGAAAAACATTGTGCCCCTTGATGAAACATGGGTTTACCTAAATGACTGTAACAAAAAAGGTCTTTTTACAATAGAAAATGAGGAGAAAAAAGTGTACAAACCCGTTTCCGTCAATGTAAAGAAAGTTTCAGTAAGGGGTTTATGATTGTCGCAGGTTTTTCCTTCAATGGGAAATTAAAAATAAGAAGAGTGGAAAGAAATGTTAAAATCAACTCATAGTACTATCAGGTTTTACGCCCAATATTTACAAAAGAAATTTCACTTCTTCATCCCAATGACTTTCAGAGAGAAACTTCATCAAGACAAAGCTAAAAGTCATACTTCTAAAACTACCACTGCATTCCTTGAAAAAATGACGACTAATATAGATATTGCATACATACATTTTCTACATATTCCTGCGAAGTCTCCTGACGTTTCACCTATGGACAATTGTGCCTTTGATCTGTTAAAAAAGGCTCTTTCTAAACGTAAACCCACCACGATAGACGGACTCTGGAAAGTAGTACCTCTGGAAATATTCGAAAAAACTTTTCTATCATAGAAATCACAATGCAGACTTATAGTCCAGTTTGGTTTGGTTTGTTTGTCGCTAAACGATCATTTTTTGCACACGAGGGCTAATTAGATCGGGACCTACGGCTTAAAGTGGATTCCGAACCACTACAAACATTCATGCCCAAAGTGGGATTCGAACCCATGAACTGTTGAACCGAAGGCAAGAGCTCTAACCATTCGGCTGCCAGCTCGGTGACTTATAGTCCAGAAAAAAGGCTATCACATTAAAAAAAATAATCTTTACATTTTAAACATTAATTAAACGGCCGCGAAATCTTCTAAAAATGTGTTAATACCCTCTGTATATTTTTATCGTAGAAAAATTTTAATCTCTGTTTACTAACTCGTTTAAAAATTCTCTATAGAGTTTTATATATATTTTAGTAATTTTAATATATATAATTATTCTTATAAAATACATTTTGATGATAAAGAAGTTTTAATCTTCCTCGTCAAGACATTCTAGTTTAGTTGGAAATTAAATACTTATTTTGCGATCATGAGACATACTCATTTAAATTGGTTTAAATTATCAAAACTTAACCGATGTTTATTTAATACCAATAAAGTTATTTGCTATATATATATATATAATATTTAATTAAAGTAGAAATTAAATATAAAATATAAAACTTCTTTTACCAATTTTTCTTTATATATATATATATATATATATATAAAAAATTGCTAAAAGAAATTTTATTTTTTATATTTAATTTCTACTTTAATTAAATTTTATCAACTTAATACTACATATTATTGAATCTCTGAATGTATTTATCACAATTTCAGTAAAGCAATTTGGAACATTGCAAACAAATAGTCTTTTATTGTGTTTACAATATTAAATGAATGTCTTGCAATAAACAGTAAATCATTGATTCTGAATTGTTTGTACACTCCTGAATAAATACATCATAAAATATATGAAATTTGGGACAGAATAATTCATTTTTCAAACCATAAGATTTTTAGGAAATCAAATATTTTATGCCAAAATTTTTAGGAAATCAAATATTTTATGCATTATGTTTTTATGAAATTTAGTTTCTCTTAAAGAAACTAATTTATGAAAATTACAATATGAAATTTCGGTTGATTTCTTTGAATAAATTTTTGTTTTTAATGTTTTCATGTTGAAAATATTGTTCAAGTTATTAAAGAAGCTTAACAGATGAGTTTTATAGGTTTTTATAAGCAAAATAGATTAAAGTAAATATTTATTGTGAACCCAGTATCTTTTTATTAAGTAAGTAAACAATATAATTTAAACTCGTTTGTAATATATCACTCGTATACGTTCTACAAAATATATATAGACAGGAAATACGAATAAACCATCCTTAATCTGTGTAATACCATAAACATAACTTAATTATTGACACTTAATTTTTATATAAATTAAAAGATTCTTAAGACTTTTTATCACTCTATTATTTTCTTGTGCAATAAAAATATAAATTGATAGGTTATTAAATTTTTTTTAATTTGATAATTTAATTTTTAAGTAACTTTATTAATAATCTGTCAAAATGTATTTATTATGCATAAGAGAAAAAAATAAGGACGCAGAAAATCATAAGTCAAATAAGAAAAATATAGAAAAAGTTCATATTTCAATGTCTGGTGCTTTTAATCTGTTTAGTTTTACTTCATTTCTGAGAAAATTAAAGAATAGTTGAATCAACTAACGCAGATTTAAGGAAATAAATTATAGAAAAATGTATTTTAATGTAATTCCCATTTTGTTTTAAATAATAGGTAAATGTTTTCAAATATAAATGTAAATTAAAATTCTCTCTTTCTAATTTATTTTAAATATCCTTATATGAAAACTGAATATAGAAATGACAAAAACAAAAAATGAGATAAAGCCTATTAAAAGTGACTTTATTATTTTTTTACATAATTGCAAGACAAAAAATTCACAATTTTGTAATGTGACAAAAAAGTAGTTTCGAATATTACACAACCTCTATGTTGCCACGGTTTACTAAGTATTAGTTTAAAACAGTATAAAATCTCACTTTATTATAAACCATGTACAAATAGACAAAACTGCTCATAGTAAAAAAAAAGAACACGAGAAAAGGCTGTATAATAAATCTGTAGAAAAAATACAAAAATTGAAATACACAAGTAGAGATCAATTATTAATCTAGAAAAAAGAAAGAATGTATCAAATATTCTAGTCAAAATGGAATGAGAATACATTACTATAATTGTCGTTTTCCTTGTCTTAATTGTAAATTCAAATAAAAGCAAGCGATAATTTCATACTTTATGAACAATGTATAGAAAATGAACTCAATTTATATATTTTGACACTATACTGCACTGCAGAATAAAGAGCATGGTGCAAGGAACTAAATTCATAATTTGATGAAAAACACCACCATGCCTCAAATAAAACAATAGCACAGATAATTTGATTGGCATTAAGTGATAAATGTTAGTGTATGCATCTTTGGGAAGGGAAATAATTGCCACTACACACACACACACACACAAACACTTAGTGAGCAAGATCGTTTACATAAAGTGAGTTAATACTCCCACGTTGTAGCAGACGCTGGATCAGATCCACCCACTTTAAAGAGCCCGTTTTTCTCGGCTACAATGTAATTACCATCCTTAGTTTTGATACATAACTTGGAAGGTTCCCTTAATTCAATATAGAACCCTTGGCTAGTGTCTGAATCAACAGATATAGTTCCATCGCTATTTGTTCGCCAGTATTTCCCGTTATTTCCTGAAAAAATAAATTATGAGTTAATAAGTTATGCCATTAAATAACTGAAAAAATAAATTATGAGTTAATAAGTTATGCCATTAAATAACTGAAAAAATAAATTATGAGTTAATAAGTTATGCCATTAAATAACTGAAAAAATAAGTTATGAGTTAATAAGTTATGCCATTAAATAACTGAAAAAATAAATTATGAGTTATTAAGTTATGCCATTAAATAACTGAAAAAATAAATTATGAGTTAATAAGTTATGCCATTAAATAACTGAAAAAATAAATTATGAGTTAATAAGTTATGCCATTAAATAACTCAAACGCTCAAAAGAAATCAATACAATTTCAGTTAGAAAAAATTACTAAAAAATCTAGGTAGAGATTTTCTAATGGAATTAAAATTAATATGCAATTTTCTATAATACTCGTTCATATGAATAATGTTAAGATTCAACACAACACAGTGGAAAAATCGAGTTTCGTGAAATGCGGATTTGCAGATGTAATAGGGATTTATGGAAATGTTTGCTTACTTTTATTGATATCCTGTTTATTTTTCAAATAGCATTTAAGAGTAATAGAAAATTCTGCATAGCATAAGAAATCTTTCAAATTTGCACTTTAAGTGGTACTTTGCTCTAGAGAACACAAGACAAAAAGTATTCTGGTAAAGATTAGTAATCTTACACTAAATCGTAATTAGCTACATTTGATTTTATTAATGAATATTTCATGCCACTATACTTTTCCCACTATGATAATCATTATAATTTGAAAGTAAAATAATCATAATTTTCTACTGAAAAAACTCCATTTGCTTTTACATTTTTAGAAGCTTCTAAAAATAATAACCATTTTATTTATATATATTTTATAAAATAATTATCATTTACTGACAAAACTTGTTTAAACGCCAATCTTTATTTCTGACGAAAAAAATTGCATCGATAATCGATTACATTAGTATAGTGTAATAGCACCTTTCTTTCAACGAAACAAAATTAAATTTTGCTGTATTTAGCTGGGTTTTTTTTTTTTTCTCTCTCTCTCTCCTTACTTTTGGTGACTTGTGATTGTAATACGCCTTTCAACGAACAATATTATGTCATCTTTTGCACCAACTTGTTTTGACTTTGTTTAGCATTTGGCTAACAAATATTACAACAACAAGAATGTTCTGCAGCAGTCTAAAACACTGCATCAACCCCTCACGGGGTCTCTCTGGCATCTTTTTTCATACAGAACTTTCCTCCAGTATTAATAAGAAATTGGATCCTCCTGCCCTGTTAAGACAATTACTTCTTGAAATCATAAATAATATCCCAGAGGAAGCTATGCTCATTTATACTGATGGAAGCAGAGATGAGCGGGACTGCTCCGGTAGTGGAATATTTATCACTTCTGACAATATCTCTGTAAAACTTAAAACGAGAAATCCTAATGGTTGTTCTGTCTTTAAAAGTGAGCTGATCACCATTGATACAGGGCTCAGTTGGGTTTCGCTTTCTCCCGGTACTCTGGATATTAGGATTCTATCGGACAGTCGAAGTTCAATTGTACACCTGTCTAACTGGCACAAAGTGGGAGATGAAGCTAGCGTGGCAATTCTCGACAAGCTGAAGCAATTTTCTTCCTCTCGGGAAATACATCCCCAATGGGTACCCTCTCATGTGGATATTTTCGGCAATGAGATTGTGGACGCCTTAGCTAAACAAGGTTCTGCTGAGCCTTTGGTTACTCCTGACTCTTTGACCTACCTCGAACTATTTTCAAAGACAAAACAGATTGATAGAGTCATTTGGACTACCCCACCAGTACATCAATGGTACAGGGGACGGTATCCGGGCGGTGCTCTGCCACTTCAGTGTTATAGAAGTGACCAAACAGCCATAAGTAGATTGATCACCGGCCACCAAAGATCGCTGTCTTTTTCTAACGGTGTAAAAATCTTCCCGATCTGCACCAAGTGCAATATTAACCAGGCCTCTCCCAACCACATTTTGGACTGTTCGGGGCTTTCTCGGGAAGATATATATCTAAGACCGTTAATCGTTTTAGATTTCTGAAGAATTAGTGGTGGCATCATGGAACTGGTCTATCTTTGCGGACCAATTGGAGGCTTGAAACAGCAAACAACAGCATTTGGCTAGTTCAGCTTTATCTCTATTCACTCAATATTTGAAAGTCTATTTTAATGTAAACTAAAAAAAATGATGGTAATTTGAAAACGTAATACAGCTATTAAATATAAAAATTTTAAATTGCAGTTACAAACTTTAATAAGTTGCAATATTATCATTAACCTAATACTTAAGAATCATTAAATAAATTTATCAGGTAAATAATAGCTTCTATGACTTTAATTTTCATCAAATTCAATGGCATTGAATTGCTCTAAAACAGTGATTACCTTTAAAGTAGCATATTCCTTTCTCATCCCTTTCAACAAATATGCTTTCGTAAGTAGCTTTGTTGCACTCCAATTTGGGGGAAGCAGAGCTTTTATAACCAACAAAACCTTGCTCACACTTGAGGACGAGCGTCTGGCGATTGATGAGATAGAAATAAAACTTCTCCATGTCCTCCACTTTGTCGCTGTTGGCATACAAATGTCCACTCTTCTTCGCAGCTACGTATTTCCCATTGTTGGCTTTGAATGCAACGCTGCCCTCTGGGAGCCATTCTAGAGTCAGAAGTGCGCTGGAAGGTCTGCAAAAAATCAATTATTTCATGAACACATTTCACGATATTTCTGCAGAAACTTTAAAAGGATATCAAGAAAACAATTTGAATTATTTTATTGTTATGAAATTATGCCTACAATATATTTAGCTAGTGAGTAATTCGATAAGTATGCGCAGTTTATTTCATTCATATTATTTTCAACTCTGTTAGAAAACTGTCAAGCTATTAAAGCTTGATATCTTTGGTTGACAAATTAAATTCAACAGCTAAATTAAAAAGTTTAAGCAACAAAAGACAAGGATGCACAGTGGTTTAATGGTAGCTTTTCACGCTCCTAAGTCACAGATTCGCGATTCGATCACTGGGCTGGGCAAGGTTGACTCAAACTTTCATCCTTTCCGTGTGTCGATAAACTCAGGGGGTTCTTGATAAACAAATATGCTCCGGAGTTAAACACTGGAGGTTTCGTATCAGGCTGACCACTTAATCGGAATATGTGCTACGCACTCCAGAACCTATCGGTCAGGAAAATAGAGATGGTCACTGTAAGCCTCGGCCCACATGTGCTGACCACAAATGAATGTAATTCAATTTTCCTGTGGTTTGCAAAGAAACTTATTTGTGAGGGGGCGCCGGATATATTCATGTGGAGAGCGCATGGCGAAGTGAAGTAAGGAGATGGCCATGAACCGGTTTTGGCGTCAGCATGGGAAGATAAATCGAGATTTATTGAAAGACAGACCGAGGCCGAGCGCGTGCAGATGCCTGAGATAAGATCCGAGACTGGATCGGTGTTAGACCAGTGCCGGAGACGTGGAGTTTCCGGAGAAAAGAAAGCCGAGACTGGAGCAGTGCGAGGCGAGTTCCTCAAAAAATACGGGAAACTGGCTGTGTGCTGGGATGAACCAAGTTATACGATACTTCTAAGGCTGCTGTGACACTTTTGAAAAATCCGTCGAGACGAAAGAGGTGGCAGCAGAGTAACGCCGCGTTCCTGTTCCCCAGTGCGATAGTAAGCCTTGCCCACGTGGGATACCTTGGCGTCTCCAGATAACTTCGTAAGTTTCTTTGGTTTAAATTAGTACGTTATCCCAAATAACGCTGAGAATTATTATTTATGTTATTTCATATTAATCTGCAAATTAGTATTTTGTTAGTCCCAGTTTATCTGAAAATATTTTATATTTGTGTTATTATGAATCAATCTGTAAGTTATATTAGTTGTGTTATTTCAAATTTATCAGTAAATGTAATAAACTTAATTAACTAAATATGAACCCCTGGAATCTTGATAAGTGTCTCTGTTGATATTATTTAACAAATAATTCACTGCATAATATATACATATATATACATACATATATATACATATATATATATATATATACATATATATATAAATATTTATATATATATATATATATATATATATATAGGGTGATTATAATTAAAGTCCCGATTTTAAAAATCGATAATTTTAAAACTACTGGTCAGAATGACTTGATATTTTAGCAAAACAATCGTAAGGCAATGGAATTTTATTTGGCGAAGGAAAAAATAGTTCTAAAATGTGCCGATAGATGGCGTTCACATTGTCTAAATATATGCAAATTACTAGTACGTGACATGCGCACATGAGACTTAGCTGCCATAAAAATGTAGAGCACCAGCTCTTTGCCTAAATGCTTCACCGTCACTCTGACTATGAAGGATCGCGCTCTGCTCTTGAAGTTTTTTTTTTTAATAAGAATGATGACTGTGCACTTACAGCTATTAGGAAGTTTCGGAAATTAAAATTCATTAAATGGAGTCCAATAACCGCAAAAGGTCTGCGAAAAATGATTGCTAAATTCGAAGAGACCGGTTCATTTGACGTTAAACGGGGTACAGGTAGAAAACCAATTTCGGCTGCGGCAGTAGAAGATGTGGCTACAGCATTACAAGAACAGACTAACAGTGATGTTGGAATCAGCAGTGCACGGGGAATTGGCCGAATGCTGGATATGCCGAACAGCACGGTGCGTAAAATCCTACGGAAGATCTTGCTCTGTTATCCGTATAAGATAACTTATGTGCAGGAGTTGCTACCGGCTGACCTGGAAGCACGTCAATCTTTTGCACTGCAATTTCTTGCCCGGATGGAAGTGGACAACGGATGGCCATGGAACATTCTGTGGTCTGACGAAGCCCACTTTCATTTGCAAGGTTTTGTAAATACGCAAAATTGCAGGATATGGGCGAGCGAGAATCCGTCCCAGCTACAGCCATTACCTCTTCAGTCTGAAAAGGTTACTGTGTGGTGCAGAATAACGGCAGCGTTTATCGTTGGTCCGTTTTTCTTCGAGGAGATCACACCTGCGGGTCCCGTTACCTGCACCGTTACTAGCAAGAGGTATGAAACACTTTTGCGTAACCATGTCCTTCCGGCATTTCAGCAGCGTCAGTGTGTGGATCGCACAATATTCCTGCAAGATGGCGCTCCTCCGCACATTGCTACTCCTGTGAAGCAGCTACTGAGTGCTAATTTCGGAGATGACAGGATCATAAGCTGTCATTTTCCAACAACGTGGCCGCCACGTTCCCCCGACTTAAACCCGTGTGATTTCTGGCTTTGGGGGTACCTGAAGAATGTTTACAGCGGGAGTTTTCAGAATCTAGCCGACTTAAAGGCAAGCATCACACATCACATCCATTGCATCAGTACATATACCCTCCGATCTGTTGTGGAGCATGCCGTTTTGCGCTACCAATTAGTAGCGGAACAAGGCGGAGGGCATATCGAACTACTTATGCTTTAATCATCAGCAAGGTGTTGATTCCATGAAGCTCTTTTTTTTGTCATAATCGCTGTTGTCGCTGTATTCTTGTCTTTTCGCTAATAAATCTTTAGTAAATCCCTGAATATCTAATTTTTTTCTTTTGGCTAACAACATTTCTGTGTTTAACGAATACATTTTTGGACTTTCCTCCTGATAATACCCGGACAGCGCCATCTATCGGCACATTTTGGAACAGTTTTTTCTTTCACCAAACAAAATTCCATTGCTTTACGATTGTTCTGCTAAAATATCAAGTCATTCTGACCAGTAGTTTTAAAATTATCGATTTTTAAAATCGGGATTTTAATTATAATCACCCGGTATATATATATATATATATATATATATATATATATATATATATATATATATATAAAGACACTTAGTACACACATGGGCTGTTGTGAAACAGAATTAAGTCTGACAAAAGACAAGTTACTCCTAAATATGAAAGCTAATATAAGATGGTTCGTTGCGTATGGTTTACAATTGTATTTTAACAGTAGAACCACTACAGATGATTTTCTCTCTGAATACTCACAAAAAAGTTCCAAAAATCTTCTACAAATGTTACATTACTAGTATTTTTATAAATATCAGTATAATCGCCAGTTATAATTGTTACTTCCATGGTGAACAGATAAAGAAAATAGCATCTCAAATTAACTGCTATTTGATAAAATTTATAACAAATCAATTTTTTTAATTCAGAGCTTGAGATAATGTAATGATAAAGCTTGTGAAAAAGGTTTTCACATAAATCAATGATTTCAAACTATATAACACGTAATTTTAAAAAACTAACAATTTTATAGTTTTAATATAAAAATAAAGCATTTACATGTACCAGATAAAAATGATCTTAATCTTCATTCTAATCACAAATTATACAATCTTTTAAGAAATTCATTTTTTTTTTTTTTTTTTTTTTTTCATGGAGCCAAAAAGTTTTAGTGTTCATCAGTCTATTACTATTAATAGACTGATGAACACTAAAACTTTTTGGCTTTAGTGTTCATCAGTCGTACATTCATCGCTTTATAAATTGAGCGTTTTTATTAGAATAACTTTTATTTTTTAAAGTTATTCTAATAAAAACGCTCAAT
Source organism: Latrodectus elegans (assembly GCA_030067965.1). Lineage (NCBI taxonomy): Eukaryota > Metazoa > Arthropoda > Arachnida > Araneae > Theridiidae > Latrodectus > Latrodectus elegans. Next base: position 58,640,624 of record CM057815.1, read on the forward strand.
TTATGAGAACCACTATAAGCCCATTAGTCTTTAAAGTTTAATTTTTACAATTCGCACTATGATTACTTATGAAAGCTAGTCAGATCTCTTGGATCAAACATTGCATTGATTCAGAGAAAATATTGTTATTTTAGTACCCTTTGGAAGCGTTAGCTTGTATTCCACCGCTGCTGTCCAAAGACCAATACTTATCTTGCATCGTACGAATGTGCCAACTTTTTGTCTTGTCATTGTACTCCAGCTGGAAAGTTTCGTGATCTGAGATTTCGTCCTGATTCGCAGTCACATCAACTCCTATTCAAATGAAATTCATTTCTTAAGTACATTTTTTTTACCAACTTTAAATATATAACATGTGAAAACAATACATTTTTATTGATTTTAAAATAAAACAGTCATTACACATATGGTATTGTTTGATTCTGGCAAGTTGCGGATTAGAATATCTTTAAGTTGTTGTTATGAGACAAGAGAAAAAAAAAAATGGTTAAAAAAAGAAGTCATATGGGACCAAAGGCATGGAGCACTGCCCTGGCCACATCTTCAGTTTTTCGGTTTAGAAGTGTCATGTTAGATGTTTGGGTCGATGCTGAAGAGGGTCGAGACAACAGCGATGCAGTTGAAGAGATGGCTCGGATCCAGTGGAACTCCTGTGCAGTGTCTGCATTCTTCTTATGTTCTAGATCCGTCGGGCATGATTTTCATACCCCTCATGTGCCCAGTTCGCATTCTGCTGATGGTAGCGGTGTGATACCACGGTCAGGATTAAGCTCTGGTAGGCACCATTTTTTCCGTAGTCCCCGCAGAGTTGCTTTGCAACGGTGTTAAAATATTTTTGTACTAGTGTTATTTTAAACCAAATGATTTTTTTCATGTATATGAATCAAAATGTATTACAATTGAAATTAACATGTTTTTACTGTAAGATGTTACATAATGCGAACTTTAAAATTTTTGTCTAAATTAATAGGGGTAATTTCATTAATGATTATAAATTCTAAGAAATTTAAAAAGAAAACAAATAGAGTACAAGTCTGTTCCAAAATATTTACACATCTTATTAAAACATTTTGAAACGGGGAATTAACTGTTGGATTTCGAAGCTCTACAAATATTCACGCTTGAAATGGAAATCAAATTCACGAAATGTTGAACGCAGGGTTAGAGTGCTAACCCTTCATCCGCACGTTCGTTTTCCACTCTATAATTATCCTTTGCAGACTAGGTCTAGGAAGATCGGTATCTACAATTCACTGTGGATTCTGAGGCATTGCAAATATCCATACCTGAGGTGGGATTCAAACCCACCAACTACTGAACCAAAAAGCAGAGTTTTATCATTCGATTGACAGCTCGACTCGTTTTCCTTTTATAGCAAAGAAGCCAATAGAAATAACTTCCCATTCACAAAGGATCTCATTGTATATGATGTGAATTTATATAACTTTGATGCTGGGTAAAACTGGCAGCACAGACACAAGAAAGAAATAATGAGGCATGTTGTACCTAATACGTCACAAGAAAGCTCATTGTGAGTTTTTCAGTTTAATTTTACTATATCTAAGACTTATATAAGATGAGAGATTACAATTTCCAAATCTTATCAAATTACATATAAGTATTCTCATTTTCTACAGGAGAAAAGACACAGCCACTGCAATGTGTGAAAACTCGAAATATATATTCCCTATTATAATTTCAGTTTCATTCTAATAGTTCATGATAAACTATATTGTAATATTTTTAAGAAAATTTTGTTAATTTTTCATTTTAGTAGAATTAACTACATATGAACAGTGGTGCTCTCTTGCATGGATTTTGTGCACAAAACGTTGCGCTCAAAATTTATACCAATATATTTTATCCATTTAAAATTACCAATAACCTGAGAACTAAAATTAGTAATTTTTAGATTAATTTAGTAAAAATTAGTAATTTTTAGATTAAATGCATCTGAGATGTTGTCAAATTTTCAGCAAGGCATTTCAACATAAATTCACCTCTATTGTCAATATTTTATAATACATTTTTCGAATAAATAACCTAAAATCAATACTCTGCGATCTGTACATATAGATATATACCACGTTTTTTTTATTTTCCTAAACGAAAAAGTCTGTTTACTTATGCTTAGATACATAAACGCGAATATGCGTACCCACCTAGGTTTTCCTACTCGAAATTTGCGAACATGAGCGGAAAAATTTGATTCATTTTTTCTTTGCGAGAATTTTCGATTGCTTTTACGATTAATTCGAACGTGATTTATGTGGATTACGAACTACTAAATTTTTCCAAGTGGAATCAAATTCACAAACAATTGAAGATCAAAGAGCTATCAATGCAACTACCAATTAAGAATGAAAAAACACATCTGTCATATATATATATGAACTACAGTAGAACTCCAGCTATCTGAATCACTTTCAGAATTTCCGAAAAATAGACTGACGTAGTACGGCAGAAAAATTAGAAAAAGTTTCAAGGAAAGGAAAGGTAAGAGAAGGGAGAAGAAGAATAGCTTAACATATCACTTAAGGAATTTAGAAACATTCTTTTGAAAATTCTTGGATGATCAGAAGTTAAGGCTGACTATATAGGAGTATCGATTACGGAAACCTAGATTTCAATTTGCAAATGATGGTAACTCATTGAAAGTGTCGAGGAAGAAGATGACTTTAATTGTGGATTAAATGGAAGATGACCTTAATTCTGCAAAAAACCTCTTGAAAAACGGAGATGCAATTCATCTAAACTTGAAATTTCTAGTATCTCTAGGCGCTTTCGCCGTGATGCTGCCTTACACCTTTCGAATGGCAAGCCTTGGACTGTACTCTTTCCTGCTCCACACACTATTCTTGACTTCCCGCGAGCGACTTGCAGTAGCTACATTTTGAATGCTGACTCGTTCCGACTGTTTCCGTGCCCATCTTTTCCGTTTTAACATTGTGGACTACCCTGCGTGTTCTCTTTGTATGCCTGGGCATGTTTTGACTGCCTCACATTTGGACGAGTGCTCTGCACTATCTGTTTTCTCTTGTCGTGCTGCAAGATATTGGAAGAGCCCGCTGTCTAATGGCCTAGCTGCCAAACGACAGGCATTTGTAAATAAAAATAATGTATAAGTTGAAGCAGATCAGTTGGTGAAACATTTGCCTGTTTTAAAACTGATTTTGAAGTAACTGGAGTGTCATCCCGAATGATTGCACATAAATTCTCCTTGTTTAGTTCGTGGATGCTTGACTTGACTGCCCGAAAATGGATGAAGTCAGTGAAACAATTTATTATAACCTGGATGTTCAGCAAGCAATGACTCTAGTTTACAGCACTGCACATACATACTGTATTATTAATGTATAGCACTTTTGTCGTAACATTTACATTAATTTTTTTTAATATATAGTTCTCTCCCATTCCCCACACATCAATTAAAATTGAACCATTTTTTCGAAAAGTCTAATTAACCGAAGTTTTCATTATTGGAATGGTCTGGTGGTTACAATTGATTAGGATAATTGTAGTTCTAATATATACTTAAATTCATGATATTTGTTCTCAACATACCTAAATCGAGTAGTAAAACAAGTAATATACTGCATAGATTTCTGTTCAGGGTCAAAAACAAATTTTGTTTCACTGAAAAATTAAGTGATTCAATTAGATATGGAAGTTAATAATGCCAATTCAGACGCCGCTATTAAAAACATCAAGACAAATGTTTATAATTCATTGAATAACAAAAGTTTTCCCGATTTTATAATAAAAAATTTCAATTACAGCTTTTAGAATATCGTAAAACATTGGTCTTCTATATTTATAAACCCTATAGTTTTTATTCGAATGATATTTCCTAACTTTTCTGAGCAAGAAATATTTGACGAGTTCACATAAACAAATCGAAATTTACTGTGTTCAACACTAGCAATATTAGAGAGCTTTTATTTTTTCTCTTTTACTTATTTCCAGAAAAGATTCAGTTCCAAGCAAAACCACAAAATCTGAACAATCTGTCGCTTATTCTGAAAATGGAATCCAGACGTCAAAACACTTTCACTAGCATCCCCCATCGTATTTTTTTTCTTTTACATTCTCACATGAAAGCGAACAAGTGTTTTTCAGAATTCTCTAACAGCAACTAATTTACAGAATAAAGATGAAAAGTGGAACTACCAAAGGAAGTGATTTGGAAACCGGAAGTCAAATCGTGTTCGAATATTTCCGCATTTTGTATTTCACAGGCTTGCAGCGTGAAGAAATTACTCTTATTGTACTTTTGTATTTATGCTTAAATGTGCACAAAGATTTTCGAAGAAAATGGTCATACTTGTATAATTTATAATCCTACTTGATCGATATAAAAAAATCTACTTGAAATTCATAGAAAAACGTACAAGATAAATAAAAATGTGACATTTTTTTTTAAGTGGATTTTGAACCATTACGAACATCCGCGCTCAATGTGGGTTTGGAACCCACAAACTGTTGAACCGAAGGCAACAGCATTGACCATTCTGCTGCCAGCTTGTCTCGTGCATTTTGAAAATGCATATCTCTTATACATGGTATGCACTCACTTTGCATCTATAAGACCATAATCACCTGAACATTGTTTTTTTAAATTGATATTGTCATTTCTTTACGAGCATGAATTTTTTTTCGTACGAACTTTGTGCAAGCTGTATTTTTCATTTTGTGTTTTTGTTTCATTTCATTCAACGGGTTCTTAAAGTCGAGAGCAAAGTATACTGGGACCTACAGTTTAAAATGAATTGAACCACTATAAACACTTAAGAACGAAGTGGCATTTAAGCCTACGAACTGCTGAACCGATGGCCATTCAATTACCAAACAAGAGCGATAACATTCAACTAGCTGTTTGGATTGTGTTCGTGTCGTAGTCGATGATATGAACGACAGATCAAAATTTTACGGTGCAAATAGTTATCCAGAAACATATTAATATTTAACATTCACACCATCAAAAAATACCATTTTACGAATTATATTAAAAGATAATGTCAGATAAAATTATGAGTATATAATATTATATAACTTATAGTTATGAGTTTTCACTTCATTAGATGCCTTATGTTTCAGTTGGTCTTAATTTTTTTCCCTGATTATTCTATCGGAGCTAAAAGTATAAAATTTGTTTTCATTGAAAAAAACATTTTAAAATTGTTAACTAGTACTATTTTGCTTAAAAATTTGGATAAAGTTACTAGCAATGAATAATTTCCATATTTGTTTGTCACTTAAGAGTTACTTTTTTGTACACGAGCACTAATAGAGAAAAACCTTGTAGTTGAAAGCGCGGATTCCAAACCACTACATCCGAATCCAAAGTAAGATTCAGATGCATGCACTGTTGAATAGAAAGCAAGATGGATAACCATTTGGCTTCCAGCTCTGCGATCAACAGACAAGGAGTTCTTATTCGAATAATTCCATTATAAAAGATAACACGTCCACAACCACTTATGTAAGGTTGAATTGATAATCAGTAAACTGAAGAAATTTCTTAAAGAATCGAACTCATTTTTTTTTTCATAAAAATTGTGGCAAACTTATCACAAAAATAAATTATGCTACTATAAAATCACGTGTTGTTACAACAAGCTGTTATAACTTTTACTCTACATCAATAGCAGAAGATTAATCTATTATTTAATGCCAAAAATAGTGGAGAACACATACAGCAACTTTTCATGCCTCAAGAGTTGATGTAGTTTTACAGTGAAGAAACAATTTTTCTTTCATTATAAAATACTTATGTTTTGATCAAAACATTGAAGAAATCTGTCATTCTCTCTCTGTGTGTAATTTAGTTTACTAAATCAGAAATATATTGTAAAAACACTACAACATACGTTTGTGGTTGATTTGGGTGTTTGACGCTTTATTTTTTCTATACAAAGGTTCACTGGGAAGGGCTATGGTCGAAAATAGAGTCTGAAGAATTGAATATCCACACTTAAGATTGGAATCCAGCCTACAATTGTTAAACCGATAAAAACAAAAACACTACTTATTCAGGTGCTTGGTCATCAAATGATTTCATGAAAACCACAATGAAGAACTTTAGAGTAATAAACATCCCAAAATAAGCACAAATCTTTAAAATAGAGCAATTACATTTTAATTCGTATACCTTATTCGAAAAATTTTAAATTATAGCTCTCAAGCATACATTTTTATATAGACTATTTCTTCGATTTAAACATAAACATTAGAGTTGTTTGTAGTTTATATTGGTAATAAAACTGTGTTTGGACAAGCTACAAAGTCAGAAATAAATTCTCTAACTCAATTTCGCATAAAACCATTTCATCTTATTAAATTTAGAATTTCCAATAATCCAATGTAAAATGTGGAATTCTAAGCAATATTTTTTTTATTATTTTATTTTTTATTAAATGATTCGTTGAAGAAAATAAATATTTACAGCAATATTCTTTGCGCAAGCTGTTATCCTATTTCGCATTGAAATGGAGAAAACATTCTCCCTCTCCGCTCTTTCCTCTCAGAGAATCTACATTCTTCCGATATCCGAAATATATTTACCCCAATTCTGCATCATAAGTAATTGAAATTTTAAAAATACAACTTTAAAAGTAATAACACATTTTTGTAATATATATGAGTATAAATAACGGATTAGGATCGTTTTTAAGTTTATTTACTAGAATTATTCAAGATTTTAAGATAAAGATACTAAAAAACTAAAAAATAATTTCACTGATTATTGATAAATTGACAAAAGCTTACTTAAAAAATGTATAGAAGTAGGATTTATTTGGATTGTCTTTTAATAGTCACCTTTTAGCTGCGCTAATTTGATTAGAGCTGCAATTTTTTTGTTTCATGTTGTCAATGTCTAGCGGCTGCTAGACGAAGTCCATGGTAATATTAACTCTCAAAAAGTCAAAAAACATTAAAGGATTTCTAATTAAGTTATCGCGGGAGAGTTGAAGACAGTCTAAAATTTGTTCTGGAGAAGCATTTTCTGAAGCGCACTTGTATGTTGGAAAAATCTTTCGACTCCTATAGAAACAAGGCTTCCTCAAGTGGCCACTGGCAAAGAGCAGCTTGATCTTCAATCACAAATGAGGCCTAAAGAACCACCAAGACTAATTCTTGTATACCTTTCTTTTATTGGAGGGATTTGCCATTTAATCTTGTTTGTTAGATCTATAACTTAAAGGGGATTATAGGCTACTATTAAAAACATCTTCAGTCGAGAAAAGAGTCGTGAACGGAAGTTTCAACACTTTATGTGTTCGAAATTACCATCTATCACTAGTAACAAGCTGATGAGCTTGATTCTAGTCTGACTCTGAAAAGACACGAAAGGCGTAGTATAAGTGAAAGATTGTTTCAGCCATCGTCAATGAAATACCACTAACTTTCATCGTATTTTTACTGACTTGGTGAAGCGGAGTGCAGTCTCAATGGACCACGTTTCTAGTAACAAGTCTTCGATAGTTTACACTTACCAGTTTAATAAAAGAAGGAAATATCCGCAATTAGATTATTGATGTTAGATATCTTTATTTAAAAATTGAGTCTGTTTAACATTTTACTCAGTCATTAAGATTACCTAACATCTATTAGAAATCGCAAATTACCTAACATCTATTAGAAATCGCAAATTACCTAACATCTATTAGAAATCGCAAATTACCTAACATCTATTAGAAATCGCAAATTACCTAACATCTATTAGAAATCGCAAATTACCTGTTATTCATAAAGTTTAATTTTACAAATATTCAAATCAAAGCTGATTTCAAAGTTGAACTTCCTTGATGAAAATTAGGAATCGAGCCAACGAATTGTTGATTTGAAATCGTAAGATTGACTATTCAATCACCTTTTCGGTTTGATCGTTTCGTTTCGTTTGTTTGTCGCTCAACGGTCATTTTTTGCACACAAGGACTAATCAGACCGGGACCTACGGCTTAAAGTGGATTCCGAACCACTACAAACATCCATGCCCAAGGTGGGATTCGAACCCACGAACTGTTGAACCAAAGGCAAGAGCGCTAACCATTCGGCTACCAGCTCGGACCTTTTCGGTTTGAATGCAAATATATATATATATATATATATATATATATATATATATATATATATATATATATATATATATATATATATATATTGTGGTTAAAAGCAATGAACCAGACTTAAAATACCCATTTATTCAATGGAAGTACATGTTTTTTTTCATTAAACGATTCTTTCAAACAAATTGTTTCCACCAGCTGACATTTAGAAAAAAGCATTCATGTCAGGTAAGACTAATAATTCAGCAGATAAAATAGTCAGCTGATTTTCATTGTATCTAAAATGATATGATTGCTAAGAATGTTCATTTTTTCATTTAAGTTCTTCCGCTTAAAAAAATTCGCTTGAAGGGACACTTTCTTATATTCAGATTTACTCACTTTCTTTTTCCCATGTTCACAAATAACTTACTAATTTATAATGGCTATTTACTTATGACATTGCTAAGCTAATATCAAATTAACTAGAATAATGTACTTTAATTTATGTATCTCATAATAATAATTTACATCTGAAATTAAATAACTATTTACATCTCTGTAATTAAATTTTAAAAAAATTAAAGATTCCAATTCACCTTGTTTAACAGAAACATATTTTCCATTGAAACCTGCGAAGGCAGCTTGTGGCACAGAATCTTCCAGAGAGAAAAGCTCGTCTTTGGTGACAGTTTGCGAGCGTGTTCTCAGGACAGCCTTGCTGCCGATGGGGCTGACGTAGCGACCTTGGGGATCCCTGAGGGCCAAATGTCCACCATGAAACTCTAGACCAAACAAACATTCGCAATGCTCGGTTAATTTGCCATCGGCCTTCAAGTACCGGCCATTGCAAGCGTGAATCGCATATCGCCCATCGCGGAACTCCAGGGTGAACAAAGCATCCTCGCCCCAAGGTGTATTAGCATCCACTTGGATTTCATCTTGTTCACTAGACAACCTGGCATAGCGACGCCTGCCGATGGAACGGAGGTTTACCTGAAAAGAGATTTTAGCAATTTCAGTTCACTACATGCCCAACAAGATCAGTCATGTTATATTCATACTTTTATTTAAAAAAAAATCAATATATTATATATATATATATATATTATCCGACTACTAAGCAAATACAATAAAACTAATATTTTTTTGTGTGTATAATAAACTCTTTAGGAGACTTCTTCAAATTCAGAATAAAAATTGTTACTCAATGGGAAGCTAATCGTATACGATGTTCAATAAACATAACAAATCACTGAACATTTTATGAACATATGTGTATATTTTTGTTCTAGCAGTTTAAAATGATTGAAAGCGCAATAATGAGTTCCAAATAAAAAGCAAAGTCTCACCTGTGGGCGTGCAGCTAAATGTACAATCCAAAGCTCACTCTCACCAGGAGCTTTGGCTGAGCAAATAAGTTTGTCGTCACTGGCACCCAGAAAGTAGCCTCTGGTCGAATTGATGAGAGCCCATCGTCCGTCCTCATTGACCACGACTCTGAACTTGGCATAGGTGGTTCGCTCGTCGGAATCGCAGGTCACGTTGCCGAACTGGTCCACAGCCAGGTACTTGCCCAGGTGGCTCTTGAGGCAAACGGCCTCCTCCTCGGACTCCCCGGTGAAGGGCTCCAGGGTCCAGAGCTGCTTCTTCTTGAGTGCGACGCCATTCGCATTCACTTTGCAGCCAAAAGTCTCGGCAGTGAGGTACTTGTAGCGACTATTCAACAGGCCGACGGTCCACTTCAAGTTGTTCCCGTCGCTCGAGACTCCATTGGACAAGGACATTTTTTCTAGTGGGAAATATGAACCCTTATAAAAACAACTTAGAGAAACTACTTTCATATATTTTATGAATATACCATTAAAAGTTTAAGAGCAAATTGTTCTTCTGTTGATGATCTCGACATGAAAGAAATGATCAATGTACATGGTGGTAGTACCCATCCTGACAAGTAATAATTACATGGGAACGTAATGTCGCATTTCATTCCGAACTTAAAACACTGTTGAGTAAGCGAATGAACACCAAAAGTTACACAATCATTTATTGTTTCGTGAAAACCTCACAGCACTCAAATACAAATAAAAGTAATACACAAAATGCTGACCACGTGTGTCGTTGCACAGTTGACACAAGCGAAGAATCAACACTGGAAAAGGAATACGCTACTAGTTGGAAACCGCAGTTCTTACAATCTTCGTGCTTCGGGTCCATTCCCTTTTGCTTCACCGGATAAGAGGTGCATATCAACCAATTCTTCGTACGTGTACGCCGCCGTAGCATTGACGAAAATTTTCGGACGATATTATCCAGATAATACTTGAAGCGATAATGTTGCGCCGTTTTTTAAAGACAACTTCTACTGATTGGCTTTCTCTGGAAACCAATCGGAGCGAAATGCTGTTTCTTCAGTGAAAATTTGCATACTGTAAATTCGTAATAGACTCTTGATGTGTTTCTACTTTCCTCTTTTCAGCATCTCAGAGTGGAATGCGACCCTATGTTCATATGTGATTATTGCTTGTATGGATGGGTACTATCAGCCATTTTAATTTGTAAAAACAATTAACAATCACCTTGTATACATTCTCAAATCGAACAAACTTCTCAATTCAGATATTTCCCATTTTGATGCATTATTCAAAACACACAGTTTGCCCAAAGAAACTGAGTCATACTTGATTCAATTTTTGAATTTATTTTCAGTAATAACTAAAGAATTAAATAGTTTATTTCGAATAAAAGAAAAAAAATAAGATTCTAAGTTCCTATAAAAACGGAATGACAGTACTTAAAATAATTGACATGTTTTAAATAACATATAAAAAATAACGCATGCATTTTCAATATCTCGAATTAGAATTGTTATAGTTTCATAGCTTTCAATTTTTACGTTCTCGTTTTAATTTGAAAACCTAAATCCATCAGGTTTGGTTTGTTTGCCGCTCACCGGTCATTTTTTTATACACGAGGGATAAGCAGACCAAAACGTGGTTTCAAATTCATTCCAAAATAATACAAACATCTATGGATTCGAACTCAGAGCTGATGGACCGAAGACTAGAACATTAATCATTTGACTGCCAGCTCGGATTGCACCAAAAGCTAAGTAGATCTTTAAAAACAGTTTTTAAAGTTGATTCCAAACCATTTCGAACATTCACGCTTGATGTGGGGATCAAACCCATGAGCTGCTGAGCCAAAGGCCAGAGAGCTAACTATTCATACAGTATGACTTTCCCAGCGTTTTTTTTTTTTTTTTTTTTTAACCCAATATTTTCTACATTACACGTCATTAATAAAACACGTAAATAAAGTTCACTTACACACATGTATTTAATGAACACAACTAATAAAAAAAATATTAACAAAAAATCATCCCATACGATTAAATCCTATATTTAAAAAGCTGCACATTTACATAGAAATATAATGCATTGATGCTACGTCAAATAAGCATTGATTTATGACAAATGTCAAGAAATTTTTATATTTTGGTTTTTCATCAACTAGCACATAGACTAGCACAAGGTTTCTGTAGACTATCCTGCTTCTCTGTCGGTCTTCGTGCCCCTGTGGTATTTGGTTCTAAGCATAATAGCAGTTTTCGTGGTTAATCTATCGGTGTCCGTATTACAAGGCTGGTGTTTTGCTGGAATCGACACTCCTTTTGGTTTAGATGAAGCTATTGCATTAGCATCTTAGAAAGTAACTTTATTATTGTTGATGTCGAGATTTCTAGCTTCTTCGGGTAATTTATCAGCATTTTCAGGTTTTGTTCAACACTTGTAGGTTTTGTTCAACACTTGAATGTCATGAAGATTTGAATCGATTTCTTGGGTGATGGGAATTTGGAATTGCTTGGAAAGCACCCTTCGAGTCACAAAAGTTTCTGAGCAGGCCTTTTTGCCTGCTCAGGGAGATGGGAGAGGGCATTGTACAAGTCCTTCTAACTTCTAGTATTTGTACCTAAGAATTTTTTTTTTTTTTTTTTTTTTTTGCTGTTTTATTTTCCGAGACAACAAATTCAATTGAAAATATTTTAAGTGCAAACATTTGTAGTTTTCTGCTATACGGATACTTCTCTCTCCCTCTCTTTTTTAGTGTATCCCTATCTAACGTACATGAGAAAAGACAAATAAGTAGAAATAGATAATATACATTGACGATGACTCCAGATAGGAACAGAAGTGTGCGATGCTTCCATTTTCGAGATGGGATTAGGTTTGTTTGGCACTCAACGGTCATTTTTTGCACACGAGCTCCAATTATACCGAGACCTCTACTGTTTAAAGTGAATTCCAAACCACTACAAGACTAATGTCCAAGGTGGGATTTCAACCCACAAACTGTTAAACCAACGGCAAAAAGCGATTAATCATTCGGCTCGGCTTTTCGAAACGGGTACCTATTACAAGCAGAAAGTCCGTCTTTTCCTCCAATTTTACATGCCAGCTTTATTTAGTATTTTCAGCCCAAACCCCACTCGGTGAGAGCCGATGGTCATAACAGCCATACAGGTTGGGTGGCAGGTACTACAGTATGAACTGCATAAGCAAAGACAGGTTTCTTAATTACTTTTTTTAAACAATAGTGCATTTCAGTAATTTCCCTGTAACTAGAACCCAATTTACCCAAACTCATCTATTCATTGGTGATTATAAATTTGAAACAGTTGATGAATTTATCTTGGCTCAATGGTTAACAAAAATAATGACATTCCCCCAGAGGTAAGAAAATGCTTAATTGCAGCTAACAAAGCCTTTTTTGGCCTAAGACATTTATTAAAAACTAAATTTTTATCACAAAAAACTAAGTTACAGATTTATAGAATGCTTATCTGTCCCGATTTGACCTATGCCTCGGAAACTTGGACTTTGACTGTAAGAGAGGAGAGGTTGTTGGGCTTATTTGAACGCAGGATTTTAAGAAGTATCTTTCGAGGTACGAAGGAAAACTGTCTCTCTGGCGCAAAAGATATAATACAGAAATCAATCGAATGTACAAGGAGCCAGACGTTGTACATCACATTAAAGTAAACTGTCTCAATAGGGTTGGACATGTTATTAGAATGAAGGACAATAAAACACTTAGGGAAAATTTTGCAAAATCCATCAGCGTAAGAAGAAGAACACCAAAGCTGAGATGGGTGGATGCAATCAAAGAAGACTGTAGGGTCCTTGGAACAAAGAATTGGAGTTTGGCTGCCAGTAGTGGCTGGAAGAAACTTGTTCAGAAGGCTTTGGCTCATCCTGGGCTGGCGCGCCATGAATGATGATGCATTTTAGTAACAATTCATCCTAGTTCGGCACTAATTCTAAGTAATATTCACAATAAAACGATAACAGAATTAAAGTTCGATACATTGATTTGTTATACAGGACACTGAATGTTTTAAAAAATTCAATAAAGAAGAATTGATTTATAAAACAATTATAAACAAAAAGCGCTAATTATATATAGAAGTTAGGAATCTAAATTGGATACCCGTGCAGTGTTAAAATCACACAAAGACTTCAAGAAGAACAGAGATCCTACCATTCTCTTAGTGAACCACTCTAGGGTGCAGAAAATGTTTCAGAAATAAAACCAAAAAAGCGATTTCACAAAAATGGATCAAAATTAATGCTTCTTGCTCTTTGATGATTTCTCAAAAGCCTGAGAAATATTCTTCAAACTGTTAGATTTAAAATATTAGTCAATTCACATTGATAAAAAAACAATCATTGTGTCCACAAAACTGAATTAAAGCTACAGAAATATAATGCACAGAAAAATTATGTTTATATTTACTTATAATCGAAATTAACAAAAATATAAACATGAAATAACATAAAAAGAATTTAAAATTATACATAAAACAGTATTTTTTTTTTTTTTTTTTTTTTTTTTTTTTTTTTTTTGAAATATGTACATGATTTTTTAATGAAATGATGAAGCTGTCACTTGTAAAATTTGATATTCAAAATAAAAAAAATTTTTGTGGAGTAGGTAAAAGAACTTTTTTCTTCACTTCCCTTATTGAAGAAACAAAAACTTTGTAATTAAAAAAAAAAAAGAAGTTTCTCGCGAGGGTGAAATATCAAAAGGGATATCAGCTTTCCTCTCTCTTCATAGGTAATCCTCTCGATCGAATTTCCAGTCGTAAGGTGATCACGTCTGAATATACTGCGAGCTTCGATTGGTGTGAATCGGGGGAGAAATCCTCTCATTACGCATTCTGCTCACACCCCCGCCTGCGAGTTACAATTCAAGTGACAAACTGATGATACCCTCGACACCAGATTCATTTTGTAAAGTTCAAATACTTATAGTGACTTCCTCCAGCTCCCATTTCTAAGCAATTAAATAAGTAGAAGAATAGATGGAATTAAAGAAATGGCGTTTCATTTAAGTTGGGATATGCCCAAAACCATTATATTAGTAAAACGTCTTAAAATATCCGTTATTTTAAGAAGTAATACTTGTTAAAGTATCTGTTACACTTAAAAAAAAAATACTTATATTAAAATAATATTATTATACTTATTTTACTATTACACTTAAAATATCTGTTAGAAGAATTACTTGTAATTCTTTGAACAGATATTTTAAGTTCCTTCCATATCAGATACGGGTATAACACAAGCAATACATATTAAAGTATCTGTTATGGAAGTGTTACAACTAAAAAATAAACTGATGACTTTGTTTTCGCAAGTAACACAATATAATTTATGACAAACTTTTATTCCAGAAATAAGCATTTCTCATGTGATTTCCATTTTTTTTTTTTTTTTTTTTATGTAAATTGCTAATCAAAGCAATCTTTTGTGCATACGTATGAATCCTGCCAAATTTACATTAGCAAAAGCTTTTTAAAAAAAACAATGTCTCATTTGTAACATTATTGAATCTACCTAACTGTCAGGAGATGCGAATTGACTAAAAGAGATAAGGGAAAATTTAGATATAATGAAATTATCTAATATATATTAGTAGTACACATTGTACATATATAAATTTTACTTATTAAATAATTCATAAAATTATTAAAATAACAGAATTATCACAACATATAATATCTACTTTATAATAACGTTAAGGATGTTTAATACGAGTATTTGGCACCTGTTACCCATTCCAAATGTTTCTTTCAAAACCATTACTACATAACATCGATTTTTCCTTATTACATTGATGATAACATTAAACTCTTGAGAGAGTCATACTATCAAAAAATATTAGTCTTTCTAGATGGAAAATACACTAAAACTTTCAACCCCCTCCTCCTCCTCACAAAGGAAATTTTAATGGTTTTTGACATCTATGTCAATCATAATATCTAATATTTTGAATTGATTAAAAGAATAATTTCAACAAATATGAAACCTAACGTTATTCTCAACTGTCATTTTCTTTCCTCACATTTCACCGTGCATGTTAAATCAAATGCCGTACGCACACCATGTCATTCATCTTCATATACTTGTTTTATAAGGAGAAATATGGAATTTCAAGAGAACAAATTCTATAATTACTTTCAAGTAATGCCATTGTTAAGAACCTTAATGCTTTTTAAAGTGAGGCTTACTGGCCGAGTTCTATAAAAAAATGTAAACAATATCACTGTAAAAAATTTAGGAATTTAATAGAACACAAAATTTATTGCATGCGAGGGCTAATTAAGCGAAACCTACGGTTTAAAGTGGATTCTGAAACATCTATGTCAAAAGTGGATTTGAACCGAAGGCTAAATATTAGGCTGCTAGCTTGGCAATCATGGCGAAGAGCCCCTCCAATAAGATTTTTAATGTTAAAAGAGTAGAATGCCCGAGATAGATGTCTGACCCACAAATTGCTGAATTTCAGGTTACAATGATTTTTCAGCTATTTTCTCAAATGAAAAAATTTTGGGAGATTAATCAAGGTCCTTGACTAAATATTCTTAACCAGCATTTGATAACATTAATGCTCAGTTGTGTACTGTAAAAACAGAACTTTTCTCCTTTTAATTTTTAAGCGAAAAATATTTCTTAAGCTTTGAGAGCTTAGAAATCCAAAGATTCGCTACGTC
Organism: Latrodectus elegans; assembly: GCA_030067965.1. Taxonomy (NCBI): domain Eukaryota; kingdom Metazoa; phylum Arthropoda; class Arachnida; order Araneae; family Theridiidae; genus Latrodectus; species Latrodectus elegans. Next base: position 58,656,731 of record CM057815.1, read on the forward strand.
ACACTTAAAGATTGGTTGATTAGTAGTCACAATGTGGTTGATTAGTAGTCACAATGTGGTTGATTAGTAGTCACAATGTGGTTGATTAGTAGTCACAATGTGGTTGATTAGTAGTCACAATGTGGTTGATTATGATACATTAAGGCTGATTGGTCGAGGCTAGTTTAAAGTCAATTCCAAATCGCCACAAATATCTAAGAACGATGATGGAATCCAAATCTGAACTGAAGAAAAGAAGGCTAGAGCGCTTACCATTCAACTGATAGTTCGAATTTTGGAAATTGTTCTTTATCCATTGTCTTCAAAGTCGTTATATATATATATATTCCAAAATTGGATTGTTTGGATAATACATATCTCTAGCAATGGTTTGCTTGTCCCCCAACTGTTATTTTTGCACACGAGAGCTAATTAGACAGGTATCAACAGTTTAAAGTAGGTTAGACTACTACAAATATAAGTACAAGGTAGGACTCAAAACCACGAACTGTTAAATTGTTAATCAGGGCAATAATTGACTACCAATTTGATATCCATCTCTAGTTAGTACATCATTTATTTTTTTATAAATACCATTCCATAAATTTAAATCTTATATTTCAATGCACAGTGCAGTAAATATGCACAAACGTGAAACGCGTTATCCAAATTTAATTCGAGCCAGACTTTCGCCAAAGAATGCAATGAACTCTGAACAATAGACATATGACGTCATATACGCTCCTTTCAAACTATTCTTAAAAAATAAAAAATTTCTGTGAAGTCTCAACTGGCCTCCATCAAATGATAAGGGTTTGCAATTTGACGATGGCTGTTTGCAGAGAGCCATCTTTATGTTCCTTATTCATCACAAACAGACATATCACGAGGAGGCTTTCTATTTTAGGTTGATACATAGAAGTGACACATGCATGTTTGCTCCCGACAAGGAGTATTCTGAAACCCTAACTGCGTCACGATAATGGAATCAAAATTGCTTTTGTCAACACCTGATGCCTGTGTTCACCTCAAAGAGGAAGATTTCTAAGAAACTCGTCTGGTATGATGATAGATTAAAAATAGGAAAGCAGAACTTCAAAATTGAAATAAAGTTCTAAAATGAAGCCCTTGTTTAAAATATCGTTTGCATTATTCACAAAAGGAAATTAGGAATTATTTCAGTAATTTTAAATTAGAAATATCAAATTCAAAAATTATGCATAAAATTTTATGGCTGAATGACATAATCCAATGTATAAAAATACAAAAATTTGTCATAAAATTAAATCTTATTGAAATGTTCATAGAAGTATACCAAATTAATGCCGTTTACTTTTACTGAATAGTCATAGTTATTTAAATATATTTTATTACATATTCATTTAAATATTTTAATATTTTTTATCACATATATCCAATAATTTTTTAAAATATGAGTCTACAGAAATTCGTTCCAACCAGATATAAGGTCTTTATGGCATTTTTTAAAGGAAAACTAACATTTTACTTTTTATAGGAGATACACTTCCATGATTGGTTTGTCGCTTAACAGGTATTTTACACGAGGATTAATTTAGTTAAAGTGCATTACGAACCACTATTAAAAACATCCAAACCCAAGGTAGGATTCGAACCGACGAACCGTTGATCGAAGGCAAGAACGTTAACAATTCGATTAACAGCTTGGCATATATAGCTCAGAAATGAAATATATATATCAAAATTAACATGTAAATTATTGAGATTTAATTACGTATCTTATTTAAGCGCCTTGAAATAAAAGGCAACAGATTAACGATTTTGCATAAATTAATGCTAACGTAATTAAATTATCTTTAATGAGATAACGATAAAATCTTTGATTTCATTTGTTGAATTTACAAATTTTACGTAAATTTAAGGATTGAGGCAACTGCTCCAAAATTATGCTTACATCATATAATAGTCACAAAGAAGTACGTTTTTTTTTTTTTTTTTTTTTTTAGCTTTGTATTATAATTACATCCACGACTATTATCCAAATCAGAAGAGATACTAAATTTTTACTATCACTTACTCATACTAAATTTTTTCAAATTTTTAACCTTTAGAAAAAATTCTAGACATTCTCTTAATAAATATTCACATTTTCTATTTTAAAAATATCAATTCAATAGACATTAAACCATTTAACTTCAATAATAATATTTTTAATGAATACATAATATCAGTATTACTTCATAATAAAATTGATTTTAACCGAATACTTAAATTTCGTCTTCTTAATAAATTTATTTGCGAAAACTTATTTATAATAAAAAAAAAAGTTTTAGATGAAAAATAAAAGAGAGAAAAATTATTGAAACTCAAAGCACTCTTATCAACTAGATAATTTAAATATATATAATCTTTTCTCTGAAAGATGTTTAAAAAGGGGCGAAAAAACTATCGCAGACGAAGTTCTTGATCTTAAATACAAAATAAAATAAATTGCCATTTTTTTCATTGCATGAAAAAAAAATTGTAACCATAAAAAAGTTCAATTTTAGAAATACTTGATCAAAAATTAAAACAATTACCCGAGATTCAATGACTGCTTTTAGAGCACTACAAATATATTACGATTCACATTTGTGATGAAATTTTCCCCATGTGCTTGGCCACCAGAGAAACAATGCAATTTATCACAAGACAGCCAGGCAATTAAGGTTTCAGCTTTCAAGCATCATTTTTTTATTTATTTTTTTTTATGGTGACGCCGCAATGGCAGTGACCTGGCAGACGATAATTTACGAAAGAAGGGTGACAGCGATATATTTCTCCCACAAGGCTCGATTTAAAAACAAACCAGAAAGGTGGAAGGATGAACGTGCCGCATAGTAGTGCAAGTCAAAAACGTTATATTTAAGATCTTTTCCAAGAATGCAGAGAAGGGAATGGGAAACGGGTTCAAACTTGATATGGTGATTCAAGAATTTCGACCCTTAGAGGCACGGGAACATCTTTAGATTCTACTTCTAACACAACTAATAATGAATCTTCCTACAGAAAGCGTTGTAGATTCTTATATTATGTTAATTACATTTACCAAATTCAATTACGTTGAGTTAACAATGGAATTCTAACTTATTTTAAGAAGTTCTACATTAGTTTTTTTCTTAACAGAATATGTTTTTAAGATTAAAAATTATTTTAAAAATTTAAAGCTAAACGAAATGTAATTCGTTTTTAGCATTGAAAGGCATCGGAGGAAAAAAAAATCTTTTTTAACATTCAATATCAGCGCATGCGGGAATTTAAAATATTCTCCAAACAATATTTTACAAAGTTCTAAATATACAGTTATTAAACATAAAAAATTAACATTAAAAGTTTTATATAATGTAGAATTTATAAATTAAAACTATTGTAAGAGCAGAAGTTCAAACACAAAATTTAAATTTTTTGAATTCTCCTTTGAATAATTGTCTAAATTTAATTTCTTGCTTTAAAACTTCAGAAATTTTGAGGATCTTGTAAAATTTTTAAAATGTCAGAATATTTTTTTCAGCAATAAAAGATTTATGAAATTGGCAATGAGTATAAAAACCCAGACTCTTTTTAAAAAAATAACCCATGTAGATGTTACTAGAAAATCTTTGAACCACAACTTAAAACTGGTATAACAGCATAAATTTTAAGAAATTTTTGAAAATTGAAAAGACTTAAATGATGCTACAGATTGTAATTTTCCGAAATTTCTGTTAGTATTTTTATAACAAAGGTTTGTTTTTGTTTTTTTTTTTTTTTTCCTCCCTCTTTGTGGTTTTCGAACATCAAAATTACATATTGATACACTTTTTAAAGAGAATTATACAAGCTTACTTTTTATATATTTTTTGATGAACTACTACAATGGGATAACTTAATAAAACAAAATTATTTTTACAAAAATTAGATTATTATCTAGTTTTTATTTTTTTGATGAAGATATGGTTTGATTTAATTTGTAGTTTAACTGTCATATTTTGCACACGAGGGCTAATTATGCCGGGATCTACCATTTAAAACAAATTCCGAACTACTACTAACATCCATGCCCCCGTTGTGATTCGAACCCATGAACTGTTGAACCGAAGGCAAGAGCACTAACCATTTGGCTACTAGTTCGATTCGAGAGAGAAAGTTACGAACACTTAAATATTTATGTGGGTTAAAGTTCCAGTTATAAGTACAATTTATGTTTCATACAAAAAAATCATCCATTTGGTTATTAAAATAATTCGAATTACTTTTGAAAGTTAACTTTCTTTAAAAAACAGTAATTATTTTTATATGCATTCTAAATTAAAATATTTAAGCGAAATATTTAAATTTAGCATTCAAACACTCAAAAGTTAATAACTTAACAAACTTGAGAAATGTTCGTGTGCGTGATAAAGTGCGACACCTCTAAAATATGTGTGTGTGTGTATATATATATATATATATATATATATATATATATATATATATATATATATATATATTCTTTATTTAATAAAAAAATTGGATCTTTATGCATTAAAATTTACAAAAATTATTATTATATAATATATTAATAAATTATTATATAATAATTTATAATATTCGTATCTTACTTTTATAAAATTATCAAGCAATTCTCAAAAGTATTTCTGAATTTTTTAAAGCAATATTTAAATATTGTATAATGTATCAATTTTTACTGAATGAAAAACAAATGTTGGATTGTTAAACTTTTTCTATTGTAAAATAGTGACCTATAAAGAAGCATTAATATGCGTTTATCTATTGGTTGCTATAGATATATTCAGATTACACTTTCTCTTTTTTCCAGTGGCCACCTGAAGGAACTTACTTTCTACAGAGGTCTCCAAATGTATACAAAATTATCTTAAATGCCAAAATGCATCACCGGCACATATTCCTGAGTGCCAGAGGTTGTCTCTTGAGGACTTATATAAAACTCTTAATCTTGTTTTTGATTTTTGGAAAGTGAGTGGACTCGTGGACTTTGTCTAGTATACCCCTTGTCATGGAGATTAATAACACAATATTTCAGAAACTGCCAAATTTTAATATTTTGTTTCAATATTTAGTGTCTTGCTTAAGATTATTGAATGAAAAATACACTATGTACTGTTTCAACGCCTTGTAATTAGACTTATCGAGAGGAAAAAATCAAAAACATTTTTAACCATGGTTTATGAAACTAGGAGCTTTAAATATCGCAAAAAAACATAGATTAAAACAATGTTATTTCATTTAAACTAATTACGATTTCACTTGAAAATTAAATCCATTTCAATCAAAATTAAGTTTCCCTGTAAATTTGCTTTCTTGCTACCATTATATTGACGCAGAAAAGCAAGGACTACACAAAAAAAAAATTCTATAAGTGATGTAGGTGACGTCACAAAAAGTTTTCGTTAATTAACTCATGGTTTGGCTTGGTCTCAACGATCATTTTTGGCAGACGATGGCTATTTAAACCGTGACCTACAATTTAAACAGGATTTTGAGCCAGTACAATCAAAGTCAAAATGGGATTCGAACACACGAGTTGCGAAACCGAATGCCAAAGCGCTTGCCATTTTGCTGTTTTATAAGGCCACGATTTAATATTCATGAAATACCAAAGCGATCTATCGTGGAATATGTCTGATAGAACTCAATTAAATTTGCATACTAGAAGTTACAATTTTCAGTGATTTAGAAAACTACTATTAATTTTGAAATATCAATTTACAAATTTGAGATTTTTTCGTCAAAAAAACCCCTCCATTTAATCTATTTATGTTATCCATAATAAAATATAAGATGGATTTGTTTAAAACCAATTTTAAACGCATTTTTTAAAAATTTAAATGTTTACAGCGTGAGAACAGCTTATCTCTTTTAAATTTCATACAAGAAAACTAGAATTTTCAAAAAATTTACACAGCGTTTTTTAAGCGTACATTTCACATTGATGAGAATTACCTAAATTTGGTTCATTCTTGTAATTTAGAGTCCTAGATACTTAAGCGAGCACACCAGCAAAAGAATATACAATAGTGTGTAATTAGCACATTTTATCATTATAATGATCTCAATTTAGAGAGTACTACTAATTCTATGCATATAAAACAAAGTGTTTTTACCAAACATATGAAAATTCTTAGTCTTTATGATTTCTTCAAATTTCCCAACTTTGTTGCTAAATATAAAATGTATACAATATTTTTCATAAATACCAATGGCTTTATTAGATATTTTATAAATTGTGAAATTTTAAATATGTTGGAAATCCTTCCAAATTTATCAAAAAAATTCTTTCAAAGTATTAAAAACGTTTCATTTCATTTGGATTTGATTTATAGTTCTTAAGTAACTTTTTACACGTGCGGGAATTCCACAAAAACAAACAGCATAAATTAGATTCTTATTTACAATAAAAATCAACGATTGTCATTGAATGACTTTTTTTACACACACGAGCGCTAATTTTAGATAGTAATCCATATTTAAAATATATCAATATCCAATCCCAAAGTAGGACTCGAACCAATGAACGGTTAAATTGAAAGCCAGGTGCTAACCTTTAATTGTCAACTTGGTGCAAGTGATTTGGGAGTCGAACCCACGAAATATTTGAGATAAAATAACTAGCTATTTAGTTATGATCATAACAATTTTATTGAGAAGGAGGGTTACTGTGAGGTCTCAAAGTGTTATAAAAAAATTTAGTTTGAATCGAATCTTCTCGGATTATTTTAGGTCAACTAGATTGAAACTGCTTTACAGACCTTAAAAACATAAAATGTGCAAAAAAACATTAAATATTTAATCATTTTTTTAAGATAATATACAATTACAATAACTAGACAAATCCACTTTTGGGGATAATTATAAATGTTTTTTAATCTACAAGAAAATTTTTACATGCAAAAAAACTAGATAAAAAATTATAAGCTTAATAAACTTCTTTTCAACACTTTTCACATGTCAATTCCACATAATTTTCTGTCACAAACTTTACTGATAGTAAAAGTAGAAAATTATTTGTATTATGTAGTCACTTAAATATAGTTCTTGTGTATTTAATTGCACTGAATTTAAGAGTTTTTTGGTGAGCACAAAAACATCCTAAATTAAACTTATAGAATACTACTAATTATGCATATAGAAATGAAAAAGTTAGCATAAAAAATTATTAAGAATGAATAAAAGCTATTTTGCTCCAAATTAAAATTAAATAATTCATAGAGAAGCATTACTCATGCATTTTACATCGATATTTTTACTATTTACCATTCGTTTTTATATCATTTTTTTATCAGGTAAAGTTTATATTTAATGAAATATTAAGCGCATATTTATCAATTTTTCAACTAATTCTATCAAAATGCATTTGAATCGACAAAGTTAAATGCTGATGACACTGTTGTAGAACAATATAATTATAACACCACAAAAATAAAGCATATAATGTAGGCAACCAAATAATTATTCGAATAAAACATCGCCAAATCGAATATTTACACATTAGATTTTGAAATTTATAGCAAAGTTTATTTATTTATATATATATATATATATATATATATATATATATATATATATATATATATATATATATATAAAAAATTAATCCTCCTAAAAAAAAAAAAAAAAAAAAAAAACTTTCTTTACTCTAATATGAATGCTCCAAAAAAGAAATTTTAATTATTGGAATAAAAATATGCTTAACAGAACTGGAGTGCATACGTATAGTTCAAAAGCCATACCTCAATTATATAAATTAAGCAGATGAATAATAGAAAACTCTACTCAGAGGGTCCTGCAGGTGTGTCCGGAAACTGCTTAAATTACTAGGATGGCATTCCACTCTGCTCCTAATGAATAAATGAGAAAGGATCGTTCAACTCGATCTATCGCGACGGAAGCATGGCCGACGTCCGTTCCAGCGAATACCGGAAACTTGCCATTTTAAGTCCTGCTTGCACACGCGCTGCTTCCATTTCACCTTCCAGATGGAAGTTTGATAAGCCCGACACACTGACCTTCCACCGAGTTGAGTTGTAGATGGTAAGGCGCGATTAGAACTATCATGTTGCCGAAGACTTTTGAAGCGATTTGAGATTTGCACCATAAATGGAGAATCGAAAGGACTATTTCATGCAAAACAAGATGTGGCAACAAGAACAGAAATGAGAATGCTTTATCATTACAAGCTACTTTTTTGGAACTAAAGTCGCAAGTATAAACTAACTGGACAAGAAAAATGTGGATGTATGTGAGCACAAAAGCACAAATTAATAATTATGTAAAAGGAATAATTTTAAGCATTTTACTTAATTTAGAATAATTTAAAGATAAAATACTGATAACTAAATGCTATCAGTATTATTTCATTTGAAATTTCAGCTTCCATCCGATTTTTAAGATTTTTTTTCCTAAACTCGTTTTTATAAAAAGCAAATACAACATTTAACTAATAATATAGTTTTGCAAGTATAACATTGAGCATGTTATACTTGCAGCTATAACAGACACATCACTGGCACCGAGTGTTATTGCGTCTCTGTCTGACTCAAATCCAAGATTATCATAGCTTCAATTTAAGATTTTCTAAATCATAGATATCAACGATGGGTAACGATTTATTACAAATCTTCAACCAGTATATAAGCTTGAAGTTTTCCCTTCCCAAACTATGTTTTTAAGGTAATATTTTAATTCAGACAAGTTCAAATGTTGAGTTTGTTGCATTGGGTTGATACTCTACGTAAATATTATTTTGCACATCAAGGCTACCTGGATTAAGACCTACAATTTAAAGTGGATTACTAACTGCTGTGAACATCCCTACCCAAAGTGGGAATCGAACCCACGAACTGTTGAACCCAAGGCGAGACCTTTCGTCTAGGCTTAAATGTCATCAGAGTAAATTATCTAGAAAATATATGTCTAATGCACCCTTACTCCAATCTAATCAAAAATGATTCTGTGACTAATTATACAAGCAATTAAGTCAAAAGCTATTAAGCTATTTCTATAGTGTGAAATAAAATAGGCGAAATATCTTTTACTTCACATGTAATCTTCTTCAGAAGCGATTAAAATTAAATACTTTAGAGTTAGGCATTATTTACAAATGAAATGTATAGTTTATGATTGATTTAATAACGATTGTTTGCTGTTGTAAAAAATAAAATTTCTTTCTGTTGAGTTTGATTAAAAATGGGGAACAAAGAAAGATTGAATTTGAGAAAAAAGTAACCTTCAATGAAGAACTCCACTGATCTTTGTCCACCGTGGCAGATTACGATTGATTGTTGGCGGGCGGAAGTATCACGCATACCCCCCTCACTGCATCCCCATGTGTTTTGGAGATGAACCCAAAACACATGGGGATGCAGTGAGGTGGGTATACGTGATATGACCCTAGAGATGATGACCCTAGACTCTGAAAAACAAAAAGAAGCAGAAGAAACCTAAGAAGCCAAAAACTGCCAAATCTTCATCGCCTGGTAGGTGCAGACACCGCTGTGGACTATTTAAATTTTGAATGATCAATGTTAAAATAGTTTACATTCCTCATTCATTTTCAAAATTCAAAACACAATCACTGCGTTTGCCACTCTGCAATCACCTTTTGCACACCAGAGATACCTATAGTTTAAAATGGGATACAATCATACCTATATAAGGTAGGAACCGGATTCATAAACCGTTACACAATAAGTCAGAGAATTACACGTTTTGCTACCGATTAGACAATTACAACTGGGATTTATTATTTGTAAATAGGAATCTTAAAGGCAACAACCACTTACGAAGAGGAAATCAAACATACGAGAAGTTGATCAGAAGAGGGGGTTGTTCAGCTGGCCTGCAAACTTGGCACCAAATACAGTATTAGGTTTTGCTTAGCTCTCAACGCTCATTTCAGCACACTGTCAAATTAGACAGGCCAACTTCGGTTTAAACTGGATTTCAAAACCCAAGATGGGATTCGAACATACGAGTTGTTGAACCGAAAACAAGAACACAAAATATGCAGCAATCAAAAATAATTCCCGCTAAAAAATTAATCTAGTTTTCCTTTAGATTCAATAACCTATTTCAGATTTTATGAGCGTTACATCTTGCTCATTTTCAACAGTTTTTAATTGAAAATTTTGGTTAAATCCTAGTACTTATTCGAAGTTTTAGATACAAAAACTGTGGGTTTGGTGTCTAAGATTTAGAAATATAAAGAATTTATGATCTACTCAACAAATAGATTTCACGAATTCTGAAAAAAAAATATTTATTAATTTTATACTATATAAGTATAAAATTTAGATAATTTTAAATTTTGATACATAATTTATAGTTATAAAAAGCTTACAAAATTTCAGAATTCAACAATTAGTAGTAATATTAAAATCTACGAAGAAAAAAATCACTATGCATTACCAAAGATTAATCTAGATCAAAAAATATTATCATTGATCTCAACAATGCATCTTTATACAACATAATATGATAAAACAATGCATTGAACTCTTAGTTATCCATGTGATTGAGCAGAGCGCGGCTATCGTAAATAAGCTGATTTCGAGGAAAATTCACACAATTATAAGCAGCACAGAAATATGTATTCAAACAATTTATATAGATCACTTAAAATAAAAATAAAATAAATAAAATATTATTCTGTACCTACAAACTTAAAAGATTTATTTTCGTCAGAAAGTTTTGAATTTTTCGCACGCACGCACGCACGCACGCACGCACGCACGCACGCGCACACACACACACACACACACACACACACACACACACACACACACACACACACACACACACACACACACACACACACACACACACACACACACACTCACAAACACACACACACACACACACACACACACACACACACACACACACACACACACACACACACACACACACACACACACACACACACACACACACACACACACACACACACATATATATATATATATATATATATATATATATATATATATATATATCCCATCTGATTTGCTGACTTTGGCTTTATGTATTTAAATTTTTACTGTATGTATGTTTCATTTATATGAGTATCTCTAATTGCATTTGTGTTTAATTTATAGGTATTTCTAATTTTCTGCATTTATATTTATTCAAATGTTTTAACCCAGGTTCTTTGAATACGAACACTCTTTGGGGGAATTGCTTGAAGATCTTTAGACATTTGTCCTTCGAGCATGTCAGAAAAGAGTGTTCTTTCTTTTAGCATAGCTGGCCATCTCCCTCCTGATGAAGACGTGGCCCCTATGTATTCTTCTTCTTTTCATCTGTTTCATATATTTCAGTGCTTTTCCATATTTTTCATGTTTTATTTTATTTATATTTCACTGTTTTTCCAATTTCATATTTTATCTTATATATATATATATATATATATATATATAAACTCTAATTTCAAAGATCATTTCTAAAGATAAAATGTGCAAAAAGAATGATTTTTCCCAAAACTTTTTCCAAATTTTTCCTAAGTTTATTATTAACATCATATACTTTACTAACAATTAAATCTTATGCAGTTAATAAACTTAGGAAAAACTATAAATTACATGATCATTTGCAATGTATAACATTATAAAAAAATTTTTTATGGAATACTTATTTTACTGTCAAAATAAGACAACCAGTTTAAATTTTTGCTGACATGTTCTGCTGTATTATTAAATGCTTATTTTTAAATATTCTTTGCATGCATTTCTAATTAATAATAGCCATGACAGAAAATAAAAAAAATAATTTGATTCACAAGTATTTCAAATTTTGATTTCTCAAGAAAAAAATTCGAGTCTTCAAACAGCGCGGCCCTTTAATCGCTCCTCATTTATAAATGCAAGAATGAATACAAAGCTAATAACTTTATAAATCACTTCATTGTGGACTTGATACAGTTCTTACCTTCGAGCTTTATATTCGACGGATTAACTGGTTCCAGTTAAGCTTTTTTGGAACATCTGTAGAACACACATTGCTAAATTTGTAGCAAGTGTCAAATAATAAAAAAACGTTTTTTTTCTGAGCAATTTACGACATCTTCCCTCCCCTCTCCTTCTACGACGATAACCGTAACGAAACCATTTCCTGGCTGAGAATGAAAAATGAGAAAGATGACCCACAATGTGTTGGATCATCACGCGACAACTGAACTCACTTGCTGGGAATAAGAGGAAAAAAAATATTCCAGTGAAATATTAGTCGGAGCTAAGCCTATTCGTTTTTTTTTTTTTTTTTTTTTTTTTTTTATCATTTCAGTCTGCAGAATTCTCGATTCACAATAGAATTTCGAAGAACTCATCCGCAGTGGCACTTTCTAACGATGCCAGACAGTTGGCACGCATCTGTGTGCCTGTTGGAACAGAAGCTGCTTGAACAAACGTGACCAGAAGTGTTTTATTTGTGCATGCAGTTTTGCACATTGTGAGCAGAAAGATTTGAAGAACCTTAAACGGAATGGAAACGTTTATATAAATATAAATGGAATCTTTTGTATGAAATTGCTAGGATTTAGAGAAGCTCTATCCAACTTTTTCAAGCACATTTAAAAATATTGAAATAATTAAATAGACTCTTATTTGATATTCTATTCAATAAGCCGTCGGATGTCTTTCATCTTAGAAATACAATTTTAATGACTGAAAATGTGACGTTTAAAAACCATGTGTGAAATTATTTGTTTTAGTTCCAATTCCTACGCACATAGATCTTTTTATGTTCGATTTTGTGTCCATTAATTCAATATAGAAATTTATATATTTGGACAGTATCACATTATAAAAGTTTGGACCAGAAAAATCGAATTATGGCCTACGTAATATTTATTAAATGATGCATTTAATTCGGAGAGTAAAATTACAATTAAAATAATCATCGAAATTTTTGACCAGTTAAAGAATTTTCATTTGCTGCATTCTAATAGCCATTTTTAATTATAAGAGCTCTACTCTGAATGAGAAAACAGTAGAGATGTAGCAATGTACTTAACTTTCTCCGCTGTGTGGTAAAAAGTGTCCAAGAAAAACTCAAAATATTTTATGATATAACATAATTTCAAAATCAAGTAAATCTTTAAATATTTCACACACGTTCAAGATTTTTTTATTATTATATAAAATTATCGTCTTACATTCTCAATTGATAAATTAATGTGTAATCACAAATATGTAAAACTCCTACTCGAGAAACATCTAAACGGTCATCGATTTGATATATGCATTACTCAGTTTGTTTGTTGCTCAACGGTCATTTTTTGCACGCGAGGGCTAATTAGACCGGGACCTACGGTTTAAAGTGGATTCCGAACCACAACAAACATCCATGCCCTAGTTGGGATTCGAACCCACGAACTGTTGAACCGAAGGCAAGAGCGCTAACCATTCGGCTGCCAGCTCGGCTATGTATTACTCAAAGAAACATTTTATACACAAAATATGAATATTCAAAAGTCTTACAAAATTTTAATTTGGAATAAATATTGTACATTGCACGAAAAATTTAAACAACGAGACAAAATTTGTATATAGCAGAGAAAATTTTAATTTTCTGATAAAAAAAAAAAGACAAAATCAGACTGGGTTTTTTTAAATATATAAATCAAATATTGATTTTGCTATTAAAAGCAGAAGATTAAGAAATATAGTTGGAAAATTGTTTATATAAAAGTGAGAATAAAATTTAAATTTTAAGTTAAGCATGTTTTTTTTTCCCCTTCATTAATACACTGACAGATATTAAAAAAGTTACATATTCAATAAAAAAATTGATAATGATGTACAAAAAATGCACACCTCTTCAATAAAATGGAACACAAGTAAAAAAAAAAATTTTTTTTTTACATACCGAATGCAATGTTCACTAAACAGATCGTCAATTATGACGCAAGTTCAAAGCGTTTGAAATAGGAAATACCGCTTGAGTCAGACGATTTTATAATTCAAAAATTAAGGTTTATATGTTACTCGAGCGAAACTGTTTAGGTAGAGGGGGTGCACGCATGCGCGGCGATGAACGTGTAAGGGGTGCCGACCTTGAGATGGGGTTCGTTGATCTCGGTGCTCCTAACCCCCCGAATTCATCGATCGAACGCAAGGGGGATGATGAGATAACACATACGGGGAGCGAGGAATTTTTGAAACGCAGTAGTAAGAGGGAAAACTTTACAGAACAAAGAAATAATTAATCTTGTCATTTATAAGGAATTTGGTAAATTTTCGTCGTGAATGGAAAAAAAAGCCTACATCATAGTTCCAAATAAAAATCTTAGTGGTTAAGTCAGATTTTGATTAAGACATCGCAAGTTTAGGCGTGAAGTTAGAAATCAGCGCCTGCAGGGAAAAATAACTACGCACACACACAGGGGGTTATTATACGATATTTCCCATCCACTGTCTGAGTAATAAAACGCCAGGTTACCTAATTGATTGAGATGAATCTGTCCGTTTGGCGGCTGGCACAAGATTTCATTTAGTGTAGTAAACAGAGCGTAACAATCACTTCTATAAAAGGAAAAAAAATATTATAAGCCAATTAAATCAATAGTCAGATTTACTTCCATAGATTTTTCAAGAACAACTTCATTTTATCGAGATGAACAGTTCAATTCACTAGTTTTATTAGTTTGAACCCTCATTTGCGTGGAATTAGCATACTGATCTCTTAATGAAATACCCCGTACACTATATAGAAATTCAGAACCGTTTACCTGATAATTCAAAAATGAAAAAATCAATATTTTAATCAAAAAAATTGGAATAGCAGCCATCAATTTGCTTTAGTCCAATGATTTAAGCAAGAATTATATTTCAATTCATAAAGCAATTTTCAATAAAATTCGTAATACCAAGACAAAGAGTCTAAAGATCTTTCACAAAATTAATAAATTCAATCAATTGTATGAAATTAAATTACTAATTTTTATTAAGTAATATCTTAGATTTTTTATTTCATTTTTTTGTTTGATTGGGGAAATTAAAACATATTTTCAGGAAACTCAGTGTTTCACTTTATTCTAAAATAATTTTATTAAAGTCTATTTTGTTAAACATTTTTAAAAATAAGACTGCTATAAAATTGCATTTTGCATCATCTATTAGAAAAATCCATTGTATCATGTAAACAATGGATTGTTAAAAAAAAAAAGTAAAGACTGAGTTTATATTTAAAACTGTAAAATCCAAAGGATGAAAAAAAAATTAACTTATTAGATTATATTAATAAATAATCTTGTGTCAAAGAAAACACAAAAATGCTGAAAAAAATTCTACACAAATAAGATACAGAAACCCATAATAATAAGACTAAAGATTAAAAAAAAAAAAAAAATTAATTAAACTTCCAAAGTATTATGTAAAAGCAAATAGCTATGTTGATTTAAAAATATATTAAAAAAACTTCTCAACAGAAATTATCAAAAGGCATTTGTAGAGCTTCTATGACGGATTAACACACGCTAAACACTGTCATTAAAACATTCTTTCACCAAGAGCTATCTCCTGAAAAATAGCAATCAAAAAACCATAATAGGAAGATAATCATCTCGAGACACATAACCGCTCTTACCGCATCTCCAATTTACAATCCTCGTAACTCTAGCAACACTCTGCTCATATTACCTAATTAAAGTCACTTCGTAATACGTAAACACGCAAATCCTACAACAGCCGAGGAACAATGACAAACAGTTCACATTTCCTTACTAACAAAATAAATCTCTCAAGAAAGTAAGTGAATATATGCTTTACTGTGGGAAAGGATTAAAATTCAAGAGAATCAAATTTAGAATCTGTCGAACGTTTATCTCGTTTTCTTACCCAATATGACACGAGGTGAAAAAAAATCAAAACTAAAATAATAAACTTCAGAACAGATTAATGTATTTGATATAAAAATAAAACAGACACATAAACGCCACGCATGACTAGTAAAACAGTCTAATGCTTCAAAAGTGTTCAGTAGGGCAACCGCTTTATCATATTGTATCAGCTGCTTATTGTTAATTTGGAATTCGAATCGCGGGGGGAAAAATGAAGTAGGTATTGATGCCACTTTAATGATTTATTCCATCGTCTTCTTTTTCAGATTACCAGTTTGATTTTTTTCTATTCTAAACTTTAAGTCTTATTATGTCAACGATTATTATTTAACAAAATAAGCGTCAGATGGTAAGATTAACTGATATTTTTTCAATTAAAATGATAAAAGTTAGATTTTAATTTCCTGAGAAGCAGATGATAAGCGTATTACAAAATAATTCGTATCATGTAAATATATATATATATTTGTTAGTTGATTTGTCACTCTATAAATCGACCTTTTGTAGTCAAGAAATAATCCAATCTGAACTGAATTGATGTAAAAACCAAAATATCCATAACTGAGATTGGAATCGAGCAATTGAACTGAAAACCTATAATTCAGCTACTAAGCCTTTTCTTATATAAACTAAAATTCAACTATATTTATTGAACTTTTTAAATACGTAAACGCTTTTTAAAACGGATTGTGTTATGATAAAGTTTCTTTTCAAAATATCTTGCTTGCGTTTTTTATTTTTCTCTGCCAAAATTATATAAAATCTTCCACTAAATCAATATAAAATTAATTAATATTAAAAGCTGAATCAAAATAATGTAATAATCAAAGTAATGTAAGTTGATACATTGGTTTTAAAGTAATTTATTATATTAACACAATAAAATTTCCTTTTTTAAATAAAAATTTAGTTAGAATTATTCAAAAATTAAATATTATTTAATGCAGAAAATTTGATTCATTAGCTTAACATTTAGGAGTAAATATTAAAAATTAAAAGTAAACATTAAATTTAAGATTTGCTGATAATTTTGAGAGTAGCTTCTTCCACAAAGAAATTCGAAATAAAATTAATTCTACAGAAACTTAACATTATATTCAAATCCTTTTCCTTAGGACTGTATATCAAATTCAGATATAAAATTTCATTCAAGCTAATTCTACATTTCATTCTTTTTGAGGCATTTTAACACCATAAATCTCTTCTATAAGATATGACGAGCGATATGTATATATAAAGAGCTCGAAAATTTAAAATTTCAGATTTTCAAATTGTTTAAATTTTTTTGTCATGAAATTCAGACTGTGACATCAGAAAAGTAATGAATTATTCTTCAGTTATGTTTGGATATTGTTATAATCTTTTGATATTTGATTTGTTTATATTTGTAAAATTGTTTAATTAGGATGTTTTTAAATATGCAACATGTCAGAAAAATATAGCATTTTTCTAAACGATTTTTTAAACATATGAGAAACAATTTACAGTTAATATCAAATCATGAAAATTTTATTTTAAATTATAAGTTAAAATATCTTTTATTATTTACAAAGATGATTCTTTGTTAAACTTTGGAATTATAATATTTTTTGATAAGTTTTTTAGGTTTATGAAAAATTTCTACTTATAAAAAAAACTTAGCTTTATTCTAATTTTGTGTTTAAAAACAGTTAATTCTTGCAGAGCAAAATTTGGTTAAACGCTAACTTATGACTTTAAAGGCAACGATATAATTTATATTCATTGATGTAATTCTATTTTTCGCACCAAGAAAATTTCAAATAATGTAACGTTATCAATATTTGAATCTTCAAATATTACGTTTTTCTTAAATTATAAAAGATTTTTTAAGGTTTTAATAAAAAAAAAAACATTTTTTTATATTTAATAAAACGTGATAATAATGCGTCGAAAACAAAATATAAATAAAGTAACAAAACTATTTATATTTGCTTGTGTCATATTTAATAAATTAATACTTATTTTATTTAGAAATGTTTAAAAATGCAATCACTTTATTTCAAAAACTGTAGTTTTCTTTGCTTAAAATTCAGAGTCATGTAAACCTCTAAGATTATTTCAACATAATATATTAAGTCACGAAAAGCAAACATTCAAGACACATCTGCCGACTATTTCTGCTAACAGCATATAAAAAAAAAAAAAAAAAAAAAAAAAAAAAAACTTATAGAATTAATTAGGAAGACCACTTTTCGAATCCAGACACCAAGGTCATGGCCAAGTGATTATCCAAATTTTACTAAAAATCAAAAACCATGGCACAGCTGACGCATTTCCGCTTGTGAGAAGCAGCCCAAGCATATCAAGTTTTGAATGTCCCCCCAGTCCCTTGTTTGTGTAACCTTTGCTTTTGTGACTGGTCAAGCTTTGAATTTGATAAGAGAAGTGAAAAAGTTCATGTTTTCAAGAAAGTTAATGCTTAAAACAATTATCTTGATGCAATTATAGTTAATTATGAATTATAAATTTTTAACTTGGAAGTATATTAATACATCACATTCTTAGAACAGTAAAATTGTTTAAAAACAACTCTATTTAAAATATTTTATTTCTATAATTAAAAAAGGGAAACACTATTCTGAATTACTTTTTTTTTTACACAGAAATCAGACGCAAAATTACTGAGAATATCAAAAATTACATTTTAAAATCAATTAAAAAATTTTATTTGGTTAATGCATAATTTTTTGATTAAAAAATTTCAGTTTTAATTATAGAAACTTGAATTTATTCAAAATAAACTACTTGAAGATAAACAATTCGATAAGTTTCATTATGCAGTTTTCTTTAAAAAAATAACAATTTAAGGTTTTAAACTAATTTTTAATTAGAATTTTATATGACAATAACATCATACTTATTTAATCAAACTTCATAATATTCATAATTGCTACTGCAGAAGATAAAGATTAAAACTTAATTATTATTAAAAAAACATTGAAACAAAACAAAAATTACAGGTCTCGAATATATTTAGGATTAATTTTTCTGCGATTGCTATGCTTTTCAAATACAATACAAAATCAAAATATTTCGAATTATACAACACTAAAATACATTCAAAATATGAGATACATAATTGTGAATATTACTTAAATAATTTTTTAATAATCTACTAAAACACCTCATGATTAATTTTTCTTTAATTAATGCAAACAGAAATGAGTTTTATACAACTTCGGTTAACATTCTCATTTGAAGTACAATCAAACGATTTTATAAAGAGGGGTGGGCAGACGGGGTTTACCAAACATTCTCATTCATAAAGGAACGCTGTGGGGGAAGTCCATGCAATGGCGTCTGATTCACATTTGTAGACGGGGGTGATGCCATTCTTATTCGTAGGGGGAGGAGATCCCATTAAGGGGTCTATGAACTCATCTTGTTGAGAAATTCCACACCAAACTAAGAATTATGATATTCTATAGAAATGAAATGAACGAAAAATCAGCAATACTCACCAGTTGTGGAAGTATCCAGGGGAGAAATATTGACAGCTCACAGTAGACGAGAAGTCGCCAGTTTGAAGAATGCTGCTAGTAATATTAGTTCCGACGGTTTTTCGGTCTTTCTGCCGGCTCTTGGGTTGCCAAAGGGATTGTAGCGCTTGTCACCCAACGTTTTTATCGCCAATGTAAGCCAAAACTCGGGATAATCGCACGTTTGGCAGAATTGAAATAATTTTTCAAAAAAGAGAAATCCAGCATAAATTTAAAGTAATTTTTATTTCTCGGAAGGCAACGTATTAGAGGATTGGAAATTCTAAAATAATAAAATGAATTTATAACTCTTATATATATATATATATATATATATATATATATATATATATATATATATATATATGAAACTGTAAAAATGTTCGCTTGACAAGATGCATTTAACCTAATAATCAAATTGTATAATTAATTACATAATTTTCCAAAAATATTTAAATGTATTATAAAAATAACAGTTTTAGCTTATTTAGTTATGAAAGAATATTTTCCTTTTAGGTAAAATGTGTGTGTGAGAGAGAGAAATAAAAAATTAAATATATTTAATAGCTTAAAAACAAATTTTATAATATTTCAACCTGAATTTAAGTTTTAAATTAACACATTCTGTTCTGCAATATTCTTTCAGGACAAATGGCTTGAAATGTTATGAAATATTATTTCAGGCACCAAAATTTGCAATATTTCGTAGCTCTAGGCTATCACAAAGACTCAGAGAAAAATCATCTTTTGCAAGCTTAATTATATTTTTCAACAGCGTGTTACTTGATTTCAAATAAATTTTCGAAATATTATAGTTTAAATACAAGGAGATGATACTTTAGAAATTGGTTTTCAATGAAAATTTCTTTATGCAAGTACATCAATGATGTACAAATTCTGAAATACATAGATTGTTTTAATACAATTGTTGAATTTAATATTGTAAAATATGTATATGAAACTTAAAATGGGATTTTTTTAAATCAGTATGCGATGAAATAGATGTGGAAAATTTAATGAGGTAAATGTGATTAATTAAATATAAAGTATTTACATAAAATTTAATACTACTTCAAAAAATTATAGGAAAATTTGATCATTTTAACCATGATAAGTGATAAGAACAGATCTTTGACGTGGCAAGTCCCAAGATGAAGGGCAACTGTTGAACGAAATGCTTATGCGTTTCTTGCATTTGAAGGAGTGAGTGATTGACGTTTTCGATGTTTTCTCCTTTGCAACAAGGGAATCATCGCCTCTCGGAAACATGTGTCTCTTTCAACAAGATGTAATTTTAAAACACTTTTTCCCGCAATTACAGGATTTATTTTTCTTTCTATTTTTGTGAAAAACTATTTTTGGAAATCAATGTATGTCGATCGTATTACTATTCCAATTTCATTTCAAATTTTTCATTTTATGTAGTTGTTTAGTTTGCGCTTATGCCTCTTATTATTTATCGGCTTAATATTAAGATCATGGAAGATAAAAAGTGAAATTATTTTAAACATTTTGATGCTTGATAGGTTTTATATTTTAGAACTGTTCGTGTAAATGTGTTATATTAATGGTGTCTTGATCACAGATGTGCATACACATATGTCTATGCACAGGAGTATACACATATGAGTAATATAGAAGTTTATTTTCATTGATGTCTAACCAAAACCAGTATGAATCTCAGGATATAACATAAAAAAATATCTTCCTTTAAGAATTTTTCATGTTGGAAAATTTTTAAATTGCTCTTATAAAATCTTTAGGACTTCAAGTCCGCTTCATTAGTTTATGATAACATCATGTTGCAAATTTACTGTGTGTGTGCTTCCCCCCCGAAGGATTCCGTGCCCGAAGAAGACCACCAACAAGTTGAATCGTTGACTAAAAATGACCGCATGATACTGAAAGTTAGGAACTGACAAAGTATGGCTCTTGACAGACTGGAAAGGCATGCTGTAGAGGTCGCTGAGACCTATAATAAGTTGTTACGCTATTAAAAAAGAATATATATATATTACATACTTCTGATTATTGTTAATCTGCAGCCCTATTTCAAAGATGGAGACTTGATAAGATTTGTTTCAGATTAATCATATTGGTTTAAAGTAATCACGTCTTCACAGAGTCACAAAGGTCTGAAGACAAGACGGCGTTCGAAAATGAGAACGTAAAAAAAGCCTGCAAATAAGTTTACGCCTATTTTCTAAATATAACGTATTTATTTTCATTATGTTGGAATATGTTATGAGTCAATCATCGAAATGTTAAAAATCATGTCCATAATTTATGAATCAAAAATTTGAAAATTCTGAACTATTTAATTAGTCTCTAAAAACGTTGTTTTGCATTTTAATGAAAATCCTTAAAAAATGTCATTGGAAGAATCTAGAAAGAAAGAAAAAAGTTTATGTTCATTTAAATGATTTATTTGGCAATGTTTTTCGCTTAGAATTTGAGAGTAAATTTGAGCTACAAATGGAAAATAAATAAATAGATAAATAAATTTTTCTAAAAAAATATTCTTAAATATTTTTTCTAAAGTCTTTAAAAAGAAAAACTGCTTATCGAGGTTTAAATTACAAGCACAAATCGGGTAAGTAATTTGCTCATTAATGCTTTAAATAATGGACAATTGGCGTCGTTTTTGATACCGCGTATGTTATATAGGCAGCATAAATTGTAAAGCTTTGTAATGTCTATTTGGAAACCGCATAGTGGACAGTCTAAAAGTCAAAGGCCATTGTAAGGCATATTAGCGTCCACTTCGTAAACTGTAAGAATTTTTCATAGGTACCGAGCAGAGTCGCAAGGAGAAAACCCGGAAAACTCCCAAGCACAACCCTAATGGAAGTTCATACTGAAGGCAGAAATACAACATCCATTTCCCTTTAGTAGCTAGGCCACGGTGAATCCATTTTAATGTTCAATGTAAATTGT
Organism: Latrodectus elegans; assembly: GCA_030067965.1. Lineage (NCBI taxonomy): Eukaryota > Metazoa > Arthropoda > Arachnida > Araneae > Theridiidae > Latrodectus > Latrodectus elegans. The sequence goes on from CM057815.1 coordinate 58,679,000, forward strand.
CTTTTGAGAGAATTTTCATAGATAGTGAGCCATATTCACATATGATAAAAGAAGAAAACTCTCAAACACCCACCGAAATAAACGTGCATGTTGTAGCATGCATAATAAAAGCATAAAACGCGTTTTCTGTTGCTGGTTTGGAACCCGGCATCACCTTATGCTTCGAAGAGAGCTGTCTACGGCTTCATTGAGACTAGTTGGCGATGCTTTTGGTGAAATTCTCTGAAAAACAATTATCATTCAGGGTCCAATGAAATGCGATATCAATGATTCTCGCCAGAGTTTTTCACCAGGCATTCACATGATGGGTAAACAATAACACGTTAATTACAATCTCTCATAAACGGAAACATCTAGAAATGAAAATTTATTTCTAAATAGTTCCATTTTTTAAAATGGGTTAAAATGAAAGCATTTTTTGCTCACAACTTAATATTAAAAAGGACAAAACAAATAAGAATTATTTTCTTAATTTCTATGGGAGCCATTGACTTTTTAAAATTGTTTAGAAAATATATGTCCATAAAATAAACTGATTACGTTATTTCGCCATTTCTATAATCCATGCTACACTAAATTTAGTTAAGGTAAAGGTTAACCGTTTGAAATGTTCAGAAAAGAAGAAAAACATCCCTACGTATTACTATTAGAAGCAAAAGCAATTTACTGATATTTACTTACATGAATATATGTACGTAAAGAGCCTTTCGAACTTTGGAACAATGTTTTGCTTATTCGTAAATGCCGGAAGTTGCGGAAAATGGGTGCGATTCCAAAGAAACAATTTTGTTCACATTCCCGTCCGTGTTATTCATATATTTTACACCACATTTTCCAGCGGCAGAAAAGGATTACTTGTTTTACAGAAGATAATGGATTCGAAATTTGCAGACATTTTTGCTTTGTATTCACTTTGGGAATTGTACGAAAGATGTTTTGTAACAATCATTTCTTTTCTTTTCTTTTTTTATCGCCTTCTTCAAAAGAAGTGCATTGTTCGTTGTTCCAATGATTTTTGTCTTTAAAGATTGTTCCTGCTGATATTTATATTTATTGTTTTTATCTCTTATTCCACTAAATGGAGTTCTTTTGATTTTTTAGATTGCATGGAATCTTAAAATAGAAATTTTATTTCATGCAACCTATAATTTCTTATTGATTGCGTTTGCATATATATAAGAAAATTTTGGAGATATATAGCAGACCGTGGTATACTGTTTACAATGGTATATAATGCAATTTATATCTTGAAGTAAAGCTGTGTAACACTAACCAGTGACCAAAGGATTTATATCCGTATCCAAACTAGAATTGTTCTGTTAAACTTACACATACTTTCCACCAACTGAAGGATGTTTAATTTTCCCATTATTTTAAGGGCCTAGGCGCTATCAACTCTATCATCTTCGTTTGCGTCAAAGATCGATCATGACAATGATCGTGACCTCGCATGTGACAATGAAGCCTATAACAACCATAATTTTATTGTAATTCATTTATTATCATTTAATTATAATTCCCCTTTTTTATCGTACATAATCACATATATCTTCTCTTTAATCATCGCCCATCAGACAGATTGCAACTTAGGTTCCAGTTTAATGCGCAGATTATAAATATTGCAAATCATAGATACGATGCAAAAGTTAGAATTTTACTTTTTCTTTAAAAAAAGTATGACTTCGATACCACAGGTAGAAAAACATAACTTTTGGTCTGTATTCGTACATTTATATCGCAGTACATACATATATATATACATGCAGGCATATATATATATATATATATATATATATATATATATATATATATGAATATTTGCAAACATTTCTATTTTTGCTTTGCGGGATACATCCAAATGTCTCCGACATAAGTATCAATTTAAGAAATTAAAAGAATACAAGTTGCATAAAATTGCTTTTTATATATAAATCGGATTAGTTCCACAGAAATTTCAAACTTATGAGCAATAAAGAAAAATTAATTTCTGTTTATGATAATAATATAGATAATAATCAAAAATTGCTGTCATTGACTTATTTTAACTTTTTATATTTAAAATTATGATAAACTGTTTCTTTACAAAACAATTTAGCATTTAATATACGTTTTAAAATGTTTTATTTATTTATTTAAATGTGATATGATAAACTTTGCAACGATAATTTAACTTATAAATTTAGTTTAGGGCATTTAACAATTATATAGTTTTGTCTTTCTGATTCTGGTCATATATATTTTCAATCTCTCTCTTCACTCTAAAAAACTAATTTATAAATCACACAGAGAGCTGTGGTAGCCTAGTGGGTAAAGTATCGGATTTCCGTCCGGAAGGGTGGTGTTTGATTCTCAATACCATAAAAGGCCCACCGAGTAAATGCTATATACGTACTTGTGTAGAATCGAAAATCTTGTGATCGGTCGTTGAATAATTACTGTGTGTGTAATGGTCTGAAAAAAATTTTCTTACTCTCCAGATCAATGTTAAAATTGAGGGAGTTGATTGTCTGGTGGTGCCATCTATCGGAGGGGTTTACAGCGAAGTCGAACTTTCACCTTCGAGGTGCTCTGATTAAAGGAAAGACGCACCCTACTGACTTTAATTCCCATAGTCAAGGAATAGCGAGCTTCACTTTTCCAAGTACCATTAGTAGCAACAACATAAATTACACAACGAGTGCAAGGATATTTTGGAAGAAATATAATAATGCTTCTCTATATAAAGTTGAAGCCAGAAATGATTTAGAGCCCTGTCTTTTGGTTTAACAGGGTTCGTGGTTTTGATTCTTACTTTGGGGGTATAGATATTTATTTATAATATATAGTGGTTCAGAATCCATTTTAAACTAATGAATCATAATATCCTAAAAACTCATATTATTGCTCGTTGTCCAATAATACAGTTCCCACTGCAACGACTTAGGAAGCAGAGAATGTAAGTTGTAATGTGCGCACAACCGTGAAAATAAAACTACAAATTCAGGATGAAAAGGTAAGTTTTTCTTGTCATTAGTGTTAATACCTAAACTTTCATGCGAATCTGTTTCACAGATGAAAAGATATTTTTCGATTTGCAATTTATGAAATTTTGTTAGTCAATGAATTATATTAATTTCTATAAGCTGCTGTTCAAGGGGTCAACTAGTTGGCTGAGTTTGATAACCGTGAAGAAAATGAGAAAATATTCTGAAGAGGACTGACATTAGTCCGAAAAGACATCCTCAACGGCTTTTATACTCACTTATCCTTCTACTGTAATGAAAAAGTGACTTCGATAATATGCCTCCAGTATAATATTTTAAGACAAAGATTATTTATCTCTGATGATTTACCCCTTTGGAATTTTTAACTGATGAACTTCCTTTCAAAAAATTATATCTACAAATGTATTAAATTTCACTTATTCATTTGATGTTTTTAAATTTTTTTTAAGCGGTGAAGAATAGAATAAAACTTTTTCCCTTGTCCTAGTCCAAAAGTAATTAATACTAAAAAATGTGTAAAATGAAGTATTTTAATAAGTTCAGCGTGTAGACGACTCCTGAGGTTAATGCCACGTAGTACAGTAACAGCGCAAGAATCTAACATGATAGCGTAGTATATATTCTGAGATATTTTCGATAAAAGATGTCCAATTACTCTTTATTAGTCAATACTTATGACGCAGTCTCTTTGCATTATGTTAACAGAGGAACATTGCATCTAGCAAACTTTCATTGTGAACATTCTTTAATAAATTGAATGAGTGAATCGTGTTTAAAAGTTTTTTTCCCTAATACCCAGCTGCCCTTAGGATATACCTATTCAGCGCCACAAGGGGCGAAATTGATGTCATCTCATATAGTGGAGCACCCCATGGGTGTGCCATCTTCACCCAGAAGGTAAAAGAATACAGGAGTTCACATACAAAAAGGAACATCCATACCCGAACTAAGATTCGAACCCAGGACCTACTGCTTCGAAATTAGGGACGTTAATCACTCAGCCATAGGTCGGCTGAGCTGGAAAACTAATGGGTTAGACACAGATCAATTACCGTTTTGCAAAGAAATACACTTTAATCGAATTTAATTCGGAAAGGTTTGTTTCCATTCAAGTATAATTTCGCCGTTATTAATCTCTTAATTGTGTATTGAATTTTGAGTACGTTAGCCTTAGTAAAAATAATGCATAGGAAAATGTACATATAAATGTACAGAAAACAACAAGAAATTTTCCTGAAATTGTATATTTATACAATATAGAAGCTAAATGTACTAATCATCTCAAAACTCTAAACACAATTACAAATGCTTCTAAAACAATACCAATTTTCATATCGATTACAAATAGTAACTCTGATGCTTGGAATTTGTTTCATTCTGTATTCAAAAAGTCAATGCAGTATTAGCTAACCATGCGTTGCATCTAGATAGAAATTCTAATGAAATGGCTGGGATTTTGATTGCTATTGCTCCTCTTCCCTATATATCAAAGCATTTGTTTGAAAAGGTTATCTTAAAAAAGTATTCTAACCCAGACGTTTTCAAGAACCCATTGTCCAACTCTCGCACGATGTTAATGCACCAACTACGATGACATCAACACTCATTAAAAATTTAAAGTAATATAATCTGTTCCAAGTCATTAAATTGATGAAATCTTTTATTAGATAATTGTGTTCATTTGTGTGTGTGCTGATATACATTCGAGTGTATATTTAAATTTTTTGAACTGACATTCGCAGAACATAGGTCGATAAATGATTTTGTAAATGTGAGCTCCCAGAAGTCAGGAAATAATTTTCTTAAGTGCACTAAATGAACATTTACATTTGTAACATTTACATCGCAATCAAATCTGTTTTATATTTCAATTATATTTGTATATTTCTCCCAATTTCTTTTCTGGCATATGTATATGTGTGTGTGTGTATAACGTTTTGTAACATTAAGTTTCTTATAGACTTTTTCGAACTATCGAAGACACGAATCACTGCAAACCTTCATGTTTAAACTTGTCCTTCCCATCGTAAACTCCCGCACCACCCTGGAGGAGTGCCATTATACTAACCTAAGACTATATATACCTTATCAATTGGACGATCTTAAATTGATTCAGGTATCGAAATTACTGTCTTCAGGACATATTCTTCACTATGCCATCACGGCCCATAAATCATGTTAGTAAATACAATTTTACTTTTATGCCACGAGTCATTGATAAAAATTTGTGCTAACAATGGAAGCAAAAAGTTCACCTTTAGCTAGTAAAAACAGCATGAGAATGGTTTTCGGTTGGATTCTGGATACAACTGAACTACCCAAAAGAAATATCGTATTTTTGCTTTATAGAAGCACATTTATCCGGTTCTCCAAGATTTTTTCCTTGAAGCCTATGAATATGATGGATAGCAGTGAGAGAAAGTTCATTAGAATGTATACAAGCATTGTGAAATTCTTTATATATGCCTTGAGTCAAATCCTCAAAATTCTGGTTATTATAAATAAATATTTTTTTGCAAATGGTGAGATTTTTACGTTAATCTATGAAATTCTAGTTAATTTAAAGAAATAATGTTTCGCATTTTAACTTTCTTGAAAAATTTCGTAAAAACGAAATAAAAATAATCCATAGAAAGGTTTTTGAATTACTTCTTATTGCTAACTGAATGGATAATTACGCTAAAACATATTTATTTCGAGAAAATCATCTCTCTACAAATTAAAAGAAAAATTTATATAAAATCCCGTAAACCAATAGTCCAACTGTTACTTTTTTAGAACACCCAATCGATGAGAAGACCGACCAATGAAGAAAACATCGCCGTTTTTCATACAACTTTGATGCTCCCGTGCTAAGTGGCATTCCACCCAAAACCACCAGAAACGCAAGGTGGTTGCTGAACTGGTTCGGATGTGGTTTCAGGAAACCTACGGCTGGTCATAATTTATGACACCTAGAAACGTTAGGGATAGCGCCATTCAATTTGCAGCAGGACACGCAAATGCGTGGAATGAACTCTTCGCGGAAAGAGCGATGGAGCTCAGACATGATGCCCTATCATCGATCTCTTTGTCGAACAGGTTCACGAAAATGTTCTAAGTTTCGTTTCAACAATTATTTTTGTCATTTGCAAATTCGGAATTTGAAATTTCATTGACTTTTTTTATAATTTTATCCAATTTCACCTTCTCGAAACCCATTCTAGAATTTTGTACATTTAACATTATGAAATGTCAGCAGTAATTAAACCACTAAATCGTATAATTGATGTCATATTTCTAAATGTATCATTCTTTAAATTATTGTTTGGAATAGCTAAAAATGTCTTCGCCGTTGGACCGTAGTGAGGAAAATCATTGCTGCTACCTCCCTAAGACAGCAGGTTCGATATCTATGGATCCCAAACATTGTAAAAGCTATGTATTCTAAATATTTGTGAGTTTAAATGTCCTTTGACAATATGGTAAGAAAATTCCAAGGAAAGGGTCATGCCTGGTATATCGAACTTCTTTACCTATGATTCAAAGTGTTTGCATTTAGTGATTGCGGATCAGTAGAAATAGACGCCGGAAACATAATGCTATATTATCAATGAAATGTCGCTTAAGTTTGAATAGATACTTTTACTAAAAAAACTTTGTATATGTTCTAAGGAAGTTCAAGCTAAATATAAAGAATTTTTTATTTCAATGAATAATTTAATCAAAACATCGTTGTGAGCAAGCCCTTACATGTTTAAAACTAATTATTTTTAGAATTAATCATTTATTATTATAGTAGTTAATGGGAATAATTTTCCATAAAACTACAACTCCTAAGATATAATAAAATTATAAAAATAAAATATTCAAAATGCAATAAAATCGTTTTGTTTTTGGAATTTAATAATGGATGAATGAGGGTCAAAAAATTATATATAAATCTATTAATCCATAATAAGTAATTCTATAAAATAATTTGATTCTTAATTTATAAAAAATAATGCTATATATAAAATCTAAAACATCTTAAAGTTAAAATTCAGGTATTTGCGTTTTCTTCACCAATTTTTTAATCCTTTCTACTTTCTTAATGTACAATATATGTTGGAGGATTAAAAACCAAATTATTTTATAATTTTTACAGATTTTTGCGCAGATTGATTGGCCAATAGTTATTAATAGAACATATGATTTCTTTGCTGCAAAAATTTAAAATACAGGAATACATCTTCTTACACTTAATTAACTATTAAATTAATTTTGATTTTTTTTTAGAAATTTTTTTTCTTCTCCCGAATGTTATATTTTCTACTTATAAAATATTTTCCTGGAATAAAGAAATGAGCTCTTGTAAAAACTGGAGAGCGGATGCAACTACCATTAAAACTACCTACCTGGCACTCATTAGGCCCATTTTAGAATACAGCTTCCCAACCTACTGTTGTGCTTCTAATTCCAATCTGGAAAAATTAGAAAAAGTCCAATTGAGTGCTGCACGCGTCATTACTGGCTTGAAACGCATCTGTCCTTCAGAAATATTACTCTTCGAAGTAGACTTACAACCTCTCCATATCAGAAGACAATCCTGTGTCGAGTCAAATATTACAATAAACTCAGCAGTTATGGCCAAGGCAATCTCACGTCAAGTTACCTAAGCAACTGGACTTTGTTGCAAGGATTAAAGACAGATTCAGTGTAGTGATTTAACCAGACTGCACAGTCCCTTCAGTCTGGTTAACTCACTACACTGAATCGAGAACAATGTCAAACCACGTGGCCTTCACTGCGGTCTGAACCCTGCTGAGGAACCCTGCCTCATGTTCACTTCAATCACAAAAATTGTCTCTAATGTTACGATAGTAGACTCATTAGCTGTGAGCTGAACTTACAGTTCAATTTTTAAAATGTTTTTGCTGAAATATGCTTTTCTTTATACACATAAACATAAAACAAAACATTACTAAAGCTTAAAAATAACGATCATGAAGCATAAGTAAAAAAAAAATTAATAAATTTTTCTTTCAAAAGAGTAATTATCGATTAATTTACATAAATAAATAAAAGAAAACAACTTCAAACTGAGATTTCTACGGCGGTCATCAAGACAGATTGCTTTCCTGAATCGCCAAAACAACTAGCCTTGGAAGAAACCATTAATAATATTACACCAAATGATATAAAAATCTATACTGATGGCAGCAAAATAAATCACCGAATTGGCAGCGAAGTTTTCTCATAGAGACTCCTCATGACAAACTTTCTCTTAGTCAACATAATCCCGACTTCGGTTCGGCTTTTCGTAGCGAACTAATAGCCATTAACATTGGATTGGAATCCATCATGAGCGAGAAACTAATTATAGTGATGTCTGGATATTAACTGATAGCCGTAGTTCAATTCAACATCAGCAAAAATGGACCTGCTTGGGAGACTAAACAAGCCTTTCTATTCTATAAAAGCTTAAAATTGTCACCCTTTGGGGTATAATATCTATTTTCAATTGATCCCGTCTCCCGTGGATTGGAGGCAATGAAATAGCAGACACTTTAGCAAAGAAGGGCTCAGGTCATCCTATCCCGTCTTCATCCGCGCTTACCTACCAAGAACTCTTTTCCCTGAGAAAAGCGCAGATAAAAACCGATTGGCAGGTACCTTTGACTCACCACTTCTACAAGGGTAGAAAGCCCAGACTTTTTCTGGCACTTTCCTGTGATAGGAAATCCAGCACTTGACTTGCACGCCTCGCCTCTGGCTACCTGAAATGCCTCACTTTGTAGCAAGTAACAAGACCTCCCCCCTTTGTTCTAAGTGCAACAAAATAAAACATAGATAAAATGTTTTTATTTTAAATTTTGATTTTAAATGTATTTATTGTAAGTAAATAAGAATTTGTCAATCAAACCTTAATGGATTCCATGTATAGGACTTTTGACACCACGAAATGGAGATCAATAGTTGAATGTTATCGCTGCAAAATTTTTCAAGCGAGGATTTGTTATACATACGGATTATAAACACATGACGTCATAGAAAACATAAGAAAATTCCACAAAACACACACCCTAGCAGAATAAAACTTAAAAAAAAAAAAAAAAAAAAAAAAAAAAAAAAATCCCGTTGTTCATTAATATCTATAATCGAACACAAGGCCTTCCTCTCCAAAAAGTGTGACTCGAAAATTAGACAACGGAGAGCAAACATCGGACATGATAGTTTCAAAATCAAGAGCAAATAAATAAAAATACCCTCTAATGTATCATTTATAAAACCGAGAGAAATGATGTTACCAAAATATAATGTTCTACACATTTTAGAAATACACTAATGTGGTTGATGTTATTTCCTACAACAGCAGAAGCAGATAACCGCTTCAATAAAAAATGATTTATATATAGAACAAACATTAAGTATTCATTCTAAATACTTATAGGCATTTGAATTACAAAATTCAACTTTGGTTTCAACTAAAGTTTTAAATGCAAAGCATAAAAAATTTAAATGTCCCAAATCTTTTCTTCTAATAAAAGATACAATTGTATCTATTTGAATCAAACACATACTAAATTAATGGTTAGAGCTCAATGTAATGGGTTGCTGCTTTCTTTTTGAAATATTTCGAGTTTGATTTTCGGTATTTTTTTAACAATAGATGACTTTTTAACAATAGTTTTCAGCAAGCATCTCTTGCTGGCGTGGAGAGGAGGGTGCCAGCTCAGGTGCGACCTCATCACCTGACCATGACAATTACGAGCCACTTGATGATGGGCGAGTATTCCAAACCCGTTAACCTTTAGATCAAGTCCGGGGTTAGCCTGTACCGTTATGTGAGTATCTTCGGGGCTTGGAAGGTTTGTGGATTTTCTTCCAGGCAATGTGATTACCAAGCAACTTAACAAGTGGGTATGGCCTGTCTATGAAAGCTTTTATTGGAAAACAATATGAGGTGGGTATTAAAACAGCTTTTGAAATTAGGCTATCCATTATTCGATATCAAAGTTGCTCGTTTAAAGATCCTTCCTTACAGGTAAATTTGGAAATTTTTTTTCCCTAGGAAAGTTTTTTACAAACATTTTTGTAATATAGTACCATCTTGGTTTACCATGGAAAACCGAATACAAAAACATACCGACTTAGGATTCTCTGGATGAAAAATTAAACTGAAATTATTCTCAGGAAACAATTGTGATAGTAAATACTAAAAATGACAATTTAGACTAATATTTCAGTAAATAGGGCATTACTATATGTGAAAGAGATATGGCTGATACTTTAACCAGAGTACTAAACATGATAGTAAAAAAGATTCTCGTCAGAATTCAAATGTAACCTGGATTCGTCATAGTAAAGATCACACAATGTTCATGAAAATGCGCTACATTTCTATTCGCCAGCAAACCCTTTGCCACTCACCTTATCTAGTGGTCAGAGTGCGGATAAGGAGGTCCTGGGTTCGAATCCCGGTTAGGGCATGGATGTACTTCCTCTATCTATCCTGTCTTCGTCCTTCCCTTGTATGAATGGTTGCTTACCCTATAAACGGGTCCTTATGGCATGTGCGTACTAAGGAAGTCGGACCCCATACCAAAATATGGTTCAGTAGGAAAAGTGGAGTAGCGCACCCCATATTGTCAGCTTAGCTGGCACAGGACAACAACAACAAAAGCAAACCATTTTAAATATCAATGATTATTAGATACCAACAATTGTGTGTGTATTATCACAACGAGATCAACTGACTCAATTATTTCTGAAAGTATTCTTGCCTGGCAAAAGAACAAAAGACGGCAGTACCACTCTTGCTTATAAATATAAAATTTAGAAGTAATCAAATCGGTTTGCCTCTAAATCCTATATTGTAATTTGGTTTTCTCTGTTGGCATATTTTTTCATTTGTAGCCGAATTCGATAGCGAGTTTCACTTTAAATTGGATTCCGAATTAAAACAAACATCTGTAACTGAAGTGGGATTCGAATCCACGAACTGAAAGTTAAAGCTAACCATCAGATTACCAAATGCAAAAATTAAAATTCGGCTTTGTTTGGACAGAAGAATTTTCTCCAAAGGAACATATGGTTTTGATTTCAATTTCAGTATGAATGCTTGAAGGGATTGAAGTGATAATGAATCAGATTTATCAAGACAAGTAAAATTTTCGATTCAAACTACCATAACAGCAATTATTCAACTAATTCTAATTATTTAATTCTGGCTTCCGTTTTCTTAGGAGATTTTGAATATTTCTTCAAAAATTCCATTAAACCTCACATTTTTGTATCTAATTTTCCCTAAATACGTTATCGATCGTACAACTTATTTTTTGTGGTTTTGATTATTAAGGAAACTAGATAGGTTTCGTAATAAAAATGATTTGTTTCTAAAATGTTTTAATACCGATTCTCCAGTCAAAAAGTTGTTGCACAGATCACTAATTACAGAAAAGTTTTCCAGATTTAATGTATACCAGCTAAAAATATTCGAATCAGATATAAGATAGTCTTCTATAACTAAATTATTTATTATATTAGTTATAGTCGAAATAACATAGTATTTTCAATCATAATTTCCCTTTTCAACTTTTTAAAAATCATTTCATATTTTGTATTCCTAGCAAAGGGCAAATTATATTTATATAATTATATACACATTACCAAATGTTTCAATGAGTTAAAATATGGTAACACACAATTCAAAAATAAAAAAAAACAGGCTGTCTTAGCTTTTTAAGTTAGGATATAAAAATTTCCATCTTAAGTTTCTATAAGTGTGTATCCATTAAATAAAATATTTAAAGAAATAACATACAATTTGGGGTTTGAAATTGTTAAAAAAATTAAACATATGTTTGAATTTTCAACCCTAAGATATACTTGAGAGAATGGAACTTTCTGAATCAATATAGAATTTAATTAAGAAATATTTTTCGATTTCAAATATTTTATTGCAAGAAAATTCTATAATTAATTTATATTTAAAATTCTAATTAATTATTAAAAAATATTACTCAATATTAAATTTGAACAGGAGTAATATTTTTTATTAAAACTGTCAAACTGATTTAAGAGAAATTTACGTTTCGATGACGTTATTACTATAGCCAGTGAAGTCTTCCAACTTTTCCAATGAAAGTTACATGTTTTCCATATATATCTTTGATATCCATTATGTATTAATTTTAAGTTAGTATTTTAATATTACAAATTCAGGCAATTTTTAAAATCAAATTCTATTTGCAATTTAAATGTATTAAAAGCGAATTAAATGTTTAATTCTTCTATCATTCGATTCATAGAAAGAATACTAATTGACCATAACTAACCAAGTATGATCATATAATTAGGTAAAACTTAAAAACAAATTGCCTTAAAAATGTGCAATAATCATGATTTATTGAATTCTTGTAAGTATTTCCTAAAGTTAATAATTTTTGCATTAAAGAAAAAATTAGCTTTTCTATTCTAAATTCAGCAATTTTTATTTTAAATATTTACATGAAAGTAACAAAATGAAGGAACAAAATTTCATATAATTTTGGAATTTATAGAATTTGAAGTAAATTTTTATGTATAATAAAAGAATGATTTTTAATGTTTACATTAAAGTAATTAATTTAAATTTTTATTAACATATTTAATTATTTTTTTAAAAATATTTGTTAAAACTGGCCAAATGTTTTTTAGAAAAATTCAAAATATGATTGATAGTTAATTTAAAATGAATCCTAGAAGAGTATTGTAAAAATATTTTCTGGAAAATAAAATGTATTCAGAACGGATAAATTTATTAACTGCACATTTCCGGTGAGTTTTTAAATTTCTACCTATATTAATTATGTTGGTATATTTTACACTTTCACACACATTATAAATAATTAACTATAATTTGTTTAAAACATTATAACTACATTAATCAACAATGACTAATTGGAAGATTTTAGTCAACAATTCATAAATTATATATACCTTTTTATTATTTCTTTAATTTTTTTTGAAGCATTTACTGTATCAGGATAGGTTGTATTAGTAATGAAGTTTGATAAATTTGACATAACATCAAAATGCATATTGCTACAAATGTATTTTTCAAATCGTAGGGTTAAAAACGCCCAATTATCCATATAGCATTTGCATTTTTAATTGCTAAAAAACTAAACTTTAACCTTGAATTTATAAATACTGAACATTATGCTTAATGTAATACTGTATATAAAAAAGCAATGTGATAAATGGTCTTCAAGGTCTGTAAATTGCATTTTTATACTATTCATCATGACTTGTTAATTTGAAAATGCATTGGTTTATGAACTTGATTTAGATTTTTCTGTTAATCAAGTCCTATAAAAAAATATAAAAAACCTTGTATTTGATACACTCTTCAGAACAAAATTTATTTAACCACCAAATGAATTAAATAGTTTAAGAATTAAATAAATTTTTTCAAATATTCCTATCGGCAAAACTTAAGAACTTATAGAAAAAATTTGTTTTTATTAATTTGTAAGCACTTAATATATAAAAATTAAAAAAATCACTTTATGCAAACAAAGCACATTTGCTTTATTAAAAAATTTTATTTAAGAAACACATGAGTTAAATATAGAATAAAACAGCTGGAAAATGAATCTAATATAAAGTATGTTTAGGTACAAATTTATAGAAAAATTCTATTTTCTCATTATTCTGTAAATACTTAACATACTACAAAATAAAAAAAATATATCACTTTGTAAAAACAAGCGACATAATTGTCTAATTATGGAATTTTATATAACAATCACCAGCACTAAATAAAAATAAAAAATCTGGAAAAGTGGAAAATATTTAAAATTTGATACAAAATTTCTTCAAATATAAAATTACAGAAAAATTCGATTGTGTTTATTCTGTAGACATTCGATGAACATAACAATTCAAAAATTACTTCATAAAAATAAGAATAATTTTTGAATTTTATATTCATAATAGAAATTTATTTAAACACCACACACATGAGTTACATAAAAAATTGAAACTGAGAATATTTCTTCAAGACTTAATACAAACTTTACTTAGCCACAAAATTGTAGAAAAATTCTACTTAATATTCTGTAATACTTAATACACATGAAAATTTAAAAGAAAAGTATAAATCATCTTTAAAAATTTCTCTACATGTTGGTAAATTGTTTTTAAAAATCACGAATAGCAATCAAAGCCTCATTTAGAAGCCTGCAATTTGCTTCTGTTTCTTCTTTCCATTGAAAATCCTCTTCAAAATCTTCCATTAGAGATCCCTACAGATCATAAAAATATAAAATTAAAAAAAAAAAAAAAAAAAAAAAAAATTAGATACATAATAAAACAAAGTATTTCAAAAATAAAGATGGTACATTTCTATATTGAATATATTTCTTTAAATTAATTATTTCATTTTTAGAAAATTTTAAAAAAGATTAAGAATTGAAACAATTCTTCTGGATTTATAACTATACACATTTCTCAAAAATCAAAACTACAAACTAATTTAATATATTTTGACAAAAAAAAAAAGGAAAGAAAAGAAAAGTTTTAATGCATGAAAATGGGTACATAATATCTTATACTGTTAAATAAGAAAAGGTAACAAAAATATACAGAAAAATTTAATGTTGGTTGATATATGCAAATGAGTAACTTCCTTCAAAATAACATTTATGAATAACATATTTTTGCTGTCTTTTTTTGCTTCAGTTATAAAAGGCTTAGTCACCTTCTCCAGTTACACAAGCATAACAGCAAATTCTTATACTGTTAAGATGGCCATTGATAAATAATTCAGGCAGTAATTTCCATTGAAGTATAGAAGAAAGTTGTTGGCATAAATGTCTTTTTCCACAGCATCCCACTAGAACTTTATCAAATTGTGAGATCCGGTGATTATGCAAATTATACTAATTGAAAAAAGGAATTTTGTAAGGCATTATCATCCATAAAAAGAAACTGATTTTCTACACCAAGCCAAAAGTTACATTACTTTTTAAGAAACTCACCCAAATTCTACATTCACTGTACGAATAAAAAATAAAAGGCAGCAATGTTTTTCTCAAAACAAATATTGACCTCATTTAGGAAATATTCTTGAATCCCCATATGTCTAACTGGGAATAAATTATTTTACAGTTATTTGAATATACAGAAAAATTATCATAGCAAAAAATAATATATTATTTATAATTGAATTACAAAATAATTACCAACTTATGATTATTTAAAAAAATGATAAAGTGATAGTGACAAAATACTTACAAAATTAGGCGAATTCAAAATAGTGGGAAGTAACTCAATGTTAATAAAATCTAAGACCTATAAAATTAAAACTAGTATTTCATTTTCAAAATAATAAAAAGAAAGAGCAAAAGAAATATGACATTTTATTGAAATGTCAGTCAAAAATAATCATCAATTGACAGTAATTATCAAATAAAAATGAAGATAAGTGTATTAAACAAATTTAACTAAATTTTATCTTTAGCATCTATATTTTTACCAAAAAAAGTTAAGCATTGTAAATTAGCCATGATATGAAACACATAACTACAAAAATAAATAACGAAAGAAAGATTGCTATCAAAGTATTTTTATTTATTTATTTATTTTTTTAATTTCCAAAAAAATATCTATATCTTTAGGAGAAAATTTTTTAATTTGTAAATTTTATATTTCAAAAACCTTTTTTTGTTAATGAAAATATTATAAAACATTTATTTAAAATATGCTTAAATATGATTATGGTATAATTTACCTTTTTAACTAAAAAGAAAACAATATATTTGACAGCCACATCCACCATTTGCTTTTGCACATGTTCAATATATTTCATTAGTAATGTTATAGAATATTGGGTGTTTTTCTTATTTTTTTCATGACTCATCAAAACTTTCTGAAGAAAATAGAGATAACATAAGTTATTATGATGCACTAATTGGTAACATAAATAAGAATAACAAAGCTGACTTTGCTTGTATATAAAATCATAACATATTGTAACAAATAAATTACTTAGCTCATAAATGAATGTGTTTCATTTCAGAGAAACACTAAAATATTAAAATATTTACATTTCTTTAACAAAAAATATGCACATGAAAAAAAGCAATTATTTTTCAGAAAAATTAGACATTTTATAATCTGTTAAATTTAATCATATTTTATATTAAATTAATCACATTAACTAAGCATGTCTTTTTAATACTATTCTTATCTTCTGTAAAAAAAATTTCAGTAGAAAATTTGTATTGTTTCTTTATATATTTGGTTCTAACTAACTCCATATATATTTGAAAAAATTAGTCTGATACAAATGAAGCATTATTTTGATAATTTCAAATTATACTCTTCATACTTGACAGTAAATAGCCAAGTATAAAGAGTAAAAATTTTCTCAAATAATTTAAATTGCTTTTGCATTCCAAGATTTTTTTTAATAGAAAAGTACATGTTCTTCATTCAAACTTATTAAGATATTTAGATTTAATAAAATATTAAATTCCTGTGTAAGAAAAGCAACACAACCAAGTACTTTATTGTACAACGTGTTTTCTATTAAATAAGGAATGTTTTTATTTAGTGCAAATATGAAAAGTTTACATAGCAGAGCACTCATCTACATTTTTCGTAGAGATGATTTTACTTAATATAAGTTATCATTAATTTTTAATGTATTAAAAAGTAGGATATTTTATATTTATTAGTAGTACTCATATATCATAATGATATTTTTATAATATAGAATAAGATTAATTTTTATTATATACTGTAATATGATTGAATGATAAAGAGTTTTAACTAAAAATTTTACTCATGGATATTATAGAAAATTAAAAAAAAAAAAAAAAAAAAAAAAAAAATTCTGTTTATCATTTGAAATGATATTTTACATTTAATTTATATTCAATTGTTTTATAAAAGTTTTTCTATTTTTCAATATTTTATTCGATTTTAAAATAATTCAAAAATTTTTAATTTCTGTTAAACTTGCAAGTATTTTACTTTTTTTTTTTTTTTAAGTAACTACAATTTTTATTAATAAATATTTTTAATACATTAGGATTAGATACAACTCAATTTATTCAAATTAAACTATTTGTATGCACACATCTTCTAAAAATAAAAATATTTACAAACAGAAATTATAATACATGCATTAAATTTTTAGGAAATAATTTTAATAAATTTAATTGATCAAATGGGAGTTTTAGAATTTTTTTTTTTTTTTTCACACTACTATAAAATATTTTTTAAATATACTTTAAAAGAAAGTAATTGAGATACAAGATTTAGATTAGATTTAAGATAGGGTGGTTCCAAAAGAACCTAGCACCACTACCATAGGCCTATTGTATTATACCTCTCAGAAAGCTCTATTTGAAGAGCTGAAGCAAAATTCAGCAGACATTTTACAGGAATTTCCAGAAACACCCAAGGTTCAATCAAGTGCTGGCCCAGGTAATCTATGTGCCGAAAAGGTTTCACATTCACATAAGATGTGTATTGAAGTTTCTTCCATATATTGACAACCTCTACAAGTAGGATCATCTGAAACTCCCATTATGATGAGATGTCTTTTAAGGTGGCAGTGTCCTGTATGTAGTCCCACTGCTTTCCTTAGGCTGCTTCTATTGAGCTTTAATAATTATTTTTGTCTTTTACAAGGGCACGTGCTATTTAATAGCCTTGCTTGTTTTTAATCATTGGCATTGTACCAGCTCATAAATTGTTACTTTCTAAAGAGATCAAAGACGTTCTTTCTGATCTATTCTTTTGAAATACCTATCACTGGTTCAAGACCAAAAAAAGTAGGTTGTTGATTCAATCCTTGCCAGTTCATCAGCTAAATCATTGCCAGAACACCAGAGTGTCCAGGCACCCACATTAAAGTAATGGGGTTATTATTAGCGAATTTGCACAGAGTAAGGTAACATTCCCAGACAAGAACAGAAGTAAGACAGTAGACTTCTGTAGAGCTAGTAATGCAGCTTGACTCTATCAGAGCAGATAATTATTCTTTTACGAGAATAGTTTATGTTCAAAGCATATTCTACTGCACATAAGAATGGCAAAGACTTCTGCTTGGAATACAGTTGTATATTTACCTAAAGGAAAAGATAACTTTGTGCCATCAGCTGGACAACAAATACCAGCCCCAGTATTGGAATTCATTTTTGAGCCATCAGTATACCAGTAAATACAATTTTCACTGATGAAAATATTATTCCAATCTTCTCTCAAGGGAAATTTGATTGTATAAGGCTTATCAAAAGCATACTTAACAACTGTGTAATCAGTAGGCATACTTATAAAAGGATGACTAGTTACGTCAGCATTGAGGTTTCTCCAGGATAAAAACCTAGAGTAGTCGCTTCCACTGACCTGTATTTTTAAGCACCTTCATGCTAAGTATTGCTTCTGCTTCAATACGCATATAAAGAGGATGCATACCAAGCAGAAGCTCCAGTGTAAATGTGGGAATTGTTAGAATACACCCAGAAATAGCTACACAAAGCATCCTTTGAAGTTTTGTTAATTCTGCTTTAGCAGTTTCATTTTAAATTTTAGGCCACCAGACCACTGAGCCATAGGCAATAATGGGACAAATGATCATAGTGTAAATCCAATAAATAACTTTGGGATTTAAGCTCCAAGTTCTCCAAAAAGCATTTCTACATGACCAGAAATCTCTTCTCTCTCTCTCTCTCTCTTTCAATACAAAAGTTGAAGTGCTTGTTCCAACTTAAAATCAAGATATAAACACAATTATTTACCACTTTTGATGTGGAAAACACATTTTCACTTTGAAATGACATAATTTAAAATAGTAGTTTTCATATGGTTAAAAGTCTTTGCAAAAATAAAATACAATCAGAGAATGCAATCAAATCTCCATTTTATGCCACTATACTTTTCTTATTAATATTTGTAATTAAAAATATCTCACATTTTTCCCCAATTATTTTGGAAGTAAGTAGAATGTATATGGATGTTTAGCAAACTTAGTTATCAAAATCTTAATCAGTCAAGGAATGACTCGTCCAATCTAATAAGTATAAAGAACAGAATAATTCAGTGTGATTACCTATATCAGAAATCTTAAAAGCAATCAAACACTTTCTTGTTAGATTGATAAACTTGGTATGTCCTAGCTACAGAACAAATAGTGTCTCACAAAAGTATTTAATTAGAAGAGCTAATTTTATAAGATAATCTTATGTAAAAAATGAATATATATAATTATATGTATAAATACTTTTTTATAAATATTCATAATGGTTTTAAAATTCTCTCATAGTTATTTTAAATCTAAATATAGAGTACATACAAAACAGTTATCTCAAGTTATTAAACATATCAATTACATGAATAATTAGGATTCATACATTTCAACATTTTATAAATATTTTATTTAAATATTTCAACATTTATTGTAATTATCATATTGTTAGCAAATATTTACAAAATTTTTTAAATTTCTTGATGGCAATAGAAAACATTACAAAAGCTGTAAAACTGACTTTATGTGTTATAACAATATATATAAATATATACATTCACAAGCATAAGTATTTTGTTATTGACAGAAGTAAGCCATAACTGGTACCACCTGTTGACCATGGTTCTTGTCCAAACAGTAAGTCAATTAAGGTGATCTAAGAGCTGCACTTGGAAGAGGACGATAATATACATTATTACTATGCTAGTCGTGACTAAGGCAGCAGACACCTGAATCACTGGAGAATCTAATATTTTCATCAATATTTCTTGACTGAAGCATAGATCATTTAGCAAAGATATCATTATGTTCGACTATAGACCTCATATCATAAATATAAAATAAATATTCAACTATAGATCTCATATCATAGGTGTTTTATTAGGAAATGTAACAGTATTCTGTTCTCAGTTTTAAAGAAAGACATATTTAGCTGTGGCTTTAAAACAATTTCATAAGAGTTGAAACAATATAAACAGCATAATGCTATGATACTTTACATATAGTATTGAATACCTGATATGCATTTTAATATTAGATATTCAACCATAGCATATTTTTATGATTTAATGCAAAGGTCAATAAAACAGATTCATTTTGAGACAAGACAGGGAATAAAGCAATAAACTTTTAAAGATACAAGTGGTCACTGGAACCAATTTTAATAATTCATTTACATCCACAATTTTAAACATGTCCTATTACAAGATGGAAGCTGCCATCGAATACAATTGCTGGATAACGCAAAATTCACAGCATAATCATTTTTGTTATTCTATGCTCAAAATGATGAATTCTATTATGGACACTATTAAGTAATCAAATACTACTTAAATAAAATACATTAAAATTTTAATATTAGAATTAAAATTAACATTAAAATTTCAAATAAAATGAGTAAGAAAATAGGAAATCCTAAATTGGCTGTTTGTTGGGGGAGGGGTGAATGAATTCTTTCATCAAAAGTATTTTAATATTCACAACTATGGAAGCTTTTCCTTTACCTTTATAATTTATGAAATCCCCCACCCCCCCAAAAAAAATCCACACATGCATTAAGAAGAATGCACCAAAAATCATATTTTTTGTTAAGTTTTCAAAAGAATGTACAACTACAAATATTTTCTTCTAATTACACACATGTGAAAAACATTATGTATGTATTTTCTTTCTTCTAAGTAATTTGGGAGGGAAGCCTTCCTTTCACTAGTCAAGATAGTTAGAAAAATAAAAAAAAGTTAATCCGACCAAAGAATTTTATTTGGAGATATTCATATTACGAAATCAAATTCTTTACTATTAAACTGAATGAGTAATTTTTATTTCAAGGTAAGATTACAA
Organism: Latrodectus elegans; assembly: GCA_030067965.1. NCBI lineage: Eukaryota > Metazoa > Arthropoda > Arachnida > Araneae > Theridiidae > Latrodectus > Latrodectus elegans. Next base: position 58,699,808 of record CM057815.1, read on the forward strand.
AAACACATCTTTCAACTACATAAATTTATTCAAAGTAGGAATTCAATTTAAAAAGATAGTTTCACATTATATAGAGACATTACGGAAAATTTCACAAACTTCATATTTTAAAAATAACTTTTTAACAATTTTTTAAATAATTAAGAATTTTAAAAATTAAAATTTAATACTAGAATCTATAGAATTCAATGCTTACATACTAAAATTTCAATTAGATAAGCATTTTACACGTTTCTTTAAATAAAATAATTTTAAATCCAATAGGAGGAAAAAATGATAAAGTTATATTAGATAAAAAAAAATATACAAATTTTAAACATTTGTAATTTTATATACAAATATTTTCTGAAAATTATTCAAAAGTATGATATAAAATATGTTATAAACCATCAATTACTTAATTAGCATTTCTAAAGATGTCAAAAAAAATTGTTAAATTGGTAGATTAAAATAGAATATAAGATTACTATAAGATTACTTATATTTTAAAATATAAGATTACTTAAATGACGTTAAATGCAGCACAACTTGGCTTAACAAAAATTAAATTTTTTATAAAACATCATTTGGAAATTCCATATAGTTACAAAATAAACTTTATCATATGATTGCAAATATTAACAAACTTTATAAACTGCTAAAAATACAATTATACTATTGTGAATGAAGTGATTATCATTTCTAATAAATTATATATATGCATATATTCTATTAAGCTAATTTTAAAGTAGATTAACTTACAAGCATTTGTTTTTTATTTGGAAGACTAATCTCATATTCACAACTGGATACATTTGCAATATCATTCAAATCATTTTCATCTTGAGAAATATTTCCATCTTGAGAAGAGTTTTCCCATAGCTTAATGGGGCCAACAAGAGGAGCTATTGCATCACAGCTAATAGAAAATTAATACATAAAATTATCACTCCCATATAGTATTAATTTTAAATCAAAGATATAAAATAGATTATTGAAATGGAATATTATATACGCTGTTAGCTATTGAAATGCAATATTTGCATAGTTCTCAAAAAATACATTATAGAAGTTTCAAGGAATCTTAAAGGAGCAAAGCAAAATTTTACAGAAAGTCTCAACATTCACATATTTATTACTCTACCAATTATTTTTGACCAAATACAACTATAATTACATAATTATAATTCCTTTCAATAAGATTTTCAAATGATAACAGCAATAAATATTTGCTAAATATATTCATATTAATGATGATTTCAAAAGCATACACCTACAATAGTAACAATTTTATTCAATTATTAATTTTGTTTTACACTTACTTAAATATTTGATACAATAATGGATATTTTTAGAATTTTGTTTTACATGACTCCTATCTAAATATTCATTGCGAATTTCACTGATAAATATTTATGTCAAAATCGGAATATTTAAAGATACTGAAATGACAAAAATGAAGAAAATAATTAATGTAATCTATTACATGAAGTTTCATTATGAATAATTTCTTTCTTTTCCCAAATAATTAATATTTAATAAAAAATATAGTTTTTTCTTTATTGTTTACTTTCACCAATTTTTTAAACTATTAAGCCATTGCTTATTTATACTTTACACTAAAATTTTGTTAATTATGTTATACAGACTCATATTTTAATACATTAATTATAATATTTCTGAAGATCGAAGACAACTTCTGTTAATTTGTAATTAATTGCTCTTCCTTTGGAAAAAATCTGAAATAGATTTTTCAACTTATCTATGTCATTAAATAGAGCTTTGACTTTTCTAAATTGTTTTTTCTGTCTTTATTCATTCAAATACAATTTATACATAATTTTGTAACTTATAAAAAGAATTATTCTAATTATAATATTACTGACATGTTTTTGATAGATATAAATGACACACACATTCAACTACAATTTTAAATTTTCTATCATCAAACCTTTTCCCTGGGAAAATTTGTTTTTAGATGCGTTTACCATGAAAGAATAACGAATGTAAATTAACTCCATAAGCGACAATAATTTTGCCTATAATATATTAAATTCTCACTAAAATTAATTTTGTTTAATTTCTAGCTAGTTGATCTTCAACAAATAGCAAGATGTTCTTAGAAGGTGGTAGATTATGACAGGTAGGCATGACTAAGCAGTGCAATTTTTTGAGTTAAATGAAACCTAGGACATGTCTCATTGAAATGCATTAGAAACAAGATTTGAATGTAAGGAAGTAGAGTTGACAGTAAAATATCAGAGATACGAAACTGGCTGGTCAATATGACAACAAAACCTACAAAGAAAGTGGGAGAGCAGAAAACAATAACTCTTTTACTGTCTTCACAGAGTACCAGTTAGAATATTGTCTCGAAAGATAATGGAAGTGAATAATAGGCTCACTGACCCATTGACGCACTCGTAGTTTAAAATTAATCAAAACTAAAAAAATTCAGTAGTACAAAATTAATCAAAACTCATAGTACAAACTGAGGACATTCCAGCATGCTCCAATCAATGTGAAGTATTTTGCAGTTATTCGCAATTCTGTTTGTCTATTCAATGTGATACGTTAACAGATATGATAGAAAACTCCAACAGAAACATTGATAATGCACCTATTTTTATGCATAGCAATCGTTTACATTATTTAGTTGGTCCTATATGTGAAACAACCAAGAATATATTAACATAATTATTGTTTGGCTATATTTAATGATGTTTCAATTTTTAAGAAAAATAATATGTAAATTTCCACAGGTAGCAACTATAATTTAGTTAAATTTAAAAGTATCTCAGAATATCTATTTTAAAGTAACATACTGAAGGTACAAGGGAAAAAAAACATTAAAATATAACTTTTTTTCAGAATAGTAATCTTTTCTTCTTTATGTACAGTTTGTAAGGGATACTGTTGCTGTAAATGTACCAATGCATTAAAATTATAGTAATTTACATCTTCAATTATGGTACAAGCATGATGCAATTTTTTTAAGATTTGGGCTATTTCTTTTTATTGTTGTTTTAGTCAGCAATTATGTTTAATTAGTGCAAAAAAAGAAAATATTCCTTTTAATAAGTACATTCAAAATAAATGTTGACGAAAAGGAATTTTTTTACTTAAATACGATTCATTTACTTCACACTAGTCAAATTGAAACACATTTAGAAAAACAAACATTGATAGTTAAATTTGCAGTGCAAAAAAGTTTCTAAACGACTTTAAAAAAAAAAAAAAAAAAACATGAAGGAATTCTTCCAATATAAGTGCACAGAAACTTATTTGTTCAAGGCTTATATCAGAGAAGTGACTTTTTATTCATTGTTTCCTGTACTAATAAAAATTTCTTAAGAGCATGGTTCAAACCTTTTTGATTTATTGTTCAAAACAATGAAAATTACCTTTTTTTCCTACAATTTGAGCCCTTAATTTGACATATGTAGAACCAAGTTTTGAATACATCAGCAATTTTCATGCAACTATTTGTTAACTTGATTGTTAAAAAAAAATTGTTAAACAGGATATGATTCAACTTGTTATGCACAAGAGGTGCAAACTCAGGGGGAAGGAAAAACTATTCACAGTTTTTCAAGAAAAAAAGCAATGGCTTTATTTAAATATCTAACAAAACACGAATGTCTGGAAGACCACTTTTACAGAATTGGAATGGTGGATTCTCCAAACTTAATTTTGTGACTCTAATTAGCCTATGGATTTTAAACATTTAAACATAAATATCTGTTTTGCACTTCTGCAGTACGAAGACATGGTCAAAAAGTTTTGGAGAGTCTACAAACTGATGGTTTAAGCATTAATGTTTGGTATATTAGTAAAATAGGTAAAAATTCACCAATTCTTTGTTAAATGATAGAATGACCTCTACTTAATGCATTGGGAATAAATTATACTGCAGGATGGCAATTAAATAAAATAAAGTAATTTAGCTAAAGATATACTTAAAAACTGGAGAAAATACTTTAATTAAGAACATTTCTATTTCGTAAGGTGTACATCAATCTTATCCACATTTATGTTTTTATTTTAAAAAAGGAAAAATGAAATATTCTTTTGAAAATAAGGAAAAAAATAATATTTTTAATAGATATACTAAGAAAAAAATACTTTTGAAAATAAGCTATGATACAAGATAAATGTAATTAAAATTTTATGCTCATAAAATTAAATAATTTTGAATATTGCCTTGAACATTTTTCAGTTGCATAAATTTGTCCTCTGAGGGGAAAAAATCTAAATTAAAGGATAATTACATAAATCGAAGGACTACAGGTTAAGGTTACTTAATTTATTACATTAAAAAAATCCCAATTTAGAAATTTAAGTAAATTTATATTATTCTACAGTAATGCAAATAAACAAATATTTTATAATATCATGTTCAACATTCTTTACATGTTAATCATTTTAATTCCTAATTATAATTTTGGAAATTTTCAAAAGATGTAAATATGATTTTACAATATCAAAACTTACACAGAACTATCAAAGCCAGGATGATTGTAATTGATATAATACATATTGGCATCAATGTGTGACCAAAGCTTATTTATTGTGATTTCAGCTTCTTGATTAATGCATTTTTCTATATAAAACAGAACTTCATTTTTCAACTGTGGGTATCGTTCAAATTGCTACAAAAATAAATCAAATATTAGAATTCTAGTAGTTATTAACATTAGATCAAAATTTTAAATTAAAATCTTTATTTAAGATGAGAAAATCACAAAATTTTGCTACAAACAGCAATAAAAATCTATATATAAAATAGTTATTTTTTCAAAAATTTGAATTTTTAAAATTTTTTTTTAATACAAAAATGTCAAATTTTAAACGTTAAGAAAATTAATATTATTAGTAAATGAACAATTCATAATCATAAAAAATTATTTCAATTAATTTTTAAAAAAAACTAAATTTAATAAAAAATTCATTTTTTGAAAGGATGGTGGGGTTTTTTTTTCCCCTAAAGCTATAAATACATACTTACATCATTTAACAAATATTGATATAAATTTAAACATGCTTTTTTATTAAAATTAAATAAAATAAACACTGATTTTAAATAAGAATACACAATATTTTTTGATCTCATCATTCATAGTATTAAAAGTAACATAATATTTTAAAACACAATTTATAGATATAAAAACAGTATCACACACAACTTTTAACAGTAATATTATTCATTTATATTAGTATTCACATAATAATTATGAATGCTAATTATGCAGGTTTAAAATAACAATTTTCCTTATTTATTGCTAAAATAAAAGCGAAAAATTTAATAATTTGAAATTACAATGCTATTTTAAAATTTTTTAAAGTTTAATATCAGTTGTGCTTTTAAAATTAATATTTTAGAAAACAGAATTCAATCAGTGTAATATATAATTTAAAAAATATTATCTATATACAATGTGATTCCAAATTGTTTTTACAAGTCAAAAACAGTGACCCATTCGTACAAGCAATAATTACATAGGAACATAGGATTGCTTTTCACTCTGCGAGGCAGAAAAGATAAAAGTAAAAATGCTTCAAGAATCTATTGTAAATTTACCATATACAAATTTTTAGAGAAGAAGAATTTTGCTATTATTAGCTACTGGAGAAAGCCAATAAGAGTAGACATTGTCCTTTAAAAACAATAAACACATTTGGTCTGACAACAATGCTCCTCATAGACACCAGAAGAAATTTTCCGTGAACATCTGGCAGGTATCCTTGGTGATTACTTGGTAAGCCTTTACATCATAAAAGACCATTTGACCGGTGTAACATACTTATTGCAACAAGTGCTTTCCAGTTACAGAGTACACTTACATCCAGTAGGCTGCTCTACTCCCCATCCTGAGAGACATGTGGTTTATGCACAATAGAGCCCTAGCACATTTTTCCATCATGGTCTGTAATTTTTTGAATCCCACACAACGGATATGACATAGCAAATTTGTGGCTTGGCCTCCTCGAACACAGGACTACAACCCACTTGATTTTTTCTTCTAGGGAGAAACCAAATCTTTAGTATAAGAAACGACATTGAACTCAACTGAAGATCTTGTGCCCAGAATCGTTGTTGTCAAGGACAAAATTAATATGGCACTAGGAAACTTCAAGAGGGTACACCAGTCGTTCGTTTGCCTGCATCAACTCTGCTACCAGACACACGAAACATTTGAACATTTGCTTTGAGGTGTTTACTAAACAGTAAATATGATTGTCACACTTTTGGTATTGTTCATTTACCCAACACTGTTGTAAATGTTGGGCAAGCACTGTTAGGACGGAATTCCTTTTTTTTTTTTTTTTTTTCGGTCTCTAAGAGTAGACCCTATGTTTCTATGTAATTATTGCTTGTCTGGATAAGTATTATCACCCCTCTTAATTTGTAAAAAAGAATTTAGAATCACACTGCACATTAATTACATTTATATTTTCATTTAGTATATTTTATACAATAAAATGAGTCTTAAAAATCGATATTTTATTAATTCAATGTTTTATACACTTGAACTTATTCCAAATATATTTTAAAGATGAAACAAATTTAATTATTCAATAATGAAAATCTAATATTATTGAAGTAAATTGTTCTATTATTATAATAATTTGAGCAATTTATTTATAAAATGTAATAAAATGCTTCTTTTTGCTTATAAAGTACATTAACATGATTATTTTCTTAAGTGACCTTTTGAAGTCCAAAGTTTTAATGTTACATTCTATTTAATACCTATAACTAATTCAAGTCTGTTATAATAATTTTTGTATGGCAGCTGATTAAAACATATAATTCCAATACATTTAATACAAATGAATTAACTTGTGGTACAAGTTGGAAAACTTCAAAATAAATCACACAAAAATTCATTTCATGGGAAATTTCATTAACCTTAATTTAATATTCGAATTTACTTTTTAAAAATAAGGTTCTTTAAAATGTATTAATTATAATAGACTAATTGAATAGTTTTCTTTTTTTAAAGTAAAATCTTAATTTGAAAATTTTTTTTCATAACAAATTTACCCACAAAACAGAATTGAATATATACCAATAATTCTCTATTCTCATGTCATGTTATTAACAAATTTTATGACAAATGTCAATTTCAAATTAAAAATCAAATCACAAAAACTACATTGTTTTAACCCAGAAAATAAAAAAAATTGTGTAACACATTAAAAAATCTTTTTTTAAATTTGTTTTAATGATAAATCAATACATTTATTATTTAAAAAAATTCAAATTAAATGCAAATACATTTCTGTATTTATTCAATGAAATGCACTTCAATAAATTAACTACCAGAGATATAAATGTTTAATATTTTCATTGTAAATGCGTTTCATGAATTAAGATTTATTATATGTAGCCATTAAAATGTTACAAATTAAACATGATTGTGTTCATTTAAATGTAAAGAGAGAATTTTTTTCTTAGATAAAATTCAACTTTTAGAGATTAAAATTCACTCTTGAGATTGTAGATTAAATGTAGATTTTCAAGCTATATTCTTAAAAAACTTAATTATAAAATTTTTTAAGTTTCCAAAAATTATCCTTTAGTCTAAAAACTACAAAAATCATTACGAATTATGAAACTTTCAAAACAGCAAAAAATTAAAGTGGAAAACCTTTTTTTTTTTTTTTTTTTTTTTTTGTGTGTGTGTGTGTGTGTTTTTAAGATTGGTCTAACAAAGTTAGAAATTTTTGCTGATGGAAATCAATTAATTTACTAAGAAAAAAAATTATTAGGAAAAATAAATGACATATGTATTTTTCAATATCAGATGCCTGCAATTTAAGAGATTCAAACAATTGTTAAAATATCAGCAAAATTTTCGAAGTTGTAGCAAAAAATTTAAATATGGATAATTTAGGTTTAATTATTTCAAATTCCAGATAAAACATTAATGAAAATCATGATAAAGTTTCTTAAGTTGGAATTTCACATTTATTCAAAATTACAGAGATAAACTGAATAAAGTTTTATTTTACAATACTCTGTATAATATGGGGAAGACATTCATTTAGTTCAAATTACTTTTTCTCTTCAGATACTGGTTCAAATATGTTTTAATTTATTGAGCAGAAATTTTTTCAATCAAGTCTCTCTGAAATCAAATAATTTCTAAAGCATGAAAAATCTATCACAATTTCATAATTCACAGGAAAAAAATCTGGGTATAGAAATGTGTTATTGAGGGTAATTTTATAGATTGTAACTTATTTTTAAAAATTTAAATTCTAAGTATATTAGCAAATTTTCCTCTTTTAACCCATTATTCAGAAAAATTAGAAAAATGGAAATTTGTTTTCATAATACTAAAAATCTTTCAATCAGTAATAAATAAATTAGGTAGGAAATGTAAAAAACTTTAAATTCATACAATTATGTTATAAAAAAATAATTTACAAAAATGAATGTATATAGATTTAATTCTACAAAATAAATATTAAAAATTTTATAAAATTTATAAATGTAAATAAATTATTAATAAATATAAACAAAAATTATAAATTTAATGATTCTTAAATATTTAGCTCAAATATATTTTGTTTAGTATTAAAAAGCTTAAATTCACATTTTCAAATGAAATTTATTTAACCTATTACATACAGCAATATGCGAAAATTTATTTTACAATTTGAAACAAAGTTAAAACATTTCAAAGAAGTATGCAAATCAACCTATTCGACATAAGAGCAATATATAGGTTTGGTAACATAAAAATATCTGTAGTAAATTAATGAAATGCATACATCAAATACATTTTAATTAAACTAACACTGATATAAAACAAAGTTTTGATTAATCTTGCATAAAACTTTATTCATGAATTCCTAAAAAAATATAGTTTTTAACATTTTCTAAACTAATGCAAAAAAAAATTTGATATTAAGAAAATATTTTACATATTTTATTTCTCGGCAAACTATTCAGGAATAAATGCCTATTACAATTATTCATAGGTAACGAAAAAAGATAACATGATTCAATTTTCTCTAATAAAATGTTCATTATTAAGCTGATACAATTTAATGATTATTAAACAAAATATTAATGACTATATAATTTTGCATAAGTTTCCTAAGTAAATTTAAGTAAAATCTACTTTTGACACATTTTTAATTTGAACCAACTTTTATTTTGAACTAAATACATTTCATGAAAATTTTTCTGATAAAAATATTTTATTGTAAAAAGAATTCTCTTAAATAATATATATAAATTGATTTCTAAAAATAAATTTAATTGGCTGAGAAATTTTATGTTATACTTAATTTAAAAAATATTTACTGAATTAGCAATATCTGTCATGGAAATTTTCAATATTTCTGTAATACCACGAACAGAGTTTTCCAGAGGTTCTTTATAATGTTCCAGTAAAATCCGATTTAAAGCAAGAACAGCAAAATCAGGTACAGAAATTGATACTCTATAACAGAAAACCAATATTATGTTCAAACAACAAAACTACCTTTTATATTAATTAAGTTTTTAATGCTTACATAACCTTTAACTTAAAATATAATAAAAATTGAAAACAAAAAACTATTTAAAAAACAAAATATACTAATTGGTATTTTATGAAAATTTTCAAGTTCATAGCTTCTTAATTTAAATTATTGATTAGGATGCAACATAATTCTAGAAATCTTAATTTTTGCATAAAATTAAATAGCTTATTATAAAAAGAAAAATATAGATAAACTCAAGAACAAAATAAACAGCTCTTTTTTTTCAGCTTATCTCTAGGTTATTCTTTAAAAAATAAAGTTTTTCAATTTTAATAAACATAATTTTTTTATATGAAATATATTTTGGAAATACACACATTTATTTGAAGAAAAATTTAAAAAATATTTATTTCTGCTTAATACAATCTTTTACAAATTTAAATGAGCTCATAGTTTGATTATTTTATATAATTTTAATATTTCATAAGTTCAGCTACTAAACTTTATTAGGTTTAAACTGCCATATAAGTTTTAATCATAAATGTTTTATTTTAAAACATTCTTATTACCTAAAACCTGCCATGTTAGCAATAAGCACAGACATTTGAGATTCATCTGGAATCATTTTCTACAAAAAGGAAAAATAAATAGCACCAATTACATCTTAATGGCACTTGAATAAAAATTCTACCATACTGTTATGATAAATATAAATATCAATGAATATAAATTATAAGAAATTAACATTTACCATAAACAAATTTAAATATTTAAATTTTACAATTAAATCTTGATTATTTTCATAAATCCTGTCACAAAGAATCCTAAGAATTGCACACATTTTATCACAGTATTTAAAGAATGAGACAATCATACATGAATTCCAAATTTTGTATTTAAATTTACAAGCAACTGTTAAAAGAGATAGTATTTATATACTCCTTAATGTAACATACTTATTGCATTTTAATGAAATGAAGCTTGTAGAATCATTATATATATAATATATACATGAAAATAGACAGTCAAATAAATCTCCTCAAGGGTTTTTCAGTAAACACTGGTGTTACAATCCCAAACTACTAAAGTGTGATCTGTCCTTTTCTTTCTTCTCACATTCTTCTTTGCTTTTTCTCCCTCAATGTGGTTGCCTTGCAATAGGTTGAGGATTACCCTTGAGTAGCTGTCACAACCCTGTTGTCATTAGCTGCTCTGGGGGATTAAATCATCCACGTGTTTGCCATGCATGGAGATCTGTGTCCCTGAAAAGTTGGATCCTGGTAATATAAGCTCCCAGAGACAAACACCTTACTTTGACCTCGGCTTCAGGCAAAGAGAAGATGTGTTATGGTCCTCAGCACATTAATCAGCTTACATGGATCAAGCAATTGTATATCTTTTGAGCGAATTTGATAAGGGTGGAGGTCACTTCAGAGATATTTGGAATGCATATAAGGCCTACCAGAACTAATGTAGTTATCCTATATCTTCTTGTTGGACTCGATTGTGGGTAGTGCAAATGCCCAAAAATAAGCAACTTTTTTATGGAGTGTACTTTTTATTCTTTCCTCCCTATGGAGCAACAAATGCTGCATGATCAGAAACATTTTGTAAATAAAAGAATCGAGGCCAGTTTCAATAATGTTTCGCCAATCTTAAGAGTCTCATTAATACACTTGGAAATGTCAAAAATGTTTGCAAAATGAAATGGTGATTTCGTGATAGAATTTTTATGAGTTAAATAGATTGAAACTATTCAAAGTAAAATGTCTTGGTAACATCTATGTTACAGTGTCTGCCCATAATAAGTTTAATTCTACAAGGGGAGTAATTTTTTTTTTGAGGATTGGTTTAATTTTTCAGAAGAAATTTTGGATAATCTCATTGACCAAAAAGCACATCATGTACAATAGATTATAGTCAGGAGAGGGGGCACAATTATAAAAAAATTAACACCTCATACCCACATAACTCCTACACTACCTCAATCTAATAGATGATTATCTAATATTGACCCTTTATATTGCTTTAAATGTCAATGTTTTGAACATACAAAAACTACTTCTAGAGGACCATTGACTTCTGTTCAATGTACTTCAGTTGCACATGATAACAGTTCATGTTAATTACAAGAAAAATACATCAACTGCAGTGGTGAACATTCCCTTTATTGTTAGTCATGCCCAACATGGATATTAGAAAAATCAATTACAATTATGAAAAGAAAATTTATCTTATCCTGAAGCCAGATGTATCTTTCAGTTCCCTTCAGCAGATAATAATTATTCACAAGCAGTAAGTAAAAGTCCTGTAGCATTAAATGAAGACTTGTAGTATCCAAACAGATTGCTTAAATCTTTCAATTGCAAAATTATTCTAAAATATTTCTAAAACTAATGTCTTACCTATTCTAAAACTTATTTCTCCAAGGTCTTTCACAAAATCAAAGTCTCAAAGATCAAAATTGAAACAAGAAGAACAAACAATTAAGAGAAGAACTCCATAAATAAACTTTTACGAATAAAAATTTCAAGCTTCTCATAAAACAGGTAGTGAAAGTAGGTTAGTTGGTTGGGTTTTATGGCACAAGTTCCAAAAATGGACAAGTTCCAAAAATGGATCCATCAGTGAAAATTGGTGTGTATATGGCACATTGACAGTGATATGAAGCATAAAGCTGCTGGTAAGCAGTAGTTGTGTCTGATTTTCAATATAGAGCAAAAAAATTTATAATTTTAATCTATGAATCATATCAAGATGGATGTAATAGAAGGTCCGTTTTGACACCACATATAATAGACATGTCAGAATATAATAGATTTTGCCCAAGTGAGAAAGGGTGGGATGCTGTACAAACAAGCATTATATAGTCATGGAACATAATGGATGATGAGGGTCAAACATAATCTTAATATAATAATTAAGAGATATCTGCATCCATCTCGGGATTTAAATATATTTAATGACAAATTACATATAGACTCTGGATGGGGAATGCGTGGAATATGCCTGAACATATTCTTAAAGCAGAATGATGTACTGCATCAAGTCTGCATAGAACAGAAAATCTAGCAGATGCATACACAACACACCCATAATCTATACAAGATAAAAATAAGTGACTGGTAGACTGGAAGCTGTGATTAGAAAGCACCTTGAAGATGTTAAGCGATCGATCGTACATCTTCCGCAAATGAAGAACATGGAGAAGAAAATTTAATTTTCGGCCAAAGATTATACTTAGAAATTTTATGCAGTTAACAATTGGAATAGGTGTATTGTTTATGAAGGTAGTAGGATCATAATGCCGGCTGATATTCCTGCAGAAATGGAGACATTTACTCTCACCAGGAGACAGTGTATGGTCATTCTCTACACACCATGCAATGAGTTTATTAACAGTTGTTTGTAGTTGTCTCTAAATTAAACACAAGTTAGAACCCTCACATGATACACAATAAAGGGAGATCCTTCAGATGATTTTTTAAAAAAAATGAAGATTTGTCTGAATCCTAAATACTGACTCCAAGCCCAGAGCATTTAGTTCTGTTTAATAATATCTTCCATTTATTGGAACTGTTGAGGTTTTTGCACTCAATAATTAATAGGTATATCACAATGTGTTTTACCAGTCAAGAAACATTCTTGAATTGCATTCTCAGCATTGTTTAAAATTCAGTGGTTTTACCATGATAGTCTCTGAAGGTGAATGCATTCTTGTGCCTTGTAACATTCCTAGCATTGTACAATCACTTGACATATCATTACAGGCTATTGCAATACGCATACATACAACATCTCGCAATGTAATATGTTGCTTTTACTTATTTCTCCACACTGTCATCGATGAAAGTAATGTCATAGAAAAGATTTATCGAATCCTTTACCTACACCTTTTACATTGTTTGGTGACTTTAATGATCATAATACCTTATGGGGTAGTGATAATATAAACTCTTATTATCTCACAATTGAACAATTTATTACTAATAACAATATACATGCCTCATATATTTCACATAAATAACTTATTTTCACCAACCATCAATAACTTTTCATTCATTAAAGTTGGCTATTTGCTCTCCAGAAATTCTGCATACATTGAATTTTAATTCGAAAACGATTTATATATAACAGCAATCATTTTCCTTTAATTATAATTCAAACTGGTATAAGTAGACCAGAAGTCTTCCACTATTCTTATTAGCATGCAGGTTAGCTGTGAATACTGACAGTATGGTTAGAAATGAGGACATTGATGATGCTGTGCAAAAAGTTACTGATGCACTTCTAAATGCTGTCAAAAGCATAAATAACAAGCATTTCACAATTCCCCATGAACGTTTTAAACCATGGTCAAACAATGAATGCCAAGTTTCATACAAGAAATAGAAAAGTTGTGAAATCAATAAAAAAATTTTAGCTTTAAAAAATAAATCTTTTGCTTGTGAATACACCAAAATAATCAGAAAGAATCTTGCATTAGATACATTTTTTTTCATTACATCATTAACTTCCATCAAAGAGTTGTGAAAGAAATTTAAAGCTGCCAGTGTTTTATATTGGGATTTCTCTATGCCAATATTACAGACAGAAGCTGTCACATATTCTTCCTAGTATGATATTGCCAATTTTTTAGTTGAAACTTTTACAAGGGTATCTAGTCTATGTTCTTATGATTATATATTTCTCAGGACCAAAGATCAAGCTGAAAAGAAATCACCCTATAAAGTTCCACCATATATTTTTTAATACACCTATATACATTATATTTTTTCATGCCCCCATATACTAACAATTTTGTGTTATATTAACAAAACTGCTCTGTTTTATACATTTTAAAATGCTGAGTTTGAAAAGAAAATTGTTAGACTCAAAACTATATATATAAAAAAATCTTTGATTATAGCTTAAGTTATATTCTAGAAAATCCATTGTAACAATGAGAAGTAAAAATAAAAATTTATGGTTGGTTGGTCAATTTTTGGCTGAGGTCACAATTGCTTTTTTAGTATTACTTTCAAGAACACAGCATGCATTAAATTAAAAAAAAAAACATGCAATAATCAACATTTCTATTCTTTAATGTTCCTTACTAAAATTTCAATTAAATTTAAAAGAACCATTTTTTTATATTTTCTTATACAGTTCACACAGATTGTTTTGCTTTAAAATAAAATAATTTATTAACTACTTCCTTTAATGACTAGTTGAAAATATTCTATACGTGAAACTTATAGAATACTTCTGCTAAGACCATTTCATATTTTAGTCAATGTAATCTTCTGCTAAGACTATTTCCTATTTTAGTTCATTAATTTGACAAACAGAATACATTATAAAAAATCTATACTTCACTCCCATATGGAAATTATACATAATGAAATTAAAATTAAGAAACTAATTAAATGCTACACTAAATTGACATTTGTAGTAAAATTTATATAGTTATAATTTTTTTTAATTATTATTTCTAACAAGTCATTTGCCAGTTCCATATTGTATAAGATTTAAAAATAAATCTAACAAAGAATATAGTAAGTATACATACTCTTGAGAAAATTCTTGTTTAAAATACAATTGAATTAAAATTGAAATGAATACAATCTTCATTGGCTTTTACAAACTGTTTTAAGAAGTGTATATTTACTATATAAACAAACTAACAGCAACATCTTATATTAGAAATTTAATAAAATATATGTGACAAAATATGTGTACATATATTACCACATGTAAATTCCTTTTAATTTCAGTGCATAGTTTGTAATTAATTATCGCTCCAGCAGAAAATTTTTCAGTTTCAACTAATTCAGAATTGCCAGTCAACTGAACATCAACATTTTGGGTAAAGGCTTGAATAAGTCTATAAAATTTTTCAAAATTAAAAACATATACAATTAAATGAATTCAAATTAACTGTTAAATACATTTATTTACATACATACTTAGAATTTTTTTATTCAAAGTACAATTCTAAGCAAATATGGTAATACAATTTTCTAAATTTCAATCTGTCAATGTTAAAAACAATAATGAATTCAAGGCATATAACTGGTAATAATTGTATTTAAAAAACCAATAAAAATATAAATTTAACATCATAGAAGGAACAAATTACATAAATTGTTTTAAAAGACTACATCAATTTGTAAATGTGAAGTGTTTCAGGGCATAAATATTCAAAAATAAATCTTCATCATTAAATATATGAAAGGTTCAAGTAACTTTACCCAGGATATACACAGATTTCCAAGAACCAAATTCTGGGAGTTTTCCAGGAGATGAATCAAAAATTTGAAATAGGTATTGACATTTGCGTTAAAAAATTTTATATTTTTATTTTAAAAACTGTTCTTAACCAAGTATGCATATAATTATGTATAAGCTATGCTTTTCAATTATATTTATAAATAACAGAAATGAATTATTATAATTATTCAATGTTTTATTACTCAATCATTAACTATAATTCTAAAATTGAATTATTCAATTTTAGAATTATAATTAATGATTATTTCAAAAGACTTCACTGAATTTCAAGCTATAACAGAAAATATTTTACTAACAATTAAAATCTATTAAAACTAACATTTATATTTTATTAAATACCTATTTTAAATATCAAGAATAAACTTAATTTTTCAATAAAATATGTATAGTTAAAACAAATCTTTCTGTATCAATACAAATTATCTATTTACAATATAAAAAAAATTGATAATTTTTAAATTAAAAAGTAAGTTGTGTAGTTTAAAAAACACTGTGAAAGCAAATTAATTAATTCTATAACAAAAATTATCTTTTTATTATTACATCTGATCAAAAAATTTTAAGTGGGCTCATAATTCAAATTACACATCTTCTAAGTTAAAAAAAAAAAAAAAAAAAAGAAAAAGAAAAAAAATATATATATATATATATATATATTTAACTTTACACATCTTCTGTGTAAAAAAATTGATTTAAATATCATTTTAAAGGGAAGCTGAAATAAATACCAGCTGTATAGTGGTACAAATTTCCAGTCATACAAATTATTCAACCAAATATCTGATGGCTATAGGTGAGTATATATATGTATGTATGTGTGTGTGTCTATATATATATATATATATATATATATATATATATATATATATATATATATATATATATATATATATATATATATATATACAGGTTACTTAGTTGTTTAGTATAGTGCTGTATCAATTTCTAGACGTCAGGATGCCAAGGTCATAAAAAATGGATTGAGGTTTACAAAAATGCCTTTGTGTTAATGTGTGCAAATGATTTGCATCAACCTTAATAATAAAATTTGGATGTTACCAGTACTATATGAAAAAAACAAATAGAATACAAAATAGGGAAAAATTCAGTGTTTGTAAAGATTTACAGGAGTCAAATATAAAATTTCCAGGCAGGTATCGACATTCATATTAAATAATTTTTTCTTATAATTTAGAAATTGTTCTTAAGTCAAATATGCATATAATTATGTATATGCAACTTTTTTTAATTATATTTGTAAATAATAAAAATAAACAATTGAAAAATTAATGAGAGTATTTCTTATTTAAGTAAGAATTATATTTATTGATTACTTCAAAAGCCTTCAATGAATTTATAGCAATAACAGAATTTTTTTTTAATTAATCAATATTCTTTACCTTATTGAAATATAATATGTATAAAATAATGAGTTGTGATTTTAGAGTTTTTAAACAGCTTCATTACTTTCCATCCATTAATTCAATGAGTATTACAAGATGTGTAAAACAATCTCTTTTCAAATAATTATTTTTATGCAAAACAAAATAAATAGAGCAATTAGATAAAGTTTCCAGGATGTGACTTTTTCCCAAATTAAATTTCTCTTTTGTTTACTTCAAAACTTTTTTAAAACTATACAATTTCACATACTTTACTCTAGACTTTTTTATTTCTCAACATTGTACTCGTACAACATTTGGTCAATATTGTATTCAACATTGATTTCATAAACTTATACATTTTAGCATCGATTGCTGGATTTTCAAAAAATACATTTGATATTACAGATCATATCAAGAATAGACTCAAATTCAGTGTAATCTAACTGTATACAAGGCATTGAACAAGTAGAGTGGTAATTTTAAACTAGTTTGAACCAGATCATTCATGTTAATCAGTATTGGCTGAAAACTGTTTTTACGATCCCTGATTCAGTTACACTGCCAATCGTGATTTGGGTTAGTAAACAATCAGTAAGCTGAAAATTGATTTCATTTGATTATTTTAAATCTAGTTGGAAGCAGCTGTTTTGAGGTTTAATGTAAGTTAAATCATTATATAAATTTGTCACTAGTGTGATGTCACCAGAAGGAAGAAAGTTTAATTTTGATTGTCATTTACTTGGGATAAAAAATAACGAAGAATTTAATACTGGTTTAAACTTAAATTGTTAACCAAATAATAATAATATCCTGGACCTTTCAACATACTTGGGAACATATGTGCATATATTAAATATCAAATTAAAATTCTTTACAGTTAAACACATTGCCCATACATGATTTCAGTTGAGGTGAATTGAATATTCAGTTTGAATATTTGTCTTTCAGTCATTTTTTGCACAAGAGCCAATTAGACCCCACGACCTACAGTTTAAAGTGGATTCTGAGCCATTACATACATCCAAGATCAAGGTTGGATTCAAAACAATGAACTGTTGACTTAAGGCCAGAGCACTAACCATTTTGCTGCCAATTCATATATAAATATTAAGAGATAAGGACTGAGATACTATCATATTTTAATTTTCAAAATAAAACTGATCACTTGACAAATTTTCTTAAAAATTTGATTGATCAATTTGATTATCATTGATCAAGCAGAAAGCCAAAGATAATTTTAAAATAAGGAAATTCACATAATATATTATTAATAAAAATGTAGTTTTACTCTTAAAAATAATGAATTTTATAAAAAAAAAAATATTCATGGAAAATTAATTGCAGTTTTCCATTTCCCTTGAAAACAATTCAAAAACTGATAGCAACTTACTAGCAAATAAAATAGAATAGATTTCTAATAAAATTTATTATTGTTTTACTTTCAAAAGTATCCCTTGTTTTAGAAAACGAGATCATATGCCATTTTGCAATAACTTAGCTTTCAATCTTATCAAATTGTGTCATATTCTATATTTGTGATATTTTATAATTGGATAATGAAATGAAAATTTAAGATATTCTGTACTAAAGAATTTTAATTCATTAAAATTTTGAAATAACTTTTATAATTGTATGTAAATAAATATCCAGTTATAGTAAATTTCATTAACATTTATTTTCTATAATTAGGAAATTTTAGTGTAATTAAATAAGAAATACAATTATAAAAAACTTAAATTTATTTTTAATTAAATTCTCATATAGAGAATTAGTATTTTGATATATTCCAGAAATTTATAATAATGTAGCAAATCATTATAAGGTAATGCCAATATCTACACAGACATATAAAAAAACATTTCATCTATATAATTACTTGATTATATAATACTGTCTATCAGGGATTCCAGTTGAGCCAACACAAAATCCCATTTTCTTCTCAAAATTCTTTAGATCCTTTTTATACTTAGCAAGTTTTCTTAAAATATCACTGCGCACGTTTGGCAAGAATTGTTTTATGTGTGCACGAAGAGTTTTTTGTAGCATTCTTACTAAATAAGGAATACCTTGAACATGAGCAATACCACTAAAAAAGAAATATGAAATAGTAAAAAAGGAATGTGAAAGCAAATTTAGTATTCTACTAAAATGATAAAGCAACAAAAAATAAGCACTATTGTCAAAATTAATGAAATAGTTAAAAATGATACAGAAAAGTACCAATAAAATTATTAAAATACCAAGAAAAGTTTAAATATTTTAATACATATTTAAAAACTTAATTTTTATCATAAAAATTTACAAGAATCTTACTACAATAAAATTCACTTTTATGCTAAGAATTTACAAAACTTCACTTAAAATATGTAACATAATTCATACATGATTTCTAATACTACAAATAAGCAATAAATTTTAGATTCAGCAATCAAATTTCTGAGAAAAAGCATATTTGTTGACTGATTTTGGATAATTTGTCTGAGTATTTATATAGAATTTATACTTGCAATAATGCTAATAATTCACTGTGCAACTTTAAAGTAGAGCAAATTAGTCCTACTTCAGATCTTAGTTATCTTTTAAACGAAAGACTTTAATGAAAAACAGATTGGAGACTTAGTGAAAAAATAAATTGGAACTCTCATACCATTTTAGAGTTAATACTGTTAGAGTTTACTGCTTAATGAATCAAAGAAAATCTGCTCTTCAGACTACTTTTGAGAAAGTTCTGAACTTTTGTATAGGATGTAATGAAGGAAATAAGTTTGAGTGGGGAAAAAGCAATTAGTTCAAATTTTCATTTCAAGTTTTTTAATGAATTTTTCAATGCAAATTTGATTGGTGCTTCGAGATTTTCCTACCTTTTTGTCAATGGGCAACTGCAATACAATAGTTCATTAAATTATGCAATCTGTAAAGTGAGCTAAAATTAAAACTTTAATAAACACTTAAAATATATCTTAATTGCTATTGCTATCAACACTTAAAATGAAACTTGAATTTTGACCATGTCATGCAAGAGTTGATATAAAATCTAGAAACTTTCATGTGTATTTTGTTTTCAATGTGCTTGCAATTGCTAATATCATTGAGTTTACTGGATTGAGCATTACCAAATTGTTTTAAAAATAATAAAGATGCAGTAGTTACTTTTTGAAAATTATGAATTTTGAAGGGGAATTAGAAAGATCTATTGACTGTTAATCTTTGAGCAAATTTGAGAAATAAGCAAATTTGAGAAAACAAAATTTGTATTGAGTCTATTCTAGTAGTGGAAGGCAACCTATATTTGCTAAGAAAATAGAGGTTATGATTTAGGTAAAAAAACGGAAAAACTTCCAATATAATTTACAGTATAATGAGGCAAAAGCAGTAGATATGGCTCATTAAACAGTCTAAAATATTATGAGGAGTAACCCATATTATAATTCATACAATGTTTACTCTTTGTGTAGGTATTGCCTCCACATGAATTTAAGACTCGGCACTAGCTCATACTTAAATTTCTAACTCTCCTAGAAATTGATTCAGAGTGGTCAAAGAATATCCACTGGACAAATTAAATAAATTTTCTTTTAAACATCCCAGTGAATACTTATAATTCCCAAATTTGAGGACTAGAAAATTAGTGTTCAATTTTAAAGTCTGTTGCAATCACCAAAAATATTGGTGTGGTGTGGATTCACTGCACAATTTATTTTTAACCTGTATTTCTCTGAGAAATAAAGTGCCTGTGATCCAGTAATATGTTTGATCATTGATGATAAACATGCATTATTGCTCAGAGAATAAAACTGTGCAAGATTCACAAGCATGTCAGTGTCTTTCAATCACGATTTTTATGCAAGATGGAGCTCCTCTAGAGATTAGTCATCATTACAAACATTTTCAGAATTAAATTCACAGAAGAACAGATCATTAGCTGTCATTTTTCTGACTCCAGGCCTGGCCAATCCTCAGACCTCAATCAATATGACTTTACATCATCTCAAAGCCAACATTTTTCAACCTGTTTCCCAGAACACAAGGTGATCAGTTACGGAAGCTCAGAATTCTCCACATGATAGCTGAAACTGAGGACTGCCATGCTGAACATGTTTTATTGCCACACAATTTGGAGCTTAGAATACTATCATAAATGTATACTAAATATGTAATCCATTTAAAAAGTCTTGCCTGTGGTGGGAGAAAATCTGAACTAATTGTCTTTCTTCTTTGAAACAATATTTTCATTCGCTCATTTTATTTTACACAAAATTTCCTAAAACACTCAACAATTATGCACAGATTTAAAATCGAGTCATTTAATTTTATACACACCATATGTTTGGAAGAAACTTCAATTCTCAGTTATAAGAGTAATAATATATGACTCCATCAATGTAACTTTATAAAATTTCAAAGATTACATTTTATAACATATTCGTAATATTTCCCAGAACACTGCGATTAGCCATCACAATGAACACATTTTATTGCAATTTTTAATTAGAATAATAAAATTAGAGACACTTTGGAATTTAGTATGGTATGATAAATTCATACTAAATTATGTAATTCATTAAAAACAATCATCCCTGGGGTAAGAAAAATGTGAACTAATAGTTTTTGTTCTCTCAAACACATTTTCATACTTCTTGATGTCATACACAAAATTTTGTAAATTTTTCGTAGTTTCATTTGTAGACAAATTTAAAATAGAGTTGTTCAATTCTAGAGACTCTACATGTTTGAAAAAGACTTCATTGTTCTATTATAAGAGTAATGAAATGTGAGCAGTGTAATAATTATTTTATTCTAAACTAAATACTCATATTTAAATTAAAAAACAAAACTATTTTAATACTACAAAAATGTTAATATTTCATGGATAAGGTACCCAAAGAAACATGTATACACCGATTTAGTAATACTATTCTTATTATTATTTTGTTAACAGACATTTAAAATCAATTTGACATTTGGTAGTAGGTAATTTAACAAATAAAAATTATCACAAAACTTATCATTCATAGTATCTTCTGCAAT
The DNA here is from genome assembly GCA_030067965.1 of Latrodectus elegans. Lineage (NCBI taxonomy): Eukaryota > Metazoa > Arthropoda > Arachnida > Araneae > Theridiidae > Latrodectus > Latrodectus elegans. The sequence goes on from CM057815.1 coordinate 58,721,956, forward strand.
ATTTCAATGAATGATAAATGAATGGCCATATTCACTTCTCATGTGTAAAAAATTTGGAAAATTTCCAAGAACTTACCCAAACAGATGAGTATTTAAAAAGTTGAAATGCAATAATTATTATTCATTGTTTAAAAGTAGTAGCATATAACATGTATAACCTTTACTTCCAAAAAAAAAAAAAAAAAAAGGCAATCTTACTCTAGACCATATTGGATTTCCTATTTGTAATAACTTGGCACCTCACACTTAATATCTCAACAATATGAAAAAGTTGATGCTATCTTTAATTTTTCCAAACAGAATAACTTTTCATATACTGCATTTTATTTACATGTCATAAGAAGAAAATCTGAAAAATCTTACACTTATCTTGATAAATTTACACAGAAAGTAGAAATGCAAAATTTATCTCCTGTTGTTAAACAATGGTTGATAAACTTATTATGTTTATATGAGATTAAGTTCAGATTTTTTATTTTATTATTTCATGGAGACAAAAAATATTAAGATAGATTTTATGCCTTCCCTTTTCTTGCTAATCACAAATGCTTTTATTTAGGACTATTTCATTACATACTTCCATTATTATTATTATTTAACAGATTTATCCCTTCTTTTATCATACTTAGCAGTTACTAAATTAAAAAAATATTTACAATTGGTGTTATTATTTAATTATAAATTTAAAAAATTAAGAAATAATATGTTTGTTTTTATTTTTTATATTTTTTCAAATTAAATTGAGTATGCTATAATAGAAAAATCAGTAAAACATCCTCTCCACTCTCACCATATGGTTTGAATTAGACAAATCAAAATAAAAAATAACATAAAAAAGGTGTACATATGAAGTTCAGAAGTTTTTTTAATAGTAATGCATTAATTTAAAAGTAACTTAAAATCTTTCAAACACAAATATGTGAACATTTTAATGTTCACATATTTGTGTTTGAAAGAATTTAATATGTGAACATACAAGAAAATTTAAAAAATATTTAATATATATTCTGAAATTAATGCAAAGATTTTTAACAGAAATTTTTTGTTGATAAACTTCAGAGTTTGATTTTAGAATATTAATTTCAAAGTTTATATTATATAATAAAAAATGCAAAAAATAAAAAATTTAGATTATCACTTAATGTTCACATAAATAAGACATTTGTACTTTAAAATAAATTTATCGTTTATTTGTCAAAAAGATTTGAAAAGAGTGTAATTACTTATAAATAAGTTTCTTAGCAATGATTTTTATACATTGCAAAATTCTCAGCTTAAGAAAATTTTTAAAGGCTTTAACAATGGAATAATATATCTTTGAAAGGCAAACTTACTTATATGCTGGATGATTTTCAAAAAATTCTTTTTCTTTATTAAGTATATAGGGAAAATCTCTTTTTTCTTCGATTTCTCTCTGATTTCGATTTACAACTCCAACATAACCTACCCAATCGAAAATAATAAGAATAATATTTTAATATTCAAGAGATTTATAATGAATAAATTTAGAAATGTAATTTCTAGCTTAAAAAGTTCAACTTTTTTAAGAATACTGATACATAAGCTATTATTTTAACACTCTGGTTTACTAGCAATTTTTTAAACTATCACAATTACAAAAATTTAATTTTTAATATTTTTGATATAGTTACACAATCTTTATTCCTGTAAAATACAGAATAAAATATAATTTTTATTAAAAATCTGATTTTATAAGCTGGTTTTTTAACAATAAAATAAGTTTAATTCCATGATATGATATTGATTTCAAAACTAATTTTAAGTTTCATTAGCTTTAAATTAGAATTCACACTACATTCCTACACCATTATATAAGTAATTTTTTGAATATCTTTTATTAATGGAATAAAAAGTAATATTCTACATTTCAAATGATTTTTTCAATCAATAAGCTGATATAGATAAGTAATCATAAATTTCCTTTGATAACAAGGGTACATGAACAATGCTTTTAGTTTATTGATTTCATATTGTTCAAGGAAATCAATTTTTGTTTCCTAATTTACTCGGATCATTTCTGTATATAGAGAATTAATCTGTAAATTGCAGAATCAAATGTAAGTAATTTTTAGAAGAAATCAAGAGTATTTATACTCGGAAAAAAAAATTTTATCTATAGAGAGCATTTTTTTTTTTTTTTTTTTTTTTTTTTTTTTGGAGTATCATATAGATATTAAAAAAAAAGTTGTGTACTTTAGATTTCTTACAAGTTATTTTAAAAAAACTCAAATTAAGTACATAGCACTAATAAATCTTATAATGGTCTAGGTTTCAATAAGCAAACCATTTACTTTTGCTTAAAAGCATTATTTAAATTCGATTTAAAGTTTCATTTAAAAACTAAGAAACCATTTCCTCTATTTAAATTAGAATAAAATGTTTATTAAAGTAAAACAAAAACAAATAAATAAATAGTTAAAAGTATTATTTTACAATCATGAGAGTAAAACTGTAAAAACTGTTTTCCAAAATTTGTACCTTTTTTTAGATATATTTTTTGGTTTTCCAAAACATCTCTTACATCTGTTCCATCATTCAATGCATCCAGTTTTGTTAAAACTCCAATAGTTCTCTCTCCTAATAAATAACATTTAAAATATTCAGAAAAACTTTTAAATGTATTACTGTAAAATCAATGGCAAAATTAAATCAATTAATACACACATACATACCTACAATTAATTTATAATTCAGATTACTTGAAATTTTATACATCAAAAATAACTAAATATATTTTAAAATTCTTTTATATAAATCATAGATTGTACATTTCAGAGATTAAATAATTTTTTTATTACTGATTTTATTTTCTTATATCAAAAGAATTTGAAAGCTTATCCTGTATAAGTGTAGACATTTACTACTAATTATCTTGGAACATCAATATAAAAATATTGCAGCAATCAGAGTCTCTGAAGAGAGATGTAGTTAAATTATATTAATTGTGTATAATACATTAATAAATTATTTTTTCTTATGTTACTTGATTAACAATATTTAATTCAACCATGTATAATAATTTTATCAGGTGTTATTAAAACTTTTCTTATTTAAACATTGATTATTGCTTCATTTTTAAAGAATACTCAGACTCATAGATTCAATTTTATCAGAGATTCAAACTTACTTCTCAAGAAAACTATTACCAAATAAAAAATTACTATCAAGAAGATTAAGTTTTCATGTTAATAGTATGAAAGATTACAATTTTTCAGTTTGTATTCCTATTCTGTATTAGTTGCTGTAACTTTGCTTGGTCACATTAAGTACTTTAATTTTCAGTTTTAATTCATCATGAAAGAATAGTAATATATAGCAACTAATACAGAAAGAAATAATAGCTAAATACAAAAAGAAATAGTAGAAAAATGAAATTGAATTTCTGAGAAAAATTTAGGGAAAGACTTAAGATTTACACATATAGATAAATAAATTCGCATAATACATTGAAAAATTAAGATACACAATTTTCAGATTTACATAAACTTAATAGAATTCAATGTTATTTTTATTTCTTTAATTCTTTTGTATTCTTTAATTTAATTTTACATGTTATTTTTTATTCATTGTGAAAATTTAGAACATTTTACATAAAAATTTATTCTCATGTATAAAAATATGAATGAAAAAAAATATTTTATAAAAATATGAAAGTCAAATGAAAAAAAAATTAATGAGAAAGCAAAGTCATAAAATTATAAGTTGATTTTATGAGCCTTCCCAACAATATGAAAAAATTAAAATCACAAAATTAAAAAAAGCAATGTAAAGTTTTAAAATTGAATAAGTGACAGTATATGTTGCAAAGAAATTGGTACTGAAATATAAATATTTTTAGGTAATATTTCCCAATGGAATTTATTGTTTCCAATTTTTATGATGTATAAATTTAATCACATGATTTTAATAAAATCAGAACAATAAAAAATATTATAGTCAAGAAAATGCACAACTTAATAACTTATTTTTTAATTATCATACAATTTTGTTGAACATAAAATTGAATAATTTAACATTAAGCAATTAGTCTATTCTCTTTCCTAGAATAGGGAAAAAGAGTTTTTGTTTTTTGTTTTCAGTAACAAAGATTTTTTTTCTTAAAAACAATCAAACATGATTGATTAAGAGAATCCTTAAATAACGCTAAAGTAGTAAAAATTAACAATTAAAATCTATAACAAACTTACATTTATATTTTATTGAACATCTATTTCAAACAGATACAATAAACTTTAATTTTTGATCAAAAGATATACAAAGTTATACCAAAATCTTTCTGTATCAATACAAATTATCTATTTATAGTATAAAAAATTTTCAATAATTTTTAAATTAAAAAGTAGATTATGTAAAAAAAAATACGTTTTGAAAACAATGAAAATTGAAATAATATCCTCATCAAATCAATTAATTCTATGACAAAGATTATTTTTTTATTATTACATCAGATCAACAAATTATAAGTCAGCTCAAAATTCAAGTTACACATCTTCTGGGTTTAAATAAGAATTATGAACAAGTATATCAAGAATGAACAAGTATATGAAGAAAAGTATAGAAAAGAGTAATTAGCTATCACAAGACTCATTTATTGTTAGTAAGTTAATGTGCTTATTGATTTTAATCATTTAGCGATCAGGCTATAAATGTTAAAATTGTTTTGTTGAAGGCAAAAATAACTCCTTCAGATGGAATGTGCAACAAAATTATTGTGCATTATACTCACAATAGCCTCATAGCCTTCGAAGCATAAACCAATTTACATGATGTATAAACATCATGTGATATCAAAAACGTTATATAAAACATTTTACGATTACTTTCAATTGTTAGTTTGTCACTGCTTAATGAATAGTCTAAGGTACATTGGAGCTTACTGTGCCTGAGTAGCAGGACAGTGTGTTCAGAGCAAAAGCTATCAGGTTTGACCCTAACCACTGTTTAATAGGTGTAGTTTTATCTCAGAGAGATCAAAATGATAATGAACACCCTATCCTGTTTCAGAGTAAAACATTTTCAAAGTCTGAGAAAAGTTATAGCACTATAGAAAAGGAATGTGCAGCAATAATCTTTGCTGTTACTTAATTAAAATATTATTTAGATGGTCGGTATAAATTTGTTATCGAAACTGATCACAACCCTTTAGATTGGTTAAAACATCATGCAGGATCTAATCCCAGACTTTTAAGGTGGGTTTTGGTACTTTGAAGCCTAAATTTTGATATTGTTCACAGAAAGGGCAAATTACATTAGAATGCCGATAGTCTCAATAGAATGCTGAATAACCAAACATAATTATTTTCTTTTTTCTCAAACATTAAATTAAAATGTTTTCTTTTAGTGCAAATTTCAATAGTTGTTTCATGCGTATATAATTTCTTGAAAAAAAAATTATAGTATTTTTTATAATAATGATGTGTATCTATTTGTAAATTTAGCTAGTGTTGCAAATTCTGTTGTGTTAAATAATTATTTTGTGTTCTTTTGATATATTTTTACTCTATATTTAATATTATATAATTCCATATAATTTTGTGTATCAGCCAGAGTCTGACTGATCAGGGCTATCTGTAATACTAAATTTTGCTCTTTGTTATTTGTGTGTGTGTTCTTTTTTTCTTTTATTTGCAGGTTGATTTCTGTAGAATGAAAAGAAAAAAAATCCGGGGTAGGAAGAAATAATTTAGTCTGTAATGTCTCATACTCAGCCCTTTCGATTTCCAGAGCATTCAAGGGGGAGTATGGAGATGGTTGGTGCGAGGAGCATGCGGAGAAGCTGCATTTTGTTTTAGGATTGATAATGACTTTTGTATGCTACCGAGGCGCTAGAGTTTTAGCGAACCCAAAAATGACTCCTTTGTAAATTCTTTAGTTCTTTGTTAATTAAATGTTTTTGTTTCAAAATTTGGAGTCTAGTAGTTTGTTTCATAACACTGATTATCATTTAATATTTTGTTTATTTTTCAAAAAAAAGAAATGCCATTTTTGTAGTGAATTATATAGTTTTGTAGTAATAATCTTCTATGCTTAGATGAATTTTAATATATACATGATGTTTTTTTATATGACCATAACAAGTTAAAAAATAAGGAAATAAAATTATGATCAGTCTTACATAGACGATAAAAAAAAAGTATGTAAAAATACTATTCGAATTGTAAATTTAATACAAGTTTTTAATTCTTAAATAATAGAGTTTTTCTATAATATTTAATTTTGATGAATAAAACTGCTAATACACAACTGACATTTATCTTGTCAGCACATAATTATGCTTTTATTCTAGAGTTAATGAAATTAATGTAAAAATTCAAGAGCATCCACTTGTAATCCCATTACAGGAAATTTTACTTAAACTTTATTTTAAAATAGATTTTATTTTAATTCATAATTAATAATTTGATTTTTAATTCACAATTATAAATTAACATAATGGCAATTAATTTGTAATTAATAACCACTTAGCAAAATTGTATAAAAACTATGTGATAACATATTATAAAAATTATATTTTAGACCATTTACCTTGTACAAGAACCATATCTAGCAAAAATGTGCAAAACTAACAAGAATTTATAGGCATACTAAGTATTAAAGTAAGTAAATCAGTGATAAATTTGATACATTTTTCAAATATAACCTAAAAAATGGAAATTTTTTATTATATCTTACTTACAACTAAAATTTTAGACTAAACCGATTGGATGGAAAATCAGATATTAAATGTAATATATGATTAGCAGCACCACAAGCAATGCTATTTATCTATGCAATTAACACTTAATTAACTTAATTTAAAAAGGACTTAATTTTTACATTACAAAATACTATTAAACATTTGCAGTAAAATATTTTAGAAATTATTTTAAGAAAATTCATTGAAAAATGAATTAACTCGATTAAATATTTCATTAATTTAACTACCGCAAGAAATATTACTTTTTGGATCAACTTCCTTAGCAATTTCTAAGGCATCAGAAGTAACAATCTCTTGTGTAGCTGGCGTCACAGCTAAAATAATAGATTCTTCAGGAGCAATTTCTTTTAGGACCATATTTCGAACAATTTGGATACTACTTTGAGAATGACCATCTTCTACATTTTTAATTAGCCCAGGTAAATCCACGACTGTTAGCTTAAGTACTAAAATAGAATAAAATCATAATAGAAGGATTAACAGATAAATAAAGCATAAAATTGAAAAAAATTTATATCATAAATCACTTGTGAAAATTATTTAAAATTTAACTCATTACCAATTTAGAAATTAGATTAGGCACCTTACTGATTATATAAGATATTTCACAGAGCAAATACATGTATTTGATATAAATACATTTTGATTTAAACTTAAAATTAAGAAATAATAGGATGCATGTTTACAGTTAAGAATAATTATATAAAACAAATATCCATGAACAAGATACATTGTTTACCTCGTGGTGAATAAATTTTTAAGCTAATTGGATCCGAAGAAAAACCTGTAAGACCAGGATGTCTCAGAGTCTCATTTTGAATTTCTTCTTTAACTTTTTCAAAATCTGTGAATCTTTCATTGGGCTTATGTGTAAATACTGCATATTCTAGAAAATTTAATCACATACATTAAACACTATTGTAATACACATATATATAAACATATTGAAATTTGATGAGTAAATTAGAATTTGAAGAAATTAGCAGAAACGTTATAAAAAATAAAATATACACTTTAGTTTTAATTAACAAATATATAATACAAGTTTTCACATATATGATATATGCTTTGAATATTACTCATGTATTAAAGTGTTTAAATTTCAAATATTACTCAATAAAAAATGTATTAAATTGTGCAATAAATATTAAAAATTAATTCATTATTAAATTTAAATTAAAAAAAAATAGAATAGAATCATTTCTTTAAATAAAATTGATAAAAAAATATAAAATGTCAAAAAAACACTTCCTAATAAAATCTTAATGCAAAAATGAATTACATCATATTGCATTTTGTTTGAAATATAACATTAGAGTATTTAATAAATCACATACTTGGCAGGATACAAGACTGACATCACTAGTTTTGCATTACAGACAAAACCATAGAAAAGCAAAAAGTGTACAGTAAAAAATTTTGCAATTAGTTTGCTATACTCTGAGCAAAATTAGATGAGTATTAAAAAATTAGATTATTTTATATGGATAAAAATGAGTTAGCAGTGAATTCACAAAAAGATAAAAAATGATCTGCACTTAATTTGAATCACCAAATTTATCGAACTATATATTTTCAAATTAATATGCTTTCATGCATACAAGACTAAATACTTAAAAGTATTGCTTTAGATAGAAGAAATTTAATTATTAGATTAACATATATCAAATATCTTACCATATCTAATACTATTTGACTATCTATAATCAATTTTGCCGACAATTGTTAAATAAACCAAAAGTTTAATTCTGATGAAGTGAATTCTGGGCTATTTCAAATGTCCACAAAGCATAAATCGAATCCAATAATTGTTGAACAGACAGTTGGAGAGCAAAATTATTCACTACCAGTTTGTCTAAGGTAACATATAAGGACATAATACTGAAAAAATATTTCAATACGTAACTTAAAGCGCAAGTTTTTTACTGGAACAAGTTCCATTATTTTATAAGACAAAAAAAAAAATTCATAGTTTAAATTATAAATAATTAAAAATGCATCTTTAAAAGATAATGCAACTTAGAATAATAAATGTATTTTTCTAATACATTTATTATTCTAAGTTGTAAGAATATTATTATATTATTCTAAGAAATAGTAACTTTCCAAAATGTACAGTACAGTATTCAATATAAAACAAAATTTTAAAAAGGGATCTTATTAATATTTTTTAATTCATAGGCAAACAGTTTTCTTTTATAATTTCAATTTTTTAAAATTACTTAAGAATATTTCACATGCATTTTTACAAAATAATCATGTAAAAAGAATAGTTGCATTTACTGTTTTACCAAGAATAATGAATTCTGCAAATAGCAATACGAAATTATAGCTACAAAATGCTCTAAGAGAATCCACAATCAGCATGAAATATATAATTAAGAATGCAAAGAAATTCAATTAAATGTACTAGATTTTAAATTATATATGTAAGAGAATCATAATCATTGATAATTCATATTGAATAAATTTTTCAATGCTTTACAAGTGAAAAATTTTTTCCATCAAAGAATCATAAGTATTCATGAAGCCATAATTTTTATTGATTGCACAATTTTATAATACAATTTCAAACTCAGAGGATGGTATTAAAATGACCATAAACATTGAATTGGTTTGTAAATTATGTACCTTAAAATTAGAAATAAATGTGTGATGGTACACCAATAAATAATACTGTTGATAGATTTTACTATAAATGTTTGACACATATCATTTGATATAAAAAATTTCAAATATTTATGAAACATAATTAAAGATTAAAATTTGAAGATATTTTTAAAAAATTTATTGTAAACAAACTTAATTAAAGAATATTTCAATGAAACAAAATTTGACCAAAACATGTTTTAAAGTTTTTAAAGGCTGAATTTTGAAGTCTATTATTTAAGAAAACATTGATTCTTTTAATAGAAATTTCTCAAGAAAGGTAATTTTATTTTTCATGAAAAAAAAAATTAATAATATTTGTGATATAAATTAGCATTGAATCTATTTGTTATATGAAAATTAACTACCTCAAAAAATTATATATGCTTTCAATTTGAAATGTTCTAACAATTAAAATAACATATTTTTCAATTTTGAAATGTAAATATCAAAATGAATGCAAACAAATAATCTTCAATTTCCTTTTTACATAAGAAAAATTTATTTGGCAATAAAAACAAATATATTCAATCAGAATTGAATTGAGTAAAATAAGAATCATTTGTATCAAGTAGTGATATATTTAAGGATTAAAGGACATAAAATACTTAAAAGATAAATTTCTGAAAATCATCCTTTATTTACAACTTGAAATAATTATAAACAGAACTTGTAATGTTTCACAAAAAGAATTTAAGGAGAAAGGAAAGAGACCCTAAATTAACATATATTCACGAGAAATAATGATCAATTTCAGAACTATTCACGATTTCTCAAATTGTCTCCTATATTTTGCCTATAAATTTAATAAACATATTATAATTATTATAAATAATGTTAATATTCTTTATTAAAACATTACATTAATATTGTGTTTTCGTTCAGTAAATTTTTAGAATTTTATTAAACAAAAATTATTTGACAGCATTTTTTCAAAAATATGAATAAAATATTTAAGTAAAATAAATTACATATTTTAGCATTAAAATAGGTTTCATAATTACCATCAGAGTTAGTAAACATTTGCACAATTGTTGGTCTTCTTGTAACAGTATCTTTTCCTCGTGGTAAAAATTCTCTAGAAATAATTGAATTTTAAAATTTTAAATTTATGAAAATCAACACAACCATAAAACTGCAGGGAATGATTAAAAGATAAAAGTAATTATTAAATGAAAATAAAGACAACATATCTAATTTAAATAAAGCAAAAATCATTTACTTTTCAATAAGTATTTAAAATATTATGATTTGCATCAATAATACATTATTTTTTAAAAACAGAATGTACAGTACTAATTACATCAAAAAATAATGAACAGAATTTTGTCAAAAAAAGAAATATTTATTATATTTTTCCAATTTTCTAATATGAAGAAGAAATTTGAAGATATTAAATTTTGTTCAAAGTGATATATTTTGATTTGCATATATCCTGAATGACTTTTTTATTCTTATAAAATTTTTAGTTTACATTGATTGTTGAACTTCATTTTCCAGATTTTTATTTATTAAAGTCACTAAAAAATCTCACATTTATAAATTTTGAAAAGTATCTAAAAAAGGAGTCAGTTTATCTGATACTATCTCCTACAAACCTCTACAAAATACCAAAAATTAATTAATATATCAATTTATTGAATATATATCAATATATATTAACCTCAATAATTAGAATCCTCCTTTCCAGGGACACAGGTCTTCATGCGTGGCAAACACATGGGTGAAATATTACTCAAGAGGAGTTAATAGCAACAGAGCAGAGAAAGATACTTAAGGGAAGCCCTCACTCTCATATGATACAACCACAATGAGGGAGAAGAGGAAGAAAAAGTAAAAGAGTAAAGGAGAGAGGAAAAGAAAGAGGACAGATCACCACTAGGGTACCTCGGGATTGTGACACCTGTGTTTACTTAAAGAAGATAAGCCCCCTGAGAGGGGATACTATCCTTAATCACTGGATCTTTGGATACACTCTCTATATATCCATAGATGTGCCTGGTGAACCAGTCATCAAGCAGTTCACTATGAGCTGCTACCAGCTGGCCACATGGCTACAACCCTGTACTTGCCACAACAGAAACTTCAGCATCATAAGGAATCAGTGTTAGTAAATCACAAAAATGTACTCTCCTTGGGATGATACCATACAGAAGACAGTCAGAAACACCATACACACTTGATTGATAGATTTTGTGCCACCCTCCTTACTCACTTAAACTTGCATCATCACTGATTACTAACTCTTCCATTTTCCAGCCAACCATTTTCGTTGAAAACTCTAACTGAGGAAACAAATTTTTGCCAATCACTTACTGACTTTTTTTGTGTCAAAAACCATTGAGTTTTACTGCAAAGAGGATTGCACAGTGGAGCTTTATAGTATTAAGTCCTGTATGCCGATGAGGTAACTAAAGGCTAAATTTTCTATGCTTAATTTTTTGGTCACTAAAATTATCAAGAACTTAATTAGTTACATAGTATTTTCAATATCAAACATGAAATAAGTAACCACAAGAGATAATATGTTGCTTGGTGAGGGACATACAATGACATACATAAGGAAAGAAAAAATATAGCAGTCATTGGATTACTGTAGAAAGAAAGCAATTTGACAAAAAAATTATTATTAGCTTCTAAATTAAATGAAAGCCATTATGAGAAGTGACATATTTTGTAAGCTGTTTGAAAACTACCAATATGCAAAAATGCATAATGAAATGATAATATCTAAAACCAGTAAAATGGAAAGTGAAATACATTATGATCCATTGATGACAGCAATAAAAAATGATAGTGAACATGCTTCAAGTAAGTCAATGGATAACCATCAACCAACTGAATGTACACATAAATCAGAGAGTACCAAAGTATCTAAATAATGACAGTTAGGTAAATATTGCTGAGTATAGACCCTGCAGTAGATACTTCATATGCATCCATGTAACTGCAAAGAATTTGAAATAAAGGCTGTACTTTGCAATCTAGTATTTGTAGCTGCATGCTTAATGAGTGATGATAGTTAATTGGTTCTAACCAATGAATTCAATCTGCATTTTATGATCTATATTGCCGTTAAATATTGGCCCATTTAACAGAAATATTTTAAAGTAAATACCTTATAACAATTGCTATAAAGGTTGAAGAGTTCATGGAAGGAATATTATAATTTAAATGTTCCCACAATGTTCTCTGTACAATGATTATTATAGAAGGTTTGCTGGGTCAACATCAGTTGTTATGGAAATAGACCATTTCTACATGTGAATTGTTTTTCTTAGCAAGGATACAAGAAAATTTAACATAACAAACAGTTCATAGTGCAACTGAATGGTTTGAGAAGTACCATTAGATAAATTTATCATGCTCCTGTACTCACCAAACCCAAGAACATGAACCTAATAGAGAATTTACGAGACTACTTTCAGTGAGTAGTTTGTACTCAATTTGCCTAGGCATTGGAATTAGCTAGGCATAACATCTTAGAAAATACCTTAAAAAATCTAACTGATTCCCTTTTTACAAGTCTTGTAGCAGTTTTTTAAACAAGTGGTTATTCTAATTTTTGACAAGCTGTCAAATCAATTTCGCAGGATTGTTTTAATTAATATATAAACTCACCAAGAAAAATTTAGGATTTTTAGAAAATTCATTTAAATAATCTTTAAAATATTCAGACAAAAAAGAAGACCTATCACTAGATTGTAAATCAATAATATAAATAAAATAAAAAATAATTCAAGCAAAATTTCAAAAAAATATAACAATGAACCAAAAGAAAATCAACAAAGTTAAATTTACCAAAGAATAAGCAAATAATGATCTATAAAACATGCACAACTCTAACAATACATTATACGATAAATGTAAGAAAGTATCACTCATAATTTTGCATGTCAAAATTTATAGTTGCAAATTCCATTGTTTCAGAACTTTAAAAAATAGATTCGTAAAAGCAAATTTTTTCATCAAATAAAACCACATCTTTGGGACTCAAATCCTGCTAAACTATTGAAAATCACTAACACCAAAATAAAAAAAATAATAAAAAATACTGAAATTTTAAAATATTTACAATTTTTTATTATATTGAAAAAAAGTGAATAAAAAATTATATTGAATATAATTTAAGATATAAACAATATAATATAAAATTTATAATATATAATCAATAATATCAATAATTATATATTAATCAATAAATATAAAATTTATTTTAGCATAGATGATTAATTTAATAACGTTATTGATAAATTACATAATTTTTTAAATAAGTTCATTTAATTTAATGAACCGACATTAAGGTAAAAAAATTATATGCAGTTTCCAAACTTTTAATTCAAATATGAAACTAATTTACAAGCAATATCAAAAATTTGAAATAATTATTCCAATATTAATTTATGACTCCAGTTGGAAAAATGTCAGTTTAAAAACCTGTCTCAGTTAATCTTTTTCTGATTTTCATATCTTAAACAAGTATAAAAAATTTCTATAAGTGAATATATTAATCAGATTACATAGTAAAAGTAAAACAGAAATAATAAAAAATAAGAATGTCATTAAGAAAATGTAGGTTCAACGAAAATCAATGATAATAACAAAAATTATGAAAAAATGATGCAACCATTTAGCAAATTTTCTTATTATAAAAAATAAATATTTAATCTTAGATGAAAACTTAACAGTTAATAGATATGTAATTTCAAAAACTGTAGAAATTAAATTTTGAATAGATTAATTATGAAAATTAAAATATTAATGTTGCAGTCAATACAATCATAGTATCTAACTACATATTTACATTTCTTCAGTTAAACTTAAAAAATTTATATTCATTCAAAAATAAAGTGGGTTAACATTTCTTTAAAGAAAGTGAAATACTTAAGCAACTTTACATTTATCGCCTTTTGTAGCATAAAGTGACAAGCGAATGAAAAATCTTGACTAATTTTATAGTTTCAAAAACAATATAATTCATAGGAATTTTATATTTTAATAGGTTACATGAATGGCACATTAAAAAATTTGTAGGAAAAAAATTTAAGAAAATCCACTAATAGTGCTAATATAATACTTTTTTATTACAAATTTTATTTATTTTAAGCTTATATATTTATTTTTTCAATTTCATACAATATATTTGTATAAATGGTCTATTTAGACATATATTAAGGTAAGAATTAAATGTAATTATTCTTTTGCCATTGTAATGATTATATTTCTTCAGTTAATACATAAAATGTTATTTTGCATTGTATATTTCAGCTAAATTAAAAAATATATATATTAACCTTCCAACAAAGCTTTCAAGAACACTGCTCTTCCCAGCACTCTGACTCCCAACAACTACAATCTGAGGCAAAGCAACATTTAGAAAGTGACCACTAGCTTTCAGCTTTAATTGAAGTTTATTTACGACATCAATGAGATCTACTTCTTTATTTCTTTCACCTGAAATAAATTTCATATTTAATCATCAATAAATAATTATCGAATGATAAGCATTTCACAGCAATGAAAAGTTGCAAACTATACAGTAATAAAATAAATGCCCTATATCTACAAAATTAGTATTGGTATATACTGGTATTAATGCAATAAACAATAGTTTATTGCATTAATAAAAATATTTATAATAATTTATATTAATAACTGGAACTAAAAAAAATGGAAAATATTTTTATAATTAGACATCATGCAATTAAAAACAAAATAATATATTTGAATATGATTCCATTTTTAGCTATCCCTAGCATTGTTTCTTTTGTCTGTGTAAGGTTTTTAAAATAAGGTAAACAAAATTTTAATTTCTAGAAAAATACATTCTAGACTGCCTATTTCAAGAACAGCTTAAATATATGCCCTGAAGCCAAAAATGTTGTAGTATTTGTTAATTTGTTACTTTTTTTGAAAAGTTAAGGATATTTTAAACTAATATTTGGTAAATATAATTCAAATTCATTGAGTTAAAGTAGCTTACAAATTAAAGAAAATATGAAATTTCTTTTATCATGCAAAAGAAATATTTCCATTAACTAATTTGATGACACTTTGTTTCTCATATAATTCAATATCTAACAGCTTTGCAGTAAAGATTATAGTTTTACCTCCTTGAAACAGAATATCTCAAATAAGCACTATGTTATGGCTTTTTTTATTCCTTTCGTGTTTTCGAAAACAAAGTTCAATGACTAAATTCTAACACACATGAAATGATTGAAATAACTTTAATAATTTGATCTTCAATAAGATGTTTTTAACATAAGAAATAAAATTTATTTTTGTGATAAATTAATAAATTTATGACGAGCACTTTTAACATGTTAAATTTAATGTAAAATTAATACTGTCAAACTAGATAAAGTATTCATTTCTGGTTAGTGAATTTATACTTAAAAAAATTAATGTGAATATTTACTACTTTAATTAAAACTGTTTAAAAATATTTGAATAATCAGAACAAAATCAGCACAATATTTTTTATTTTATAACCATCAAAAGAAGAAGTTAAATAGTTATTGTACTAAAGTACCTTTTAAAAAAATCTTTCTCTAAATTTACCGCTTATAATAAATTTGCATGTCAAAACAGTTATAATTTTTTTAAGGGAAAATTATTTAATGCAGGACTAATTTGAATATGTAAAAAAATGTGATATTGACAAGTTCTATATTAAATATTCAATTATTAGAATACTATTGTAAACAATAGCGTTAAGATTTCCTTGTTTTTATATTTTTGCCATTTTTCTATTTTTGAAAAACAAATATTCATATGAGACACATTTATTTTAATATTTGTGCAAAACAATTTAAAAAATACTAAAAGATATATAATAACAACACGGGTTCTTGTATGGCATTAATATGAAAAATTTGTTCTTAAAATTGTTCACCAAAATTTCATCTGTTGTCTGTAGTTTACTATATACTATGAAATCTATTGTTAGCAATTAAGTTAGCATTTTATTTTTTTAAATTATAAAACATATACAATGTCTAAATTCTTCAATTTATATGTATTACAGCAACAAAATCGTTTCTTTTAATGATTTTGAAAATTATTTGATGATTTTAAAAATATAGTTTTGATATTGAAAAGTATCTGCAATGATTACCAATTAAGAAATTAACTCATTGTTTCAGCTATTTTAAATCATTACATTTTTAACTATCTAGGAAATTAAAAAAACTTTGGTTTTAATAAAAAGAAATGATTGAAATAATTGTGCATATATATTAATTTTTTTTTACATTTATATCTAAAAATATATAAAAAATTTATGTATATATAACAAAATGGTATTTAAAAATTATAATATGATATTCATTGTGAAAGCAATCTTATATATTTTTTAATTATTTAAGATTTTAAATGCAAAATCTACTTAAAAATTAAATTTCCTGATATCAGTTTACAAAATAATTAAATTCATATTCAATGTAATAAAAAATTATAAAAGGAACTTGAAGAAATTTTCAAGCAGAACATTCACAAAGCAAATTGCGAGCACATGTTGGTTTCTTCAACTGACAGCAATTGATGGTCTTCCCCATGTAAGTCATTAGAATGTAATTACTGTATGGGGTACAGGGTACAGAGGAAATAAATATCATGAAGAATTAGAGGCTTTTGTATTCTGGACAATTGCTAAAAGGGAAAAACTGCATTGCTGTGAAAGCCAAAACTTTGTTGCAACCGCCAAGAAAAAATGAAGCACTTTCTTCACAGAAAACTAGACGGTTAAAGAGTTAACAAAAAGATTATTCTCAAGTAAATTACAAGTTATAACAGGACTCTTAGAATGAGAAAGAAGATTTACTTGTAAAGTTGGATATGCTCTTACCACAACACTATTCTTTCTTCCTCTTGAGAAGTTATAATTTTTTAATCAAGACCAAACTTAAGGATTACCAAAAACTTTGGTATAATGGTATTGTTGTTAGGAAGAATCACTCTTGGATTTTAAATACTATTGGACAGTAAATACCTTTAGCAAATTCTTATGGAACAGGTGTGACAATTTTTGTTTAATATCTTTAGTGTAGGAATGGACCAGTGAATAAATAAATAATGTCTCCTAATTTGAATTAAAATTAATGAATATTGACAATGGAAATAATTCTTAATTTAGTTTTGATATTTCCACTGGACAGCAAAAAAATGTATAACTGATTGGCTCAGCTAAAGGACAAAATATGAAAAAAATAAATGCATAGAACAAGTTTTGTACAATTTTGACTATTCCTTCTTTGTGCTACCTCTTAAATATCTAACAATTTACATTTTTGAAGAAAATGAAAAAAGATTATCCATATTTAGCTCAAATTGCAATGTAAGTAGTATGATCTCAAAAATTTTAATTATCAGCAATTTCTATTATAATAGTGGTATAAATTTCATAAGGTTTAGATTATTCTTTCTTGGTATTGTGATTTTGATGATTGTGAATGTTGAAAAAAATTTGTACTCAGAAAGTATGCACATAAAAATAAAACAAATGCTTTCAACTTGAAAAAGAATAGTTTATTTAACATATTTGCTACCAAAAACTGATATATCCATCCTCAAAAGCTGAATGTATAGGTCTGCATGTTTAAAAATGCCCATAATAAACGAAACAAAAAATTTAACAACCACATATTAAAATATAAAAATAATGCTTCACTAAGATGTTTAAAAAATTCTTCATTCAATCTCCATAATGGCCACACTAAAAATAAAACATATAACTTATCATAGTGGATCGTCCTTCCAGAGTATCATCATCAGCATGTGAAGTAGCATCATGCTGAGGTACCAGGGCATCAATTAAGTTAAATTTAGATTAATTTTGTGATAATTTTTAAAGGCTTCAAATTTAGCAGTCAATATTAACACAAGAGAATCATATAATATAAAGAATATTATATGATTCTCTTGAAAGAAAATAAATCATAATAAGCAAGAAAATATAAATTCTAATTTTCTTATTTTACAACTTTCTTACATATATATTATTAAACTTAATGAGAATAATTTCTGACTCATAAAAACAAAAGTGTTAGAAACTTTAAAAATTTTTAAGATTTCATATGATTTAAAATAATATAAACTTATCTTTCAAAAAAATTATTTAAAATTGAAAGGTTTTGAAAAGAAAAATACAACCTTGTAAATATCAAAAAATGAAATGAGAAAATCCTTTTTTTTTTCCCCACAAAATTTAACTATTAAAACACAAAGAAATTTTCTCTTATTTCATAATAAATAATTATTATTAAGGATACATTAATTTTCTGTAACAACCTGATAAATTATAATTACAGACCTTTCCGTTAATCTGACAATATTCTTATACCCACAAATAAAAACAGAATACAGTACACCTCAATTAATACGAGCAAATACTGTTAATAATTAATAAAACAATAAAATTTTTACAGTTAAAATGTTTATTCTCCAAGATTCAATCTAGGGTGAATTGAAACTAGTTGAATGGTTTGGAAAATAACTAATATTAGGATGTTAGTATTATTTTAACTGTAACAAAAACTAAATTTCCAGTTTAAATTTTTATTACAGTATTTGCAATTATTTAAAGTATAACTACTATTGAATTGTACTCCATTTAAAGTCACTTATGCCATGATATAATTAAATTAATATAACATTCTGCACAAAAACACTACTCTAATAAAGAAGAAAATATGGTTTCTCCTTTTAAAATTACTATCTATGCTCTACTGTTGGCAATAGATAAAAAATATTTATGGTAACTCTGATCATTCTTTTTCCCTACCTTCCTACTTAATTTTATTTAAATATAAATATTTGCTCCTTTTGATGTTTGAAAAAGTAATTTCAGACAAATATTTTGGTGAACGTCTTTTCTTCATCCCAAACTTCAGAGATAAATTAGAATGAAAGAGAAAAATATAATATTTAATAACTGTAAAAACTAAAGAGTTTTTAGGTATTATACATCTCATTCAATATAGTTTCAGCTCATCTAAACATAAAACTTTATTTTGAGATGAAATTAGTTATCTAGTAATGAACATATTTTTATATATAACACTGGAGAGCTCAATGCTTTCACACTTAAATTGAAACTTCAATTAAAGAGACTTTTTAATTCTTTACATATTTGATCATTTTAGTATACCTTACACAAAAATATCTAATGTAAATCTTGCTCCTACTCTATTGTTTGTATTGCATTATTTTAATAATAATCCATTCAGTTTTTAAATTGATTAAAAATTAAAATGTCTTGCACAATACATATACCAATATGTGTCAACTTGTGAAACAGTTTTTTACACTCAAAACTTATAAGTCATCATTATATTTTTGTTAATTTTACAATGCTATAAATAAAAAAAATACATAATGTACATATTAAGCTTGTTTCAACTGGATTAATTTAGATTGCCTACCCAGTTCATAACTAAACAATGTCCCTGAATCTAAGTACATAATTTTCTTTGGTGAAATTTAAGCTAAATAAGCATGTGATAAATCAAATATAAAGTATAATATTATGGAATTAGATGTAAAATAATTTAAATAGAACACAATAAAACTAGCTATTTTAATTATAAATAGGATAAGAGAAGCCTAAGTCAATAGGATATTCCAGGCAAAAAAAGAAAACCTAAAACACTTTTCACACAATTTACACAAATATAAAAAATTCTTAGTTAAAAATTTTGAAGTTGCATTCTTTCAAACTAAAATTGTTGCAAAAATACTGTAGCAAAATATTACATAAATAGCATTTAAAAGTGATAAAGGTTTATACCAAATATAGCAGAAAGGTAAGCAATTTATAAATAAATAGTATTTGCTTAGTTTTGAATCGGTTAGAAAATCGCCAGTGGGATTTATTTCTTAAGTTCCGATTTTTATGGCAAAACAACATTATTAGAATTGATTGTCCACTTATTCTTCAGCTTTCTCTCAATGTTACTGTTTTTTGTTATAATTTGTAGATTTTAAATTACTGCCTGCGTTCTCCAAGCTATAAGTCATGCTTATAGCAACTTTCAATTTATCAATTTATAATTCTTTTTATTCCAAAATGGCAGAAATAAATTTTTTATTTTGGGTAATAGAAAAGTAAGTTTTAAAGGCTGCACATCACAAGCAAGATACAACAATAGTTTTCGGTTAAAATAATATTGTATAAATATTTAAAAAAAAAGATATTTCAGTTTTTTATTATCAATACATGGTCTACACAATAAATATTTTTCTGAGGTAAAATTGCTACCGAATCCTCATAGGCATCGATGACGTTTTCCATACTATCATTGTCGGACACCGGTATGTAGTCGAAACATTGTAATCTGATCTGACATATCAGACTTTTTAAGTCAATGACAATTTGCCTATATTTTGTACATCCTTAATAAATAATTCTTAAATAAATAATTCAATTTCCTATTTGAATAAATTATATTTTATTAGTTCAAGGTTGAATTTATAAAGCCTGCTTGGAATTCAGTCATTCAATGGGACTTTTCTCATTTCAAGAATTAAAGATATTGTTCTTTTCATCTTTCCAGATACTTTAATTTGTTAGCGGGCCGGACCTACGAGTTAAATTAGAAATCCAATACGTTAAAATGTACTAGGTTTAAAAGACATTTATCTACTATGAGGCAAAAATAATCACGGAAAAAAATGAAATGAATGTCGATTGAAAAATAAACTAAGGTCGGTAGGAAACGAGAGTTAATTCGTCGATAAATGACGCCAGTGAAGTGTCATCAGAAAATGTTCCAAAATAGGCGTTCCGAGCTACAATTTAAGTATTCAAGAAATCAATTACGTTAAGAAAGAAAATTGTATTCTTTCATAAAGAGTATTTTAGTTAAGGTCCACAAGGACGTGATTATGAACATTTTCGGCTTATAAATTAGCAAAATCAATGACAGAAACAGATTTTATATAAATATATATATATATATATATATATATATATATATATATATATATATATATATATATATATATATATATATATATATATATATATACACCTTCACACACTGGATCTTGATAGAAGATCTGAATTTCTTATAAATATAGTAAAACTCTTATATTTCTGTATATAGGCTAAGTAAATAATTAGATACACCTGGAAATACACTTGTGTAAAATATTGTAAGTAAATCTTTTTCCTCTCATATGGAGGAAGTTTTATTTTACCGGATTTATCAGCACATTGTTAATTATTCTAGGTCATCTCTATCATTTCAATTTGCCTGAGTGAGAAATATGCTAAATACGCAGCTACTACAATAATAAGGAACAGATTTTATTCCATTGTAGCATATATATATAAATCAAAGAAACAGAGTTCTTATTTATAGAAAATAATTTAATTTTCAAAGTAGGGCACTTGATCGTGGGTAACCGGACTAATAAAATATTTTCAAAATTCATCTTCTAAGTGGATATATTCGGTTAAAAAGATCGAATTTTATGAAAAATGGAGATAAGCAACAGCCTTCCTTGCCGATAGAAATTTCAGAAATCATCAAACAGCAAACTTCTTTTTATTAGTCCATCAATCCACAATTGCTGGCATTAGATAAAAATATTTGTTTAATTGGATTTACACTTCTTTCAACATTCCAGCAATTAATTTTTCTGAAAAAAAAAAATAACGATATGCCCTATTATTTTTTGATCTTTGTAAAAGTACTGTTTTCCTTTTCTGCAAGGATGTGGTTTTGCCTTATTCTTACGTCATGGGTTAAAAATGAATAGAAACGTGGTTGAAAAGAATACAGGCTTCAATGTTTAATAACTTCGCAACTAAATGCAATTTAACAAATGGAATAAAGAGCATAATTTTATCAGGGCATAATCTTGACTTCATTTCATGATGCAAAACATTGTTTTAAGATACTACTAATCATATTATTTTATTATTATATGCTTTTATGAGTTAAACTATAGAATATTATGTTTTGAAGTTTAAACAGAAATTAAGTCTAGAGGTTTTCCCTTTAATTCTTTGGATTTTTCTTATTTCGGGTTGCCGTGTACTCAAAATACCTAATTTAAGTTCTGGTTCCATTGCATTATTTGACTTTTCAAATCATAACTAAGCCAGAATCTTTGAAATCAATGTGCACACATTTTCTCCTTGTAAAATCAAAAATTAAATAAGCATAAGTACATTAGGTGTAAATTATAAATTAATTTAACCATATTTTTGCATCTTGATTGAAACAGAACGCAGAGAAGCAGGGTACATTCATCTAACATTGAATATAATATTTTATTTGTTTTATTTAATGGGAAAAAAAACAAATTTTATATTTTGTTTAATAATTCTCTTGTAAGACTAGGCTGGTTGTTTGGGTTTCATGACACGAGGTCCAAAATATAGACAGGCTACCGAAAAATTTAGATTTTAAGAAAAAAATCTTTTCTTTTCAAAATCCAAACGTTGAGATTTCAATAAAAGTATGAAAAATGTTTTATGTATTAAAATTTTAAAACTAAACTGCACATAAATATAAAAATAATATTAATAAAATTGTATAAGAGCTTAAATTTATGTTAGTAAATAAAATCATGACATGGAATTAAAATGTGATGAACAAGATATCGCTCACCACACGTTTTGCAACATGAGTTCAAATCATTCTAAAACAATTGATTTTGGGTGAAACGTATACGCCTGATAGGATGTTGAATGAAATAAACATCATATAAAATTGATAATGGTTCAAGTATGAGAAAATGGTTAGTAATTTATTAGCCACATGTATGTTCTATGATTCCTGCTAAAAAGAATAAATAAGAGTTTTTATACATTATCTCATATCAATAAGCGGAGCAGATGGCATAATAGGTGTTTATGAAACTTTACAAGCAGCATCAACCTTTTCATTTCTATCAAGAGATATTTAAGTTATTCTCAACAAAATATTCGTGTTTCTTGACAAACAGAATATCTAAAGTTCTGAAAGTTCTTGACACAAAGTAGCATTCAAAACTTCCTTTCGATATGTGATACTCAAAGCTTCCAAAATGCTCATGATGATAGTCATTTGTGCATTCTTCACGTTTAAGAGCGTAACAAACAACCATAGCTTCAGAAATAAAGATAAAGTAGGACAAATGAAGCTTATAACTAAAAGCAATTTTGTTAATGAAAGCTTTACAGCTAAAGTATCTTGCTCTTTTAGAATCATCTGTGAATAGTGGGATAAGAACTTCCCTCGTTTTCCAAAGAATGGTTAAAGAACACAGGGTAAAATAAAGAATTATTAAGCGTACACTTAATCTGCGCCAAAAGAATTGTAAATGTCTAAATTTAAAATAGTTAGGAAAACATGTATAATTATTTAGATTTGTCAGAAAAATGTACTCATTAATACGATTCATTCTAACAACGATAGCACGAACAGAACTCTTGAAAACACTGATGTTGTGAGCGTTTTCCTATACTGAGCAAAGAAATTAATAAGCGGAATCGTGTTGGATTACGTCAAAGCTAATGAGCGAATTGGTTGGCTGACTCAATCGGAACATCAAGTAGGTCAGAAAATCACGTGTACAATTTAGAGTGGCTGAGAAAAGGAGTGGAAAGCTTGATGATTGAGCATCATATAAATCGCGGAATGAGTATAGTAAAGCGCAACGGATGATGAGGGTCCGAAGCAATCACAACATTGTAATTGAGAGACTGATGCATTCGGCTTATGCGTATAGGTCTTGTGACACACAAGAATTGGTCAATCATGTGTATCATTTAAATCTAGTGACACAAAACCGAAGGAACGAAATTATATTTATTGTATTTATATTCACATTAAATTGGCGAAATGTCAGTAGATTGAAGAGCGTTCTTACCTTCATATAATAACTGTTCATGGGTTCAGTACCCATCTCAGGCTTAGGAATTTGTAGTCGTTCGGAATTCATTATAAGTTCCGGTCTAGCTTTTATGTGCAAAAAAAAGTGTTCGTTAAGCGATAAACGAATCACATTAAATTATAATGCTCACAATAATAATGTATTTTTAATTCAAGAAGTGCAACATAAACACACTGGAAATTACTTTTCAGTTTATTCAGAAATAATTGCTTCTCTAAAAATATTAGTTTATTGTACATGCATATATTAACTTAAACATATTTGAAAACAACTTCTTCTTACAAATTTTAAGCTATATGATGCTACAGAAGTTCCACAAAATATAGCCCTTATACAGCTTAAAATTGGTTTATATAGTAATTATATTTATACTTCATCAATCATTAACTTTAATATAAGCACATGAACCAGATTGTTTTTTCTTCAATTATATATACTTTTGAAAACAACTGAAATAAAATATCTATATAATTTTTTTTTTAAGGGGGGGGATGGGTAACGGCTTATTCTATCAATACTATGCAGCTAACGATAAGTTTCCCAATATGTATATGTACTCTTACAATAACTAAGTACTAATCGTTTTCTGAGCTGAAAAACCGAACAATCTTATTCAATGATTATCTTTAGTTCATGGGTTCGATTCTCATTTGAAACTTATATGTTTATTGGATTCAGAATTCCTTTTTAATTGTAAATCGGGTTGAGTTAGCCCTAGTTTAAAAAAAAAAAATACCTCCACTAGGGATAAAAACCAAAATTTTTATTCAACAGCGAATGGTGATGAACCTATGAATTTTTTTTTGAGACCGTGTGATGGATACCCCAACGGTGGAAAGTATTTGTAAACCATTTTAGGGTATTTCCCCGAATATTGCCAGAAACATTTTCATAGATAGTGGACCATATTCACATATCGAAAGGGAGGAAACCCGGAAAACTCCAAGCATCCCTCATAGACAGAGTACATGCTGAAAGCAGAAACGCGACATCCATTTAAAGTTGTTCAACAGCGACTAGGATGAAATTCCGGAACTTGTGCTCCAAAGACCAATATCTCACCACTAGGCCACGATCTTCCTCTTCAAAAAGGTTGTTCAATCCTTAGGCTACATTAATCCCTATCGCTGAAATCTCACATCAGGTGGTATACAGCATTTAAACACCCTCTGCTGATAGTTTTTAGAAAAAAATTTCCATTTACACCGAGAGGCATTCATGTGTCACTATAAAACTTTCATGGAGCACACCTGAACAAACGTGTTCGGAAACACAAAAGTAAACATTCATTTCCGGTTGTCCATTAGTAGCTGAAATCGAATACAGAATCTTCCACCCTGAAGCAAGGATCCTCCTCTTAGTTAGTCTATCTGAATCCTTAAGAATATTATACATTTTTACATCATAGTAAACAGCTTAATAGCTGGATGTTATTGGCTGGAAAAATTTACTCATAAACCGTTGGGTTATGTTCATGAGTTGCAAGAGGAGAAATATCCGGAAAACTCCCATATGCCAACCAAGGTAGATGGATTACAGAAACATAATGCCTACCTCACTTTAATAAGGACAGAGGAGGTATTCTTCGAAAAACCTTGTTTTACTTGACTACAGAGAGCCTTTTGATTAACCTATTTTTTCACAAAGAAACCAGAAATGAAAATTTGTTTAGATGTTCTCTTTAATTTTAAACAAGAGCTGTGTGTGTGTCAAATATTTTTTTGACGAATTCATTTTTCTATTTGCAAGACAATTAAGATCAAATTCGCAAAATAACCGTTTTTCGATAAAGGAGCTTCAAAAAGATATATTTTAGATAAGATATCTGCTGACGAGTGAATAAAAAATAAACAGATAAAATTATGAATGATATTTTCGGCAGCAGAGTACTCGGGTTTTTCCATCAGATTTTCCAATAGAGGATAAAATTAGGTTAATAAGATTTTTGTGCAAAAAAATTTTTATTTTAAGAAAATTTAAGTTTTGTAAACAAACCTAGTTTCAATTTTTACAAAAATTAAAATATTGAATCAATAAAATATAAAAGTGTTAATTATTTACTTTATTTTAAAGTATAGATATCAGTTTCAATAACCTGATTTAATTGCAAGTCTGTACTTTTCTTTCTTTATTTGCATTTCAATGTTTTGAAAAGACTGCGGGCAAGAATGCTCTGCAACAGGCTGCAAATAATAACCTAGCATGTTTCAAAAATAGAAATTTGAATTTGTCATATTAGACGACCATCTACCCATATCTTCAGGATTTCCATTCCGTTTTCGAACTGAGAATTATAATTGCGAATTAGCAGCAAATAGAGTAATTATCATATTTGTTTAAGTTAAATGTGAGTTTTATTGTGTGTGAGTTCAATATAACTTTGAATACTAGAATCGATACTTTTTTTTACCTTCGATCGCTATTGTATTTGCTAGATAATCGATGAATTTTTATAATTAGCGTTTGATGTCAACAGATCAATTCTATTTTTCATACAAGACATTTGAATATCATACAACGTTACAAGCTTTCGTTCATATTTTAATTCCCTCTCCAAAATGATAAATAAGCATTGGTATGATTGACTATAAGATCTGGAATTTAAAGATTGCATGAAAAATACTTCAAAACTTTTAACTACAGTATTTTTAAAATATAAGTACATAATTAACATTTAATTGTCCTTTATTAAATTTGTTGGAATAATAATCACAGCTAATGGAATGCACATCTTACTTTACGAAATAGTACATTTATAATCTTTTTTTCATGTGAATAAACCTTGGAAAAAAGATACGAATGTACAATTTTTTATACTTCTGTTAATATTCTATTAATATAACCAGTGGGTGCATCTAAAAATCAAACTTTTTGAATGTTACAACTGAAATTATTTTGAAAATGTGAAAGTTATGATTCATTAATAAATTTGATTATTATAACTTATTTTGAATATTCTAAAACACCTTCTTCCAATGAAACAAAAATAAATTTCTCGTTCATGTAGATATCAAAGCGATATTTATATAAGAGCCTACAATCAAAAAATGTTTTATTTATTGTGTTGAATACTAAAGATGATTTAATAGATATTAATCAAAATGTATGGATTGGAGACTGGTCGATTCTTTAACATTAGATATATATTTTAATATTGAGAAACAAAATAAAATAAATAATATTATTTGAAATATGAGTCTGAAAAATACAATCAAATTTAAATATATTTTGCTTATTCATATTCTTCCGGAGATGTGTACAAATTCATTAATTTTATTTTAAAATTTTTCACTTACATTCTTAATAACAGGTATATTTAAATTTCTCAATAAAAATACATACTTGTCAACCTTGGAGGAAAAAATATCCGTAGATTTTATTGATTTTGAAGGAAATAAATCAGGTGACACTTTTAGCGACATTTTTACTTGAAACAAAATGTTTAAAAAAGAGAGTTTTACCGTTTAGATTATACATTCTAAGGATGATTTATGTTAAACATATTTTGCGTTAATATTAAATAAAATAATCATCAACTTCATAAAGCAACTACATGAAAGATAAAAGAATATACTATACATTTAAAAAATAAACATCAATGTCCCAAGATTTATTTTATATGGCAACTTTTACTACACTAGTGCACTTCATAAATATTAAACGTATGAAATTAGATAAAAAACATAAAATATATTACTAAATAAATCTGATTCAGTGACAATTATTTTTGATGGAAATAGTGTTTCCTGATTGAATTACTAATAAATAGTAATATTCCTCTTAATTGAACTGGTATAAACAGGCAACTGGTGTCTGTTCTGAATGTTAATTATATGACTGCCAACTCGTGGGAGTCTCAACAACCTAGTGGTTACAGCGTCATCTTCCCACGGGGGACTCAAAACTCAACTCAGAGAAACATATTTGAATAATAATAATATATATCATTACATTATTGTGCGTCATCAGTTGACTATTTAAGCTCTTAAAACAACTCAACAGACTTTTTTCCTGCAAAATTTCGGCTGGTTTTAAGTTTTTCACTGAAATTGCCAAAAATTAGTAGATTCACATACATTATTTGGAAATCAGGAGTTTCCCGATAAAATCAGTAGAGTTGGAAGCTATGAAAATTAATGCAAATTATATGAAGAGTGACATATATTTGACTATTTTAGTATCATACAATTTTTCAGGCATTTATTTGAAAATGTATTTATATCGTACCCCAATAGAATATATAACTTACGACATGCAATTCAAAATAGAATTGGTACACAAAATGAAGCAATGTAGATTTCCATTTAATTAAAACAAACAATTTTCAGAATTCTCTCAAAAATTTTGCACATTTGTTAACTTAAAATTTATTTATCTTGATACTGCAACATTGTTCATTTATAATAATTATATGAAAATAATATTCATTGTTATTCGATATAATGCAATTTTATCATTTTCATATAACAATTTTTTTTCTTTTCCTTGACATATTTGATGTTATCTATTTCAAATTGAAAACATTCACTCAATAATTTTCCTAAATTTGAAATCACTAATCAAATATGATTATGATTAATGCATGACACTTTTTATGCATAATTTATCCATTGCTCAGACAAATTTTTTATATGCTCAGACAAATATATTTACTTATATTACACAAATTATTATGAAATATAGCTTATTTACGCATTTACGTCTCAACAGATAATGTTCTGCTAGCTACTGTTACGCATTCAATTACAAAAGGAAATACAATTTTATAAATCTAAGCCATGGTCAAATGACGAAGGCAATATCTGATCTGGAACATTGTCTTTAAACTACCAGGCATAAAGAAACAAATGCCGATACAATCAACGCAACAATATTTGACTAGCCCAAATTCGAGAACCTTTATCACGAGGCCAAAAGAATGACGATTTATAAGTTTTGAATCATACAGACTTTGAAAGTTTTTAATCATATTAAATACAGAGAAACTTTTGGACGGCTATAGCTGTGATTAATTTGCGTTTTTAAAATCAGTAGACTTTCAACTAGGCTTGAAAGATTTCTTAAATGAACAATTGAGGCTCACAATTTGATGCCAAATACTTCTTAGGAAGCTTACAACTTCGTCAAACATCTAATCATTAATTATATAACAATAAATTAACAAAAATATTAATAAGATTTGTATAAATTAACAAAAACGAAATGGGGAAGAAAAAAGCAGTTTATGACTTTAAAAATATTAAAAAAAATTGCAAATAAATTAAAATATAAATATAATAAATAAACTAAATAAAAATATGGAAAAATATATAAGAAAAATATATAATAACAAATTTATAAAAATATATAAGATTTGTATAAATTAAGAAAACAAAATTGAGAAAAAATAACAGTTTTCGATGTTAAAAATATAAAAATTGTACAAATAAATTAAAAAATATAATAAATAAACTAAATAAAAAGATAGATATAATTAATAAATAAAGTTAATAAAATTGTAAAAAAAAAAAAAAAAAAAAAAAAAAAATTACGATGTTTGAACGCTGGCGACAACGAAACAACAGAGGGGAATCCCCAACTTGTTTCCACAAGTATTTGCTTTAATCAGCTTGGCCCTTGAAAACTGAGCTCAGCGTTTCCAAAATTACGTTCCCAGAGGTCCAAGTATGCAACGAATCTTTCATAAAAGCCATCAAATTCTTCATTCATACTGCTACAGACTTACTCATCAAAATCCGTGTACCTATTCTTTGCTCTTCTATTGTTTTCATTTAGCACAAAAATAATTGAAGAAATATAATTATCTTAAATATTCCTTCACAGTTAATTATTTTTAAAATTTCTGGTCATCTATAAAATTAAATTTTTACCGGGACACCGGGATTTTGTCTGAAAACCGGAACGTCTAACAAGCATACCCTCAACCAGATAATTGTATAAAATAGAAATAGAGCTAAGCGGGGGAGACAGCCATAGAGCCTGTAGTGCTAGCGAAGTAAAAGAAATTACGATATTTAGATATAATGTGCAATCAAGCAACTACTGCTGTACTGCGAAATAAGTATTATCTCTTTTCTCGTTTTTTGTAATTATCAATCTTCACTTCATCTGACTACATATTTATATATTAAATTCATTCTAGAGTTGGTCGATGATTTTCTAAAAAGTTTTTAACCTTAACTTAAAATTGAAATCCTTGAATTATTATTAGAATTAATTTTAGACACGACTGAAATAATATTTATCACCATTTTATTGCGGTTCCACCAAGATTCGAAACGACTCATTGGATGGAAAGAATTAAAACGCTTTATTTCAGGTAGATTGTCGGATCTCAAACAAGAAAGCGTGTTCTTATCAAACATCACACTGAAATATATTAGCTGCTAATTGATTTCTTTAATCTAGAACAAATTTATACCTATTTTAATTAAATTTAGGGTATATTTATACATTTTTTAAAGAGAGAGAACATTTACTTATTATAAGTTTTTATATGATAAATTTTTATTATAAGATAAATTTAATTTTTTGGTATTATTTTAATGCCGGGAATTCTTAGGTTTCTTTAAATAATATTTTTGAAATATCTCAGAATTAATTATCGAAACACTTTCAATGTAGTTAATTCGATTGAAAAGTAAAACGCATTTAAAATAACGTGTGAAATTATGATATCAAATTATTTTGTAGAGAAAATTGAAACTTTTTAATTGAATATAGAGTTAAAAAAAAACTTCTGTAAAAAAAATTGAAACAACCATGAAATATATTTTAATTTTAAATACATTAAAATTTATACATTTAAATTTAAAATATAAAAACACGAATATATAATTTAATAACCACTTTTAACCACCAGATAACCACTTTTTATTAATGATTGAAAAAATATTTGTTACATAATCCATATTAGAAATAAATCATTTGTTCGCTACTTAATGGAATTAAACTACACTTGTATGCACTCAGTGATGAATTATTTTGTCAAAAGAGCATCTCATTTACTACAAAAATAAATGCTGCTATAAAATATAAATAGATATGACAAACATAAAAAACATTATAAGTTTATAAAAATAATTAATATATATATAACGATAAATTTTTGGAGGAATTATTAGTGGCGTGCTTTTAACACAAATGTATTTATCGATATAATGAAGAAATATATTCAAAGTACTCACTGAGCTTCTCACAAGTAGCCATGTTTCAATGCGCACACATCAAACAGCAATTCTTGATTGTCTGGTAACTGTCGCCGATTTAATGGTATGCAGTGTCGTCTCACATTTGAAAAACCGTTATAAAAAGCAGACTGCAGAGTCAGCTCTAGCATATTGGTGCCTCAGAATTGGCTCATTTGGCAGATATTTAGGTGTAATTAGAAGTGCGCCAATCGCTAACTTTAATTTTTTTAGATTGGTTCAATAATTTATAAAATCTTGTCAAGATGAGATTTTTTAAGCATTTCTTCAAACATTAACAACGCTAACATGAATATATATCAACCATGCTTTTATTGTCACCCGACATATTATTTTAGATTCAATTTCATTTCTAATATTTTATTTTCAAAAAAAATTTGAGCTGCAAAGATTTTAAATCAGAGTTTTGTACATTTTAATAATTCTTTTGCTGATTAATGTTAAAATCAATTTCCATTTTTAGTACTGTAATTTTAATTTCACGGATATTTTGATGTAAATGAGATATTTTTAAGTTGTTCGCAATTTTAAAATTATGAAAACATTGACTACAACAGCATGTTTATCAAAAATTGTACAATTCCTACTTCTATCATTATTTAACTCACTAAGGACAGTTATAATAATTGTCTCTATCATTTAAATTTATGAATTCATAATTTTCCTCATATTTCAAATTATTCTATTTAATTCCAAAATATATTTTATTGTATATGTAATTAATAAAAAATATTCTGATGTGAAAAGGCGTCGTTCTCATATTCGAAAAGTAACTTGTTCTATACCTGACTTAGCCAAGAAAACTTTATTCACAGGACTTATGCACATTAAAATTTCTGTTGCGTTCGATAGGTCCATGCTAGTGCTTCATGACATAAAAAGCATTATCTCAAACATCGATCTCTTTTTTTCCCCCCGTGTTTCGAACTACGAAGCAAAAGTAATGTTTAACGGTTTCACTTGGCAAAATTAGCAGTCAGACCTGTTTTGCTAAGAAGCAAAGAATCGAAGTATTGGATTCGCCGTAATCTATAGGTACAATAGAGTTCTTCAGAGTAAAAAGTCATGAGTTCGATGCTAGCTATCTCAATAATGAAATATAGATGGTTCGATATGATTTGCTTGTCACTCAACGGTGATTTTTTGCACACAAGGGACTGTAAAAATGAATATCACGCTTCTACATTTTGCATTTATGTTTGTCAAAATATCATATCTATCTTGAAAGATTTCCTTGTTTTCTCCTTTGGACGTGAAAATAGTATACACAGAAAGGTGGATGTAAAATGCCTCACACCTTCAGACATCGGGGGGAGAGGTTATCCTCAATAAATGTTGTAATAGATATTAATTTTTTCATTGAATTCTGAATGAAATTTGCCCTTTCGCACGGCATAATGGATGGTCTAAAGTCAAAGGTTGATGTAAAGCTTTTGAAGACCCGACAAATCTTACCTTCCAGTAGGACATTTCCATAGGACGGTATCACAAAGAAGAAAACGCTAAAAACTTCTCAGTGCCTACCCAGACAAAATTACACATAGAAAAACGCAGCATCCATCTCATTGTCCTACTTCAGTTAATACACGAGTTTTCCACTTTGAAGAACACCGCCTATCATTAGGTCAGTACGCGTTGTAATTAAGTTTCATATTAAGAGCTGAATATTCTGGGTCATTTTTTAAAATATTGAAATTGTGATAATCTGTTAATTAATGTATCTTACGCACATATTTTTCTTTCAAAAAAATTATGCGATACACTTCATTAAGTTAACAAAATATACAAGATAATATTAAATTAAATTGATATTTTGATTCCACTAACGAGTAATTTGTTGTTTAAAATGTGAAGAAATTTGATGAGCACAAGGAGGGAAACATGGGATTTCAATTTTTAATAAGTTCCACTGACAATAATAATTGACTCTTAACTGAAAATAATAATCGTCTGTTAAGGGCTCTCAGAGGCTTAATGGGAATTTTAAACTCTTTGGAATGGTAGGTCTCTGGTTCGAACTTATTATTGATGAAAAATGGTAGACGTGCTTCTGTTTTCAACTTGCCCCTTGTCCGAATTAGGTCATTGGTAGTGTTGCAAGTTGGTTAGATTTGTAGTGCAAGGTTCAACCTAGGACAATCTGTGCCAAAACTGTGATTTTATGTCGTAATTTTTTAAGGCCCAAGCAACATTAAAAAACAAATATATTTGTGTACAATGTAATTATAAAATATTTACCTAAAAATCTAAATATATACAAACACAAAATTTTAAAATGTAAATTAAATAAAATGAAAGAAACCTATTGCTCTTAAGGCAAATAGGTTTCTGTGAGGTGGCTCCCCTAACAAATCAGATAAAGTTAAAATATCACAATTAAAACAGTGTAAACGATAATGGCTAAAATATGAACGTGAGATTAAAATGTGAAAAACAGTAAATGGTTCATCACATGATTCACCTTACGGATTTAATTCCCTCAAGAACAAATGTCTGTGTGTGAAACGTGTGTGTCCGATACGAAAGCGAGTCAAATGGACATCAGCACTTTGTAACGATAAAACTGATAATGAGGTGAGGGATTAGAAGATGGTATGTAATTTTCTGCGCCAATCTGCATGTTCCACGAATCCTGCCAGAGACAATATATATATATGCTTTTATACCATTTCTTGCATCAGATAATGGAACAGATGGTAGAATTGTGTCGGATGCAGCCTTGACAGGTACATCTGCTCTCTCATTTCCATGAAGACGCATGTGACTTGGTATCCAGCAAAATATAATGTCATATCCCTTGCCAGCAAAGGATTCTAATACTCTTAAAATCCTTGAAAAAAAGAATGTCACGTAAAGCTTGTTTCTCAAAACTTCTAAAACACTCATGATGTCAGTGCATATATAGAATTGATGATGGTCATCTGTATTCACATGCTGAAGAGTGTAGAAAACTGCTGCTGCTTCAGCAGTAAAGATAAAGCAGGTCGAATGTTGGCTGTTATTAAAAGCAATATTATTAATAAAAACTCCACCCACCCACCCCCACACACATGTCCAGCTGTTTCAGGACCATTTAAGTGTTTGATTCATACTGACAGCGATAGGAAGAGAATATCTTTTGAAAAACAAAAGGTGTTGCATCCGATTTTCGATAATGAGCAGAGATGTTATTAAAATTAGTTATTGGCGTAGCATGTCCATATTTGGACCTTGCGCCATAAAACCCAATCAACTAAAATTAGTTGTTTGATTATACCAAGGCGGATGAGCAAAAAGATCAATTGACTCAATCTGAACATCACATAGGTCTGAAAGCCAAAGATGTGATTTGGCTCATGTGAAAAAGGTGGGATGCTTATCAAA
The DNA here is from genome assembly GCA_030067965.1 of Latrodectus elegans. Taxonomy (NCBI): domain Eukaryota; kingdom Metazoa; phylum Arthropoda; class Arachnida; order Araneae; family Theridiidae; genus Latrodectus; species Latrodectus elegans. The sequence goes on from CM057815.1 coordinate 58,756,783, forward strand.
CGAGCATCTTATAGTTTCTTAACAGAAGTGTTAGGAAACATGGAATTTAAGAGATGGTGAGGGGTCGACATAATCTTTGCATATTAATTACGAGACTGGTGCATTCGTTGCATTTCTAGCGGCAATTGATGGCATACAACATATAGACTCTGGACCGGTGATGTGCGGAATGCCCCAGATGATATCCTTAACGCAGAATGAAGGACATTGTCCAATATCTGCAATACAGAAGACCTAGTCAATCTATAAACTACACGATCATAGTTAATGTGGGATAATATCTATGACTAATAAACCCAAAGTAGTGATGTACAATCTGTATTCCAAGCTGTATTTGATAACACCTGGATATTAAGCGATTGCTCACATTTCCTCCGCAAACGTAAAAATTGCGGAATAAAAGTTAATTTTCGACCAAATATTACTTTAAGGAATTATACCTCATTGCCCACTGATATGGGTGTGTTTTTAATGTATATCACTGGATCATTATGTAAGCTAGCCTCCTTGCAGAAATGAAAACATTGGTTCTTGTTAGGAGATAGTTATGGCCATTCTCAGCATACCATGCTTCTAATTTATTAACATCTGTTTGCAAATTGTTTCTCAGTTAAATGCATATTTGATCCCTGACATGATATTTGCAGGTTATCAAAAAACAATATATCTTAAATAGATGATGGAAGGTGTTGTAAAATTTTACTTGTATACAAGCTAAAAAGAGTGACGCTTAAAACTGAGCCCAGAGAAACACCCTCAGATTGTATAAAAATATTCGATGTATATGTTCCAATAATTACTTTAAAAACACTGGAGGGTAAGAAATTTTGCAAGAAATTCGGAAGATTATTCCGAAAGCCAAAATCATATAAGGAACAGAGAATTCCATATCGCCTGGTACGATCGTATGCCTTCTCTATATCAAAGAAAATGGAAACCAGATGATTCCTCCCCACAAAAATATTGCGGATCTGCGTTTTCAAATAAGTAATATGTATTATCAAGAGTGGATTTTCCTTTATTGAAGCCACTCTGATTAATATGAATGTATTTACTTATTTCTAAGACATATACGAGACGGGCGTTGACCATACGTTCAAGAGTCTTACATAAGCAACGCATCTGAGCAAATGGTCGATAATGCAGGACTGAAGAATCCTTACCAGCCTTTAGGATATGAATCACTACTGATTCACACCATAGAGATGGAAATTAATTTTCAGTCCAGATCCTATCGAAAAAAAGCAATGAGTTCAACAAGGAGTCTAAACTCAAATGTTGAAGCTAATATAGCTAATTCCATCCGGTCCTGAGCTGGTATTGTCGGTTAGATGTAATCGATGGTTGAAGCGAATTGATATTTGCTCATCACGACACTTAATCCTTAAAAATCGAAGCTTGAGACGTTTGCGAATGCTGCACCAAGGACTTTAGCAATATTCATAGTAGAACAGTATACAGCAGTTCCGGAATTCAATACATGAATGGAAAATTTGTTGTGTATACCATTAGCTGCTTTCTCCACAACGGCGTACTTGATATTGAAGACGTAATTGAAGAAACATAAGAAGACCAAAATTCTTTCTGTCCACGACCTCTGCGAGTGAATGTTTTAGTTCTCTTAAATGCGACATGATTCTCCGTTGTGGGGTGCCTTCGAAACAACCCCCATATTTTTTGTCTGTTTTTTATAAGTTTGTTGGCATTCATTATTCCACCAAGCTTTGCAATGCCTTTTAAGTACACAGGAAATCTTGGTTATTGCTGCATCAGCTACGTTTATGATTATTTTAGTAACTTTCTCAACGACTTTATCAATACTCTTCCGCAACAATTTCATTATCAATAACTTTCAACTGTGTAAATAAGGTTCTATCTTCTCGACTGTATACGTAAGTGTAGATAGATGTTATCCTACACTACTACCCCCAATCTGGGAGATGACGAGTGGGTAATGATCGCTATTGTCAGATCATTGCCAATTGTAAAATTTAATAATGGCAGAAATGATGGCGAAGGAATGACAAGATCAAGAGAATGAAATGTACTTGTAAGTTAAAGTAGGTCTTCTAGTTGGTATTAATCAGAGCATTATCAATAATGAATTGCTCTATTTGACGACCAAATTATGATAAAAAAAATTATAGCCGTTAAAGTTACCTAGCAACAAAGATGATGTAGGCAGTTGATCAACTAATACATCGAGTTCCTATAGACGAAAGACATCATATGGTGATAAATATAAACTACAGACTGTTATCAAGGGTTAAGTGTGGATTTTTAAAACTACAACCAGTAGAGTAGAATTAATTGGATAAACAGTGCTGGGGAAATTATTAGATGTTAACATACAAACTCCATCATCATCATCCCAGTCTTTTCTAAAGCACGTAAGCCCAAACATGAAGAAACTATTACTCGATATCAAGAATGTTTTTTGAAGTGCAGCATAAGGGGTTATATGCTGAACTTGAAGAAACATTCTTGATACTATAGGCTGAAATTATAGACTTGATGTAATCATGATGTGAACGCATATCATAGCCATTCCAATGAACAAAGAAAGTTATCGTTCAATTTGAAAAGCTCCTTTCCCGGAGCGGGAAGGGATGTTATGTGACAATTCCTCGAATAATATGCCATCGCCTAAGAGGTGTAGAAAAACAGCATCAGCCTCCAGGGACAAGGTCTTACTGGTAGATATGTAGGGTCTATAAGAACCTTCCTTTTAAGATTTTAATTTAAAAGCCTTTGGGAATTTCGATTTAGCCAAAGGAGCTTTTCTTTTGTTAATTAAAGTGGAGATCGATTTTGGACTTCATGTTGATGTTTGGGGCAATTTAATATGAGGAAGTGATACCATTTCTGTTTGTGTATCTGCGGATTTGGTGACTTTCTTTGCTGCGGCTGAATAGCTTACTTCAGGTTTAGGGCAGCGAAAGGTAACTTGTCGTCTGGCTTCAGGATGTGAAAATTTGGTAGAGAACTTTATACTGTTGATTCCCTTTTCTACTGTCCATATTCGACAATTTTGGAAAAGAAAGGATGGTCACCATGACAGTTTATCCACTTCTTCTCTGTGCAATTCGAACTATCATGGCCAACTATTGCACAACAAGCTTAAGTTAGTTAGCTTCTGAAAACATTTCTCGAGTTTCCGAAACGTTGGAACTGAAAACATCGTAAGGGATTTAGTGAGTAAATCCGGATGTGTAAATTCATATATACAGGTTTTACATAATATGGAAGGTCTGGCGTCGCAAAAGGCAGAATGTGAGGCTTAGTATTCATGTGCTTTCCATTTCCTGTGACTGTTATGCTTACTACAGCACATGTCTTCTGGTTCTACAAATTCTCTAAAATTTCAGTCGTTGGCGGGAACAATAAATATATTGTGGATATTACAACACGAAAAAAGTACAAACTACCATGAGGTGACACAGTTACCACTAAATTTATGTTACTTATAATAGTTGTCTGAATAGCATTAGCAACCTCAATCACTAAATCACACTTTTTGGATGTTTTGGACTTCCCCTACAGTGGGGGGAGGCAGTCCCGTAGCGATATCCAAGTGTAATTTTGAGACTAATACGTTCCCGGACAACGGCCCAGAGTCTATCCGGGAAGTAGAACTCTACCTTGACAGTTCAATTCCTTTTGGTTTTGTTAGTCAAGTTCTTGTTATTTGCGAACCATCTGACCTTCACCTCCTCGTGTTGGCTGCTGGAAACGTCAGTTTCTGACGGCTAACGAAGGCAGAGGGACTTAACGAGCAGACATTGCTTTTGGCTCGTTCCCATTTGTTACGAGAGGACACTGCCTTGACTCGTACAAATGGCTAGGGAAGTTGAGACAGGTACTGATGCTCAAGAAAGTGAGCATGCAATTTATAATTGTGAGAATACAGAAAGTATAACAGTCAGGTCCGATTTAGCAATCTTGCTGGATACAGAAAAAGAAATACAAAATGCTCTAGCAGCGAGCAAAATTAGTACTGCATTACAGCAGAAAATAAGAAATGGACTTAGTGAAATTTTGCATATTGCAGTGCAACAGATAGAAAAGAATGCCTACTTAGAAGGACAATTAAAATCTAAAAACTCCAATCCTATTCTTCAAGAGAAATCCTATGCGGAAATAGTTAAGAAAGGCAAGCTGAAAGGCAACAAGACCCAAAGGGTCCGAAGCAGAAGCAGGGCAAGACGAGACAAATCTCGTCAAAGACAGGACAATGTTGTCCTAGTTTATCCAAAACATGAGTCTTCTTCGGAAGAAACTAAGAACATTCTCAAAAGTTCTATAAACCCAATCAATTTAGGGCTTAAAGTTAAAAACATACGACCTGTTAGAAAAGGAGGAATAGTGCTTGAAATTAGTTCCATGGAGGAAATCAATAAACTTATAGAAGAAATCCAAAAGAATGATAAACTTAATGAAAGAATTGAAGTTAGAAAACCCCAAAACCTAAGCAACCGAGAATTATAATCTATAATGCGGACAAAGAGCTTATTAAAGAAGAAATCACGAGTAGAATCATTACACAAAATTCTCTTAGCGAAGACGCTAAATTAGAAGCAGTTCACAGTTTCAAAGGCAAACATGGCATAAACTGGATCTTAACTGTAAATGGTACTGCGATTAAAGAACTTAAAGCTAGGAAGAAGATTTGCCTGGGTTGGACTACTGTCCAATGCCGAGAATACTTAAGAATCAGTCAGTGCTTTAAATGTTTGAGATACGGACATATTGCCAAAGTTTGTAAAGGCGAAGACGCATGCAGGAGATGCTCAGGAGCACACATAGACCATAAATGCGAGAAGGAAATTAAATGTAAAAACTGTGAGGAAAGTAACACTAAATCTAAAAGTAAGTTCAAAACCAATCACATGGCAAACAGTAAAATGTGCCCGATTTATGAAAGAGAAATTAATAAACTCATAATTAAAACTAACTATGAATAATACAGCCAATCCTAACATTATTAAATTTGCACATCTAAACCTAAATCACTGTCGAGCAGCTAATGCGACGCTCTCTCAGGATATTTTAGAACTTAACTTGGACTTTGTCTCTATTAATGATTCGTTTACTTTCAAAGGCAAAATTTGCGGCTTTCCTCTTCAATTCACTATCACTGCAAGCGACAACCCTAAAGCGGCAGTGATCAACAACAAAAGATATATAGTCTCACCAATCCATGTTTCTGATAATACGGTAATTATTCAAACGAAATTTAACAATGAAATTTACAACATCTGTTCTATCTATTGCCCACCGTCCTGCAACCTACATGACTTGCTTAAAAACTTAGAAGAACTCTTAGCGGTACACAACTATCAAAAGTGGATCATTCTAGGGGACTTTAATGCCAAATCTTCCACTTGGAGCCCAAGAAATACAGATGATAGAGGCCACACATTAATTGAGTTTGCTTCTAAATTCGAACTCATTTTTGAAAACGAAGCTAGCAGCCGACCATCTTACTGTAGTACCTTAGGCGAAAGCTGGATAGACCTCCTAATAACAAAAAACTTAAATCATGATAACATATTAAATTGGAACATAAGTGATAAATTCACAGCTAGTGATCATCAGCTAATGACGTTCAATCTATCAAATGTTAAAGCTAGTTATAACACCAGACCTAGATATAACTCAAACACTCTAAATTGGCCTATGTTTAAGAAAGAATTACGGAACTTTCCGACCCAATATCCTATCTCCAACTTTAATGATATAGATAAGAAAATTGAAACCATAGAAAATCATTTACTTACACTTTGTAAAAAGTGCAAAAAGAAACAGACGAAGAAAGCAAAAACCAACCACTGATGGACTCCGGCGCTAACGGAAGAGCGCAGTAGAGTTAGAGCACTTAGACGAAGATTCCAAGCGGAAACAGACAAAACAGACGAGACACTAGAAAAGCAGAGTTCAAAAAAGCGGCAGCAAACTACCGAGAACAAATACTGCTCACTAAACAAGCGGCATTTAGACAATACTTGGGCACTATTACAGAACGTAACGCATATGGCGGTACTTACAAAATTGTCAGAAACAAAATTAAAAGACCGGAAGCAATTTCCCATATAATTTTAGAAGACGGCACACACACTAACTCTCCAGAGGACGCAATCAACCAAATTTTAAAGTATCCCTTTCCTTTTGAACAAACATCAAGACACTCCATCCAAACTAACACGCCAGACGACCCTCCAGTCTCAACTGACGAAGTTGAGGACACAATTCGGTCAATGGACAGGAACAAGGCTCCAGGTTTCAATGACATAACACTCGACGTCTACGAAGCACTCTTCCTCTCGGACAAAGCTTGGTTTACAGATATTTTAAATCTCTGCATCAGTAAAGGAACTTTTCCTCGCATTTGGAAGCAAGCTAGGGTAATTTTAATTCCCAAAGATGGCAAAGACCCGACTAAATGCAAATCGTACAGGCCAATATGCCTTCTACCCATCTGGGGAAAGATACTCGATAAACTTTTACATAAAAGAATTAGTTATTTCTTTCATGCAAACTCGCTCCTAAATCAAAATCAGTTTGGCTTCTGGAAAGGGAAAAGCACTTCAGACGCTATCTCCCAAATTACAAACGCAATTAAAATTAACCAGAGAAATAAACAGTATACGTGCATGATCTCTCTTGATATCAAGAATGCCTTCAATTCGGCAAAATGGACTGACTTCATAAATTTACTACAAAATTTTAAAGTACCAGACAACACTTTTAGAACTATCTGTTCCTTCCTGAACAATAGAACTTATCTAAATGGGCAATCTCAATTAATTACACAAATGGAGTACCTCAGGGCTCTAGTCTGGGACCATTCCTTTGGCTATTAATTGCAAACGAATTACTCATAAAAGTTTTTGGACCCCAAGTGTTATGCCAGGCGTTTGCTGATGATGTCGCTATTCTGCTCACAAACTCCTCCTACTTTAAATTCTCAAAACAAGCAAGCAGACCTTTAAACATTGTTGAAAAATGGACCCAAAAATATGGACTCCAATTAAGCATTAACAAATCCCAATTTACAATCTTTGAATTCAAGAAGGATGTTACGAGAAGGCCAGAGGAATCAAACTTGGAGGAAAGAAACTGGGCTACACTAGGGAGTTGAAATACCTAGGACTTACATTAGACCCAAAGCTGACTTGGAATTGCCATCTATCCAATGTCGAAGACACCATTACTAATGTTATAAATAAATTGACGAGAATTACAAGACCAACTTGGGGATTAAACCCCTCAGTGCTAAAGATGATATATAATATTGCTATTGAAAGCATCATACTGTACGGCTCCACTGCGTGGTTCAATGGCAATGTTAAACAGAACATCAAACTTCATCAAATTCAAAGAATTGCCCTTCTTAAGATTGCCAAAGCATACAAAACGACATCCACCCCTTCGCTTCAAGTCTTGACAGGTTGCCCGCCCATTCAACTTAAAGCCGAGGCGTTACAGCTTAGATTCCTACTCTGGAGAAAAAGACAAGAGATTGTTTTAAATGGACTCTCTTTAAGCCCATTAAACGCCTGGACCTATCCTGAAGAGATAGACCCTCCATGGAAAATGCGACACATAAAGTGGGACTTTCTCACAAATCATAATGACACTTTTGCGTACCCTGATGGTTCACGACTACACGAAAAGACTGGATGTGCCTCATTGATTTTTAAAGATGATCATCTCATCTATAAGATCCAGAAAAGACTAAACGATTCGGCCACGGTCTTTGAAGCAGAAGCCCAAGCCATTTTAAATACCATGAAATTCGTCCTTACAACTAATGAAATATGTCACATTCATACTGACTCCCGTTCGGCGCTTCTAGCATTTTCCTCCCCTGATCCTTATAACGACACAATAAAGGAAATTCAAACACTACTTGAAGAACACTTACATCGTTTCACTTTTCATTGGGTGAAAGCCCACTGTGGCATCAAACACAATGAAGAAGCCGATGCAGCGGCTAAGGAAATAACTGAACTCGAAAATTTTGAAATAGAAGTTAGAATCAGCAAACAGCAAGTCAGGAAAATTCTAGAAGATAATATACGATCACAATGGCAAAGAATGTGGGATAACACTGAAAAGTCAAGAAGATTACACCTATTCTGTCCCAAAGTATCCAAAGCAAGGCTTTACGGTGACTTCTACCTCAACCAGGTATTCACCGGGCATGGAGTCTTTGGAAGCTACAGACAAAGGTTTCACAAGAAATCCGAACTGTGTCTTCATGAAGATGACGAAATATGCGACGCTGAACATGTAGTACTTAACTGTTCCAAGTACAACGACATTAGAGATAAGTGGTTCCCGAAGAATTTCCTCACCATTTCTCACACAGCTATCTACAAAATATCTCGTGTCCAAATTGGAATCCGAGAAATCATTCACCAGGAACTTCAATTCCAGATGAAGGACCCCTCCCCTTCAAATAGTCAAAATGTTGATTAAAACCATAAAATGTACTTTATTGACTGTTATACCAAATGTAAACCTCAACACTGTACATATGTAAATAATTCATCTTTGTTTTGTATAATCTCTTTTTACTATTGTATTGTTATTGTTTAATAAAGGCCTGTTGGCCCATCTTCCAGTCAGAATGAGTCACAATAGAACGCCCGTTGAGACGCTATTTTCCCTCCTTTGTGACTTTTGAAGATTTTGGTTCTGTGCCATCTTCCAGGTGCACTTTTGGACTTCGTCCTGGGCTTGTGCCCGCTGTGCTCCCATGTACTGGCAACTTTCGCACGCGTTCATTCACCGTATACCTTAGGGTGGGTCGGTGCTACTTCTCAGTCGTTCCCCTACAGTGGGCGATATTCCTTTTTCAATTAAAAAAAGGAGAGACATTTTCAAAGATTCCCTCCTATCTGTGTTTACAGTTTAGAATTTCTTTAATTGTTGCTCTCGTGGGAGAAAAGATTTAGTTTTATTTTTCGTTTATTTTAAAGTTAAAATTTCGGGACCTGACCGCACCACTCACCACCGAATCTAATAAGGTGATGCAGACCAGCTGCACCATGCCAGCCAGATACCTATACACTCACTGTACATCCTGGGAATGATCTTTCCCCTTGATGTGTCATCCAGTAGATGTACAGATCGCTTGATTCATAAAGCCTATTGATGTGCTGAGGACCACAAAACATCTCCGTTTTACCTGAAGCAGAGGCCAAAGTAATGTGTTGGTGTCTGTAAACCTCAATTACCTGGACCATCCTTTCCATGGACACAGGTCTCCATGCACGTCAAACACGTGGGTGATTTAGTCCCCAAGAGGAGCTAATTGCAACAGAGAGGCGATAGCTACTCCAGGGTAGCCCTCAACCTCTTACGAGACAACCACAACGAGGGAGAAAAGGAAGAAAAAGCAGAAAAATGGTGAGAAGAAAAAAGAAAACAGATCACTGGAGTACCTCGGGATTGTGACACCCGTGTAAACCATCTGAGAGATTGTGTTTGATTTTTAATACTGACTTTATGTTTGACATAATAATTTGTCTAAATTCAAAGTACGTATCTTAAAACTAAAGGTAGGAGTAATTAAATTATTGGTTTTTGTAATGTTTGTTATAAATATCGTTAGCAATTTTTAATAATGTCGAAAATTTTGCTTCATGGATTATATACAAATACATACAAATTTCACTTTTAAAGCATAAAATTAAGAAAACTAACTACAACTTAAAATTGTTTTACTTAATAATATTATTAAGTAAAACAATATTAAGTTGTAGATAATAATGTGAAGCAAAATATTGAATTATTTTTCAAAAGAATAATATGTAGAAGTCTAATAAACTATCAGTAAAAACATGACATTTTAATTAAGTCATATTTTCATTAATTATAAAAAAATATTACTATCAATGAAATATGATTACATGTGCTTGTGAATAAGTAATAAATCAAAATATTTATACAGGAAAAAATTTTCGATTATTCTCTGAAATAATTTGAATGTTTGACGCGGTGTAGATTTCGCCACAGGTTTATAAGAAAATGGACACAAATATGGATTTGAGCAATTTAAGCACAAAATGAGTTCTTAAATTGCTCACCTCAGAGGAATGAAAAATTTATCTATTTGCAAATGTGTAAATTAATGCTTTTAAAATAATTTAAAAAAGGTTCAGTTTTCTTGCATTGAAATATTTCTTTGTAAGGGATAAAAGCTTCTTTTAGAATTCGAACATCACAGATAACCAACAATGCTGATTATTTTACTTTGTTTCACAGAAATTAAAGCTGTTATTTTATAAAGTGCGTAATATAAATCTAGATTCTAAATTTATTATAAGCATTCTAGGTATAGATATCCTTTAATTCATATAATTTGCCATTATATATCCGGGAATTGAGTTTTAACCTTTCACTACACGTTTTTAGCAAGTACAATACCTTTCAGCAATCCGGAATACGTGGTCAAAATTGACGAGTCTCTAAGTAAGAAGAGAACCATGCGAGATTGAAATATCTTTAAACGATTCTGAAATTTAAAACATCCACAGTCAAAGAAATCCTGGCAAACAAATAGAAGGACCGTTAGTATTATAAAAATAGAAATGACTAACTCAAGAACTTTATTTTATCGTCTGAAAAACAGATGACTACGTGCTGCCAAAGTCCCCCTCTGTAATACCAGGGTCAATAATCATGACTGTGAATGGGCTGATGATCAGTAGTTCGCCAGATAAGGATAAGACAATAGTTAATAAGTTAGATAAGACATAAGTTATAATAAACGGGCTGTCAATAACCAAAAACAATTTGTGAACCTCTCAATTTCGTTCCAACAGTCGAGTTTCTTAAATTGAAGATTCATCACTCAATATGCGAAGTACGACCTATAAAATGTTACCAAGCTATCTTGCCAAAGCATAATAGGGATCGTATAAATGTTTAAATTATTAATAAAAGTTCGAAAATTATTTATCCTATATTGCTTATATTTTATTTTTAATAATTATTTTATTTAACTTACATTTTATTTATATATTAGTTACAATTTTTAATTAATTATATATATTATTTAAAATTAACAAATTTAAATGTGATTAAATAAAATATCAAAAATTATTTTTATAAGAAATTTTGTGAGGCCAACTGTCGACCCGTAATTATAGTTAATTTTGGTAGATCGCTTATATTGGGATGGCGATACAGACAATGATTTTAAATCGAGGATAAATAAAGCGAACGATGTTTTTAGAACTTTTTATAAAGCTTGGAAGTCAAAAACAAATTAAAAACATAATTTAAAAATGAAAATCTACAATGAAACAGTAAAATCTATGCTGTTATGTGGTACTGAATGTCAAAATTAACCAAATTACAGGAATACAAAATTTATCCCTACCAAAGAAAATGTTTCAGAAGAATTATGAAAATTTATTGGCTGCATAAAATTACTAGCAAAAGTTTATGTAAAAATTTGTATTATGTTAGCAAACGTTTATATGAAAAATTTTAAATAAAGTAGGAAGTGGGGCCATCATAAAATAACTTTCAAGAAATGAACATAAATGTAAGAAACAATTTCGGATAAGCTAGCTGGGGACTAACCAGAGAAGCAGCCCTGGGTAGGAGACTACTAAACTAAACTCCGTGGCATTACTGCCTACATGGGCCAAGGCCTACAGTACCATCTGTTTTCCTGATTGAAACATACGTCTGCAGTGCGAGACATATGTCTCGATTAGGTGGTCAGTCTTACGCGAAAATCCCCACTGTTTTTGTCCGCAAGCATGATTGGTACTCAGTTTATAGACTCACTGAAGGGATGAAAACCAGAGTCTACTGCTCAAGAATCCAACGTAGAACTTGTGCCTAGGTAGAGTGAAACGCTACCACTAAGCCACCGGGCATCCTTCTACAGGAGAAGACTGAAAAAACTTGTGCGTAAAAGACCCATATTGAGCGACAAAACAAGGTTTATGGAACAACAACAAAATCAATGAAAACAGTGAGCGAAATCGAGGAGTAGATTGCGATAAAACATTTAAAAACACAATCATTGTCCAATGGTGCAGATATGTTGTTGAAAGTTTAACTGAAAAAGCATCATTAGCATCTGTTCCGGCAAAAATAGAGGCCTTGCATTTGTTTTTCATTTAAATGGAAAAGCAATCGCTGTAAGCGATTTCGAAAGGCATACAAACCGAAATTCCACTTATAGAGTTAAAACTAATAATGATTAACGCATATCACAAAAAGCAGATGATGGTAGCCTAAAAGTTGTTTTGCATGAATTTCAATCATCGCTAAGAAAAATCTTGTAATTTTAATCTAGTACAAACGAATCGCATGTTCACTGTGCATGGTGATTATTGTTGTCTTGTGTCAGCGAGACTGGCTTCATGGGGTGCGCTGCTCCACTTTTCCAACTGAACCATATTTTTGTGTGGAGCGCTCAGTACATGCATGCCATAGGAACGCGTTTATAGGATAGGCGACCATTCACAAACTATTCATACAAGGAAAGGATTAAGACAGGATAGACAAAGAGAGAAAGTACATCCATGCCTGAACTAGGATTCGAACCCAGGACATCCCAATCTGTAGTCAGGGACGCAGACCACTAAACAGGGTGGGAGGCGTGCATGACGATTAATTATGATATTCGAGTATTACTATCAGATTAGGAAAATAAAAAGGATTTTAAATTGTTAAGTGAATTAATAGTTTCAAATAAGTAGCAAAAAATTTTTGACGTCAAAATGAAAAAATATCGAGTTATTAGGGAGAAGAGAAAACAGTTTTATCTAATTCAATTAAAAATGAAAAAAAAAAAAAAAAACTATTTATGACTTTCATCGCGCGCCAAATCTTCAAACGGAATGGAACTTCTTTCCTAAAAAATAAAATTGCCTGCTGTTATCACAAATGGTGAGAAATGATTCATGGCGTAGAAATAAAAACAAAAGAAACAAACGAGATGAAGCTGACGCCGGAGAAATCATATTATGTCTATGAAGTAAAGGGCGGCGATTTTTTTTTCATTTCTTCTTCTTCTTCTTTTTTTTTTTTTTTTTTTTTTCCTTTAAAGAAACTCAGATATCTTTAAAAGACAAAACGAAGTAAATGAAGAACTAAAAAGAAAAAAGAAAAAAACCCATTCAATTTGAATAGCATAAGCTTTATGCAAGAATTACAATGAGCTAGCATTTTCATAGAGAATAAGAAAAAAACACTTGTCGATTCAAACGGTCAAGTTTCTGCTGTGAATTTATTGTTAATGGAATTTAAACACCACTCGAGGGTGAAGGAGTGTTTTGATAAGCAAATAGAGGCAAATATTGCTAAAGTAGGATTACATCTAAATCAAAATTCATTCAAAATAGAATTCATAATTCCAACAGTGTGAATTGTGTGTTCACTTGATTTTATCATTGAGTAAGTTAATTTTGGAAATGTAAGAAATGTGAAATGCTTGAGAATTTTAAATCCTGGGAATTTACTCGAAAAGCTGTAGGAATATTGGGAATTTTTAGGGAATAAAGCCAACAGTGATGCTTTTAATGAGTTATGTTACCAAACTTGTGAAGTGAAGAAAAATTAATTTCACACATAGCTTTAATTGCAAATACAAATTTATATTGCCTTTGTTAGTAAAAAAAACCCATTAAATAAATGAATTTATTTATCTATAATATATAAATGTTTAATTGAGAAAAAAACTTCGAAATTTTTTAAAATAACTGAAACATTTCAAAACCCCCCAGAACTTAAAATATCCGAGAATTTTTCAAAATTTCCTCGAGAATAAACCGGATTTATTCCCCACAACAAACCCATTTTTTTTCATCTTTACAATGCAACTGAGAGAAGGTCAAAATAAATAAAGAAATAAAAAAACAGCGCCAGATATTTTAATGAACTTGGATGTCTCAGTCGAAATTAAATAAAATAAATTTAGATGATCGTTGAGCAATTCCTAAATATCTATATATAAAGAGAGAGAGTATATGATAACTTTGAAAAACCAATTTTTTGAGAATTAAAATCTATTATATGAAGGAAGGAAAACCTGAAAGTCTAAGTGAATGATATGCTTATGAAATACTTTTGATGTCATTAATTCTCAAAGAAATGATTTGTTGAGAAGTCAATATTTATGAAATTTATTTCACCTAAAATATAAACAGACAAGAAATTTTAAAGAAAATTTATTATTCTAAAATTTAATGTTTTTGAATTTAACATAAATTTATTCTGTATTAGCAATTCAATAAAGGACAATATTTGACATCATTTAAACAGTCCAACAGATATTCTGAGAATATACATATGACATACCTTCAATAGTTGAACAAAGAATTTTTTAATGCCTAGGCATGTTACTGCAGTACATGGAAAAATTTTAAATACAGGAATTGAACAGATGTAATAAGTTGTATAATCTTACTCCGTAAGAGTTGTTAAAGAACACTCTTTTAGAAAAATAATTCTTTTGTAAACTTACTTATGAAATCATTAATATGATTTAGTAAAGTATGTTTTTTACCAATACATTTTCACGGTGCAATGGAAAACTTGTGGCGAAGGCCTAGTCATCCAGTGCTCGCAGTTATTAAAAAATAATAATAATGAGAAGTATTTTATCAATATTTTTAAAATAAAAGTTTTTATTTATAGTTGATCACGTTTATTAAACATTTACCAAAATGGCATTAACTTGGATTAGGAGATTTCAAATGATGAATACGAAACCAAAGAATGTTGTTGACAAATATATTTCTTTTTAACTTAATATCATTTTTCTTTACTCTTATTTAATACTTTTGTAAATATTTCTGTGTTACTATTTTTTCAGATAATTTCAAAAACAGTGACAACAAGATTGCAGAAAACAAAATGGCGCTAAATCAGTTGAAACTTATTTAAATCACAAGTTGCCACCACGAGAAAGTTCTGCAGAGACTTAAACGCGTTTAAAATTTCATTGCAAATGAAGTATTACTCATTCATGGTTCATGAATAACAGCCTCCGCCACAAAGCTTTACCTTGGTGCAATGGATAACTAGTTCTGGATCAAGAAAGTATTTATAATCGCTTGCCTTATTTCCATACTTTAAATAAAATTTCTGTTAGCGCCATCTTTTAAATGTTTTTTGAGTTTTTCTTACCTTAAAAAAATATGACTTATCAATACCAAACCTACAAAACGTTTTTCTGTTATGGATATTTTTTCGGGTTTTATGCATTTGTAATGTTTTTAATAGGTTTTTACCCCACCCCCAATGTTCATATGCACAGATGCTATTTTCTGTATCTTGTATTCAGTATCACACTTTAGCTCGATAACAAGAACCAATAAATTTTGTTCACCTTCTACAAGAAGATTGCAGCATCACAGAAAATACACAGAGATACATTTGATTTGGTTAATGATTCCTTAAAATGCCTATGAACTTCCACTTTAATTTCCGGTTTATTTTCTCCTACCTTTAAATATTTAGTTATTATGAATGGTAATAAAGAATCTCAGAATATCCCATCCATTGAATATTTTTGAAGTATTCGCTTCGGAATCAGAATAACTAAACAATGGACCTTGATGTCTTTTCAATATTCTTTTACAAATCTTTTTTTGTTGAAAAGAACTTTACCTCTAGAGTATTCTTTAACAACCTATAATTTAGCTTTAATACATGGGTGGTTTCTCTTCATTCGCATGGTAAATTTTTTAATAAAATAGTTAATGCACTTTAAAATTTAATTTAATTTAAATTTCAACAGAATTTTAAATTTTTAAGGAAAAATTTTAATTAATATCATGGCATTATCAGTATTAAAAAAAAAGGTACTCTTAAAAAAAAGTCTTAATTTCCAAACAATTGCTTGTAAATATGTTCGATCATCCACTTGATTCTGTACACTTCTAAATGCTTTTCGAGTAGTGGCCTTAAACTTTTTGTTCTGGAGTTCAGGAATTCCATTATAATCGAAGAAAAATATTCCGATAAATCAAAATAATATCAATGTCATATTCTTGCTCAAGTTTTCTCATTCTATTCTTTAATATGAAACCAAATTTTCGTCAATAGTTCTTTTGATTTCACATTCACTCACTCACTCACTCACACACACACACACTTCTTATCAAATATACAAACAATGATTGTTTATTCTTTAATACGCTTTTATTTCATTATATCGGCTACACATCATTTAAATTTTTTTTACCTCTCTGTAAGGATTGAAGTACTTCTATTACCCGACAGATGGCGCGATCAACATTGTTTTTATTATATTTTAATTTTTTTTTTTTTTCTGAACAGAAGAAAAAGAAGGAAAACCAAGCCAGGCAAGGAAAAGAATCAGCTAACAAAAATGGGTGCGAAAACTTTTAAGAGTTCTGAAGTGTTAAAAACCAGTCGCTCTTTCTATGTTGATGTTAAGTCTTAGTATATAAAGATTGACATCATTTTCATCAACTCTGAATCGAAAATTTTTTTAAAGAATCCCTTTTGAACAAGTATTATTTAAAATTTGGTTTTCATCATTCATATAAAAATCATATTTCATAAGCTGATTTTCATTTTTTAAAATAAAAACACGTTATAGATATATGCTTTTGACCTTAAGTATGAATCTTTTCACTCTCCCTTTCTAATTTTGACATATTCCACTTAAAACAAGTAGGTTTCATTTTCTTACTTTTCAAAGAGGACACTAATTTTGATATCACACAAATATAAATTGGTGGCATTTTTTTTTGTGTTTGGTAATTTCCGAGATAGTAAAAGAAAAATGCTTATTTACATTGAATTCTGAAATGAAAGTTCAGCAGTATTATTTTGCTCCTCATTCTTCGATTCACTGTGTGATTGCGGAAAGAGAGGGACTAAAAATTACAGAATTCAATTGTATGACGCAAATAGAAAAAAATTTCACTTTCGTTTTTGACGATTGAAAAAATTAACATTCTCACCTAGCTATTATCCGTTAGTTTCATTTACTCTTATTCTTATTAAATTTAAAAATTTAATTTGTCAAAAGTAAAAATTGTCACATATTAAATTTTTAAAAAAAATGGGAGTATAATAAATGGTCAACTTTAATATAAAATTATGAAGCGACTAAATCTTCTAATCTTTCTATATTTAGAATGTTTGAAATTTTAGATAATGTAATTAAAAACAAGTTATGAGCATGTAGAAGTTTGCTTTTTTTAAATTTATAAACCTTTTAAAAATACCACTGATGAAGCTTTACATAAATAATTATATAACTTCATCAAAAAAAGTGGAAGACACCTCAAATATCAAATAGTGATTTATTTATGGTTCGATATTTGAAATATTTCCAGTTAATTCTTTTAGGAAGTCTTTTTCTATTAAATTTTTAACTCCTCTCAGAAATTGAAAATGACGTTCAAAATCTAATATGTCTGCGTCACTTAAGTTTAAAAAAATATATATTTTAGATATTTTATCGTGTATGACGTAATTAAATAAAATAAGATGAGGTAGATGAAATTCATTTATTACTTGTGGATTGCGGAATTCGCATGATTCCATATAAATGTATCTTACTAGATTACTTTTGTTGTCGTATTGTAAGTATAATTTGTTTCAGTTATCATAAAAAAAAATAAAAAAAACATATTTTTTCCATCATAAATCCTGTTTTATAAAATAAGTCAATGATCTTATCATTTATGTGGCTTTAATCTGTATGGAAAATTGACACTACAACATTGCCAGGAGATATGATTGGAAAACGCAAATATTCTTGTCACCGGAAAACTGCACAGCATAATTACGTGACTAAGCTGAAGATCTTACGTATTCACTAGTCAGGCAGGTAAAATAAATTGTGTTTTCAATGTCTTTCAAACCAAATGACGTGTTATCCTTTTGATCCTCGGGTTTGAATTATTCCAATTTTTGGGGCGACAATGCCTCACATATTGGGTGTACCATCATATAAAATGTTATCTGTTATATTCAAACTATACTTCCTAGTTCTAATACATGGGTTTTGCATCTGCTTGACGTTTCATATATTTTGAATAAAAGACATTTCAAAATCAGGAGTTTTTTCAGGGGGATAAAGTCAAGAAACAACCGAGACAAAACACAAAAATATGATTTTATTATGGCATTTAATTTTTCAATTATTATGTTACAAAAAAAATGTTTATACGAAATGGCATATAGCATCGCTTAGTATCTAGACATCGACGTTTCTCTGCTTCTAACACCATCAATCTATCCCTTATTGTCCCGACAAATAAAATAATCGAAAATAAAGAACTGCATAAATGAATATATGTGTAAATATTTTAAAATTAACATGTAAAATAAAATAAAAATAATTAAAAGATAGGCAATGTAAGCAAATAAATACAGATTAAAAATGGACAGAAAAAAAAATTTCTTTAGTACTTTCAGAATTGTTTTTTATTATCCTAACACACACTTTAGGGAATTACACACATTCATTTATTTATATCTCTTACTATATAAACTATATTGTTATAAACTGCATTTGACATGACGTCACAAAATCACTATACTAGCTTTAATATCTATCAATTAAAGTTCGAAGAAATGTAAATGCGGAAAAATGTTCAACATAATATTTACAAACACTGAGTCAAAGAAAATTTATATCATTTTCTTAAACTAATAAAAAAAATTAATTTCCACAGAGATCTCTGAATAAAAATTCCTTTAACGCTAGGACGCCAATTTTAAAAGAATCTTGTGGTTGCCATCAAAATTGAGTGAAGTACTAATTGAAATGAAATACGAGAAGCTATAAATTACTTGAATAGACTTTCTTTCAGTCGTATAGCCTTGAAGTTGACTTATGCTACGAATTTTTTCAGAAGCAAAGATTTTGGTGTTTGTAACTCGAGTTTTCTCTCTGACTAATACTAACACAAAGAATTTTTTTGATTCATATTCGGAGACGTAAATTAAAATTTAGTGTTAAAAAAACTGCTGAACCAATATAATAATTTAAAACAAGTGAAAAACAATTTATCTTAATACAATATGCAACGAAGAGCACATTAAAATAATTGCGTTAATGTGTATTTGTAATAATTGTGATTTTGTTAAAAGAAGAAAACTTGTGTGTAAATTAATGGGCTTTAAGCCATTTACTTAAAAACCATTTCTTGTAGGATTAAATCATTCGTGACGTGGATGAAAGAAGAAAAAATGTTTTAATGCTTTTATATATTTTCGTTGTTATATTCTTTTTATTTATTTTTTTTCTATTTTACATTTCCATCAATAATTTGCTTTTCTATTATCTACTGACGCTTGAATCGAATACATGAATCTTTACCGGAAGTGTGATAAGCAAATACACAAATTAAAGTAAAAAAACAATTTCGTTTCTCAATTTCATTTCATGTTATATAGTAGTTCTTTCAATTATAAAGTATTAATATATTTATTTTTATTTAATAAACAAAGAAATATATAAGAACTTTTCAATAAGATGCTTTTAAAATAAAAGTGTTTTGTTTAGTAATAATACTTAAATGCCCTCTTATAAAAATAAATAACCATTTTAATATTTTTAATTTGGAGAAATTTCTTTCTCTTGTTTATAGTAACCGGTAATATGAATAATAACTTTTTTGCTACAGATATTAAATATACTTGAATGGCCGAGATATTTTGTTGGAGGAAGTTGTTCTCGTTCTAGTTGAATTTGCGGTGGAGGCACTTGTAAATATAAATTTTCGCTGCTTTTGAAGTCCGCCGTTGGCGTGAAGCTTTAGAGAGGAGTGAGCCAGATTAGATGTTGCCCTCGCAAAATGGTTCACAATAAAAATACTGTTGTCTGGGGCTTAGCGGCTTCACTTGACGAAAACAAGCAAAATATTCTTGCTTTTGCAAACCAATAAATTATATTGTTATAAATAAAAAAAATTTTAATTGTTGTCATATTTTTACCCAAAAATCTTCGCAACAAAGAAGGTTTGCGGAAAAGCAATGTTTTTTAATTTTAGGGTGCTACTTGATTTTTTTACCTTACCTTGTTAATGGGGCGCCATATAGTTATATCCAGGCTAGAATTACTCGCATATAGCAAATTTAGTTTATGGTTTCCATAGATAGTTCCGCCATTGCTTTTAATGTGACATATTGTATTTCTGCACTGATTTTGTCCCATGAAGTCCGTCAGATCTATAGAGGGTAATGGTCAAACACGACTCGAAATGATATCAAGCCGTACTCCGGAATGGTCATTTTTTTATTCGCAAAATTTTACGTTGCATCTTCATTTAATTTTGTTTACGTGTAATTTCCTTTCGTGTCCATTTATACATACTTGATTGCGAGATAATACATCTCTTTTTGTATTTCCTCCCTCTCCAGATCAATGTCAAAATTGATAGTGGATCTTCAGGTGATGCCATCTATCGGTGGAGTTTAGAGAAAAGTCGTACCTTCGTGGTGCTCTGATTAAACGAAAGACTGTCTTAAATTCGCATAGCCTATGGCATAGCGAGCTTGGCTTGTCCAAATGTCATAAGTAACAACAACATCTTTTTTTCACTGGAAAAACGGAACCGCACTTTACATTCGCAGAAAAATATAACAAAAATGGAATTATTTTAAATTTAGTTTAACGGTAAAACGAATTCAATAACGAAAGATACTGAAAAAATATATTGATGTAGAAAAAGAGTGTCAAAATGCCATGCGTCGTCTCGTTTAATATTAATGGCTAGTGAGAGTATTTTGCAGTTTAGCTCCTTTAACTTTCCTGGCAGAGATCGTGCAAATCAACAGGTGCCATTTTTCAGATATGAATGATTTGACACTCCATAGTGGACAGTCGAAAATCATTGTAAATCTTTCAAATGTTCATCGCAAAAATTCCTTTCCGAGAGTATTTCTCACCAATAATGGACCGTATTCACGAGTCGCAAGGGATGAAACTAGGAAAATTCTCAAGCACCTACCCCGACAGACATGCAAGGAGAAGGCAGAAGAGTGACATCCATTTAGTTCTCCATAATGAATAAAAACACCTGAATTTGACACTCAAAAACATGCCTGGGATCATATCCTGAACTTGGAATCAACTACAGTGACGGTCTTTAAGCCCTGGATTGAATGCTTAAAGAAGCATTGACTTAATTCCAAGTCATGGTGAAACCTCAAATAGAAATCATTTGACACCGTATCTCCTATATTAACTGCGTCTAGTTTATGGTATTTTAACGTCCATCGCTTTATTGTCTAAAGAGAAAACGTTTCACAAATCACGTGTCGCAAAGGTGGAAAATAGGAAAATTCCTAAACACTCATCCAGGCGATTTGAAGGCAGAAGCGCAGCATTTATCTGTCGTTCTACAGCGGCTGGGTTCAAACCCTAGATCTTATGATCAGAAGACCTCATACCGCCCACCCTGTCTAGTGGTCAGAGTGCCTGACTGCGGATAGGGAGGTCGTGGATTCGAATCCGAGTTTGGGCATGAATGTACTTTCTCTTTCTGTCTATCCTGTGTTTGCCCGTTCTTTGTATGAATAGTTTGTGAATGGTCGCCTATCCTATAAACGGGTACCTATGGGATGTGTGTACTGAAGAAGACGAACTGTACACCAAATTACGGTTCAGTTGGAAAACAGCAGCGCACCCCATAATGCCTGCCTAGTTGGCGCAAAACAACAGAAGACCTTATTACCAGGCCACAGTGAACTCTAGAAAAGAATTCCTGCAACACTTCTACATTTCCTCAGCCAAGTACTTATTTTGTTAACATTTATCTCGAGTTTCACAATATTTTGCCAAATTGCTGTGATCCGGTTATTTGATATAAAAATTTAATTTTGTGATTTTGCATACCAGTTTTTATAAAGGTTATGTTATCGCGGTTTGTGCTTTAAATGTAATTTTGCAGCTATAAAAAAAAATAATTTTTTTTTTGAAATGCATTTATTCAATAATTTTTTTCCCCTTTTATATTACCAGGAAATGTATGTATTCAGTTTTTATTTTTTGCTGGTGTTTTTTATAAATTTCAGGAATGACTGATTTTATACTAGAATTCAAGATAATCTAGATATTTTCAAGAGCTTTTGAATGAAGAAGTGGAATATGTAACACTTTATTGATAATAATTTTTGATAAGATAACATATCATCCCAAAAGAGAATAAATAAAAATGAAAAAGTTAATTTTGAAATTCTTACAAATTTTACTCCGATAATTTATATTTACAGTTTTTCACGAGAATCAAAAAAGAATGCTGAAGGTGACCACCTGACCGGGACATGTGCTTTGCAAACAGGCCCCTCGATCCAGATAAATAGATATGAGTACCAGGGGCTGTAACGGCACTGAATTTAAATAAAGGTAGCCATTGTGATGTCATTAAATGAACTATCTCATTATTTTTATTAGTTCAAAGACCATTCTTAAATTTATATTTGTTACAAAAATTTAAAATCAATATTTTTCCATTGTCTTACATATAAAAAATTATAAAATCCACTAAAAATTATCATTTATAAAAATTGTTCAACACAAATCGGAGTATTATTGTACATAGTACGATCATTTTTATTTCATTTGTATGAAACTCGTGTAATTGTGCCTTTCATTTAAAATATATAAAGGAAAAAATTATATTGATAAAAATAATTTTTAAATAACCATTTGTTATTGATTGTAGTTCAACGGTCACTTTTTTCACATTAGAGCTAAGGGAACCGGTACCAACTATTTAGAATCCCAACCACTTTAAATTTCCAAGCTCAAGATTGGTATCGAACTCGTGATCTATTGAACTGAAAACCAGTTCTCTAACCTTTCGACTTTCAGCCCCATTTTTAAAGAGTGAAAAGTCACAGAAGATGATACACTTAAGTAAATAACTACAGCTATAGTTAACGACACAATTTTATCTAATCAATAAATATTATTATAAGACTTTCGAACATCTACTGTGGACTTCTTTAGGGAAAGTTTATTATTATAGACAATAATGGATCCTATTAAAAGGTCACAAAAAAGTAACTTATAAAACTCTCAAGTTCCTACCCAGAAAACTTCGCATACATGGAAGGGAAAACGAAATATACTTTTCTAATTTTTCAGCAGTAGTTAGGATTGAAACTGAAACCTTGCACTGCGAAAAACATGGTGCTGCAACTGTGTGTGTGTGGTACACAAGATGCGTTAAAATTATTCTTACAATTTGATTCTGTATATGATGTATAGGCTAAGCATTGCAACAATTGCAAATACTGAGTAATGAACCCTTGCCTTTTCTTATCGGGAAATCTAGTTTCTGTAAGGCATTGTAATCGCTTGTATAATTGCCTTGCGATAAAATTCTCCGTAAATGAATAATCATTATCGCCCGGAGGGAAACATGTTATTGAAAATATGCTATCTACCAAAATAATCAAATTATACGAAGTAATTTATCTCGTTTTCCCGGAATATTTTATCTCGGTCGAGAATATTTTATCTTCATTTTAATATATCATCCATTAATCACAAAGGAAATTTCACTAATATGTATTAATATTTATGGTGTTTAATATAATAAAAATTAGAAGAACAGATTTTTTACCAGAAAAAAAGCATTATTATAATCTTATATTCTTGTAATAGATTATAAGTTTCGACGTATATACATCTATTTCTCAAGGATTCAAATCAAATTTTTTTATGGCATGGGAGTATGGGTTCTCAACCACAACGCAACAGGCAGAGGGGGTTACTCTTTTGCTTTTTGATGGTAATAGATAGAATTTCCAACATCTCCCACCCCCTCTTTAAGTATTTTCTCATCTCAGAAAACTTTAATACAATACTTTAATTCAAAAGAAAGTTAAAAATTGTCCATTATTACAATTCAAATTATTAAATTTCAAAAATAAAACAATTCAAACTGTAAAGATAATAACAAAAAAAAAAACATTTCTATCATTAATATAATTAATAATAACTCTTAAAAATTCTTTCTTAATATTTAGTTCTAAAATTAAAGTTAGTTGGTTCTGAAATAAAAAAAAAATTCTTAAGATATATATATATATATATATATATATATATATATATATATATATATATATATATATATATATATATATATATATATATATATATATATATATATATATATATATATAAAAACCTTCGAAATTTTTTTAAAATAACTGAAAAATTTTAAAACCTCCAAAAACTTAAAATATCCGAGAATTTTTTAAAATTTCCTCGAGAATAAACCGGATTTATTTCCACAACAAACCCCCCTTTTTTTTTTTTCATCTTTACAATACAACTGAGAGAAGGTTAAAATAAATAAATAAATAAAAAACAGAGCCAGAGGTTTTTAATGAACTTGGATGTCTCAGTCGAAATTAAGTAAAATAAATTTATATATAGAGAGTTGATCGTTGAGCAATTCCTTAATATCTATATATAAAGAGAGAGAGAGTATATGATAATTTTGAAAAATCTATTTTTTGAAAATCGAGATCTATTATATGAAGGAAAGAAAACCTGAAAGTCTAAGTGAATGATATGCTTATGAAATACTTTGTATGTCATTAGTTCTCAAAGAAATGATTTGTTGAGAAGTCAATATTTATGAAATTTTTTTCACCTAAAATATAAACAGACAAGAAATTTTAAAGAAAATTTATTAATGTAAAATTTAATGTTTTTGAATTTAACATAAATTTATTCTGTATTAGCATTTCAACAAAGGACAATATTTGACATCATTTAAGCAATCCAACAGGTGTTCTGAGAATAAACATATGACATACCTTCAATAGTTGAACAAAGAATTTTTTTAATGCTTAGGCATGTTACTGCAGTACATGGAAAAAATGTAAATACAGGTAATACTTTGTAATTGTAAATACAGGTAATACTTTGTAATTGTAAATACAGGTAATACTTTGTAATTGTAAATACAGGTAATTGTAAATACTTGTAATATAAATAAACTCTGAATTTTAAATAATAAACTCTGAATTTTATCTAAAATAACATAAATAAACTCTGAATTTTATTTACTCACATTATGGTTATAGTTAAAACAGCTTTGCTTTAATAGTATAATTTGTCCATAAAAATTCGGATTTTTCATTTTGAGTCATGGTTTGATAGTCTGTGGTAATTATGTTTTAGAATTAACAACAAAATACGGTGAACCGAGTACTTGTGACTTTTGTGGATAAAATTTTGTAAGTTCAAATACACAAAAATGCTCTTTCTACTATTAATTTTTCTGCTATTTCATTAGGGATGTTGAACAACAAACATTATAAATTAAAAATTTTGTAAATGATAACTGTTCTAAACTATTTGCGAATTATTTCAGATTGGTTTAATAAAATGTTCAATCGGAAGAACATTTTGCAATGTAATAATTTAAAATTTAATTCTTTTTCTTTTGGTTTCTCAAATCATTTGTTTTGTGTTGTTTTTGTCAACTTAGTTTTTTTATGGAAGATTTTTTTTAAATGACAAATCATTTAAATGCCAAATTTTCTGTTTGTTTTATGTCTATGGTGATCTAATGTAATTTGGATTTTCTAATAACATACATATTTACTCTGACAAAAACTTGTTAAATTATCATCATGAAATAGTTATTCAATAGAAAAATCGGTGTATGATATCTAAGTGTCTTAACTTTTCAGTAATTAATATACACCAAATCAATAAATATTTGCACGATTTTTCAATAAAAATTGTATATATAAAAATAAAAGCTTCTCTTTTCTTTGAAATGAGAATAAATAAAATTAAGTTGAAAGATGCTTACAGATAGAATCTAACACACACAACATATATAAGAAAAAAAAAATCAAATAATCAAAATTATATGCACTCTAGCTAAAATCATTAATTATTAGCCAACTGACGTTATGTCTGACGTTTTCCAAGATTTTTGTGGCTGCCACTTAAACTTTCCGGTTTATTTAATGATGTGAGTAAGAAGTTTTTAATATATCACTTTCGTAGTTAAAAGATTGTCGGTTTCAGTTTCATTTTCTAAACGAGTCATTTAGTATTTTTTCGATAATAGAAAATCCGATTACCACGTGACCAAATGAAACTGACATAGAATTCATTCACAGGCTTCGTTCATTGGTTGCGGGGATGTACACTTCACTTTTACCCTCCGGCGATAGTTCTTTTCCGATTTTTTCACATCCCGAACATCTTTATTGCAAAAATGGTATCATTATGAACAATTTTATCAATACTGACTTTAAATAAATTTCAAAATCTTTTTTGCGCGTAATATTTTATTTTTTTACTGCTCAGTGCAATTAAATTCTTTTTGACGCTTCCAACAAAATGTGATTGAATCAATTAGAAAAACGTAATCTAAATTTTTTAATGCATTCAAAAAGCTTTTTTAATTAATTGCTCTATATAAACATTTGAAAAAGAAAATTTCTGAAAGAATTTGAATTTAATTATATGTAATGTTTTCTTAATTTTTATTTCACTTATAGGTATGTATAATTTTAAATTCGATGATTTATAACATAATTGATAAAGTAGTTGTCACAATTTAGCATAAAGTAATGCGAGGCAAAGATAGTTTACAAAAACATTTTATTCAACAAATAGTTAAATTGTTAAATAATTGTTGAAAAATTAATAATATGGTAATACTAGAGTTAAAATAAGAAATGAGGTGATAGCGTGTTGAGTTCCATTCTCATTAATAACTGAACGATGGGTTAAAATATGTAATTCTAATTCAAATCGAAAATATTGGTTGTGTCAATTTTCTAATTAAAATGAGCTCAAGTAAATTATGAAAATGTTTATAGTAAAAAATTATACATTTTAAAGATACATTTGCAAGAAGGAAGGTACAGAGGTGTTTCGAATTCGAAGTACTTCAAAAAACTCTACACAAAACCAAGTCTTTATTTCTCTATCTTCTCGAGTCCTGCTCATGCGCAAACGGAGTAAATTCCAAGGTTGCACAAAGGGTAAAAGCAGGGCTAGGAAAAAACAACTCTTTCCCTAGGCCCTGGGGTAAAAGGGGGAAAAAAGAGTTCCACGCCACAACAATGACTAAAAGCGAAATGAAAAGTTAGATCAGTTTGGATAATACGACGTTCCTTTGGCAATATTTAATGTAATCTTTCTTATGGAAGATTTGTCACAACAACATCCGAATAACGTCTCCATTACTGCTGATCAGCAAGAATCAAAGGATTTGATGAAGAGCAGTTTCGTGTATCTTTTCATTTGAGCTACACAATCATATTTTCTGCATATACTGCAAAAAATCCATAAATTTTCCAAAAAAATTCATGAAGTCCGAAAAATAACCAAAATATAAAACAGCGTAAGCTTGGCATCCATAAGTGGCGAGTATTTTTTTTAAAAAATTATTCTTAAAAGATAGACCGTGGGCTGAAGCCAGTTAAGGGGCTTAAAAATTGAGTTTTGTACCACTTCTTTGGGGGCAATTTAAAAACATAAAATTATACTTGATTTATATGTGGCAAACATAAATGCAAAAAGTTCTGGAAGAAATAGTTGCTCCTTTTTTTATAAATAAAAAAAATTCATTGCACTTTTTTCATTGTGCCTTTGAACACACGCGCATTGTTACACATTCATTCAGCCAATCACATGCGAGTATTTCACTCTTGTTTATTTACCTTTAGGTGAAAAAAAGTATATACACCGTAACACAATATGCAATATAATAAGATTCAATTTTTCCATAATCATAAATATTATGACTATATTATTTCATTACAAATAATAATAAAAATATAAACATAGAATAAAGTACTGGATAAATAAAATGTACACACATTTTAGCCCAAAACAAAACTAAAAACAAACACAAACAACTTTTAAATTTCATTCAAAAACATGGATATTGATTATATGTAATTTAACATTTTAGTTCAATAAATGCAATAAAATCCAAAACTGTTATTTTGATTTTTTTCAGTTTACACAGCAATAAATAAGTAATCAAATATTCATAAGTAGATAAAATGATAGATAAAAATAAATTCTACCTTTAGAATCATCCTTTTAAATTAAATATTTATGAGAAAAGTAGAATTTATTCATCACACATCATTATTTCAACTAATATTTACAATGATATTTATTACTATAAAACATAAATTGATAAATTACATTGGAATTGAAGTTTCAATAAATAATGCATAATGACCAAACTTCATTGTTAATGTGTTCTTTTCTTTTTATAGCTACATGTTAAAATAAGATAGGACAAATTCATACAAATAGTCTTTATAGTAATAAGGAAGATGGCAGAAAAAGTCTTACACATTTCAATGTTTATCTTTAAAATAATAAAAGTTTGAATCAATGCTGTTCAGCAAAATATAGAATATCATGGATTTAATAATCCAAATCAAGAAATATATATATTTTTACTTAATTTATATATCAACATGATTGACACTGTACAATAGAATAAATAAGTAATTTAATAACTTATTAAACATTAGATATATAATTTTATAAATATTTTTAAAGTGAAGGAGAAAATATACAGTATTGAAATGCAGACACAATATTTATCCCAAATCCATGCAAGTTTACTTCAATATAATATTCAACTTTCTAAAATAATGATTATTTTGACTAACAGAATTACATTTAAATGAATAACACATTATTTTAAATTATAAATTACTTCAACATGCATTTTTTACTCTAAAAAACAAATTACTATTAAACAAATAAATATAATAAAACAAATAAAAACAGCATTTGAAAATCATTGATTAAAATATTGAAATTTTATGTACTTACAGAAATAATTCTTATAATTTCTTGAATAAAAAGAAAGAAAAAATCTCATTAGTTAAACACAATTTTGATCAAGATTAATCACCCTCAAAATCCATATCAGCTTCTAATTGACAATTTTTGCATCCATAACAAGCACAAATTTCAGTGCATTTCACTTTAGAACGGTAGCATGAACATGATGCTACAACACAAGCAGTCTTTTTACATTTGCAGAATATGTGCTCTACGATACTGGAAGGAACAGCTTCTAATGACATCCAATCAATGTATAATACGTTGTCTCGTATATTCCACCCATGACCAGTTGGAGATGGCTTGCTGATTTTTTCATTGTCAAAATTCATTGTCTTCACTGTCAGTAGAGCTATGGGTATTTAATTCGATAACATTATTTGATGTAGAGGAACAAACAACAAGTTCAGAAAGGTATTTGGCTGATCTTTTGACAAATTCAATTTGTGGATACAATTTTTGTATTCTATATTTTAATCTATCATTTCTATATCCTTTTATATCTTCTTCTTCCTCCCTAAGAACAATTTTTACAAATAAATCTGTAAGTTTAGTCATTTCATAAATTGCATGCTGATTTATAATTTTATCCTGTATGATTTCCTTGCAAAAAATTTTAAAGGACTTTTCATAGAGAATTTCAGAAGTTTCAGATTCACAAGTTTTTACAGTTAAAAACTTTGTATAATGTTTGTAACATGAACGATGGTATCTTACTTCTATGGCCACAATATCCTGATTTCTTAAGTGATGCAACAAGTTTTCATCATTTTTTCAATTGCTGCAGATAACAAGTTATTTGTATTTGTTTCACATTTACTTAGTTTTTCTCTTTTCCTTTTCCCGGAATGTTTCTCTTTCACAAATTTTTCTCCTTGGCATATAATACATATTTCTGGCAATATATGAGATCGACTTTGAAAAGCAGGATTACTTTTGCTTCGTTTTACACGGTTAGGTGTGTTTTCTAAAGCAATCTTTTCATTACCTTCTGATGAATTTTTACATCCTTTTTCAGCAGCACAAATTCTAGTCTTATCGGTAAACAGTTGGTAACATTATTTATGATATCCAAGAGTTTTATCAGTAGGTAAACCGAAACATTCGTCTTCTTCCTGAAGCATTAAGTTCTCAGAAATTGTACGCTCATAACAATCAAGCAATATCCATTTGTGAATGCAATCTTTTACTTTGCTCCAACTTTTTCAGAAAAAGGAGAGACAATTCCTAGATTTTCCTTCCCACAATGTAAACAACAATTTAAAATTGAAGTCATCGTTAAAATTCAAGTATTAACAGTGATTAAGTTTAGCGTTATAATTGTCAACAAAACATACAAACTTGTTTGTTTACAATCAGAACCATGTGTAAAGCGCGTTATTTTTGTAACCGCGTTTCTCATTGGATAACTTTGGAGCAAGGAACATGGTAGAAGAAATTTGATTGGCTTAATTTGCGGATGAACACAGCTTTTGTATGGAAGTAGTTCTACAATTTTTTAAAATTCTTAAAATAATGTGCACTCTACGAACGCAGAACTTTATGTAAATAGTAATATTTAACATTGAATAATAAAATGCAAATGAAATTAAATTGCCCCCAAGTTGCGGGGACAAACATGCAAGATAAGAGTGTTGAGCCCACGGCCTAAGAGCCAACAGGTAACGTTCCGTACATAAGTGAAAGAAAAGGCACTCAAATAACAAAAACTAAGCTAATGTTTCCATTTTTGGCTGCAACGCCTGGCGAACGTGTGTGCTTCTGATTTGGTCGTCTGGACCTTCTCCATTCCCCAGCAGCGCAGTTTTTTCAAATAGCTACATAAGCTTTGTGAAGCCTGCTCCTGTTAAAGGCTCTTTTTCTAATCTTCACTTTTTCCGAAATAGTAATTTATGCAGTGCCTCAGTTATACCCTTTTCTCTCTGCCTTTTTAAAAATAATTTAAAGTTAAATCTGATTTTACTTAAACACTCCGCTGAAAACAGCATTCGCACTGCCTTGCACTTTAAACTGATTTAATAAATATTGTGGTTTTTGTTCAAAACCTTATTTATTGTTTGATATCATAAATTATATGATATTTTCGAATTTTTAACCATAATTTATTTTTTTAGTGTCTGTTCTTGGTTGTTTCTTTCCTTCCAATTGTGATCATGACTATGCCTCTTTATTACAATTTTCATTGATTTAAAATATTCATCACGTCAAATAACGTTTTATCTGCTTCACATCATATTGAGGCTGCATCGTAAATCCGTCTTGTCGACGAATTTGCTGCCTGCCTTCAAATCACTTTCTTCGAGATGCAACAAACAATAGTCATTTTATCAATAATGACCTCTCCTAACTCTGTAGCCACAACTTCGAAATCAGTTTTATTCACGTTTTAAACATTTTGAAAATAAAACTCAAAACTCAATTTTAAATCTATATATAATTAAGTTAATCTACAATACAAATGCTAGTGTACAAATGCTAACTTGTCTAGTGGTCAGCGTGCCTAACTGCGGATAGGGAAGTCCTGGGTTCGAATCCCAGTTTGGACATGGATGTACTTTCTCCCTCTATCTATCCTGTATTTGTCCTTTCCTTGTATGAATGGGTTGTGAATGGTTGTCTACCCTAGAAACGGGTACCTATGGCATGTGTGTACCGAGGAAGTCGAACTCCATACCAAATATGGTTCAGTTGGAAAAGTGGAGCAGCGCACCCCATGATGCCAGCCTAGCTGGCACACGACAACAACACAAATTATGAAAACTAATTATTAATCTCAACACAATTAATTCAAATTTGTAACATAAATTATCTTATGGGAGTGAGTGACCATAAAAAAATTCCAGCACATATAACTCATAGCGACTGATATCGCACTCAAAGAGTGTTGGGTTGTTGTTGATTACTCATCATAATAACATTTGTTGTTGGCGATATATCGTCAATTATACCAAAGACTTTTGCGATATGATCAGAAATGCTGCTGTAACAGCGCTTCATTGGTACGGAATAAACCATACCTTTATTTAAAGATTTACCATCCAAGAGATCTGAGTCAAGTGTAACAGTTTCTCTGACTTTCTGCAAGAATATACTGGGAGTTACAGTTTCTAGTCCATATGAAACGCCACTCATATGTGTGTGAGGTCAACCATTAATGAGGCTTTCACAATCACCAAAAATGGTATTTAATTCTTCAAAGTTGAGAAATGTCTACTAAAAATTTCTGAAGTATTCGCTTGGTTATACCAATCAAACGATTCCAGAAGCCACCCCACTATGTGCAAATTGAAGAATAACCTTTCACCTGTTTTTATTCACAGTGCTGTTTGTTGTTAGTGTATTACAGTTAATTCTTTTGATAAGATTGTTCGCTCCACCAAAATTTGTCACATCATCTGAGTAGATAGTAGCTTATTTCTTCATGCTATAAATCTTCGGAAGATCTGTAGAAATTGTTTTGTAGATAATATAAAATGGTCAATTCCAAATGAATTTTTCTAAATATACAGTACAAATATAAATAACAGCCCAAAATTTCTGATTTCCTTTAAGGAATAGAGGTTGAGCAAGGTCAATTCCAGTTATTTCGAACACTGCTTTATAAAGGTCTATAGGTTGTAGAGCGTGACTCGGTCTGGATCACATAAGGCAGTTGTCTTGGGCCTCTAAATCGAATAAAACCGTTTGCCAAATCAAACAGAAAGGTTTTTGCTGTAAAACTGTGGGGGAGGGGCACTAAGAAATTTTGCTCTTGGACACAATTAGGCTAAGTCGATTGGCAATGAAGCTACGGAAATTTCTGTAGGGCATGGATCTGTAAATAACAAAACTCCTGATAACCTCGCATTTTGTTTACTGTATTTTATTAACAGAATTTTTCTCTCAAATAATCTCAGCTCTTAAATTTCGGTGCGCACTTATCTACGTTCCTTTCGGATCAAAATACTGTTGCATTCTAAAATTTTTTTTATAAAAAGTTCTCCCTAGCAAAAATAATAATAAGCAGTTGATCTAAAACAACCGTCGGCTATTAAACTGCCCTTTACTTGGAGATAATCATCTATTTTTCGATATTCAGTCATTGCAACCCTTCCCAGTTAAGGGAGCAATCCTACTACTATAACAACAGTAAGTCCACTCTCTGGCTGTAATTTGGCATCTCACCTATTTTCCTGTTTTCTATGTGGTGTCGAGACCAAAAGTAGAAGCGTTTCACTGATTTTTCCGTTATTCGACAACTTCGAACTTGGTATCTTCTATTTCAAGGAACGTGCTTGTGCCAACTGGTAGGCTTGACCGATTTCTGAAATGTTCAGCTGAATGCTCGTCGAAGTCGCGGGTATTGAAGGGTATACACTCTTAGAAGGATTTTAGAGGGTCATTTATTCTCAACGCTATGAATATATAAATAGTTACTAATTAAGAACCTGAATCAGTGATAATAATAAATGATAAAGCATATACATTTAAACATTTTATTTCTTATATTTCGTTTTATGTGTCTCACAAATAATACATATATAATTTCTTATGTTTCATACATTTTATTTCTTACATATTACCTAAGTTAGGAAAAACACTTTGCATGAGGAATACAAGTTGGAACAATAGTTACATATACTTTTCATTGGTTATTACTTTCAGATGGTCTTATTTGGTTTTATTCTTCACATTTTCAAGCTACTCCGATATTAATTTCACAAGTCATCAATCTTTTAACTGTAGAGAAAGAGAGAGAGACTGACACTCCTTTATTAAGCCTCCATCATCCAGTTAATATGTTTTCGATATGTGCGATTGCGAGATATGACAATATTATTATCAGACCAACCATTCTTCTATAGTTTTCACTTTCCTCCATAGTACCGGAATAAATGAAAAATATAATTATCCTAAAGAAATCCTTCTAAGTTAATTATTTTTTGACATTCTTGCTCAACTATAAAATGAAATTCAATTTTTACCGAGACATGAAGTAAGCCGGTCAGGACACCGGAATTTTAACTGAAAACCGGGACTGTCCTGGTTTAACCCGGAGGTCTGGCAAAGGTACTAAGAGGCCATAGTGAGCCTTTATTGTTGCAATTTTAATTATATTATAACTGTATCTTTAATTTATCGCCCAAATGCTACTGATACTATTTTAATTTTTCCTAAAAATATCTTTATTAATTAATTCGCAAAATTAACTTCATTCCCATAAAATGGCTATAATTACTCTGAAATTGAAGAAGTTGTTGTTGTTTCTTATCTCAGGTTGCCTAGCTAGGCTAAACAACCCCCATAAAACCAAAATATCTAAATTGTCTAAAAAAATGTGATGGGTCCCGTAAAAAATGTGAAGGAC
Organism: Latrodectus elegans; assembly: GCA_030067965.1. Taxonomy (NCBI): domain Eukaryota; kingdom Metazoa; phylum Arthropoda; class Arachnida; order Araneae; family Theridiidae; genus Latrodectus; species Latrodectus elegans. Next base: position 58,790,964 of record CM057815.1, read on the forward strand.
ATCATTTTTCTTAAAATTTAGGCAGGTTAAGACATGCCCAAGGGATGCCATATTGATGGAGCACCAGGGACAGTCTGGAAATGTCTTTTGCCCCTGCTGAAAGGGGATTCCTCTAGTGTGCCCACTCAGCGAGAAAAAGCAGTTTGATAAGATCTTGGTCTAAGTTTGAAGGTCTCACCCGGTCTTTTGGGGAAGTACCATGGATGGTTGGGAGGATTTTTCATAAACTTATTAAATTCAGTTTTTGCCAGGGAAGGAATCTCACTAAAGGTGAGCTCTCCTCCTGGGTTTACTCCCTGCTCTGACCAAGAAATCCGCTCTTACATTCTCCTCTGCTCCCACGTGTGAAGGGATCCATTGGAAATGCACCAAGTTGAAGAAATGATAGTTACATAATTTTGTTTTGAAAGAAGTTAATATACATCACTAACATAATACAAATAAAAAATATTATGAATATTAGATACGGCGATATTTGTGTTATGCGCCTTTGCTTCAAATGAACATCATTTTTTTTTTTTGACAAATATTAGTAATTTTAATCTTTAAAAAAAATAATCAACAATTGCCTAAAACTTCTATGCATAAAATTTTGAAATCCGATTCGAGAAAAGTCTCTAATATACTTTTTATTTCCAGAATTATTATCATTATATACATGTGAATAAATATAATTTATTAAAAAAAATTAAACATTATTTTTCTTTTACAATCAATAATTTTCAAAATTTATATATTCTTAGAGCTACTGAAAATGTAGACATTGATTTCTGATAAAAATTTTAGAAGATTCCTGAAAAAATCTGTTATTAAGGTAGAAGAGAAGGATTTATTGTCTAATTAGGTAGCTTTTTTTTGTCACGAGCCATAGAGTCATATTCTAAACACACATTTTTATTTTTGTTAAAATGTCATAAAAAAATTTTAAAAAATAAAATTGTATACCAGTGGAACTGTACTTTTCAGAAATAAATTGAGAAAGGTCTCCCTGGTTTGGTTTATCATTTAACAGACATCTTTTTATTTGTTTATTTTTTCTTGGAATAGAGCTAGACTGTAATCTATATGTTAAAAAACCATTCTAAGTATTCACACCCACGATTGACAATCATATATAGGACTGAAGGCTATACTCAAATTTAAACATTATTTTACAAATTGGGCCAGTGGTAATATAAATGGGGTATATTATTTACTTTTATATTTAAGATTCACTACTGTTTATTCATTAATAAATGCTACTTAAAAGTAACTAAATTACGCTTTCAATGATAGATTTTGTAAAAAAAAAAAAAAAAAAAAAAAAAAAAAAAATTTACTCTTGATGACGTCAAATATTAGTCATCCAGATTTTGAGTGAGATTATCTTCAACGCCAGGCGTTAGCATGTAAATTTTTTTTGTTTTTACTTCCGTTTCTCTGAACAGCCCTTAACGGCAATTGGTTGAGAAAGAGGAAGTGATATTGTTATCTTCCAGCCGTTGCGAAGTTGTTTCATTTTCGTTGCTTTTCGTTTCACAGATTAGTTAGCAAATCTAATCGTTTAAATTTCTAGATCTTTCACATTCGCTTTATAATAGACTTACGTGGTCAGTTTATTTCCGATACTGAAGATTCAATAGTACATTTGTAAATAAATTTAAACATTTATTTACCCTCATTTTCATTTATATATCTGCATATTCTCTCGTTGTGTTGTTGTATGAGCTTCGGAGTAATTGCCAACAATGGTTGATCCAGCTGTTCCCGGTAAGTCTGATGAAATTAAAAAATTTGAGCCTTTTTTTTTTCAAATTTAAAACTAGAGTGCGTTAAAGACCCATTTAAATAGTTATAAAGAAAATTCATGTTTATTTATTTTATGTATAATATTAGTTAATAAAAAGAGATAAACTTTTTAATTAATAATATATGCTATCTTTATTTTTTTGATATTACAAATGCAATATTAAGCGAGACTTTTAAATATCTGTTTGGAGAGTGGTGGAAGACCCGGTTTTAGTTTAGAATTTTTACACCAGTGACTATTTTAATTAGACTTAAAATAATGTTTCCTCTATTAAATTACATCTTATAATGTGCTGTATTCGCTCTGTTCAAATTATGTTAAAAGCCCTGTTTTATGAATTAAAATTATTTGCATCAAAAATTATTTTAAAGGCTACCTTAAATTGTGAATCTTTAAAATGTGATATTTGTATATATATAAATCAGAATTTTTAAAAAAAAGTTTCCGAGAAAAATGATTAATTAGCATGCTATAATAAATGTATTACTAAAATACATAGTATTCTTGTGGCAATATCAGATAAGCAGTGCTATATTGACGAATCAAATAGCCCTAAGTATGTAAACAGTATATTTAAAATTGTTGAATTTGCATTTAATTAAGCTGAAATGTGTTTCATTTGATGATGTTGATCATTTAAATAGAATAAAAATTGAATATCAATTAAAAAAATTCATTTAAAAATATTCATTGCTTGAAAATATCAAATCATGCCATCAAATATTTTTTCCCAACTATTTTATCGACAAAAAAACTTCAGCCAGAGCCTACAATGAGGAGATATTGATTCTGTAAACAGTTCATAACTTTGAATTACCATCAAATGAAATGGTCATTACTAAACCACTCCTCATAAGTTGCGTTTTATTATAGGTTACTTTCCAGCTGTATTTTTTCTACTTACATGAAATCACTTCATTGCCAACATTCTCGCCACTTTCCACTAGTATCAAATGGCGAAATTAAAATCTTCATTACTATATCCTCTCCGCCTAGCTGGCAACCGAATGGATACTGGCCCTTCAACTCAACAATTCGTTGGTTCGAATCCAACTTTACATTTGAATGTTTGTAATCCACTTTAATTTATTCGTTCCGTTCTAATAGCCTTTAAGTGAAAAAAATGACCAATCAAAGCGAATCTTCTTTGTACTTAGCTTCTGCTTATTTGAAACTCAGTCTCGAATAAGCTGAAGTGTGCTAAAATTAACCATAAAACGACAAAGAAATCAAGCTAACCAAATGACAAAATCATACAATTAGGGAAGACAATTAGATCTTGCAAAATTTACATTTTAACATAAACTTCATAATCAATATATTTATCCTCTTTAATGTATAACAACAGAAGACTTAAATTTCAAATAAAAGAGTTCAATATTTTATCTTTGAAAAAGAGTTAAATTCTCAATTAGCGAAGCTTTTTTTTTTATCAAAATATATTTTTACCGCTGATTATTGCCGAAAAATGGAATGTTATATTTATTTATATCGGATCAATACTATTGAAATTCGAAATACTATTCGATTTACAACTTAAAATAAACTTTCTATTCGATTTGGGGTAACAGCCCCTTATTACTCTACTTTAATCAGTTTGATGTCATAGATAATGTTAAATCATTGCAACATTGATATATTTTCGCATTATTTATAGTAATTCGTGACAATTAATTATGTGTGTGTGTCTCTGTAATCACATGATTTATATTTATAAATATACATAATGATTAAATTATTTGATACTTTTTTAAATATTTAAATATTATATAGTTGAGATTCTTCTATTAACTATTACTGTAAAACAAAGAACTGAATATTTCTGTAATTAAGTTATTCAAATGCAGTGGTGCCCAACCTTTGGTCCATCGCAGACACATTTTGAACTTAAAAAATAAAATAAATAAATAAAAATAAATAAATAATAATAATGCGTAATTTTTTTAAAATTAAAAGGTCAGTTTTATTTTAAAGGAAAAAAAATTTCTTTTCTTTCATAATAGATTTTTATTTTATAAATTTTTTTCAGAGAAATATAAACAAGTTTCCTTTTTAAAAATTGTCTGCTTTGAATTTTTGAAAAGGATTTTTATCACCAACTTCAACATAAATACATTATTGAAATAGTAATTTTGTTTTTCTTAATTTACCAACATAAAAACATATTTTAAATCCTCAAATTACAAAACGTATACATCTATCTCATGTGTTTCAGCAATTTGGTTTCTACGTAACGTTTTTATCATTAAATCACTGATAATTCTTTTAAATTTTGACATTTGAGTTCTAAATTGTATACATGACTAATGTGCATAAGAATGAATTTGCAGTCAATTGTTTTATAACGTCTTGCTAGATAACTCTTATGAGTATAAATGCGTACCATGTCTTAATAATTAAGAAATATAAATGGTTGTTTTTAAAATATTTTTTGTTTATAGTACCTAATTAAACAGGCGGTTGGCTGGTTAGTAGGCTTTTATGGGGCAAGGTCCAAAAATAGACATGCTGCGCCAAATCGGACTGGCGAGCACATTACAACACGATCGGCGGACACTAGGACGCTCTGTTCTAACATTTACACTAAGTTCCTCTCTTAGTAACCTAGGAAAGATACATTATTATTGTATGAATTCCTTAATATAATTTTATTGCTACATTTAAATCTGATTGGACTTTGGATGTTAGTGTTTTATCTTTGTAACGTACGAACGAAGATAAAGTTCAAGGATATTGGGAAATATTTCTTTCCTATCTTGTCTTTTGAAGATACGAGTAATTCGGTTTATACAGTTCTATAAATATTACAAGCTTGTTCTTTTATAGGAAAAATCTTTGTAAGGCAATTCAGCTGAATACTGTTGAAGACTACGCGTACAAGCGCAAATATCGAACACTTATTTTATTAGATTGCTTTTATATTTTTAATTTTTAATTCTATTACGAACAAATAATGCTTACTCAAACTTTAAGTTTTGGCGCAACTTGTCCGATTTTTGGCATTTCGCCACAAAATCCAACCAATTTATATTATTGTACCGAGCTCCGGGGTTCGTGTGGATTATTATTGTACCGAGCTCCGGGGTTCGTGTGGGTTGAGAGTTGAAGAAAGCAACTACTCGATGAACAAAAGACTTTTATTTGTAAAAATTCCACTAGAAATACCAGCTGTAATAATCACAATTATATAGCTACAATTCGTCGGATACAATAAGTAACAGCTTCCAATCGCAAGTCTCAAATACCTCAGGCAGAGAACAGCTTCTCTAAACTAGCAGTCATGGCTAATCGTCTTCATTCACAGACTGTCTATACAAAACCTGCCTAACTATGTTGGGCTGCGGTATTTATACCTGACTTGGCGGAGAAATCTACTAATTTCGCCAAGGTTCTGGAAGCTTCTAGGCTATCTCGCTAAATATTGGTCCTAGAGCTTAGGTGATGGATGTTTCCAGAAATATCCATTTCTCGCCAAGTCGCCAAACATCTCGCCAAGTCGCTAACAATGTCACCAACTGTCACCAAGTTTTCTCGCCAAAACATCGCTAAGTCACCAAATCGTTAGAAAACCCGCTTTTAACGTATAACATGTCCAAATACCGCAATTTTTGCCCAAAATGTGAGCATTTCCGATCTGTCTGAGATATTTTAGGACATATACAATAATTATTTATAAATTTGTAACATTATCAAGCTCTATACGTATAATAAAATTTAATAAATATATTTTTGTAATTCTTATTGTTACAGATAATGTAAGTCTTAAATTCATAATGAGCTATTGTCGGATTCAGACACAATATTGAAAAGTTAACACATTAATGATCGAATGCTGTAACTTTCTTTACATAGCACTGGGGCATAGAATATTGGCGACGATGCGGAATAAAATCTTAAAATGACTGCATGATAATTGTGATCGGAAAAGTATTGTTACAAATTATTAATAATTATTGTATTTGTCTTAAAATATCTCAGCCAGATCGGAAATACTCACATTTTGGTCAAAAACTGCGGTGCTTAGAAGTCTTATACGTTAAAAGCGGGTTTTCTAATTATTTGGTGACTTGGCGATGTTTTGGCGAGAAAACTTGGCGACAGTTGGCGATATTTTTGGTGACTTGGCGTGAAATAGATATTTCTGGAAACATCCATCACCTAAGCTCTTGGACCAATATTTAGCGAGATAGCCTAGAAGCTTCCAGAACCTTGGCGAAATTGGTAGATTTCCCCGCCAAGTTAAGTATATATACCGCCCTCCGACATAAAAAGTAGTTTAATTTTGTGAAGACAGTCAGTGAGTGAAGACGATTAGTCGTGACTGCTAGTCAAGAGAAGCTGTTCTCTGCCTGTATTTGAGACCTGTGATTGGAAGCTGTTACTTATTGTATCTAACGAATTGTAGCTGTATGATTGTGATTATTACAGCTGGTATTTCTAGTGGAATTTTTACGAATAAAAGTTTTGTTTTCATTGAGTGGTTGCTTTATTTAACTCTCAATCCACTCGAACCCCGAAGCTTGGTACAGTATTGTGCCTATTAATAGTACAGGACTATCTGATAGCCATTTGATAGTTCTAACCGTCAGTTCAATTGTTCGTAGGCCCAAAATTTATTTTAAACTTTTATATATTTTCTGGATTTGTTTGCAAAATACACTGAAAGTAAAATTATTTGTAACTATTTTCCACTATAGTTAAATAAAATTTGTTTTATTAGTTTTCAACAAATTTTCAGCAGTTTACTTTTGTTGCTGTTTTTCTTAATATTAAAAAGAAATTTAGTTCCAATAGCATATATGAATTTTAGCGTAATAAATTGCATTATGATTTAATCCATAGAGATTAGCAAATATATTTTTTTTTTTTTTTTTTTTTGCTATCACTTCAAATATTTGGAAAAGGAGGTAATACCCAAATAGTAAACACTCTGACCTTTATTTCAACAGTGTGTGGGTTCGATTTCCACTTCAGATTTAGATGTTTGTTAATAGTTTGAAAATTTAGCCCTCGTGTGCAAAAAATTATCTTTGAACGACAAACAAAACGTGAGCCAACTAGAAGAACAAAACTTAAATGAATGTTATATCTATTAATTGCTGTTTGAGAGCGTGTGGTAATCCTAGAAAATGACTCGGTATTTATGAAGCTGTTGGTTTGATCAATACATTTAAAGACCGCTATCTGAGAATATAATACCAGTTATGGTACGCGTATCAACTTTGTCAGCCGAATGGGTAGTGCCATTATCCCCTGTAGAATAACAGTTCCTGGATTCGAATGCCACATTGGGTTTGGATGTTTGTAGTGGTTCGGTATCCACTTTTAACCCTAGATCTCGATCTAATTAGCCCTCTTGTGAAAAAAAAATGTAGCGTTTAACAAGCCAAACCCTATTTCATTCCTATTTGTATCATATATCGTAAATGTTGTCTTATATTTAATTATATTCTAATGTATTACTTAAAGATATATAAAAATTTTAGAGCATTTGGAATTTTTTTCCCGAATTTGACAGCATTCAATATTTATCGTTTGACAAAATTGTACATGTGCATCGTGATGTCTCGCGAATAAAAGTTAAAGTGCTTTTGCGTTGTTATGTCATAATTTAATGAGATATAAATGGCATAACATTACTTTTTTGATGAATGTTCATTAATTAATTTTATTTTATTCTAATGTTAACAGAATGCCATTTATCCTTAGGAGTGACTTAGTTGTCATGCATGTGATATCAAGATAGTGTTATGATCTATTGATAATATTCATGATTGGAATTTTTTCAAATAAAATCTGTACTTATACATTTTCTACGTATTCATGATAATTTATTTTTCTAAGTTCTAATGCAACCGAATTGATTATATTTTCTGCATAATAGATTAAATACCAGTGAGTTTTTAATCTTGGGCTCTGTTTATTTCTGATTATATACATTCAAAAATTCTCATCTTCCGTATCTACTTTGTATCTTTCATTGGTGTAACATCCAATTTCGTAATACTGAATTCTCTGACAAATTATTTGTGGAGGCGGATGTAAGTCATGAAAATATAGTAATTTATCATTTTTAAAATCTATATTTATCTCTTTTTCATTTATTTTTATATTTAATGTAAAGTTTTGTTTATTCACTAAATTTATTGGATAGAAACGTCTTGTTTAATTCGGGTTGTGATGAAACTTATTGAATTCCAAGCAACTTATTTTCCTGTATATAGCCCGTATAATTGTTTTACAAAGTAGAGGAAAAGAGAAGAAAAAAAAGTTGCATATTATTCGCGGCAATTTTTTCGACAAATAGTCTAGAATATGTGTTGTTGTGGCATATCCTTCAAGTGTGTCTGACGAAATCAGACAAGGTCCATCAAACCATTGACTCTATGGAAATCAAGGACCAGAAAGGGGGATGAGTATATATTTTTGAACAGTAAGAAACATTTATTATGAAAAAGATTTGTTTGACTCCACCTCATCGCAAAGTGCGATTAACTGAATTGAAAGCACGTGATCGATTAAGAAGATAATTCCGAGAAGCTAGAAAAACTTGTCGATTTTTATTTCTTTATAACTTTTAAAACGAGGTTAGACGCGTATTTTTTAAAAATAAAATTTATTTCGTTAATAATTAATTGAATGAAGTATTTTCGAATTGCTCATTGGATATATATATATATATATATATATATATATATATATATATATGAACCACGCACCACGCATGCTTGGTTTTTATCTTACTTTAATACGTTTGTCGCCATTTTTTATTTGCCTTCTTTATAGCTTTTAGTTTAAAATCTAATTTAAATTTATTTTAAATTAGATTTTAAACTAAACGCTATAAAGAAGGCAATTTAAAACTTATTGTCTCCTCATGATGTTATAAATGTTTGAATATTTTCAGAAGAAAGTAACTCCTTATCAACACAAAATTCAAAATGAGAATGGTAAAATGCTCCAATCAGACGGTGAAGTGGTGCGATAAGTTCGCTAAACTGGCTTAACAGTTCGGATTACATAAGTATGACATGCTTTTCGTTTATGAGGTAACATGATCGCGTGACAAGCGCGTTTTGTATTTAACCCTTGAAACTATTAAAGAATAATCTTGAAGCATTGAGTTTCGATATACGATTTTTAGAGTTTGTGTGTTGCTTGCGAAAATTAATAAGTGTGGATGAGAATATATTGAATTTACGTTTTTTTTTTTTTAATTTAGAGCGTGAGTGTAATAAAAATGTTGTTGAATGGGGCATAAAAGTTAGGTTTGATTGCTTCATGCACCATCAACAATTTTCTTATTACCAACACTCTCTAAATTAGAAAAAAAAAGATCATAGAAGATTTTTTAGATGCCATAAAAATGGTATATTCGCCGAAAAGTAATGATTCGAATAGCGATGATGATTTGGTGAGTTATTTTGTTTTTCATTACAATTTTATTCGTATTTGGAAACTAAAGTTTTTATAAAAATGAATGTTTCCATACGTAAATGAATGTTTAAGTTGTGTGTATTGCATTTTTCATGTTAGTGTTAGAATGTGTCGCATACTGAAATTTTTTTAGTGTGGGCGTAACTGCTCGATATATTAAAATTCGAGTTTAAGCAAAAAGCGAAATTTGATAACGTTAGAAATTTAGCTTAGCTTTGGTTGGCACTGTAGTTAGGTAGCGCTACACTGATGTTTTTATAAGTTGGGCGCTATTGCTCGGTATATTAAAAATCGATTTAAATAAAAAAAAGGGAAATCTGTTAACGTTAGAAATATAGCTTTATTACCCAGTTGCCACTGTAGTAGGTAGTACTTCTTTTTCTTTTTTTACACATTTTTTTTAGGTGAGCGTAATTGTACGGTATATTAAAATTCGAGTTTTAAAAATATCGTTTCTAGTTATTAGAATTTTAAAACTTCTATAGTACTTAATTACAATGAAATATTCAAAATTTTGATATCTGGAATTTTAAAAAACGCGCGATTTTAAGTTGAAGTTCGAACGCGATCGGTATTGGTAGGCGGTTATCACGCGTAGTGACGTAATGTAGGTTGGCGACAGAGCTAAAAAGCGCTTGGTGCGAAAATTTGAAATCGCCCCAAACGTGTACAACTCAGAAAACTTTTACCCCCGGTATCCGTAACGCGTTTGGCACTTTTACAAATATGTTGTCAAAGATCAAAGCGAACGAACTTGATCACATTGGCAACATATTTGAAAATCGCAGTTATAACTATCAACAGACGTGATTGTTCCATAATCAAAAAAATTGTGAATCTAAATGGCAATTCTTAAACATACAATTCAAATCCTAATGTCGATGAGTGTAACAAGTTACTGATACTAGGATTAAGCCCTAGTAAGATACAGGCATACTATCCTTGTTTCTAGATAATATAAGGGTAATATTCTTATATTGAGATCTGTCACAAAATTTTTGCCAAGCGGAGGAAACGTAAGTATTGGAATTTGATTAACAACCCAGAATATGCACCAATCAGCATAAGAAATAGGGGTTTTCCCCTATTCTAAATTGTCGAGTATAACAGTAAATAAAAAAACAGTAATCATTAAAAATGGATTAAAAGTTTTGATTTAAAAATATTTAAGAATTAAAATTGAAGAAACTATGAAAAAATAAAATAGCCAAAATAAAAATATTGGTTAATCTGTGGTTTGGGTATCCCTTTCTCGCGAAATGGGCGATAGACGCGGAAAACGTGGTAACCCTGATTATTTCATCCTAAATACACTCTTTGTGGCATTCCTGTCTTTTTGTTAAACAATTATATGTGTATTTTTTGTTATACAATTCGTAAAAAAAAAAAAAAAAAAAAAAAAAAAAACATTGTCTTTGTTTTCGTTACTTTACCAATCCTGAAATTCGTTAAAAACACGGATTTCAGTTTCGTCTCCATAGAAACGCCGTTTTTGCGTAATATCTCTGGGAGCATTCAACTCTGTGAGACAACACGCAAAAACGCGCCAGTTGGCGACTTTTTGAAAATCCGCCGAGCAGGGGACCCAAAGCACATTTTCACTAAAATATCTTAACGAAAATTCTATTTAATGACATCCATTTAAAAAGTAGACAAAATGAAAAATTTCAGAATTAATGAATTTTTTAATATTTAATAAAGTAATTTGATAAATCCAGTGATTTAAGATAGAATTTTACAAATCATAATTACATAAAAATAAGTACTTTCAAATTAAATTTAACAATTTTATATATTATATTGAACGTTTACTATAAAAATGGCAATCTAATTGAGTCAAACATTACAGTTTATACAAGATCATTTCATGCAAAATTGGTAAAGTAAGATATAAATTAAATAATTCACTGCATATTTGTTCTTGAATGGTTTTAAAGAAAGTGTTGATGATGCTTTTTTTCTTTTTTTTTGTGATGTCTGTGCTTGTTTAAATTTTAAAAGTTCAGATTTAGATCAAATTAGCTGTTAATTGCACAATTTGTGGTAGTATAAAAATAATAAAAATAAATTAAACAAAGTTTTAATAAAAGTAAGTCAAAGATGAAAAAATAACTTGTGTTAATTTTTATAGATAAAAATTTTTTATTGCTTAATTTCTTTTTAAAATTTTATTTTGATTATCATGGTATTTGAATAGAAAAGAAAATTATCTATTAATAGTTTAAATTATTTTCAGCCAATTGGAATCAATTTGTCACTTTCTAGTATATGCATGTATTGTTATAATAATTTTAATTGAATTTGTATGTCTAAATAAATTTAAATTATATAATACTGAGGCAAATTCATTATAGGATTAAAATAATTAAACTATATATTTTTATTGAAATATATTTTAAGGAGGTTTAAATTTTGTCACTGAAGATGTTTGATTTTTAAATTCACAACTATGTCATTTTTTAACCTGCATTACCATTAGCTGTGATATTTTTCGTGGGAAATAATGAATTATTTAAAACTAGTCTCCTTTTAGTGTTATTTTGGAATTAGATCACTATATTGTAGAGTTTTACCAGAAATACCTAAGTCAATTTTTATTCCATATCCTACTATGCCATATTGCATATAGAACAGAATGTTTATAGGTTTTTATTAATCCTTATTAAGTTTTGTAATCACAAAATGGAAATTTTAAGTTTCTGATTCTAATTGAAAAATTATTTAAAACTAATACAAATGTTTTTATTTTTTTCAATATATCAGATTTATATCATTGGTGTGAATTTCATGAATTCATTTAAAAAAATGAATAAATAAATTTTTTAAAATTAAAGCAGTCAAATACTAGAAGCCTAGTGGTGTTGCTTTCCACTCCTATGGCACATGTCTAGGGTTCAATCCTTGGGTTGGGCAAGGTTAACTCAGCCTTTTATCCCTTTAGTTAGTCAATAAAACTGAGTATTAACCATGCTTGAGAACTATACAATAGGAATTTTTTTATATTAGGCTGGCCACCTGACTGGAATATATACTTTGCACCTCAGGATTCTTGGCCATGAAAACAGATATGGGCAATTGTAGCCCTTGGGCCCCCATATGAGCTATTGTGCCACTGAGTGTAGTTTTAAAGTAGTCAAATACTAGATAAAATGGAAAACAAGTTTTAAAGTGAACTGTTTGTAATACTGAATTTTTAAATTCCATGTTAAAGTGCTTATATACCAGCTTAAATAGAATTGCTTACTTCTAAGTATATTTACTCTTATTGTATGTTTAAATATTTAAATATAATTATTATGCTTAGGTATGTATTTAAGTATATATTAAACAATTAATCTTTCAGTTACTCTATATTTGTCTCTTAAATCGTTGTTTGTTACTTTATTTTCCTCTCTTTTTGTTTCTTAAATCGGACTGTTATAGATTTACTATTTTAATACTAATTATATGTATAAGTTTGACATAAAAGATGAGTAATTTAAAATTTTTTCATTGTTGAAGTCAGCTACTTAAAAGTTTTCAAAATATTTTTTTACTAATTCTAATGAGCATTGGTTCATGCAATCATCTTCAATTAAGCGATTTTTTGGTATCATTTTCACATTTCTGTTAAAATTTATAATGTTTTAAACCCACTTTATATTATAAATCCTGATTTAATTAAATTTCACAGATAAATAGTTCTTGTATATAGCAACAAGCTATCTTCTCATTACTGCAAATTATATATTTATGTTATTCTTGTTATGTAATTGATGTAATTCCTCAATTTAAATGAATTCATTGATATGAAATGAAGCCAATATTTTGGAAAATTACTTAAGTATAGTTCAGTAAGCTATCAATCTAAGACTGTTAAATTAATTATTCTATTCATCAAATGATTAATTTTAGTAATTAATTTTTGAATTTATATTTGTGAAATTGAAGAATGTGCATTTTATTCTTTTTACTGTATATTTATCAAAGACATGTAAACACAGTATTTATAATAAAGAACAATAATCAAGAAATAACACTAAAAATTCTTAAATCAAAAATAGTCTTTTTCTAGATCTAGGTTATTAATGAAAAAAAAAAAAAAAAAAAAAAAAAAACTCTTTGGAAGATAATAGGATGTGCGATCATTTTTAATCTACACTGGTGTGCAAAACTTAAGCAACGAGTGGTTTTTCGGCCACAGTTCCCCAACAAAGTATAAGATATCCATGAAATTGCAGTATAATATGCACGTAATTCAATAGAAAGATTATTTGCATGCAAATTTTCGAAATAAAATGTCATAGGTGATGTAAGTTTACGTAAACCTTGTGGGTCGTCGCGCGCAGGTCAAAACTGTGATAAAAGGATGAAGAGCACCGTAGTTAGACATTCGCTGTAAGTGCAAGTGATTTGTTTTGTGGAACATGTCTTCAAGAAATCATTTAGACGACTTTACTCGAGGAAGAATGATTGGGAAGCTTGAGGAGGGGTGTAGTGTGACCAGTGTCGCTGAAGAGTTCGGGATCAACAAAAGTGTTGTTTCTCGTGTTTGGAATGCCTTTAAAACTACTGGTACATCTGTTCGGAAGGTTGGTTGTGGCCGTCCAAGGAAAACAACACCAAAAGATAACCATTACATTGTCCTCCAGGCGAAAAGAAACCATTTTCAGTCAGCGAGCGCCATATCTCAGCAAATGTGCACAGCCATAGGATGACAAGTATCAAGATTTACAGTGTTCAGACGCCTCCACAAAGGTGGCTTATTTGCTAGACGTCCTGAACGCTGCATACCTTTAAAAGTTTGCCATCGACTGCACCGTTTAGAGTGGTGCAGAGAACACGAAACCTGGACACCTCATCAATGGAGTTGCGTCCTCTTCACAGATGAGAGTCGTTTTTGTGCTACAAGTGATTCTTGACGTCAGTTGATCTGGAGAGAGGTTGGAGCTCGATTTCATCCTAATAACACTGCGGAAATAGATCGTTACGGTGGTCTTGGGGTTCTCGTCTGGGTTGGCATTATATTGAACGGGCGGACTGAGCTTCAGATCTTCGATCGAGGTTCTGTAACTGGAGACCGCTACTACAATGAGGTAATCCTACCTCATGTGCGTCTGTTCCGAGGGGCCATTGGACCAGACTTCATATTTATGGATGACCATGCCCGTCCACACCGTACTGCTAATGTTCAAGAGCTACTGGAAAGTGAAGATATCACACGAATGGACTGACCAGCTTACTTTCCAGATCTAAATCCCATAGAGTATGTGTGGGATGCATTAGGGAGACGTCTTGCGACATGACAGTATCCTCCTTGTAACACCCATCAGCTAAAAGAAGCGTTAAAGGAGGAATGGAGACATTTACCCCAAGAACTCCTAGATAATCTGGTGCTTAGCATGGAGAGACAATGCCAAGCAACCATTACAGTAAGGGGAGGGCATATCCCATACTAGGGAACATCTGCCAGTTGTACTTACGCTTCTTCAGGCAATCACGTGTAACGCCACTGTATGTCAAATAAAGCCTTTTTTGTTCCATACCCTACTTTAAGCTTTATATTCATTTCTGCACCATAATTCTTTTACCATAGTTTAAGTACAGAATAATGTACATCATATTTAAATTTCATGTCAATCGGATGACTTCTTGTAGAGTTATGACAAAAAACGCACTTGTTGCTTAAGTTTTGCACACCAGTGCATATTTTCTTGTAATTAGTGTTAGGATAGATTACCAATAATTTCTTAAGGCTACTCTTAAAACTAATAAAATATCTTAAAATTTGAGAAATATTAATTCAAAATTATACTTGATAATTAAATATTATGAATAAAAGAAATATGCAAGAGATTCAAGCGTTTTTTGTCTAAATGATTAATGATTTCTTAATTGAGTATTTTAACTTGGAAGAAGGGTAAAATTACTAAATTTCTCATTTCCCAAAAAGTGATGAAGGTTTAAATACTGTAACTTATGACTAGGAGTTATATTTCAAGTAATTGTTTATGTTGTCAAGCGTTTAAAGGAAATAAGAAATTATTTTTATTATAGAATATTGTATTCAAATGTTCTCAACATTTATACTTGTTAGTTTCTCATTCAATTATCTGGATTTTGAAAATGATTTCTTTTATTGAAATTTAAGTTTTAGCGCAACTGTGCTTTTTGGAACTTGCACACACAAAACCCCAGCTACCCATTCAATAATCTAATTTTTTTTGGAGAGTTACACTATTATGTCTAAAAAATGTTTTTCTACTCTAAGAACTCTTTTAAAAATTTAAGGTTTAAGAAATTAATTACAAAATTCTTATGTACTCACTTTTATAGATAAGAAATTCTGATTTTTTTGCTCATGCATCCTAATATTTTATTTATATTCAATACAGGAACTAGAAATGATGAACCAGATTTACCTGCAGCTGGTTTAACAACACAAAATGATCAAAGAAGTATTCACAATTTAATATTTCTAATTAATTTCAATAAGTTTTGAATGTTTATGAGTGTCATAATTATATTGTTACATATATCATTATTGGAAAAATCAATCCAAATACAGCTCAAATATTACAGAAGATCAAATATGATTATAGATAAATATTAAATTAAAGGGACTAACTACTATGTAAATTTCATATTAGTTATAAATTTATATAATCATTTTTTTTACTCAAAACCTTTAATTTTACAATACATTATTAAACTAGTTTTATAATATTAATACAACGAATAATATTTATTGTATTACATAAACATTATTTTTTATCATTTATTCAATTTTTTAAATGAAAATATCTAGAAATGTTTATAATTTTCGATACTCTGTTAAATTTTTATATTTATCCATTTTTTTTTAATTTTTAAGGGTTTTGTTCTGATAGCTTTTAATTTTCAGCTAATAAAGATAACAAATGTTAAAACTCTGTATTCCAATCTTTCAACTGACAGCTTATCATTCTGATCTTCACCTAATATTAAAGTTAATTCTTACCTCCAGTGTTGTTGTTTGTAATAGGTTATATTAAATTATTTTCAGTCTTAGTTTCATAACAAGATTTATTATCATTCAAAATTATTAAGAGAATTTTCATAAAAAAAATCTATACCTTTATTTAATTACTAATTTCCTACTATTTGAAACAAAAAATTGTTATTTAATTTAGTCTGAAATAGGATATTTAATTAATTTAAGATTGATTAATTTTTAATTTGGCATTTAGCTGTAATATATTATTTAAAAACATTGATGTTTAAATGAGTCTTGTGGTGAAATGTCAATTTTGAAGTTTTGAAAACATTAAATCTGTAGAAATTTAATTGCCAGTACTAAATATCAGAATTGAGATTTATTTTGATTATTTTAAATGCTAGAATATCATTAGATTAGTATTAAATTAAGTAATATTTGGAAATTCTCAAAATATAATTTTATCTTAAAAAACATTTCATTTCACTGTAATTAATATGTATCTAACTATGCTTCTTAAATTGAATAAAATGAAAAGCTCTTGTACATTTATAAATCAAAGTAATTTCTCTGAAATAGCCTCAATATTTAAGTACTAATGACATTTTAAGGAAAATTTAGGGGATCTTAAATGTTAAATATTATATTTAATTGTCCATCATATAATGATAAATATCATACTAAGTATAAAAATTATATTTATAGTGATTCATGGTTTTATAATAGGGTTAGAAAAAATCTCATTAACTTTATAAAGGTAATCTTGTAAGAGTTTAACAAAATCTGTATTTATGTGTAATTTTTAACAAATTATTTTTTTAAAAAAAGTATTAATTTTTGTACAAAATATAGCATTCTGCTTTGTCAAAAAGAAATAAAGCTTAAAATTGAATCAGTTTCAAATATCGCTTTTTAAATTAGGCACAATTTCTTTATTTCATATTCATTTTACTACAGCTGATTTTATTAAAATAATGAAATATTCTAGTTACTAAAAAATCTATTGGGGCTGCCTTTATTGTAATAAAACTTGTGTGTTTTAGTACTGAAATAGGTAAATTCAAGTGATGAATAGTTTTTAGTTTAATATTGTAGAGTATTCTTCTTATGTGAAAGTTCTGAAACTGATATCAATGGAAGAATCAGTTCCAGGTTGAATGCCTTAAAATAGACTATCAATATTTTCTTACATTCAGGTAGTCAGGATGCTTACTAAAGTAAATGTTTCATGTGATTCACCTATTCATCAATTCATGTTTGGACATATCTTGCTGCATGAATAAAATCATTTTCATGAGAAATTTCATCTTCAGCAGTAAACAAAGTTTGCATCATAAGATTGAGTTATTAACAATTTCTTTATATTTTTTAATCATCTGTCTTGTAAGGGTCATGATAGGCCATCAGAAAACCATAGCACATCTGCTCTTACCATGGTATGTTCACCTCCAGCCTTGACATGTGTTCCAAATTCCAGCTTCTTACTTATCAATTTGTCTCATTATGGACAATGTTTAAGAATAAATTTGGGATGAATATCTTGTGAATTGTTCTACTCTAATTCTGTTTATAAATGTGAATCCTAAATATTGAATTCTTTAAATTCAGATTAAATTGCGTGATCATTTTTTACTTCATTTTCTTTTTAGACATTTCAATTGGCTTAAATATCTTTAGCATTCCACTTCTTTTTCCATTCTTTTGCTTTACAAAGCATGTCTTTTTGCATATTGTTCCCCTTGAAATGTTCAAAATTAAGATGCATCATTCACAGTTGTTTTATCTCTTGTTAATTTCGTACAGTATGTCCGTTTTGGAAGTTTTAAATTGAGCATTTTTCATTTTTTATGTATTTTTTTGAATTGTGAAAAATTCTGGTGTTAGAATTATGTTTTATTGCTTTCATATCTCTTATTGTCAATTTTTTTTAAAAATATCACTTTTATTCACATGTGTTTTCATTATTTTGATCCTTTAAAACACCTTTTGTATTAAACTTTTTATGTATAATTTTTTATTAAACTAAATATTAATGATGTTGTTTTAGGTACTAAAAAAGACGAGGATCTCATTGATATAGTAAATGATCTTCAAAATAAACTTTTAGCCACCGGCCACTCTCTAAATATAAATTTACCTCAAATTGTTGTTGTTGGAAGCCAGAGTGCTGGAAAGAGTAGTGTACTTGAAGCTTTTGTTGGAAAGTTTGTATATTTATTATGTTCAAAATAATTTAATTGATTTTTATCAGAAAAATTTTAAACTAAATTCTATTGTATGAAAAATTTACAATGAGTGCATTGTTAGTTCATAAATGCTTGTAATTTATTATTAAAGTGAAAAGAATGATTCATGATAGAATTTAATCCCTTAAAATGAACAAAAGCTGTTGTGTGGATGTACCTTTTTTCATACATTAAATACTGTCCAATTGATAATGATTAGTTCAGCTATTCATTCATTGTACATTTTCCCCTTGTGTATTTGCAATTTGGAATCCTACTTCAATTTATCATATTATAATTGAATTAGTCCTTATCTATAAAAGTTGTCTATAGCATGATGACATGCCAAATCATTCATTAAGCAAAATTTTATTTACAAAGATAACAATTTATATATGACTAAATCATTTTAATGTTTATTATTATATAATTTTTATGAGTTTTTATTGATATACATTATATTTTCTAAAAATTTGTGTAAACAACAATAAAACAATTTTAAGAATGTTAATTTTCAAATTTATTCAAAATTTATTATTATTATTTATGAAAGTATAAGCAATATAAGGAATAATTTCAGAATATATATAATATACCTTGGTGAGTAATGTAAGCATTGATTAAAAATAGTAATCATCTTTTTAAAAATTACTTTATAATTAATTATAAAACATCTGTATCGATACTGATTATCAGATTTAGATAAGAATTATGTGGATCAATCAGTTTCTAAATTAATATGTTATTTGTCTGAAAGGCACATCTGTGAAAAAAAAAAAAAAAAAAAAAAAAAAAAAGCTAGAACAATTAGAACAATAAAAATAATTCATATAATTCAAGACATAAAAGAAATAGTTTGTTAAGTTTTAAATTTGATTCTCATAGAAGATACATTTTAATTTCATGAACATTATTTCTTGAAATTGCAAGCTGAGCTGTCATCCAAATTGTTAACACTTTGATTTTCAGTTCATTTGTTTTTGGCTACATTTCCAAACTATGTAGATATTATAGAGGTTTGGAATAGATTTTAAACTAAAGATTCTGGTCTAATTAGTCCTTATACGCAAAAACTGACCCTGATGGGACAACCATACTAAATCAATCTTAAAGTTGCATTATTTTGTGCTTCGATCATTATCTTCAATCAATATTAAATATATCTTTTTTTGCTTTTCTTAATTTAGATCTAAGAAATTAAATTCTTCAAAATTTTTTATTTAAGAAAATTAATTTTCAGTGTCAATGCATGATTCTTTCATATTTATTGTTTATTATTTTAAGAATATTTCATTTAATGAACAAATTTATCATCATTGGCATGATTTGTCTCTTGTAAATTGTTTCTTGATAATTGGACTTCATTTCAGTTTTCTGTATTTTTTATTTATTCTTTTGACAATGAGTGTAAACATTAATTAACAAAGCTAAATTATTGGTAAAGATTTATTGAATACACTCCTTGTTGATCTGCTTATAAATGAATAAAATTATGAAGATAATATCTGTATTATACAGAGAAGAAATAAGTTAAATCAATATCTTGTTTAAGAAAATTTAACATCGTATAAAAATTTTTGTATTAATATATTTAGCAGTTTTTAAGCTAAAAATTTATGTATTTTATTTTTCAGTACATAATCCATAGATTATGTGTTAAATAAAGTTTCAAGTTTTGTTGTGCATATTATATGCTATTGCAGATAATTTTATGAACATTTTCCATCAGAAATAAAGTTTTGAAATAAATAAATGAATCTACAGTAAAATTTTTAAAAGAAATGCAGTTTATATTTTATAAATTAAAGAAAAGGTGGTGCCACATCTCTGTTGACTTATTTGAGCTATAATCAGGTTTATCCATTTACGTTTCCTCGAAAATATACTACAAATGCTATTGGCTATTGTCACTTCACCCTTTGTCTTGATCTGAGCAGTTTTGTTCTGAAAATATTATTTATTTTTAAAAATTTTATTAAAGTGGTGTTAAGAACTTGTCAAGATTCTCTTTAATATTTTCAGAAGTATTAATGTCTGATCCTAAAATTTATGCAAATATATGATCTGCTCCTTCTTAGATCATAAAATGATCTAACAAGGAGTAGATCATATTGTATTGGAAAAAATTGCTAATGTATATTGTCAAGGTGATTCAATTTTCAATTAAATCTTGTTTATTGAATTAATTTTTGCTAATTTGAAATATTACTTAAAGAAAAATTCTATTAATTACAAATATAATTTTCTCTGATATCAGTGATCTTTAAGCAACAATATTGGTATTTTGAAGGAGCAAAGAAATTTGTCAGGTTCGTTATTTGTTCATAAAAAATTTTCCCCAAAATGTTCAGAAAAATCATTTTTACACTAAAGCAATTAGATATGTAAAAATATATTTTTAATTTTTGTGGAAAGAATTTCGCAAGTGTTCCTTTTCCTATATATAATCTGCAAGACTTTTTTTTTTTTCCAAGTAAAAGAATAAAAAGGTGTAGCAAAATGTGCATAAATTTTTTCTGCGAATAGCTGAACATATTTACAGCAGATAATGTGGCTGTGACATAAAATATACCCATTATGATTAAAAATATAATAAATTGTACAGAATAAACACATCTATTATAAAATAGATCTGTTAGAATCTATCTCATCATAAAGTGTAGTAAACTGAAGTAAAGTAAGAGATTGATGGAGAAAAATAATTCCGAGAAGCTTTACTAGCTTCTTAGATTGCTAACTTGTCTTTACTAACTTATCAATTTTTATTTTTTATTAACCTTTTAAAATGATGTTAGACATATTTTTCAAATATAGAATTACTTTATATAATAACTGAAAGAAATGGGTTATTTTTAAATTGAGCATTGGATACATTTCTTTTGTACTACACATGTTTTCCTGTTTTTTTATATTTTACTTTAATATGTTTGTGTTGCCACATTTTTATTTGCCTTCTCTGTGGCTTTTAGCTTAAAACCTGCTGTGTAATTTAAAAGTTTTTACTTCCATATGATGTTATATAAACTTGAATATTTTCAGAATGGAACTCGTCAGGACAAGACAAAAAGTGAAATGAAGAAAGCAACTATTTTTGCTACAATTATATATTTATGAGTAATCAAATTCATTATTGAATGTATTTGGACAAAATTGGTTAGAAAGGAAATAACTCAGAGTCACAGCACCATTTATTATTTATTTTTTTAAACACACACACACACATAAATGACATTTTTTTCAAAGCTTTATTGTACGCTTTTCCATCAGAAAAGCTTATAATAAAGTTTTGAAAAATGCGGTAATTTACATATGACTTCTTACTTTTCTTAAATTAAGATTAGTTAAATTAGATTAGTTATTGTAAATTATATTAAAAATTAAGCTATCAAATTAATTTGAACAATTTTTATGCAAGTTTTGCGTACATTTGATATACAATCTCAACATATGTTATTTCATTCTATCTTATGATACTTGGGATTGTTTAATTGAAATAAAAGAATTTTTTAAGAGTTTGTTAAAAATCTTTTTCTTTATTTTATTCCATAGAGTTTTTTCTTGAAGATATATTATCTAGCTTATATGGGTTCTTAGTTTTACAACATATTTTATTGAAATTTTTGTAGGGAGTTTTTGCCAAGGGGAAAAGACACTGTGACAAGAAGACCTACTATTATCCAAATGTTTCCTTGTCATGATGGTAATTAATATTTTTAACTTCATTATTACATTATTTATATTTATACATGCAATTCTCAGAGATAAATTAAGCTTTAAAATAAAATAATTATATTTACAAAGTTATTAAAATATTTTTCGATAGATTCTAGAGCGAACTTTATATATATGTTTGAATGTTAAATCACTGTGTGACTTTTTTCACAGGGGTTCAATTACATGGTTCCAGGTTGAATATCAAAAGTTTGATCAATCTTTTGAGGAATTAAATTCATTTGCTTACTTATCTTTCAATAAATTATAATATTTAAGTGAACCAATTCATTTTTAAATTTTGTTTCCTTTTGCTTCTAAGAAATAGAAATTTTGGGATTAAGTCAGTTTTGTAAAATAATTATATTTAGATTAAAATCTTAACCTTTATATGATTTAGAAATTAAAAAGAAAAATGCTACTGTATTTGTCACAGATACAGTTATTTTAAATAGACAATTTTCAGACTAGATCCTATAGTGCTGCATATGTTGTTTCTTATCCTGACAAGTTAGCCATTAGCCTAAACCATATCCTTGAAAATATGAACTAACAAAAAGACCAAAACAAGTCCTCCTTTTAAGTTTTAAGTATGAGAGTAGATAACTTTTTTTCTATAAATAACCAAAATGTGTGATGTTGCATTTCTTACACATGGGTAAGATTTTATTTCCTTTGTAATTAAGACATTTCAAGTGTCTTAATTACCAAACTTTGATGATGTCTGCTGTACTGGAGTGCCTTAAAAATGACGGCACTTTTTTGTTGTCAGCCACCATACCAGTCATGAGTTGGCAGAAAAATCAAGAGAAGCAATCGTAGATTTGAATTTTGAATAGGTCTTTAAAAAACACCTGGGTATTAGATGTTAAGGCCATTGAAATTCCCTCTCTTGCCATGGTAACAGCCACTTCATTTACACTAAGACTAATGTGTGAAGGGATCAATTGTAGATGTAGGCTTTGGCATGAGGAGAGCCTTTGCTGCAGAGCTAGAATAGAAATTGGAACTCTGTCACTAATGATATCAGTTTTAGAGGTTTTGGATTGAACTATGACTGTTGGTCCTAATCAAGATATCTTTATAGTGTGTATAGAAATCAACAGCCTTAAGACCTCTTAAATTGTTGTTAGTTTTGAGCAGAAAATAGAAGATGCTATGAAGTCCTTTTAAAAATATTAATAACCCATTAGATGTACTAAAGAAAAAGGGCTTTTTCATTTTAACTTTTAATTTGAAGTCCAATCACAAGGAAGGACAGAAGTATTATTTTGAGAACTTTATTTGAACAATCTATTGAAATATTTTCCCAACTAAGCTATGCATATCAAAGGCAGATATTGTATATCATACCAAAAAAATGTACAATCTCCCTTGGCCAACTATTTTGCAGGCTAGCAATCAAGTAAATTGTGATTAATTGGATATGCTTAAATTTCAACCAATTCAATATTTAGACCAAATCTACATATAATTATGCCATCAGCAAGTACACCAGTGTTGCATACAGGCGTATAACAGCTTCAATTTCTGACTGGTAAAACAAAAAACGCAGTGGACAGTACAGAACTTTTAGCCAAGCCCTGGATCACTTATAAGTCTCTAGGAAAAAATAAATAAGATCTGCCCCTCAGAAAATTGTTGATTTAGTCTAATGCTTTCATATGAATTTTGAAGTTTTCAAAATGTTTCATAAGTAGTTTGTTGATCCAGATTCTATAAAAGGTTTTTGTTAATACTAAAAAGGCAGTCACCATGTGAATTGTGAATTTCAAATTTTGAGAGTCTTATTTTCTGGCCAAAATAAAAAATTTTGATGTATGATAGAGTGACAAAAATTTTCTGAAACAATATTGTTTACTTGGTATTAAGTCATTAAGAATCCAAGTAAAGTATAAACTTGTGCAAAATCTTTTTGCCATTAATATACTAGAGAAACTTATCAATGGAATAGGTCTAAAATTGTCAGCTGAACCAGCTGTTTTATTTGCTTTTCTAATTGGTTCAATGAGAGAACTTTTCCTATCACATAGAAGTCTACCTAGCTTCCAAGAAGCATTGTAAATTTAAAATGGATAAAGAGGAATGTTATAGCCTACACCTTTGGAAACATGGAGCAACCAAATGCAGAGGATTGACTTTGTTCCGATTTCACCTACTGGTTTTTACTGGGCATTATAGAATGGCCTTCATGCCAAGTATGATCCTGTCAGGAGAAAACAATCGACATACGTTTTTCCTTTTGCCCAATGCCATCCCCTCATGACTTTGAGGCAACCAGTAGGATTGAAAGGTGATGCTGCATGATAATAAATCAGGGTTCGCACAACTTCTGGAAATTCCAATTAAATTTCAAAAAAATAATTTAAGGGCCCTTGAAACTCCTGGAATTTTGACTTAACTCCTTAAAAATTGTGAATTACTTCTGGAATTTTTTCTTACCTTGATGCATTTATTTTTTTATACAAAATTTTATGCTTTTTTGAATTTTTTGTTTTAATATTTTAAAATTTTCAATAAAATAGTCGGGAAACTTAATTCAGTATTAGTTTTTTAATATTACCACTAGATGGCGGCCACGATCGATATTAACTTTTTTTACTTTTAACTGTTGACTTGTATAAACGTTTCAGAGGATCCAGTTCAGCTACAATAATTTCATGATAACTCGGTTTAGTAGTATTTAGATTTATGTAAGGTGAAATGAAGTGAAGTAATTACCAACCAAAAATCAATGTGTTGTGCAATTAAGACTGGCGATTTTAACTAATTCCTTTTTTTTATTTGCTGCTGTTTTCCTTGTATTGTATAAAATTCTTTGAATATTAATATAAAATTTTTGAGTTAAAACATATTTTTCATGTTTCCCTTGATGAAAATTATATATAATTCAATTGGTAAAAGTTTACTGTATATGGTTACTTGTGTCAAAATTTTCAAAAATGTCGCCAAGGGTGACTGCATGGGAAATTTCTGACCGGTAAAAACGGCGGGAGGGAAATGGCTGAAATAGTAACAAATATTTCATACATTGTTAGTATCTAACAATATGTTCAACTAATTTTACAAAATTAACAAAACACACAGATTTATTGATTTCAAACATCAATAGTTAAATAATAAAGTTGATATGTTGAATTATCTTTAAAGCTTTTTGATTAAATTTTATATTGATGAATTTAAATCGGTAAATATTCATGAGAAATTAATGACAAACAGGGTTGCCAAAATACTAATTTGCTGGGTTTTCAATAAAATAATCACCAAATTTGGCTCCAAAAAACGCGCCAAGGGTGACCGTACAGTAAATTTGAGCCATTAAATTGAATTAAGATAAATTTGTTTATTAATGAAATAAGATTGAAATAAAATTATTTAATATGCCAGGTGGAAAGTGTCTTTTCAATGATCAATGGACTCTTGAAACTATATCTAATAGTTGTATTTGTTTTGAGTAAGTGTATTTATATTTGAAAACAAATTATCATATAAATCTTGAAATACTCAATGAATTAATAGACAGGAATCTATTGGAAATGTCTAAAAATTCTAAAACAACTCATTATTTTATACAATGTATAATCCAGTATTATATAGAATGTTGATTATTTAAATAAAAAATTTAGTGTTATAGCTGTAAATTCATTGAAGGCTTTTAAAATGATCATTAATGATTTTAACTTAAATAAAAAATAATCTCATTGATGTTTTCAATTATTTATTTTTATTACTTACAGAAATGAATGAAAAATATTGTACATAATTATATGCATATTTGGTTACGAACAATTTGTAAAGTCAAATAAAAAAAAATTATTAACGTGAATGCCGATACCTCAGTGAAATTTTTGATTTGACTCCTGGAAAACTCCTGGAATTTGATGTTTGGAAATTTGTACGAACCCTGATAAATGTATAGCTATTAAAAATATTACTATTAAATGTAAAAACACTATTATGTAATAAGCCAATAAATTATCTATTTTGATCATTTATATTCAAAGGGCAAGCAAAATAAATATTTAATGACAAATTTTGTAGGTCTTTATAAATGTGATCTATATAGTAATTTTAATTATCTAAAAACCAACTGAGAAAATCTATCTTTAAATGTTATAAAATGTAAAATTAATTTACTAGTAATAGGTGTTCATTTTTTTAAAATTAAAATTGTCAAATTCTAAAACTGATCTAAACTGAAATTGAAGAAACTCTCACCAGAATATCTATTCAAAATCCTTATAAAATAATTCATTAATATTTTTGATCGCAAATGTACCTGCTAAAATGTTAAAAGTTTGATAGAGAACATGCTAACATTCTTAACATTAAATCTATAAAAAATGTAATCATTCGAAGTAACAAAGATAGTAATAAAGATAAAAAAAATCTCAATTTTTCTCATTTCCATTTTATGTTGAATTTCCTGAAATATATTTGTACTGGGACCAATTTTACCATCTGTTCTGCTCTCTGATGTGATAAACATTATAAAAAATTTTATTTGCTCACTTTGGCAGGAGTCATGGATTATGCTAGTCAGAAACAAATTGCACACTATATTTCCATCCCTCACATCACTGTCAGTTACCAGTGCAAAGTGCTGATGTCTGTTTGACTTGCCTTTGTATCAGACACAAATTTCACACACAGACATTTGTTTCTAAATGAATTAAACCCATGGGGTGAGTCGTATGATGAACCATATATACTGTTCATCGTATTTTAATATGTCATACCTATAACCAACAACATTTACTCTTTTTTAAAACTGATTTTTTTTAAAAAAATTTTGATTTAATAGGGAATCAAAACCTATTCTCTTTTTTAAGGGCAATAGGTTTTTTACGTTATACTTGTGTTATAAATTTTAAAATATATATTTTTTATTTTTTTTAATATTTTGTAATTAGATTTTATGAGTATATATGCACTAATTTTTGTTTTTTAATGTTGCTTGAGTTTTCTTTTTTAAAAACTAATTTAAAAAAATAAGAATTTTCAAAAATCCT
Organism: Latrodectus elegans; assembly: GCA_030067965.1. Lineage (NCBI taxonomy): Eukaryota > Metazoa > Arthropoda > Arachnida > Araneae > Theridiidae > Latrodectus > Latrodectus elegans. The sequence goes on from CM057815.1 coordinate 58,818,093, forward strand.
TTTCTTGGCTCAGCATGTACATTTTTGAACCTTACACCACAAAACCCAAACAACCAACCTGGAATGTTTTTATTTTGTAAATTCTTTATATTCTGATAAATCTTTATTAACTACTGTATTTATAAATCAAAGTACTTTCTGAATTTCTAATTAAATAAGTGAATATAGTTCTCTTACTATAAATAATATAAGTTTAAAACTTTTGGAGATTGTTATTGCAACACAATTAAGTGCCTTTAAATTTTTTATGCACTCATTTATTTATTACACATTAAGTTGCTTGTAAAGTATATATAATACATTAAAATTATCTTAAATTACATGATTTATGTTTCATTATTATAATTTAGTTTAATAAACTAAATTAGTAAATTATAAAATATAAGCTACTGTGGGTGATTGATTAAAACTTTGCATTTAAGAGTGCAAAGTTTTAATCATCAGTGGGTGATTGACAAAATCTGTTACAAGACTATATTCGCTGTCCAAATTGTTTATTAACTGATTATCGATTTACCATAGATTTTTTGTGAAATCAATTAATTTGTTCTGGAATCCCTAAAATTAAATTTAAAAAAAGATTGTATAATTTCTTAATATTTAAGTTTATTAAAAAAATACTTACATATTGTCTTGCATTGGTCCATTTTAGTTTTGTTTATGGGGCATTAAAGAATATATCCAATTTTGATTACTTTTCTCTCTTTTTTTAAGAGTTTTCAGAAGTGATTAATAGCATTGTTACAAAGATCCCTCACCTTACTGATATCCCCTGGTTTTGGTGTCATTCTTGGACCACTGCTCTGGCATCCTTCCACTTCAACAAATGAACGAGGGAGGATACTCAAAACGAACTCAGTTTCGATTTCAAATAATATTAAAACCGAAACTGATGGTCTACTTTGGTTATAAATATTAATGGAACTTAGAACTTTAATTGGAAAGCAACATTATTCAAGAGAGATGAAAAACGACTTCTGGTCCATTTGGTTTGGCAACCTTGCACATGCTCTGAGAACAGAGAAATGTATGTTATCCAAATATGTTTTCGTCACTGAATAAAAAATCTTTCATGAAAGTATTTACTGCCCAATTTGTTCGCAGTCTGAACTGTTTGCTAATCGATCCTCCACTGTATTTTGTTTAAAAACAAAGAATTTATTCTCTAAAATTTTAATAAATTCAAATTAATGTATAATTATCTCCTAAATAAAAGGTTCTATTTTAGCTGTACAAAAATGTGTACTAGGTTCATTTTATTAAAACCAAATATGCAATTTAAAGAAAAAATTGACTGTTAAACTCTTTGTTTTAAGCATCTTCTAATTTCATTTTGCTTTCTAGAATATGTGTTATTTGCACACAAACCAAGGGAACAATTCAAAGATTTTGAAAAAGTGAAAGAAGAAATTCAAGCTGAAACTCTACGTCATCCTGGTCGTACTGGATTTTCACCAGATCCCATTAGTTTACAAATTTTCTCTCCACGAGGTAATTTTTTTAAAATTATATGTCTAACTACAGCTTTTAAATTAGATAAATATATACAGAATATATTTTTTTGTTCCATTGACTATTAAATTTCTCAAGCTGAATATTACCATATTTTCCTGTATATAATCCATAACTGCATATTAATTGCAAGACCTCTTTCCTGAGTAAAAGAAAAAACATTGCATAATCTGAGGCAATTTTTATGATGAATAACTGTAAATATATGCTTTTAATGTGGATAAAATAAAAAAATACACAGCATGATTAAAAGTATAAAAAAATTTTACAGAAATTATACATTTATTATGAAAAAGATATGTTTGAATTCACCTCATCGTGAAGTGTGATAAACTGAGATAAAATCACAAGATCAATCTAGAGCAATAATTCTGAGAAGCAAGTTAAACTTGTTGATTTTTATTTTTTATTAATTTTAAATCAAAGTTAGACATATTTTTTAAAAATTAAGTTTGTGTCTTTAATAATTAAAAAAATGGATTATTTTTTAACCGAAAATTATATACATTTCTGCATTTGTACTGTGCATGCTTTTTAAAAATTTACTTTAATATGTTTGTGTCACCATTTTTTATTTGCCTTCTCTATAGCTTTTAGTTTAAAGCCTGCTGTGTAAAAAAATTCAAAAGAGTCATTGCTCCATTTGCTATTTATGTTATGAAACACAAACAGTAGTTTTTCGAAACTTTATTGTAAGCTTTTCTGATGGAGAATGTATTTTTTTTTATTTACTTCAACGTATAATACATGCATTGAAATTCGAAACTTTTTAACACCATATTCCGCGAATTATATATAGGAAATTACAGTAATTAAAGGTTACTTAAATTATTTGCTACAAGCTCTTCTTAAAATCACAGTGGCCTGGTTAGTTAGATCACTGCTTTTGTTTTCAGAAGGTTGTGACTTCGAGTCCTGTCTTAATTGAAGGTAAGTCGTGTTTGCTATATAATTATAAAGGCAGTTGGAGCATGTTGAAATTGAGTATAATACCAATGTTTTCTATATCAATATTTCTGGGGGTGGTGTTTCTGAGGGTATTATTACAGATTCAGCCCATTTTTCTAAAGTCTATAATTAAATTTTGATTATAATTTCATGTCATTAAATTTAAATAAGTGAAAATGAAAAATATTTATGATTAGCATCTGTGATTTATTTCAAATGACAATGTTGTTTTATGGATTATTTAGTAATTTATATAAAATATACATAACATTGAATGTAATGAAATTCAAAATACACTATTGGATTGAATTTAAAATTATAAATCATTTTTTTATGAACATATATTTTTATTATCGTTTGTATAATATATTTTTATTATCATTTGTTAAAAGTAATTTGGCTAAGCCTTTGGCAGATCTTGGCAAAAAAATTTATAGGAATTTGATTTTTAAAGAATTTTTTTTCATTTCATCTCAGATCTTTAAAGATTTAGTTTCAGTATTTTATCTTTAATTTTTATGCGGACTGATGGCTAAGTAGTTAGCGTTCCTGACTTCTGGGTTCGTATCCTAATTCGGGTAGGGCTGTTTCTTTCTCTCTGTTTCTCTGTCTTTTCTTTTGAGATGATGTATGAATGTGGTCCACTCTATAAACAGGTTTGTATTACTATGACCAGGGTAATTCTACTTGCCTCCGTAACTTTGTTCACAGATGCCCACTGGATAACAATAAATGAGTAGCAGTTTTTGGCTTTGTTGTGATGAAGGGTTAGTCCTCAAGTGCCTGCTTTTATTTTTAAAAATGTTCAATTTTTATTGTCTTTATTTTCCTTGCTTGTTTTGACTCATAAGTATTTGTGTTTTTGAATTAATGGTCATGAAAATATTTGTTCTTGTAACATATAACTGAAATTTTAGTTTACTCTACTAAAATAAAAATATTATTTCTATAAATGTTATAAATATTTTCTAGAGATTGCTTATCTTATATATTTAATATAAATCTATTGTATATATTCAGTCCTTAACAATGATACCAACTTATAAATAAGAATACTATTAATTGGTGTTTTGTTTGTAACTTTTCAAAATGCATTTATTTTATCATATGAGGTACTTTCTTAGGCTTTGGATTTTTAATTCTTTTTAATTTAAAATCCTACTATACCTGAAGTGGATAGAAAACACTATCTTGAAGAACTAGTTAAAATTGCATTGTGTTACCAAACTAACATCTTTAAATTTAATTTTTAAGTTGATAATGTTCATAGGAATAAAGGCAAAAAACTTTTACTGTATTACTTTAATAACATTTTTGAGTTACGAATAAATTAGAAGTAATTAATATTTGTACATAAAATTGAAACATGAACACTATCATTTGTCAAGAACTTCTATTTAAATTTGTTGTTTTGGTTCATGTACAGTGTTTATGAGTTATTATTTCCTTAAAAGTTGATATCATAATAAAAATTCAAGGTAAAAGAAAATATTCATTTAGTTGAATACTACATTATTCACAATCAAAGCTAAATAATGTGCTATGAAGTATATATATGTATGTGTGTATAATCTCAACATTAATTTTAAGTATAAATTTGGTTATATGATAGAAGTTTTACTGTAAATTTTTATGATATATTTTGGAAATTTTATAAAAAAATGACTTGCATTAAAGTTATTTTCGTAAAGATTATGTAGCAAAACATAATCTTAATGCATATAAGTTATTCTAAAAAAATTTGCTGATTAAAACTCCTTTATGAAACTTTTAGATAAATTTTTTGTGTGAGTGAATTAATATATTGAAAATTATTCAGAATAAAATTTCTTTAAAAAAATATTTTTTAATTAAACACAATAAACCTTTTAATAATTTTTTTTACGTCTTGTAAAAAATTTATTATTCAACCTTCTAATCCATATAATATACAATAGATTTTTTAAGATAAGAAAATTTTGAAGTTAAAAGTTCATGATTATTATTAATCTTATGAATTTCTTTGTTATTTTATAAAATTTTATTTTCATGTTAATTAATTTCTTTAATCCCTTAAGTATTGAAGCTAACAGTTGTGGATCTACCTGGTTTAATAAAAAATGTGGAAGAGGGGCAGTCACAGAATAGTATTCAAGAAGTTCGAAATATGGTCTTGAATGCTATTAAGCCTGAAGAGACCATCATATTAGCTGTAACACCTGCTACCCAAGAAATTGTCACATCTGATGCCTTAGAGATTGCAAAAGAAGTTGATCCAAAAAGTAATATTACTTTTCTTCAATATTATTTCAAATATATCTTGTCTGATCATTTTTCATATTTACTAAAATATTCAATTATGCTATATGTGATTAACCTTTTGAACTTGTGACTAAATAAGTGGCTGAGCTGGTAGTCAATTAGTTAACGCTCTTGCCTTCAGTTCAACAGTTTGAGTTTCACTCCCACCTTGGGAATATGGATGTTCATAGTGGTTTGGAGAGAATTCACTTTAAACTGTAAGTCACGGTCTCATTAACTCTCATGAGCAAAAAATGACTGGTGAGCATCAAATCCAAATCAAACTGAAAAAATGTATATTATCAGCAGTAGTACTTCATTTGTAATGTTTAATTATTATTTTTTAAAAATATTTTGGAAATAAAGTAATTATTTCTTTGAGAAAAAATATGAAATGCTATATCCTTCTTGTATCCAGTTCTTTTATTATTTTTTGAAAATATACTTAATTGTATAAAGGTAATTTTTATCAATATTTTATTAAAATTGCATTATATTGCTTTGATAATTATATTATTAAAACATTTCTATAAGTGCTCATATGTGTCATGTGCATGTCTACAATCTATTGAAATGTTACATGTCATTTGCATAGTAATTTCTTATCATAGATACAAGATGTTGTAATTAAAAAACCCTATTTTAAATTTTTTTTTTTGAAGTATTTTTAGTAAATTATGAAATTTTGTGCAGGGTATAATGCATCTATGGAATTTGCTTGAGGGGAAAAAATTGAAATAGTCACCACCAAAAGTTGGTTTTTAGTGAATTAATTCAGAATGATTCATTTAACACAAATTTATGATAGCTTCTAAATGATGTTACAATATTAACATTTTCACAACATGATGATTATCTGTGTCAACTACCTTGAAGAATCTTAAGATAGCATGTTCTACAGTTGATCATAGTGTGTTCTGGGAAATTTTATTAACATTTTGTGAAAAACTATTTGTAAGATAAGGTAAAGTTCCGGGATTATCACAATTTATCACATGTTTTAAACTTCCCTAAAGCCTAAAGTCACTTGCATTGAGATTTGGAGATTGGGGAGGTAGTACATCTGGTAAATGTCAGCTGATTTCTGATCTATGTCCGGCCTTCACTTGCTGCCTTGTGTAAAGGGATTTTGCAGGACATCCGTAACACAATGGCTAATGCATGAACAAGTACCATTTTGCATAAAAATTGTAAGTTAGACATTTAATTTATAGCAAATATGTGGTTCAATTTTATTATTATTTTTTATTTTGATGATGCATGTTACTAACCTATTGATCAAACATATTACTAAACCTCTAGCTCTTAGTTCCTAAAATGAAGTAAATTCCCATCATAACAAATGAGGTTACATCACAAATGAGTTAGTGTAGTAAATTCCCTCTTTTTTACCAGTGCATTGAAACTTGTAATATTTAACACAAGATTATCTATATCCTAAATTCAGCAGTTTAGTGATACCTTTCCAAGCCATTTGAATGAAAGTGAACTTCGAATGTTCACCATTACCATGGCCACATTCTGAATCAATCTCAATGTTAGCTAGAAATTTAAGTGAGAAGCTCTATGTCAAGTCTCAAAATCATATGGAAGTAATTTCTGATGGTAAACTCTCTGTGATAATGCTGTAAGATTTCTTCATAATATTTTGAACAAATGAGCGTGACATATTCGCAGCATCTACCACACAGATACTGGTGCTACCATGTGATATATTGGAAGCATTGTCCTCTTCTACTTGAAGTGCAGCTTTTTCTATTTATTCTGTGGAAATAGATTAGGTCTGTAACACAGATTTTCTTTATCTTTCAAACTTTGTTTAAATTTTTGAATAATGGTAGCCAATCAATGGTATTTTTGTAAAGCAGTGGTCAAATTTTTGTAAAGCAGTTACTTGTAAAATTTAATTGACAATGTTCAATTTGTTATAATTAAGAATAATGATGAGCAATTGCAAGCACATTAAAATCAAAATCTCAAAGAAAGTTCTTATGTTTTATGACTGCTGCTAAATGTAGTCAAAAATTTCCATTTTTTTCCTAATGTTTAAAGTTTTTGTTTCAAAATTAATAATTGAAGAATAATTTGATCCGAAGCAAGCATCGAACCACACTTTATTATAAATCCTTGTGCTGTACAGTTCATGCATTCAAAAAAATATTTTAAGATTAAAATTATGTTTATGAAAGACATTATGCTGTTCTGTGTTAAGTTTTTCTGTTAAAGTTCTAGGTTATTAAGTTTTAGCTAACAGCAATCAGCTTGATTATTTCCAGTGGCAGTTCTGTTGATTTAATTAAGAGGAATTTTAAGTATTTTAATATTAGTTCATTTTATACAGTTTGTGATATTTAAAGTGTATGTATTACTGTGTTTCAATAACCCATGGATAAAATGTGAAATCTTAGGTCACTAGTCATAAATGTGTAATTCATGAATAACGTGGTTTTAGTGGTAAAAAGTTAAACTTGCTTTCTTTTCTTTTTTTTTTTTTTTTTTTTTTTTTTGCTTCAATCTAATTCCATACTTCATTGTGCTGCACAAAATTTCATCTTCCTTAACTTCTGCAGCTTGAAATAAGATTTTATAATTTGGGACATTGTACATGCCTTCAAGACTCACACATAGGTTATCCTATGTATGTTAATAGGTTAACTCACGCATAGGTTATCCTACAGGTTCTCCTGTTGATACCACTATAAATTACAGTCCCTAAATGAAATATCAAGCATTTATGAGAAAAGTTTCTGAAAATTTTTTTATGCTGCTTAAGTCATTGATTTATTTCAGAATTTATAATTGAGATATTTAATGTGACTCATAAAAAATTATATTTTATTAAATTTTTTATATTATAACCTCTTAAATGCAAAGTTTTTAGTTGATTGCAAACTGGTGAACCAAGGGCTGTAGTTCAACAGCTGTTGGGTTCTTTATGTCTGGATGGTTATCCTATTTTGGACTCTGTGCCATTATGCTGAATCAACCAAACTCTCCATGTCTGACGGGGATTCTTGGAATGATTTCAAATCAATTTAAAATTGTAATTTCTTATATATCTATACTGTTATATGGAAAAAAAATTTTGTACAGCTGCATATTATATAATAGCAAAAAATCAATTATGTTCAATGATTTAATCTAGCATTATTTTTTAATATGACATAACAAATAAAAATGTTTTTGTGAATTTGAAAAGTAAATGTTTATGCACTTATTTAACCTTACTCATTTAACCCCTGCATTATTAACAGTGAAATGCACTCATTTAACCATTAAGTAATTTTTTGTGTGTTATTTCATTGAGTATTTAAAATGTGTTTTAGATTTTATTATATATAATATAATTAATTGTAACATATATCTCATATAATATATATCCTAATATTTTATCCCACATTATGGTTTCTGAAGCAATGATATTGTGTAAGTGTTTTGGATGTTATATCTGTAAAATGTCATTTTGCTTCAGAAATCAGATGTTAAAATGAAAAAGTATAAGTAAAATTTACCAAAATTCCCGATTAGATTGTATAATACATCCATTTAGAAAATTGACCACATATGAATATTGATAAAATATTTATTTGAATGAGTAGAAAATTAAAGTAATTTTCTTTAATAAATCCTAAAAACAAAAAAAACTAAAAAAAAAAAAAAAAAAAAAAAAAAATTTTGAGAGAAAAAGTTAATGTTTCAAAATCACAAAGATGGGGAATGCATTGAGGAAGTAACGAATTTCCTTTTCATAAATAATGTTTATAACTCATTATTAAAAGCCTGTTTCTCTATTTAAAAGAAAACTTTTAATCAGGATTTCTTGACTGAAGGAAATAATAGTCATTAAATGCTTTCAAAGTAAATTGAAGAGCTGTATAATTTCTTAGCAAGTGTGAAAGTTTATTCTTCCCATGTAAATTTAAGTCTTAAAAATGTAATATTAAAACTCTTGGAACTTATTGGTTATAAAATTTTCATTACTCAAAAAATGTAAAAAAAAATATATATATTTTAAATGAAGCTCAATTTAAGAACTTTGTTTGGTTTTAATCAGTTGAATTATCTACTTTTTGTGCAAATATAAATTTATTTTGAATTTCTATTACGAGATTGATGACAATGATATATTATTTCTCAAATAATCCTACTTGTTATCTCAAAGGTTTATGATATAGTTTTTATATTTCATCTCAATTTTGCTTTTTATAAGTTTTATTATTACCTTGTGTAGGATATTTTATATACACTTTCATCTGTAAATCTTAGTTGAATTATTCAATATTATATTTTCTTTCGAATCTCACCTTTTGGCTTGAATATTTGCATGGTTTGAAATCCACTTTAAACTGTTAGTCCCAATCTAATTAGTTCTTGTTCACAAAAAATGACCACTCTGCAACAAATAAAATTTAGTCAAATTCACTCTACAAAATGTGACTATAAAGTAACTACATTAATATTATTAGAAGCTGTAAAAGTCTTATGAAATTATTCTTTAATTTTTTACATACTGTAAAAGTTTGCAAAACAGCAGAATTTCCACGAGTATTAGAACAAAATATATCGCCAAAGAATAACCATTTTTAACATAAATTTTTTAAACAATTATGCTACTAGCTACATTTTAGTTTATTTGTGAATTGAAATTTGAATGTTTTAATTTTGATTTTCTCTCCTATTTTCTACTTAAATGAAAAATGTGCTTTCTTTATTCAGAAGCGAATTTTACTGTAAGATTAATATAAATTATTTTACATGAGACTAAATGTTAAAGTTATACATAAATCTTGTTTTAATTTTTTAAAATTATTTTTGTTAAAAGATTAAATATTCCATACAAATAATCTTAACTTATGTAAGATTGTTTTAGTACAATTTTAATTAGCTTTCAGTATTTTTTCACATATTTGAAGTTTCTGTTTAATACCCTCTCATAACTTTATTGATGACTATTTTTTTTAAATGGGTTTGCTAATAATAACACTAAAGTTAATTTGTCTATTATTGAAATTTAATTATAAAATTACCTTTAGTTATTTTTAAATAACTATACTTAATATTAGTTCTTATTTAGGAGCAAGAACTATTGGAGTTTTAACAAAACTTGATGCATTGAATGATGGAACAGATGTTAGAAATGTCTTAGATAATCAAAAAATATACTTAAGAAAAGGTACTTTTAACATTATCCATTTTATTTAATATATGCACAATTTATTTGCCTATTTCATAAACATTTTTGTTGTATATCATAAAATTATTTTTTTTTGAATTTACATTTCTTCAACCTGTAAAAAGTCTTTTATTTTAAATGATCTTCAGATTAAATTTATGTAAATGATTCATTGTGAAGTTTTGCAATCTAATTTCTTTTAATTTAATTGCTTAAATGTTTATTCTTTGCATTTTTCTTAAGTTATATATGCATACTTCCATCCTGTAAAACATTGAATAAGGGTAATTAAGATTTCAAATGTTAGGAAAAGATTTTATGCTAAAGCGTATTGGCTGTACATTGGCAAATAAATATATCAAGAATAGGGATCTAATGATTTAAACATAATGTGTGCCAAAAACCAGTATAGTTACAATATTTAAGAGACAGTTATTATGCCGAATGAATTTTTTATCTACAGAATTTTCATATGGAATATCAGAAATTTTTTGGTAAATAATTTTTTGTATTAACAATTTGACTAACACTAAGTGAAAATAATTGAATAAAATTTATTTAATTGTATGTGTTACTAATATTGGAAATATAATAAAAAATTTTATCATTAAAAAAATTTATAAAAATGTTAATAGATAATTTGAAAATATATCTTCAATTTTTGTTTGTCAGTACATTTCAATGAGCTAGTCTCATGCAATGAAATTTCTTTGCCAGGTTTCTAGCTTATTGAATACATCATATATCCAATTGGAGAATGACTAGTGTTGAATGCAGCTTTTGATGGTCAAATAAAGCAATCTTTAAATATTTATTGAACAAGTGTTGAAAAAAATTATATAGATTTGAAATTTGCATTCATTTTTTTTAAAAATATTTTGTCTAAGTTTTAAAGCAAAATTTTTGTATCCTTAGTGCAGAAATAAAAATTTGAGTGGATTATAAAACAAATCATCTTTTAGTTATTAAATCTGTAAATATTATGTAAATGATTTTTCCTTTATAGATAATATTTTATATTGATCAAACACAATTAGAAAAATTAGAAAAATTCTATTCCTTATATTTTGGAGAATTTTTGAAAGGCAAATAGATTTTTAAACCTATATCAAAGTTTCAGTAAAAATATTTTGTTTGTAAGTTCTTATCCAATTTATTTAAATTGTCATTAAGCCTTTGAAGTTACATTCTTTGTAAATAATGCATTATATTCCATATTTCTCATTCACAAGGATATGTTGGAGTTGTGAATCGAAATCAGAGAGAAATAGAAGAGAAAAAGGATTTTCAATATATATTTTTCAAAGAAAGGAACTTTTTTGCTAATCACCCAGCATATAAGTAATTATTTACTTAATTTGTTTCATATGTAATATAATCATTAATTCATTATCATATTTTAAAATAATCATTGCCATAGATACAATTATACTGAAAATTTTATGACAAGTTTCAACTTTAAAAACATTGCCAAATATTTAAATAGCTTATTTACTTTTGTTGCATTTATTGAAAAAATATAATTAAAGTGTAAAAGTAAATTTTAACTAGTTAGAGTGAAACTATCTAAATGTGAAAACCATTGAATATGAAATAATTTGTGTAAAATTAATTTAAAATTATAAGTTCTCTTAATAATTCTATAATGTGTTTTAAATGTTACATATATTTTTAACAAAAACTTAGAGCAATTTTTCAAAATGATATTGAAACTGAAAAAAATATAAGATACTGTGAAAATATTCTTTTCATAATGCAATTTATATTATAGCAGTTATGCATTCCTTTTTGTAGTAGTAATTGCATCAATTAACTTCACAAATCAACCTTTTCAGTATCACTAGATTGCATCATAATTTCATGCTTTATAAAATTACATTTTTTTTTCTAATTATGTAATTTTTTCAGGGACATTGCACATCTACAAGGTATTCCATACCTTACAAGAATGCTACAAAAAAACCTTTGTGGACACATAAAAAAATTTCTAATTTCCATTCGAAGTGATATTTCAAAAAAGCTTGCGCAACATCAGAAGGAATTGAAAGATTTTGAAAAAAAAATGGGAGAATCTGTTGAAGGTCCTGGGAGTGACGATAAAAGAAGTTATATAATGCAGTAAATATTCATAAAATTCTTGGAGTATAATAGAGTAGAATTTTATTGTTTGGTGAGAGAATGGAGTATATTGTATATAATAATATAATTTAATAAATTAATGATAATAATAAATATAATTTAAGTTATATTATATATTTTTAAAAAAATCATGTATACACTCTATATATTTAATATTGTAAACTTATAAAAATAATTTGAAAGACTGAATATCAAAAAATTTAAATTATATATTGGTTGAATTTATCCATTTGTATTTATTGGTTGTGGTTAAATTGTAATGATTCTGTTGGAAAAATTTAGGAGGACTCAAATTTTTTATTCTTCAATAACTTAGAATTTTTAATAACATTCAGCAACAATTGTAGATTAAAAACGAAGGTCTTCAATGTCATTTATATTAAGCCAAATAATGAAAGGTTATTATATTTACATATTCACAACTTAAATTTTTTTATGTAGAACTGTAGATTATCAAAATGCTGAAGTAGGATATGCTCATTTTTCTTAGCTTATGCACCATTATATTAAACGTTTCTGGAAATGTTTTCAGGCTTTTTCCTTAAAGTTTCCTATGTGCTGAATTTTTATTCATAAAACTTATGGTATTCAAATTTTCATTTCATTTATTATCTTTTTTTTTCTAAGACTTAAACCTTAAGTTAAATTGATTGCTATATAATTGCAGATATAATTGCCCATTTTTAATTTTCTTATGCTGAGTGATGTTTAATGCTTCTGTTATAGCTGGAATCATAACCCTAAAATAATTAATTATTTTTATGGGTTTTTATATTTTTGCTATTAAAATTTTTAAAATCTCATTACTCAGATGGCAAAAGGGTTTCTGAAATATATGATATACAATATTGTATGAAGGATACTATACAGTTCTAACCCATTTACAGTGTAAAACTTTATAAACTTTTTGTTTAAAAAAATTTTTTTTTTTTTTTTGAAAAAATGTGATCAAATTTGAATTATTTTAAATGGATTTTTTACAAACCATGAAAAAGAGTACAAAATTTGTGCAAATGATAATCTAAAAATATCATTTCTTAAAGATGTTTAGTTTTCAGAGTCATTTGTTTCTAACGTTTAATTGTATGGCCAGTTACATAATTAAAATTTAATTTTTTAATTTTAATTTTTTGAGAATTAAAGGGAAGAATTCGATTCTTAAACTTATAGAAGTTTAAGAATTGGGTGGAAGGAAAAATTGCTGTTTTGTAATATGTTTATTTAAATAAGTCTATCTTAAGATTAAGGACTGAATTTATTGGTATTTATCACTGGAGAAACTAATGTATTTGTATTTAAAGCTTAGTAAAAGCTTAAACTCATTGCTCATCAATTTTGCATTTATACAGCAAAATTCTGATATTTTAAGTTCTTGTTACAGAAGTGTTATTGATAATCATGAAATATCAAATACTATTTTATTTTTAACTTGGAAGTAATCACTTTCAATTTTTATTCACTATTTACTTGTATTATGTGTAACAGATTAATGCTATATTATAAGCTACAAGATAAGCTATTCTAATTTTTATATTTGAAAACTTAGACTTATCCAGTCATTTACACGGGATGTTGAAATTCAGTTTATGGGAAATTCTGAACTTGTAACAGATAAAACTTTTTCTGCTGGAGCTATGATCAATTACAAGTTATCTACTGAAGTGCGAAAAAATTTAACATTGGTAAGTAATAATTAAGTTTAACTCTTTAAATCTTAAATTTGAATTGATCTCTTAAATTTTAAAATATAATTTTATTTTCTCACCAGTAAATGATTATGACCAATTAAATAAAAAAAATATCTTTTATTGTAGTAGACACCTGTTTTTACGAACTTGTTGCAAAGCAGTTGAATTTCTCATTAATGACCAGTAAAATAGTTGGTAAAAAAAGAAAGTTTCTAAAATAGAAAAATAATGTATTAGAGTATTGATATAACTTTTTTTTTTTTTACCAAACTACATTTTCTTTATAAATGAAATACTATTAGAAAGAATTATTTAAAATTCATTCCAAGAAACATGTGTAAAATCAGAGTCATGCTTACAAACTCTTATTTTCATTCTATTAATTGCCCTTCTCCATACACTTTTCTAAAGCTCGAACTATGTCTTAAAGTTTTCGGAGCCAACCATCTATTGCTTTAGAATCTTTTATGTTCAGCTTCACAGCAAAGCAGTTGAATTTCTCATTAATGACATTACCATCAACAGGAATGTTCATTCCTGTGATATTTCTCAGCCAAGCTAGCAAAGTTTTTCCCAGTTAAAAATATTTTGCTTCTATACAATATTTTTGAGAGGAAGCTTACTTTTGATTGTTTCCTTTTGCTAGTACTGTTTCTTTTTTCAAAGTTTTTGTTATGTACCAGCTAGGCTGGTATTATGGGGTGGGCTGTGCCACTTTTTTAACTGAACCATATTTAGGTGTGGATTCAGAATTTTTAAAATTTTCAAAAGAATGTGTTTTTAAAATTGCACATTTTTGGAAATTTTTTACCTCCAATATGTTTTTGTCTTTCAGAATTTTCTGTTTTTCTGCAATTGCGAGAAATCCTCAACATAATTTGCTCAGTCTCTGTCCACAAACAAAACTTCATAAATTGAATTGTTCAAATAAATAAAACCAATTTCAAAACTAGAGACCACAAACTTTTAAACAGTATTTCCCCTTTCTATGTCCCATGGTACAGGAAAGAGAGAATACTCTTCTTCTTTCTATATTTTTACTTACAGGAAGCACAGAAGTTGAATTTGATACCACAGTTTTTTTCCCCATCAGATCTCTGATATCAATGTATCTTCAATTGCTCCTACAATGTCTGGAATGCTGTATGCATTCTTTCATTGTTCAAGAGCCAATGAAGTAGGTGTTATATAAAAAGGTAGTAAGTTAAAAAAAAAATTAAAAAAATATTATGAAAGTAAAATACAAAAAAGCAAACTATTTATAAAAATCAAAAGTTTTCAAGAAAAAAATTTCAAAATTTTAGTTTGTAAATAGTAGTGTTATCAATTCTATTCTATTCCTCAAATGATGAGTGAGTAGCTTAGGTGTGGAAGGAAGAAGTTCTTAAATTTACTAATATTTACAGATTTATTTACAAATTGGATTATTTACTGATATCTTTAAGCTAGCTCCTTCATAGTGAGCTCCTTTACACAATCTCCTCTCTCAATTACTTGTACATGTCTCTCAACATGACATATTAAGCACTGCCATCTAGTAGCCACTCATTTTTTTAGTAATATTACAGCTTGATTTTAACATTCGGCCTGACTGACCTTACAATTGTCCTCAATTGAAATAATAATTCTCAATTACTAATTAACACTACAAATATTAATATTAACAATTAAATTAAACATAGCAGATTAAATAAAATTATTTATTACGCATTCATTGCAAACAAATATTATAATTACAATCTTTAATAATACACATCTTCCATTAAAAGTTGAAAGATTACTATGCTAGGTTATAAAAGAATCAATAATAATAGATAATGCACTTTTTCAACAAGTAATTCTGGATACAATTCTAAAACTACTTACATCAAAAGTTTACTAGAAAATAATTGAACTTGGGAGTATTAAATCATTCACAGAATAAACTTAACAGATTTTCATATTGTTTGATAAATATTTCAGTATACAGTAAATGATCTTTAAAGTTATTTATTTATAGAGTGAATAGTTTATCCACTTGCAAAGACTAAAGCTGAATAAGCTTTAGTCCTTGCAAGTGGATCTATGTGAATTACGTCTAGGGCTGTTCAGAGAATAGTCATCACTATTAGCACTATTGATATCACTATCTTCATCTTAGCCTGATTCATTTAGATCTTTGGATGTTGTGCATATTTTTCGGAGCAGGAAATTTTTTAATAGCTGCTACTTTATGTTTTCCAGGTTTCAAACCATCTTTACTGAGTATGAAACCAAGAAATTCAGTCTCTAACTTCCCAAATTCACATTTTGGTAATTTTAAAGTTAAATTGGATTTTTTAAGCATTCAAATACTTCAGTAAGTTTTCGTATCATTTCAGTCCATGTTTTAGCTGGAATCAATGTATCATCTAAGTAACACAGTACTTTTTTTGTTGAACAATGGGCCCAAAACAAGATTCATGAGTCTTTGGAATTCTGCTGGAGCATTCACAATCCAAAGATCATTTGCTCATGTTGATCTGTATGGTCTGGAGTTATGAAAGCAATTTTCAATGTGACTTATACATTTAATGGTAACTGTAAATAACCACTAGCTAAGTAGTATAAAATTGGCTTCCTCCTAGACATTCTAAAATGTCATCAATTTTAGGTAATGGAAATTTATCTTTGACTGTCTGAGAATTTAATTTTCTGTAATCTATAACCAACCTTGCCTTTTTCTTAACTAATAATACAGGACTAGAATAAGGAGTTCTTGTATCTGAAACTATTCCATACCTCTTCCATTCGGGTGCAGTTTCATTTATTTTCTTCCTCTCTTCAGAATTGGTTTCATATGGTTTTTGAAAAATGGGCTTACTGCCATCTATTTCTTCATGTCCATTTTGCATAAATTTGTGCAGCCTAACTCGCTTATGTTTAAAGCAAAACAGTCTCGATATTTATTTAATAAATTCATATTTTTTATCACTTTCTAAGGATTTGTCAAAATTAATCTTTTATTAAAATAGGAGACTTCTCTTTGTTAATTGCTATAACTTAAACTTTTTCATTATTACTTTAAACTTTATTAGATAGGGTTAAGATTTCCTCACTTTCTTCCATTCCCCTACCAAAGACTGACCTTTCCTAATTTTTAAGTTAAATTCTTCTTTATTTACTACTGGTACAACTGTTTCACCGTTAATTACTTCAAGAAAAGAATAGAATTGAAATTTTGTCTTATTCTTTTGACTAAGATTGTTCCATTAACTATCAAATTTTCAGTTTTTTAATATTCGCTCTAATCAAATTAATTGTTTTACTTTCGATTTCTGTTTAATTTAATGTTTTCAATTTAACTGTATTTTCCTTTATATCTACCTGAATTTCTGAAAAAACATTGTCATTTGCGTATCCAAATTTTAAATTACCCCCAATACACGTAAAAGCAATGTATGGTAAATCCAACCATGTTCTACCTAAAATTAAATCGCATGGTTGGGAATTATCTTTGACAGTTAATAAAGGAATAAATTTTCCAACTACATCATCTGCATGAATATTTACTACAGCTTTTCCAAGAGCCTTCACTACTGGGTTATTTTGATTTCCAAAACTGAATAAATTACTGCTATCTGAGGTCTATTTAGATTCATTTTTTATTGCGATACTTTTTTTTAAGAGGCAGCAGCTGCTTCCTGTATAAATCCATGCAACCACTTTATATTCCATAAAGATAATCATCTTTCAAGTAGTTCATTGGTGCCAATGAAGCACTTGAATCTGAATTGTTTTGACTGACTGATAAATTATTCTCCTTGTGCTTTTGATTGGTTTCAAACACACATTTACTGAAAATGACGTAGTTTTTTACATTTCTTTCAGTAAACAAAAGTCTTCAGTGCCGGGCATTCATGAGCTGTATGACCATAATCATTACAGTTAAAACATTTAAATTCCCCTTCTTCATTTTGAATATCCGAGCTAACTAACTTTTTACCATTAATACTTTTATTTTTACTAAACAGAAATGATTTCTTTTCTACCTGAAATTTATGTTTAAAAATAACAACTTTACTTTTACAAAAATAACTTTATCATTTAAATTAAATAACTTGTTTTTCTCATTAATATGATTTATTTTTCTTTCAAATAATACTTTATATTTTTCTTTGTCACCCTTTAAATTTCTACATCTATAAATTTTTTTACTGTCATTAAAATCAAAAATATAAATCACTTAGGATACATATTTCAATTATGGATATAATTCCTCTTGCTTATTCGAATCAGATAGGATTCTTAAAAACTAGGCGATGTTGCCTTATTTGAGACTAACAAGCAGAATGCTTTAGAGTGAGTAAAAATAAAATAACTCATTTATACATATATAAAGCAAAACATACATGCTTAGTTAAGGTCTTGATATTATATTTTATTTATCAATCATTATTTCTCTGAACAGGTCATTGTATTTTTGTCTTTGAACTGTATTATCTTATTAAGGTGCATTTTCCCTACATATTTCAAATTTTGCAAGACCAGGAAACTCTTAAGCTTCAGAATTTTTCCTTTAAGCTATAAATGAATAGACAATGATTCTGTAAAATATTTAATTCCTTTGAGCATTAATTACAAAAAATATTATGTCACTATCACCGTAAAAAGCCTTAAATTTTCTTTTTAAGCTTTACCATATCTAATTATGAGTAAATCATGCAGTGGTTTTGGCTTTTAGACAAAGATTTAATCTTGTAGTATGTAAATATTTTCTTTCATAATCTTTTTTTATATGAAAGAAAAGTTCGATTTTATAATGAATCAAGTTATTATAACGAATGTTTTACCAGTGGTCATTTTGCACTTTTATTACTTTTAAATCTCAATTCACTTGTAAAATCTTATTCATTTTTTAAATTATAAAATTATGATAAATTGTTGAAGTATATATTACTTGATTTTAAAGTAAGTATTGGCTTAATGCATGCCTTTAGAAAATGTTTATTGCAATGGAATAATTTTTCTGTATAAAATAAAACAAGTTTTATAGCATTTATGAATCAAAATAAAAAAAATTAGAAAACTAGTAATTAAATGATATTTAAGTTTCCAATTTCGAAATCTTGTAGTGTATTGTTATATCGAGACTTACATAATCTTTCGAAATCTTGTAGTGTATTGTTATATCGAGACTTACATAATCTTTGAAGCATGCTTGAATAAATGTCGAATCAACTAGTTATATCACTCCCAACTACATCAATTTGTAAAAATAAACTGGAATTTTCTTTTGTGGTTAACTTTGCAATTTTCATTTTTGCTTAGACTTCTCTTATATTATAATTGTTGATATTCAATTAATGTTTTTATGCTCATTATCTTGTCATTCAGTATTATTTATTTTTTTCTAATTCTATAAAAGAAAAATGTCATGATGAATTTTGAGAAATATTTTTAATTAAAGTGAATATTTAAGTTTATTCTAAAATTTTCATTGATCTTCTACATGAAAGAGCAGTTTTAGTTTTGAATAAATTTGATATCTCATAGATGAATTACTTTTTATATGCGCATTTCCAATATTTTTTTTATTTATTAACAGTTTTAAAAAGTAAAGTGTTCCATTTTCTTTTACTGTTTGTTTACATCTAAGGAAAAAGAAATATTTCATCTTATTTATATTTAACTGTTCTTAGTGTTATATTATTTAAAATTTTGTTTTTGATATTAGAAAATTATTTGTAAGTTATAAACAATGTATTCAATGTTTATATATCTTATTTTATAGTTATAAACTTTCAGTTTTATATTACAGACAATGATTCCAGATGAATCACAAACATCAATTCTTATTACTAACATGTTAGGTTTTAGGTAAATATAGTTCATGATGTTTTGTCCTAAACTTATCAATACATTTTACAATTTGCCAATGTTTTTAAGAAAATTCAACTGCATTGTTGAATATATATTCTAATATTTTTTATCAGATATTTGTTAAAAAAGATTAATATCAATGTAATAAAGAAAGAAATGATTTTTAAAATTATAGAATAAAAGTTTCTTGTAATTGAGTTTGAAGCTGTTTCAAAAACAGAACTAATTGCTTAATTTCATCAGTTTTCTCAAATTAATCCAATATTAATATTAGTATTTAATATGATTTGCAAGCAATTACAATGTTCCTCCGTTTTATCTAGCTTTCAGGGACGAAAATAACGTTTTCAATAATATAAATGGAATAATTTCTCTCGTGCTTAAAAGATGCTGAAATTCATTTATTATTCATTATATCGCAAAATTCATTAACATCTATTATTATTATATTAACATAAATGTTCAAAGAGCTTAATAAAGTATTTGCAAAATTAATGATGTAAAAGTTCAGTTCAAAAAAATTCCTCACTGTAAAAACTGAAGGCAAATACAAGAAGCAGTTTTGGTTTCGAATACAATCTTATGTGGATGCTTGTAGTATTTTAGAACCCACTTCAAAATGCAATTCCAAAAACTTGATGAAATCAATTATTTACTAAATCTAAGAACTTTCTATCTATGATTTTCAAAACATATTAGTAATGCTAATGTAAATTGTTTTATAAATTTATTTGAGAAATTTTTTTTAAACCTATTACACTATTCTTTTGCGGCGTGTTTGTCATATTCAATAAAATAATATCCCTTGCTCTTCACATAGATTTAAAAAACTTTAAGCTTAAATTTAACAGCTAAAGAATTGAAAGTAATTTTGTATTATAATCAAAAACAAATATTTCCTAATTTGTGACAGCATGCTTATATCAATGATGTTCTTTATTCGATCGTTTAGGGCTGAAAGTATCTAGAATTAGTCTTATTTAGATTATAACAAGAATTACTTGACGTATTTTTATGTAAATTATAAAATTTTCAATTAAAAAAAATTTAGATTTCCTTTAAACTGTAAAAAAACTTTTGTGCATAATAAAACCTTCTGAATAAGAACAATCGTAAAACATATTCAATTTTTATTTTTTAAAATAGGAATATTTTAGTTATTATAAAGTGATAGTCTTAAAGTGAATTATATTATAAAAATTTATTATTAAAAAAAATTATTTTAAAGGTATTTAAGATTATTATAAAGATAAATTTATTATGACTTATATTATAAAAATTTAATTTTATAAAATCTTAATATACTTATTTGGAAATAATTTGTAAAATTTCATACATTTTAATACTTAGAATTATAATTTTATATTTGTTTCGCCAAATTAACAATTAAATGATTAACTGTTTTGTCATCTGTTTGATTTATATTTTCAAGCATAAATGTTTGCAGTGGTTTGGAATATATTTGCAATGGAGGTTCTTTCTAATATAAAATTACTAGTTTCATAGGCAGTAAATTTTTAATGTCTTTGCATAATTAATTTTGGTATTTTATGTTGTGAATATACTATATTATTCAAAAAGTTAGCTAATTTTTTGCATAGAAATTAACTGGTTAACATTTGAATTATTTTATTATAATAAATTAGAAGCAAAAAAGTTTATGAACAATCAAAAGATCAGTGTTTCACATATTAAAAAATTCTCTTTGTATTTAATATTAAACACTTTCTTTTCGATAAAATTGATGTAATGTAAACTTTGTTCACTTGCAAAATATAATTGCTTAAAATTCTTATCAAATTTCATAAATTTACTGAAAATTTAAAATTTTTTTTATCAATCTGTTCATATTTATTTTTTTATAAAACTGCCTGAAAAAAATATTACTAATTATAAAAGTATATTTTTTTAAATTTCACATTTCTTATTATAGTTATGAATATTTTATATGTAATCTAAAATAAAGTATATAATTTATGAATTCTAGAAAGTATATATTTTAGAATTTCTACAGTACTATATATATCCGTATATAATTGGAAGCTTAATGTTTTTAATAAAAAAGCATATGACTGTTTAATATAATGGATGCATTTATATACCTTACAGAATACCAATATCTATACCAGATCTTGCTATTAATTCATTGAATCGATTATTGCTGGAGCAATATAAAGATCCAATGAAGGAATCTGTTGCTTGTATTAAGGAAATAATGAAGCTATACATAGCAGAGTGTGCTAAAACAGTAAATATTTTATTTCATCTGCATCTTTGTATTCCTATTATTGTCTGACTTATAGGCAGTAGGATTTATATAATGTGATTGAAATTTGTCTTCTATGTGTATATATTTTGATATAATCACAAGTTTTCATATACTTTTCAGTAGAAAATATAATGAATTATACAACTGTAAAATATACTTTATACATTAAGTAATTGCAAAATATAAAAAGTAAGTATTGGAAATCTGAAAACTATTTCAGTAAAAAATTAAATTCTTAAAAGTGTTAATCTTCCGCATATTATCAACTACAGTCTGGACAAAATATGTATTGCGCATAAGTTAATGTTATGTAACATGTAAAAATCAATATAAATATATATGAGAATAGTATGTATGTTTATTATATAACTTTAATATCAAATAGTATATAGTCTAACCAAGGCCCTGTAAGACCTAATATCGACCTTGTATTATAGCCTTTTAAGTGAACTTTACATGGATACTGTGAAGTATTCACATATTGCAAATAAGTAAACTGGAATTCAGCTAAGCACTTACTAAACAGTAGTATATGTAGAAAAATCGAACATTCAAGATAAATCTCCCTTTATTTAACTGTGCTTAGGGTCGAATTTGGTACCTTCTGTTCTGAAGAGGGATATCCTACCATATAGTTACAGTGGGTCATGTAGATAATTATGAATTTTACGAATTGTCAGTACTGGTGTTATGTAGTTCAAAAGTGTAACCGAATTTATTGTAGAAAACATTTACAGAGCAAGTAGCTCTTCTAACCCATTAAATGAACTTTAATCTGTTTACCTTTGTAATTTTATAATTATTTTAAGCCTTTAATACATACTTGTATAGGTATTTTCCTTTTAAATCAACATTAAAATTTTTGATTGCTAAAGTTTTTCTCCCATTTCTTATTCACTTTAATTAATATTAATGTATGATTTGATATTTTAGACTATGACTAACAAAACATATTTCTTTAAATATTTAAAGACAGAAATAAACATATTTCTTTAAATGTTTTGTTCCTTTAAGTTTTAGGTTCCAATACAAGTTTTAAAATTATTAATTGCTTAACGTTAATATTTTATTTATTAAATGAAAAAAGATTCTTATCTTATGACTCACATAAGATAAGAATCTTTTTTCCCCCCATTATTTTCATACTATGTTGGGAAAAGCATATTTTAATTCTGTTAATATATTTGATTGAATTTTATTAGTTGGAGAGATATATTCAGTTAAAGAATGAAGTTCTGTATAAAATAGAAAGTTGCATTAATAAACAAGCAGAATCTACAATTGAGAGACTTGTAGAACATATTGAAGCTAACATGTATTACATCAACTACAATCATCCAGATTTTGACAGTTCTGCGTAAGTTTTAATGTAATTAATTCCATATTTTTATAGAAATACAAAAATTGTTTAAGCATTTAACATTTAAATCGCCATTGGAATGTGATTTTATGTAAATTTTTAATCTCTCATTGATAATAATAAATCAAACAAATTAATTAGTATGTAAACATAAATCTTTTCACACATTCATTAGTGATAAGCGTAATATGTTTGAAAAATAATCTTGTTCTTATTGTATTGCCTTAGTATACTGTGAATATTCAAACTGAAAGTCTAGACAGATTGCATAGTAAAGAGAAGATTTAAATATTTAAAGAAATATGTTTTGTTCCTTTAAGTTTTAGGTTCCAATACAAGTTTTAAAATTATTAATTGCTAAACGTTAATATTTTATTTATTGAATGAAATAAGAATGTGCAAGACCAGTGGTGTAGTGTTGCCTTAGTGGTTGCACATGATCAATCCTCAGGCTGAGCAAGGTTGACTAAGCCTTTCATTCTTCAAGGGATTGATAAAACTGAGTATCAAGCATGCTTAAAAACTACCTAATCATGACGTATGCTTTGCACCTCATTGCTCTCGATCGTGAAAACAGATGTGGGCACTGTAGACATTGCCCCTTACTTGGGTTTTTGTTTAACTGAGTTTAGAAATAAAAATTTGAAATGTTTTCAAATAAGTTTAACATCAAAGAATTTGATGAATGAAAAATGGAATAAATGTTTTTATATCAAATCTGGTCCTATTAAAAATATAAAAAATAATTGTATTACATTTTGTAAAACTTACCCAAGCTTTAAAGCAATAGGTCCATTATACGGTACTTATTGTTATGCAGTAATATTACTTATAATTAATTTTAAATTATTATATGATCTGAGACAATGAATATTTTAATTCAACTATGAAATGGTAAAGTTTGTTTAAATATATTATATTTCCATATTATAACTATACCATCATCCAAATATGAAATTTTTATCTAAATGAATGTTGAAATGGATCAAATATTGATTTTAATGTTAGTAAAAATACTAAATATATGGGTATTATATAACTAATTAATGGCTATATAGGAAATATAAATTATACAAGTTTTCAAGAACCTGTATGAATTCATTGTTTGCTATTGATGCAAGTCAGTTTGATACTCATCAAATCAAAGGCATTTTAGACAAAGGATTAAAATAGTTATTGCAATTATCTCAATGATGAAATCTGAAGAAAAATTAAACAATAAATACCCCCTTCAGACTTTAAAGAAAATAATCATGATATAATTGAAATTTAATTATCAATTATTTGTAATCTTTGCAAGTAGAAATCAAATGTTTGTGATTGCTTACAATGTAATATCTTTATTTACTTTAATTTAATTTTTAGAAAATTTTTATAGAAGTAAATAAAGTCTAAAGTCGTATGAAAGATTTAAATTAGTAATTCTTAAGTGTTAAATTAAGTGTCGTGATCACATAAAATGAGTTATTTATCTATTCATATAGTAGCGGTTTTGACAGGAAAATTTTTTTAAAGGATTAAGTACTAAAAATGTATTGTAATATGCAAAATATTAGAAGTTAAGTTTTCCTCCACACACATTGCACAAGATTCCATGTCAAAACATTTTATGTAATCTCCAATATACAAGATTATTTTAGTGTGATAAATTATATAGAGTGAAGAGTCTTATATCAAAACATAAAATACGGTATTGAATTATCAATTCTATAAAATTACATTTTAGAACTATATATATATTTTTATCTAGATATTGAATATATAAAACAAACAAAATCAATTCAAATTAAATTAGGAAATTTGCTAAATTTTGAATAAAAAGCAGATTGATATTCATAGATTTTGTTAAAGCTATTCAGTTTAATAGGAATTGACCCTCTCTGAAAGATGAAAAATTTTCTGTTAAAAACAAATTGATTGGTCATTGATGAATTATTGGAGTGCATTAAACCATTTTTTCTCTTGTAACACTCATCTCAAGAAATTATTAATGGTATCTGCTTTTGTATTATTATACATTTCTTTAAAATGTTTTATTATAATTAGCAAGCCAATTCAGGTGCTGAATATCTGTCGGCATCACGCCAACTGCATTACAATAAAATTTTATACTTCTGTTCCATGATGTAGTCACAAATTTTATGATTGCTGCAGTTTTCCATTTGAACAAAAGTCCATCATGTGCAGTGAGCAGAAATGTGAGCAAAGCCACCTATTTCTTTGGTACTCCATTTTAATTACAGAAATCTAAATGTAGAGGATTTATTTAAATTTATTCGTTGGCTATGGTGTTTAATGAGTAGACATTAACATTCATAACACTTTGCTTCTTACTTCATTAAGTACAAAAAAATAAGGTGCCAGCTCAGATGTTGTATACTCTTAACTATCGTTAAAACATCTCAAGATATTAGATATTGGTTTAACACTACAGAACTTCATACACATTATTCATATTTGTTTAATCACTTAGCTATCAGCACAAGCTCAAAGGGAATATTTAGAATTTATTATGAATTTTGGATCCTTCACCAAATTTTAGCAATTCTCTTCTATAAACAAATGTAACGTAAAAAAAACTATTTGGGGGAGGAAAATAACAATTTAGAGTTCTTATATAAAATGACTTTCTAGAAAGAAAAACTAACGGCTTCTTGGTTATCATTGAGTGTCTCTCTCTCTCTCTCACACACACACTCTATCTCTCTCATTCATTCCTTATATAGGTCTTATTTATATTTACTACCATTAGTCATTCATATTCTGTATTATAAGAAACTAATTGTTCTTTTGTAGTTGACTAGTATTTTCCTTACTAAGCCCTTTCACTTTCTCCAACCACCCAAATAGTTCCTATAAAATAAAATGATTTCTTTGTTTATGACAAAATACTGTAAGTAATCCTAAACTTAGCTGATCAAACTGACAATTATAGTCTATAATTTCATTTTTCTTTCTTGACAAAGTATTTTGTATAAGAACTCGAAGTTGCAATTTTTCTTATCCAAATATGTTTCCAATGTTATTTTTTTATGAAATACTTGTTCATAACTGTGGTTGCTTTAATGACAAGCTTTCTAAACAAAGTATTTTATTTAAAAACTCGAAATTGCAATTTTTATTATCCAAATACGTTTTTAATGTATACAACATTTATTTATAGCTGTAGTTACCTTAGTTTACTGAAAAGTAATAGATAATATCTAAATTTCAAAATAATAAATGGTCATTAGAATTTTGACTTCAAAATTTTTGAGTTCTAATCTTGTATTTGAATGTCATTCAGAATTCATGCTTAATTGCAGTTTACATTAAATTAGTTTTCATATCTGAAATATTTTGTATACAATAATTCATTAAATATAACAAATGTTGGACTTCAAAAATTAATAATAGTATATAAATGTAAAAAACATTTTTTCAGTGGGCTTTCACTTAGTATATTTTGTTTTCTGAAATGATGCGTTTTGATTATATGATTATGAATTTACATTATTTTATATATAGATGTGAGCCTATGGCTCCACCTGCTGGGCCTATCAAGTTATGGGATAGTGTAGATATAGAAGAACATGCAACTACTAATCCAGCTGCTGCAACTAATCCAGCTGCTGCAACTGATCCAGCTGCTGCAACTGATCCAGCTGCTGCAACTGATCCAGCTGCTGCAACTGATCCATCTACAGCATATGAATCATCTTCACAATTCGAAAATCTCTCATATTCTCTTACACTTCCAAGTAAAGAAAAAATGTTGGTAAGAAAATTAATAATAACAATATTATATATATATTTAACTTATGTATTCTATAAAATTTGTAAAAAATGAATTTTTAATTCCTGATGGCTTAAACTCATCCCATAATATCTGATTCAATCTTTCTACTGATGGGCATGTTGATATTTAATCTGAAACAATAACATGTGTTAATTCAAAATGAATTATGTGAAGTAATTTATAGCGCCTATAGTTTTTGATGTTTTAATAAATATTCTGAACTTTATAAATAATTGTGAAATCTATCTATTGCACAAAAGTTACTTAAAAACCTCAACATTTATTTTGATAAAATTGTATTCATTTATTAAAGGGAATTTATTCTAATAAAATTATTTTATTTTGTTCAAGAAGCAGTATTACTCAAAATTAATTCATAGAACTAGGTTTCCCCTTTTTTTATAAGACAATACTTAGATTAGAAAAAAATTTCATTTTGAAATTGTATGTAATAAAATTTTTCATTTATGAATTAATCTTCATTCTTTTACATCGTGTTATATTTACATTTCAACCATATTGTAAAATACTTCATTATGTGCAAGCTTATAATGCCTTAACAAATTGTGTTTTTAAGCAAAATTGAGAATTCTGATAAAATCTTCATTGTAAAACTAATGATAAGGTTACAATTCACATTTAGTGTCTTCTTGCTTTCATTAGCTTATATATTGGAAATCCTTATATTTTATTTAACATGTATGATCAAAATTCTATATCGATTTTGATGGAATGTCAAAAAATTAATATTTTTGTAACAGTCTGGTAAGAAAAGTGAACACCTGTAAATAAAATATTTTTGCAAATCAAAAATTTGGAGTGTTGAATTGTAATCTAACTATACATAATTCAGTTTGTAAATTTTGAATTAGTCAATGATGTTTTATAGTAGTTAAAATATTACTTATTTTATACTTCAGAAATATAATAATATTTAAGATTGAATTTAATTTTATTTTTGATACAGAAATTTTCTTTTTTATAGTTTAAAAATGATTTACCTTAAAATTGTCAAACTATTCAACTGCTTTATTTTATTAAAAATTCAGATATTCAGGTTTTATTTTAATTAATGAAATATTAAAAATTACTGTATCAATGAAGTCAGATGATGGCTGAGTGGTTAGTGTTCCGGTTTCCTAGGCTGTTGATACCGGGTTCTGTCTGGTGCAGCTTGTTCTTACTTGAACCTTGTGCCATTAAAACCAAACAACCCGGGTTCGAATCCTGGTTCAGGCATGGATATTTCTTTCGCTGTTCTTTCTTCTGAGATGATATGTGAATGTGGCCCACTCTGTAAATGGGTTTGTGATGGTATGGCATGAGTAATGCTACTCGCCTCCGTAACTTTGTTCACAGATGCCCACTGGGTAATGATAAATGAGTAGCAGTTTCTGGCGTTGTTATGGTGAAGTATTAGTCACCCTACCAGTTATATACATATATATATACCTACCAGTTATATACATATATATATACCTACCAGTTACATATATATATATATATATATATAAATAAAAAACTGCATCAATGAGTTTGTTGAATAATTTGAAGACCATTAAAAATAATGCATGAATTGCAAAATTGTTTTAAATAAAAATTATATTTATTTGTGAATTGAGGAATGAAAAATACATTTTTGTTTGCTTATTTTACCGTGACTGCAGTGATAAATCATAAAGCTTGAAATTATTAGACATGGATACATGTTTAATAATTTCAACGTATTCATAATTCTCATATATTTTAAAGTATATGTGTACATTTTTTATTTTACTGAAAATTAATAAATGTAATTAACAATTATTGAAGATTCCTCTTATGCTATTTGACATTTTTATTTAACATTATATTTCATGTGTATTGTTACATAAATGAATTTTTGTTCCTATTTCCTTTAGCAAGCTTTGAAGTCTAATGAAAGCAACAAGAAAAATGTTCAATATTCTTCAACACTATTGATGAAAATTCTTGAACATGTTCAAAAGCAAATGATGGATATAGCATTGAAATACATAGTTTTCTTTTTAGTTAAAAAAGTAAGCAGTTTTTCTGTTATAGGAATATTTGTTGAACATAAATAAGTTTAAAAAAACTTGTTATATTGGTCTCTGTGAAATGAACTAAAATTAATGCTATTATGCAACGACAGTTTTAAAATTTATTTTATCGCCAAATGGAAAGGGGAAAAAAGATACATATTTAAAGTAGCAATGATCTCTTGGGAAAGTAAAATATCTGATTGTATACTTGAGATTTAATAAAACTTCATATTTGTGTTATATTATCATTAACTAAAAGTTTGTTTGCTACTTCCAAAAGACTTTTTTATAAGTTATATGAAAGAAATTTATAGAATTAGATGTTATTTTTATATTATACCAAACCTATGCAATCTTACATTTGATAGATCTCTAATATTGTGCACATCTTGAAAAAAATTTTAAAAATCTGGATTCAGGTAAATTCTAAAAGAAATTATAAACTATGTATTAATTCACTTTAAGTCATCAAAAGTTAACATTTTCAAAAAACATAATCTTCAAATTTCTTTTAATTTTACTGAACTTTTAATACAGAACATATTTTTGTCATATTTTTCAAGAACTTTATTTTCTTATTCCTTAAATCATCTGACATTTTCATTAAATAACATTTTCATTGTGTATGTAATTTCCGAATGGAATTTTTAAATTTAATAAAATGTTTTCTAATAAATTTTGTGTAGTTTATTTCAAAATCATAAAAGTTTGATCTGGGATACTAAAGTATATACTTTTGCTCTAAACAAATGTGAAATATCAAAAAAATTGCTGTTTACGTTCTGAAATCATTAAAAATGTTGACATTTTTTAAATGATATTAATATTATAAATTGTAACTGGATACCATTACATATTATGGTATACTAAAGAAAGTTTACAAATTGCACTCTCCACACAACTAATTTAATAAAAATGGAAACATACAAAATATAAAAAAAATGCAAACATGTAATTTGATTATAATTACATATGTTTGTATAGAAATATTTTTTGCATACATTTATATCTTCCACAATGTATATAAAATATGTGATACAAAAATATTTTGCCTTATTTATTTGTTTTTTTAGAATTTTCAGCCTCATAAAAAATTAAAATTTGTTTTGATCATGACATTTTAATAATACCAAAAAAAAAAAAAAAAAAAAAAAAAAAAAAAACCCATTTTATAATGCTTTAGTAAGTAAAACAGTTGTTTTAAAATTAATATTGAATTGAAATAAAGCTTTTAATATGATTAAAATAGAATTTATTAAAATCAAAATAATTACCTATTGTAAAAAGCTACAAACATTTGAAAGTTATAAGCGAGAATTCAAAAATGAACATTTGCTTCATGCATATTTAGTAAAATTACATCAAATTACTAATTAATGAAATAAAATGTACTTACATTTCTTCATAGAGAAATTAAGTGATTTACTTGATATTTTTCTCAATGAAATATTAAATAAGCTACTATCTTAAATTTAGTTCTATCTTCACAGAATTTAGAATGAGAAACTGAATTTCTGACAATTATAATTGTTTATGTTTGGATAGGCATACTGTAGATTATTTTGAAACAATATTTGTGATATTACTTAGTGTTCCTTGTCTTTTATTCCATTGTATTGTTGAGGAAATTTTCTTTCTATCATATGATTTGGCGGGGGAGAGACTTCATGAAAATTAACCTCGCAATATAGGAAATGAATTATTCATACAGTTTCAATGAATTGACAGGAAAATGACTTAAAAATGTTTCACTTGCAACTAATAATGCTGAACAAAAATTAAAGCTGAAACAGTGATTATTTTTTAACAGTGGTACAATTAATTACTATATTGATTGTATAACAATGGTATAGTTAGTTGCTGTGTTTTGCCATTAAATATTACTTAAGTTTGAAATCATTAAACTACATATACTCTTAAAATGGTTGTGATACTAACCTTCTTCATTATTAAATCGAAAAAAAAGATTTATTTACATATTTGATTTTCTCCTGCTGTTAAACTGATCTTGCAATATTGATTCTACTTCTAATTGAAAGATATTTAATGTTTATTAAATTTTTACCTGAAATGGTTCTCATAAGTAAGGAAATATATATTATGTACAAAATGAATTATTTTATTTGTTTAGGATTTCAAATAATAGTAATTTTGCTGGCAATTTAATTCCTGTTTACAGTAAAGTAGTTTATTATTAATCAAGAGATAAAAATAAAATAATGGTAGTGCATTTCTACCAGAGATGCATAAACTTTGGCATTGATTTATTTTGATAAGCATTAACATTATATGAATGTATACTTTCATAATAACAAAGATATCGAATAAGAAATTCCTATCTTTGTCATTATGAACATAGTGCATTCGATTTTGGAATTGGGAGAGAATTAGGTTGTATCATTTAATGAGAATTTGCAAATTTATTATTTTGTAAAACTGTTATTTATATATTAAATGATTAATATGCATGGGCGATAGAATGTATAGCAAAAATATTATCCTTATAATTTTATCATATTTGCATATGATGTGTCATTGAATACATTTTTAACAGATGCAACATTTTTAAATGTTATTTCTAAAATAAAAAGTTTCAATTATTATGCAAATGATTGGATTTATGTAGTTCGATAAATGTTTTTATAGTATTTATTATTTTTATTTTCAGGTTTTAGAGTTCATCAAAACAGAACTTCTTACCGCTACCTGTAACGCCACTAATTTTGTAAGAAATTAATCATTTATTACTATTTTTATATTGACTCATATTTAAAGTGGACAGAAAAAGTGCTTAAATTTTATATAAAAATTTTCATGATTATCTTTTTACTTAATAAAAGTTTTTGAAATTTTATTATTTTTAAAAGCAATTTATTATGAAAGTGAATAGATCGATGTTAAAGGTTCTGCTAAATCCCAAGTTATTTAAAGTAACTTACAATACATATTTGAATCATCTGGATATATTATTAAAATTCTGTATTTGTAATGTATATATATATATGCTTTTATACAATTTTGATAGTCTTAAATAAAAACATTTGACTTGGTACAATGCTAAATTTAGTAATTTTCCTTTGTCTTTTTAAAAAAAATTCTATTTTAATTCTTAAAAAATTCTGAGCTACTTTAAAGTAATCCAATTAATTTATCAAATAAAGGTGAGAATTTTGCAAAATATCCTCACTTTTGTTTATAATACACAAATATTAAAAATTAATCAAAAATTTTAATATTTTGTTCAAAGCTTATAAATATATTAAAATCTATTTATATAAATATTAAATAATCTAATATTCTTCCCAGCATTTTAAAACAGCACAAGATAAAGAATTGCACAATTTCAGTTGTATTACTTAAATGTTGAATATAATTGTTTTTATGATTTCAGACACACTAAGATAACTGATTTTAACATATCACTTTAAGAGAAATTATAGTGTTCCTTTTAAAGTGTGTAAAGGAATAATATTCTTAAAAAATGCTATTAAATTAAATACGTATATTTCTTACAAAAAATAATTTGCATCAAGTTTCTAAATTTTTTAATTGTGGGCATTTAAAGATCGATAATTTTAGTGTTAAAATATTAGCAAATTGTTCTTTTTGCATTAGGAAATTCATTCCTTTATTTCTTATCAATACAAATTCCTTTATTTCTTATCAATACATATAATTAAATATATATAATACATAAATTTTGAATTTCTAATGTTACTTAAATACAACTTCTTGGTATTCCATTTCAAAATATACATTTCTATACCCTTCAAAGAGAATAATAATTATTTCATTTTATTTCTTAAATGTATGTTTCACTTCAATAAGATTTATAATCTTAATTTTTTTATTATAGCCATCTATATTGGAAGATTGTGACGCTGACTTTCGTTGGAAAGAAGAGACAAAAGCAGCATGTCGAATGCTTAAAGAAGCACTGAATGCTATTTATAGG
Organism: Latrodectus elegans; assembly: GCA_030067965.1. NCBI lineage: Eukaryota > Metazoa > Arthropoda > Arachnida > Araneae > Theridiidae > Latrodectus > Latrodectus elegans. The sequence goes on from CM057815.1 coordinate 58,851,078, forward strand.
TTTTAAACAAGACAATTAAGATTACATGTTTAATAATACTTTCAAAAATAATAATAATAATAATAAAATAAAAAATCTTGTGCCATGTACTTATCTAGAAAAATTTGATTTTATTAGTTTTCAAAATTACTACTGATAAAAAACATTAAATGTTCGATTTTTTCATTTTTAAATGTAGTTATATTTAAGTAATTTTGTACAAAATAAATTTTTTTACTTAAACAATTGCCTGATTTGTTATTCTAAATATTTCAATATTAATAAATATAAGCAAGATCTATCATGTATTTGTAAAGTATGCTCTTAGAAATAAACTAAAAGATTAAATAATTATTACACATTAAAACCACATCTAGTTTAATTGAAGATTATTGATAATTCAGATATCCATACAATTTTAAAATTATATAAAAATCATATTCATTCGGAAAATGATCACATTTAAAATGTTTTCTGTAATTGTTAATCTTAGTATCCATTTCAGATAATACAAAATTATATTTTTAATTAAATTTATTTCATGATCTAAAATTAGTGCAGTTTTGCATAAAAATTTATAAGAGAAAGATTTTTTTTATACTTAACAGATACTCAGACACTCAAATCATTACTGGTGAATAAAGTGCCACATAAAATTACTAAATATTTTAATGCACCCCCTTAATTATAATTTTTGAATATATAATTGTATATCCAAAAAAATTTTATTTCTGTAACTTATAAAAAAATTTTTAATAGTGAAATGTTAAAAAAAAAAAAAAAAAAAAAAAAAAAAAAAAACCTTTAAAGTTTATTTATTATTAATCAAGCCTGCCAATTCAATACTTTAAATAACTTGGGATTTGTGGTCCATTTTCTTATTTTTAAACTGGGAAAATTACTGATTAAGATCATTGCAACTATTACAGATTATGGTTCTTCCCAAGTTTTCAATTTTAAATTGCTATAATCTTGAATTAAGCATTTTATTGAATATTTTTTTAAAAAATTGAGAATTTGCAGGAACATTTACTTAGTAATGAGAAAATTTACATTCTAGTTTCTTAAACATAAGCACATCAAAATAGCAATACTGATTATGGATGATTTTAAGTAATTTTTTAATCTAAAAAGAATTATTTGAACTTTTTATTTGTTCCAAAAATGAGGTTTGAGACTATAAATGTTTTCTATAGATTAAGTAATGAATGGCTTTAAGCATTTAGCCTTAGAAAAATTTGTATACAGAAATACTAATGGTTCAAATTTCAAGTTATTTAAATTGACTAGAAATTTTCAGATTGTTACCAAACCATTTTCTTAAAAAAATAATTATAATTTCATGCACTTGAAGTTCAAAAACCACTCACACAGATAGCTCATTACATTACATATTTAGAAATGCGTTTAGAACCAAAATATAGAAATTCTATAAAATTAGATTCATTAATACAAAGCTATGGGCCTGTATTTTAAGAAATAAAACTAATGAACAAATCATTTAAACTATTAAATAGCCAAATTTTTCAATTTTTGAAAATATTCTTAAAATCTTGAATTTAAATGTACGTAGTATTACAGACGCAAATAAATTGTTTTTGTATTTTACTTAAGCTTTTTTCACGGTTACTTCTTTTGCATCAATTTTATCAGTAGGGCTGTATATGACTAACAATCTTTAGAACAATGTGGCATTTAAAATGTACTTTCACCAGGTAGATAGCTCTTACATTATGAACTGTTCAAATTCTATGCAGTTTTAATGAATTTGCTGTAATGCTATCAATGATAGTTGTAAATAAGATTTGTATATTTCAAAGAAACTACAGCGTACAGTTACACTAAAACCCAACATAAAAGTAGATTGGTAAGTTGAGTTCATACGTTATTAAATTTAAATAAAAACAGCTTTCTTTAATGACATTTTTATTTTATTTACAGAACTTTCATATTAATCCATTATAAAATATCATTAATATCAAATGAGATTTACAAAAAGTTGAATTTGCCAATAAATATTTCAAGTAAAAAACTAGGGTATTTAGAAAAATTCTTAACAGAAAATGTTTATTCCAAATAAATTATTAACATTTTATAGATAAATTAAGAATCCTTAAAAAGAAGCAGGAAAATAAATTAGTGAATAATAAAAGTCAGAGCATATAAGAAATATTAATTGAAATGACAAACTTATGCACATTTGGCTGAAAATGGGTTAAGAATAACGACTGGAAACGATTCTGAATTTACAAGTGTTTTCATTAACTTTGGTTTGTAAATTGTTAAAAACAAAAATATGGTGAAATAAGAATAACAACACATTTTTAATAATATGTGCAAAAAATATAATTTGAATTATGTGTATGATTTTTCATTACTTTTAAATATATATTTTAACATATTTTCTGTGTTTAAATGGAATATTAGTTGACTGAAATTTAAATTTTATATCATTCTCAATAAAATTGTTCTAAAATTTTGATTTTATTAAGTATTTATGAGAGTTAAAATAAAAATAATTGTTTGTTTTATACCGTATTTAAAATAGTTACTTTCAAATAAAAAAAAGTGGAACAAAAAAAAAACTTGCTGTTTAAAAAAAATGAATACTTTATTGACTAACATTACTTATCCTTTTGTAACAGGCAGAACTTCATGAAATTTTAAATTCTAATTAAAAAAAAACTTTAAAAAATGTTCAAATATGAAAACACAATATTTTATTTAATCAAAAGAAAATCACAGGTTAAAAAGCATATACAACACAAAAAAGTTTGTACAGTTCAAGTTCCTGTCCCAGATGGAAACTGTTGTAAAGCAGTTTTCACTCTGAAAGATAGTATTTAATTTCAATATCAAGAGATTAATTGGAAATTTGATTAATAAATAAAATTTCTAATTAATCAAGTGCACAAACTGCTATTATCATGTTCACCAAATTATACTATAATTTTGAAAAATCAGCAAAAAATTATTAATGCAATTCTTTAAAAATTTGAAACATTTTATTCAAACACAACAAAACAATAAAGATAAAATGAACTTTTGATTTTTGAAAACACTTCTAGTGACAAGATATTTAAATTCTTAAGCAGATAAAAACTATATACTAATTTTCAATTAAATCAACTATAAGCAATGATTGATAATGATAATATGCTCATTCAATAAATGCAGTATTAACATACCCAGTCTAGTCATATTAATGTGACTATGATGTGGATGTTAAATAACTAATCACAGAATGAAGGTGTTAGCATATGTAAAGGCTGTATGAGGCCTTTGGAAAACATTGCATCTATTGGTGTATTGCAGAAAACTACTGATTTATCCGACGTCCAAAAAAGGACATGATCACTGACTTTCAGGACAAGCGAGAAATCATTTCTGAAAGGTGTAATTTGGGAACTATATTTGCATATTACTGAGGTAAATGTATGATAAAATGGGACTGTTCAAAATTAGTGAGAAGGCAATGCTGTGTACCATGTCTCATAAATGAATGTCGGTTGTAGAGATGTATTTGGGTTGGTTGGTGAATGGGTTTTAATGGAACAAGGTCCAAATAAGGACAAGCTGCGCCAGCCACAAAGTCATCAATAACCGCTTCCTGTACTCAAACCATTAAAAAGTTAAATTAAAATATAAATTAATAAATTAGATGATTTACATATTTATAAGATTTAAAAGTAAAATTCGTATTTAAAAATTCTAAAATTAGAGAAAATTAAGTTAATTGCTTTTAAAAATGCAAAGAAATTGCGGTGCGGTGGTTTGTACCAAGGCAGGTGTGTGAACAAGTTAGTAGACTGAATTCAGACATCACATAGCTCAAACAGCAAAACATAGCATTTAAAACGTGAGATAAAAGGTTGTATGCTTGATGGTGTAGCTGAATCTCTTAAGAGCAGCATTAGGAATCATGGAATGTAAAAGATGAGGTGAGTACATAATTTTCGAAAAATAATTCAGAGACAGGTGCATCTGCTGCAGGTCTAATGGTACTTGTTGGCAGATTACAAATAGACTCTGGATGGGTAATGTGCGAAAAGCTCCCCAGCATATCCTTAAAGCAGAGTGGTGAATAGTGTCCAATCTCCATAAGATAGAAAGTCTGGCTGATCCATAAGCAACACAGCCATAGTCAATCTAAGATAAATTTACTGACTGGTAAATTCGAAGCAGTGTGATGTGCAATCTGCACCCCAAGATGAATTAGAAAGCACTTTGAGGATATTAAGCACTCACACTTCTTCCGCAAATGTAAAACATGCGGAAGGAAAGTTAACTTTTTATCCAAAATCACACCAAAGAGTTTTACCTCAGTGACCACAGGAATGCATAATCTTGGATTAAGGGCAGATTACCCTCAATGCCGAGATTATGCTTTGTACAGAGAATACCATAACGCCACGTACGATCGTATGATTTCTTGATGTCACGGAAGATTGCAACAAGATGGTTTCTCCTTACAAAAACATTTCACATTTGGAATTCTAAAGTTATTATATCATCAATAGTAAATCGTCCTTTCTGAAAAATACTTTTATGAGAAGGAGATGCATTTTTTCTTTTTCAATACATAAATGAGTCTAGCATTCACAATATGTTCAAAAGTTTTGCACAAGTAACTCTTAAAAGCTATTGGACACTAACTCAAAGTGTTGGATGAATCTTTGCCAGGCTTCAAAATTGGAATCCCTGTCGCTTCTCCTCGTGGTGTAGGATAAGCATTTTCAAGCCAGATTCCATTAAACAATGAGAGTAGGTTTAATATAGAATCATGATTTAAATGTGACAGAGCATTTGATAAAAGATTCCATTAAGTTCGGGGCTAGTGTTGTTTGCCTTAGATAAGGGAATCTTCAATTCTGACAATTCAAAAGCATAATTGTAGTGTAGATTATGTTGATCATGAAAATTTAGTCATGTCTACACAGCAATTCTTTTAATCCTTAGAAAAGTAGGATTATATGAATCACAGCTGGAAACACTAGCAAAAGTTTCAGCAATGACATTAACAGTATCTACCGATGAGGAGTGCATTGCGCTCCAATTTTTATGACAGGAATGGAGTAATCCTGATAAATACCATTGGCTACTTTAACTTTCTTCCACAATTGTTTGCTAGATGTTGAAGAATTAATTGAAGACACATAGGAAATCCAAGATTCTCTTTGACTCTGAAGTCTAACTCTACGAGCTTTATTTTAGGGTGTTTCAAAAGCAACAAGATTCTCTGTAGCAGAGTATTTTCGAAATACATTTCACGAGGGCCACTCTGAAATTTTTGAGATACAACTAAGTTTTTAAAGTTATACTTCCAAATTTTAGGTGTGTTCAAAGTAGTCTCCTCCAGCATCAATGCACTTTTGTAGACGAATTTTCCACAGATAAAATGCCTCAAATCATTCATTTCTTGGAATAGATGAAAAAAATGCATTTATAGCCACATCAATCTCTTCTTCTGAATTTTTAGATTAAGGAAAAGTCGCACATAGTTAGATCAAGTAAAAACGGCGGATGTTCGATCACTTTAATTTGTTTTTGTTTAAGAAACTCAACTGTTAATCCGGCTGTATGTGAAGATGCATTGTCTTTGTGAAGCATTAGTCCCCTAACATTCAGTTCTTGTAGAATTTTTGTAAGACATTTAGTGATATACGAAAATGTTCTCACGTCGACTCCATTTTCTCTTTTGTTTAAAATTTATTCTACGCTAAACAAGTTGAAGTAAGTCAGTAAAAAATCGTCTTCTGTGTTAAAATACTTTGTATTTTAAAATTAAACAGTTATTTTTATTTTGTAAATTCTCGTCTGCGTGTATCTCAAAAATTTCAGAGTAACCCTCGTATTACTTTCTTTGTTTCTTATATGAAAGTTGGCACTCTTCATTCCACTAAGGTTTCTGGTGTTTAGTGGAATGATGAAATTTTTTGGGGATAGCAACATTTGCTGCTCAGATTATTGTGTCAGTGACATATTAACCGCATAATCAACCATATCCAACTTAATTCTTGTTTCTGTGATCACATCCAATTGTACGAAAAGAGTTAAATCGCTCGACTGTACACATATATAATTTGCAGGCTTGTAAGACACACTTTTACTTAAACCCAAGCAATTCAGTGATAACTGGTGATTTCAGTAATGTTTCCTGGAGAACCATACATGCGGGGTTGTAGCGAGAGATGATGAATTTGATGTCATCAATTTGAGGCCGAAAACCATGACAATTCCACGAATCAAAGGAAGACACTAACAGAATATAAGCTAACTGTTATTCAATGTCATTTTAAATGAATTTTCATTAATTAAATCGTCATCTGAGGTATGCAATTTGATGGCGTCTGCATTTGAAGGAAGGACTTTTTCAGCGTTAATGAAGCCATTCTATGGCTTTCCTTTAAAAGCTTTAGTTTTTTGGCTTCTGAGGCTTTTGATTTTGTAGATAATAATTTTGTCAAAAGAGGTACAGATTTCATTTCCTTATCCTGAGGGGGCAAACAAACTGAAGGAGAACTTTCTTCTACATGAGTACTACAAGACCAAGTGATCGTTTTGGCTGCAGCTGCATAGCTAACACCTGTTACTAGAGTCTGAGAAGTAACTAAGCATCTAGCCTCTGAGTAGAACATATCATAAACTTTTCTTTTCCAAGTTTTCAAACAGAAGATGTTTTAGAGTAGGAAGTATGACCACCTTTGCAGTTAATACACATTTTTTTATTATTAACAGGTGCAAGTGAGTTTAACTCTGAAAACTGATTCAGAGCGTCTAAATCGTTGACACTGAAAACATTTTAGAGGATTTGGAATAAAAGGTCGAACAGAACACTGCATATAGGCAACTTTGATATACTCCAGCAAATCTGGTGTCGCAAAGTCAAAATGAGAGGTTTTGTGTTCAGAACAATACCATCTCTCTTGATTGCAATTCTTTTGCCAGCGCAGACTTTTTGGCTTTTCAAAATTTCCAATATTAGATCTGTTGGTGTGTGAAACAAACCCTCCTCGGAAATAACACCTTGTGAAAAATTTTGATTTTCATGAAATTCAGCAGTTACAGCAATGTCACCTATTGTCTTCATGTTTTGTATCAGGCTTGATTGTTTTTCAGGTGCAGTTTCTACAAGAACACCCAATAGCTGTACTTTAATTGATTTCACTTCTCCAAGGTAAGTATTAATACCCTTTTCAATGAGAAAAGGAGAAACATATTCACTCAAATTTTTTTAACAATAAAAAATTTCACAAGAAATATCAGTATTTGTTGCTCTTGCAGAAGTGTAGAAATTTTTTCCATACAGGATGAGTATAAATTCAGAGACCAGATGGCACCACCATCATGGAGCCATACAAGGGTATGCATGTCAACTGCACCAGTGCAAGCCAATGTCCACACACTCACAGAACATCCTTCAAGTGGTCTCCACTCTTAACGAATCAACTAGTAGATGCACTGATCGCTTGATCCATAAAGCTGATTAATGTGTGAAGACTGCAACACACTTCCTGTTTACCTGAAGCAGAGACCAAAGTTAATGTGTTAGTCTCTTGGGACTTCAAATTAAAAGGACCCTCCTTTCCTAAGACATGTGTCTTTATGCATGGCAAACAAGTGGGTGATTTAGTTTCCAAGAGAAGCTAATAGCAACAGAGTGGCGATAGTTACTCATGGGGAACCCTCAACCTCTTATGAGGCAACCACAAGGAGGGAAAAAAAGCAGAGAAGTAGAGGAGAGAAGAAATTAAAGAAGAATACAGATCATTGGGTACTCAGAACTGAGACATCTGTGTTTATCTAAAGGGGGTAAACCCCTGAGGAGGAGATATATTTGGTCAAATATATGAGCGACCATTGAGAAACTGACAGCACAGATAAAACAAGGGGCTACCAACAGTGTCTCTGAAAATACTGTTCAGCAAATGTTGCTGTGTCTGAGCTTCATAAGCAGGCATCTAGTTTATATACCTATGCAGATTACTGTTCATTGGAGACAAAGACTGGAATTCACCAGCAAATACTGCAACTAGATTTCCACTGAGTGGCAACAGATAAAGTTTTCCAATAAATGACATTTAATGCTCCATTGGACAGGTGGACATACATATGATATAAAATCGTTGAAAGCAAACACCCTACAATCATTGCCAGAATGGTCCAGGCTGGAGCATTATGGTCTGGAGAATGTTTTCTTGGCATTCTCTAGGTTCATTCATCATAGTGAAAGGCACAATGGATCAATACAAGTAGGCATCTGTCCTTGAAGACCAGGTCTACTCCTATGTGTAAATTATTTTTCCTCAAAATGATGGTATCTAGTAGAAGGACAATGCAAGATGTCATACACTTGACAGTGCACGGTTCATGGTTCAAAGATTGAGTTAGCTATCTTGATTGGGTTGCTTGTGGCATGGATGCTCACCAACATAATCTGGCATTGGCTCTGGACTTGGCATAGCTCAACATTCCTGTGAACACTTTCAGGAATTAAATGACTCTGTTCATGTACATCTCACAGCACAGTCCACTCTCTGCTAAAAGTGGTTAGTTTAGCTTTTGACAGGGGGTCACATTAATGTGACTGGACTGTGTAATTTAATACTTCAGAAAGTTAACTAGTTAATATAAAAATTGAAATATGGGATAAATAGCAGATTCAATTTTGTGAGAAATTTCCATAAATTTTGAAATGTTTTATAAATTGAAAACTTTCTTTTATTTTGCAAACAACTTAACAATTGTTAATAAATATTTTAGTTATTTTATGAAATTTGAAACTTAATTTTGCTTTTAAATGAGTACAAATGCATAAATGCTTATCATATTTTTCTACTTTTGCATGTATATCTGTAATTAACCATTACATACTACCGATACATTGATTCACTAGCCTTGGAAACTACGTATCAGAGAGAAGTCTTTGAAACAGACATTGAAGAGTTTACAAAAAGAAATACTGTTGCATTAAATTCTGAAAAAGTATGTCTTCTCTTATCATATTAAAGGGAAAATAAATGAGACTGAAAAACAAATTAATAATAATTTAATCCATATTTGAATATTCTTTCATTCTACACATATGATGATAGTGATTCTTTTGTTTTTAAATATTCAAGAACTTTCAGTACAGTTAATGTAATGTAACTAAACACCGTGTATTGTATACATTCATAGTATCAAATATTTTAAAATACTTATGATCAAAATCTCATCACTATTTTACAGTATTTATATCAGAAATGAAAATGTCATGCCTTTTTTTGATTTATGAAGTTTTTGTTTATCAAGCAAGCTCTTAAAAGCATTTCTTATTTAAGTTTCTTTACTTTAATTAAATGTCATGAACATATTTCTTTGTTAAAACTAGATAATTACAATTGCTCAGAAATAATTTTTCATAGATGTGATGAGGTATTGATATAAACATTGCATACTGCATTTCAAGAAATTTGTATCTGTAAGAAGCTAAAGTATCAAAGTATACCTTGTAATTTTTTTAAAAAAATATATAAACGTGATTTCTTCTTAACAAAAAAGAATTTTCAAAAATTTAGATGGAACAATTTATCTGAAAAGAAAGCTCTTTCAAGTAAAAAATAAATAATGAGCAGAACTCTTAAAATTTTTAACAGTTGAAATTAGGAATAAATTACTCAATTCATTAGTGCAAGATACTAATAGAATAACATATTAAATAATAAAAACTTTTAGCATATGGCCTGTTATTCATTTTTCATAATAACAATTTTCATGTAATTTATAAAATAAAATTTTTTTTACCGGTCAAATAAAGTTGTGTCGCTCGTAGCTAATAATGTCTGCAAAATTTGTTGGACCCCTAATTCTCTTAATTTTGACTGTCTTTCTGAGGAACCTAAAATATATATATATAGAAGGGAAATACATAAAATTTAAGCATAAAATAACTAATTAAATGTAACTATATATTTTATTACGAAACATTACATTATTAAACATTTAAACTTTTATAAAACAACTCAAAATTACATAAAGTATTTTTTACAGTTATTGAGTACTTTGAAAAAATTTATTTCATTCTTATTTGTCGTTTTTTAAAATTTTCTTCAAAAGTTAAGAATTTTGACAGACAAAATCATTTGCAAGAATAAATTTAATTTCACATTAATGGAGCTATTATAGTATTATTCAGTTACCAAAATTAAATTAACTCAGTTGAAATTGAATTTTAATAATCAGGAAAATTTTCAAATTAAAAGTTTCTCGAATGAATTTTCAGAAAATGTTGATTTAATTTAATAACTTATTTAAAAATGAAAGTGGAAATTATTCCTTATGCAAAATAAAGTAAACAAATTTATAGTATATATATAATTAATATTTTATAATAGTCATTACATAAATTTTAATCAGTTAATTTTTCTCTAACCCAATTCATCATTTTTTCCCCCCACAGTGATTGGACCAAGAAGTACTTTCAAATAAATTCAAACATCACTGACTGAAGAAATTTAACTTTAGAACAGTTGATTAATTCAATTCACCTGTCACTAAAAATTAATTTTTGGCCAACAACCCAGCAAAACTCAAATCATCAATTTTAAATGGATTAAGGCAAAATGTAAATCAAACGCATAAGCAATTGAATCAAAGTGCAGAACAATAACTATTTGGTTTCTTGTTTAGCTCAAGAAAAAATTTTCAGGCATAAAATGTTAAGCATTTATAGTATGCAAAAGAATGCATAGTCTGTATTACAATAATTTAAAAGAACATAAATAGAATGGTATTTTTTTGTTAATTCTGTATGCAAAATATATTAACTTTAAAAAAGAAGCATATGAATTTACAATAAAAACATTAATTTTCAAATAAATAAAACATTTAAAATTCACAAATAAATTTAAAGGATAAATAAATTTTACTAAATTTATATATTTGTTGTATTTTTATAATGTCTAATATATTTAGACACATTTACTAAATTTGAACTTACCTTCCTCTTCTTTCCAAACCAAATTAGATATACAAAAAGTAGCAGCAATTTGTAGTTTCACATTTGAATGTGTCTAAAAAGATAACAAAAATAAAGTTATCAAAATTTTAAATTTTTCATAAGTTTGTATTCAAAGGCATTTATTATCACTCATTAACACAAGGAAACTTCTTAGGATTGAAAAATAAGAAATTCATCAACATTTGATGTATTGTTTAATATGGAGTTCATACCAAATATAATAAAAATTATGTGAGTTAAAAAAACTTAAGCAAAAAATTTCCCTTTTATGAATAAATTTATAAGAAATATTTTTTCCTTTGCTAAATAATTTGCAATACAAAAATAACCCTTTTAAATAATGTTCAATTCCTATATAAACACAAAATATAACATAAAATTTTTATTTTAATGCATATTTTCAAACTTTAATCTTTTTTTTCCACTTATTTTATTTCGTTTCAATTTATAAAATGCCTCATTTCATGAAATAATAAACAAATACATAGTTCATATAAATTAATAGTTACAAAACTAACATTAAGAACAATTCTCTCACCATAACACAAATTTTAGAAAATTTTGGAATGTTTCACTTTAATCATTAATAAAACTCTACTGTGCTTAGGATTAGAATTCTTAATTTAGCTATGATAAATATAAAAAATATATGAATTGTAACATCGATTACAGCATTAAAATAAACTTTAAAAGTTGTATTTAATGTTAATGATTATTATTCTAAAGTTGTTTAAAAAATAAAACATATTTATTTTTTCAAAAAACTATACAAATATATCAAATAGCTTAAGACATCTACAGAAATTAATTTATATTGTGGACATTTTTTAAAATTATTGATGACATTTTACCATAAAGATAAAATTACAGAATTCAATTTATTTTATCAGACACAAGAAGTTATTTGACTTAAACAATGCAGTTTAATGTTAATTTCAAACAGTAGAATGGTTGGTTGGGTTTTGCAGCACAAGGTCCAAAAACAGGACAAGTTGCGTCAAATTCAAACAGTAGAAATAATTTAATGTAATCGTAGAAATAATCCTGCAATAAATTTTTTAATAGAGACTGCAATAGATTAGATAAAAGGACCAAGCACAGCGACCATTGGTCTATTGTACTATACCCGTCAGAAAACCCTAGTTGAAGAGCCAGTGCCTGAAGCAAAATTCAGCAGACATTTTATATGAATTTTCTGCAGCATCCAAGGTTCAATCAAGTGCTGACTCAAGTGTTTGAAAATATTGCAGAAAAAACTTCACATTCACATAAAATGTGTATTGAAGTTTCTTCCATATAATGACAACTTCCCATTATGGTGAGATGTCTTTTAATTTGGCAGTGTCCTGTAAGAAGTCCCACTGGTCTCCTTAGAATGCTTCTATTGAGCTTTAATAATTTTTTTTGCCTTTTACTAGGGCATGTACTATTTAGCAGTCTTGCTTGCCTTTGATCACTGGCATTGTGTCAGTTCATAAACTATAGTTTTCTGAAGAGATAAAAAACGGCTTTAAACTGATCAATTCTTTTGAACTGGTTCAGGACAAAAAAAAAAAAAAAAAAAATCGGTTTTTTGTCTAGCCTTTGCCAACTCATCAGATAATTCATTGCCAGGAACACCAGAGTATCCATGCACCCACATAATAGTAATGGAGCTATTATTAGCCAATCTGCACAGAGTGAGATAATATTCCAACACACAAATACAGACAAGAACAGAAGTTACAGTAGACTTCTGAAAAGTTAGTAATGCAGCTTGACTCTCAGAACAAATAATTTTTTTACAATAGCTTCTGCCCTTAAGCATATTCTACTGCACATGAGAATGGCTAAGACTTCTGCTTGAAATGAATGCAGTTGTATGTTTACTCAAAGTGAATGATAACGTCATACCATCAGCTGCACAACAAATACCAGCCCAAGAGTTGGAATTCATCTTTGAGCCATCAGTACATAAGTAAGTACAGTTTTCCCTGATAGCAACATTATTCCAGTCTTCTAGCAAGGGACATTTCATTGCATAAGGCTTAAAAAAAGCACATTTAACGACTGTGTTATCAGTAGCCATACTTCCAAAAGGATGACTAGTTATGTCAGCATTAAAGTTTCCACAAGACAAAAACCTGGAATAGTCCTTCCACTAACCTGTATTTTTAAGACTTTTCATGCTAAGTATTGCTTCTGCTTCAATATGCATATAAAGAGGAAGCTACCAAGCATAGATGTAGATCTCCAGTGTAGATGTGGAAGTAGTTTTAATACACACAAAGATAGCTACACAGAGCATTTTTGAAATTTTGTTAAGTCTTCCTTAGCAGTTTCATTTTTAATTTTAGGCCATTAGACCACTGAGCCAAAGGTAATGATGGGACAAATGATCATAGTGTAAGTTTAATGAATAACTTTGGGGTTTAGGCCCCAGGTTCTTCCAAATGCATTTCTGCGTGACCAGAAAGCTTTTTTTTTTTTGCTCTTTCAATATGCAAGTTGTGCTTGTTCCAACTTTAGTTCATGTCAAAAAATACTGAGAATTTAACTTTCTTGGAGCAAGTTAATTCTTGACCAAAAATTTATCTTTTCCATTTTAAGATTCTATTTCATTGTGAAGGCAATCATTCCAGTTTTTATTAGGAATCATAGAAAGGCCTTCTTTATTAGTCTTAATCTGTTTGAAGGTATTGGACAAGGTGCTAGAGATTGTTTAGCCAAACTTACCACTGACAATAACTAAATCCTGTGCATATCCAATGGTGGTTATGCCTATTTCTTTATACGTCTTTAAAAGGGAATCACCACAATATGGGTGAAAGAACCCCTTCCTGTGGACAACTAGCTTTGGCTTAGATCATCAAGTTTTCTCCTAAAAATTAGGCACTGACAAATCTGTTATTGAGCAGGTGTCATTAATTCCCTTTCTAGCAAGAGATTGTAGAATGGTTTCAATAGGTACCTCATCAAAGGCACCTTCAATACCCCAGAAAACAGCTAAAGAAAGTTCCTTAGCCTTAAAGTTCTTTCCAAAATAAAGGGCAGATTGTAGATCGAACTTCTGTGGATCTACCAGGTTGATATGAACATTGAGAGTTAGAAAGTGAGGTTTTTCCACTAAGTAAGCTTCTCTAATATATCTGTCTAAAATGTAATAAATATATACTTCAAAATTTTTTAAATTTCTCTTTACAAATTCTTAAAAATTAATTTATAATGATTATATATGATTGACATTAATTTTGAATGTGTTAATTTTTTAATACAGAATAAAAATATTTCAATTGAAATGAATAGTTATGGGTGATTACAATATTGTATAAGATGTTTATAAATATAAAGAATAAGAAATGATAATTAAAAGAATTTACTTTTCATATTCTTCCCAGAAGACGAGATGAAGAGTAAAAATATGAATGAAAATTACATTGTATTTTAAACTAAGCCTTCCAATATTTAAATTTCATATTATGTTTATAATTAAGGTTTGCTTACAATAAATTTATAAACATAAATGTTTGCAAAATTATGACAAACCGAAAATATTCTACTCGTATCAACAAAATTTTATTTGTAATAAAGAAATTAAAAGCTTTGAATATAAATTAATGAAATTATTATACCAATTTAATTTTAGTATATCTACAAAGGAATTATTTCTATGTAAACATACTACTATTAACTGGATATAATCAAGATTTACATGAACAGTAAGAGTGCTACAGTAAGAGAACATTTTAGAAGATTTTTAATTTTAAAATATGTCAGAACATTACTCAAAAACTTTTTGATAAACTTCATGGCTAAAATAGATTATATCTAAGATTTCATATGAATATTGTAATAAATGAAAGAACAAATGATAAACAAGTTATTAATTACAATTTCAGGGTGCGACAAAATAACTTCCTTATTTTGTATTGCAATAACACAAAAAATATTAAAGAGACATTTTTATTTTTGTATATAAAAGTTATATATTTTAAGTTTTAGTTTAGATAGTTTTAAATATCATATTGAGCAAGTGAAACCCGTCATCGGCAATTCACTGAATGAACTGAACTCTGCTATTCTCAGCACTCTCTACAGCACATTGGCAGGTATGTTAGCCGTTTCTCTTTGAATACTTCATTTCAGATCTGCCAAAGTTTGTGGGTAGTCAGTATAGACACGTGACTTTAAAAGAAATTACATAGGACTAAATCAGAAGAACAAACTGCTCATACCAAATAGTTTCTCATTGAAACAAAGCACCTGGAAAAATACTTTTATGACAAATTCACAGTGTTTATTACCCCTAATACATGATGGCAAGTGAACCATAATGTCATACAACTTTTTTATCTCCTCTCTGAAACGAAACCACCCCAACCTCATAACTTTACTACATTTTGTGTTATTGCAATTTCAAATAAGGAAATTATATAGCTGCACCCTATAGCATTAATAAAAAAATTAATAATTATGCATAGAATTCTTACCAGATATGAAATAAGCTTTTTTAAAACATCATCGTTGGACATAATAAAATTTTTGGCAAAATCTCCATCAGCAATATTTGCAAGAATGCAAAGAGCTTGTTCCTTAACTTCAGCATCTTGGTGTCCTTCAAGAATTAAAACAATAGCTTGCATGACTTGTTTACCATGAAGCCCCATAATATGGTCAATATGCTAAAAAAATTCAATCCATACTTCAAATGGGTATTTCACAGGTTATCAATTTTTTAAACAAGTATATTATTTAATGGCAACTAGATTTATAACATACTAACATATAAATTATTAGTATATAAAAATTAGATCTGCAAATATATTTCAAAACATTGAAGAAATTCTATGAGAATTAATTTTCATCATGGGATTTCAACACGAATATTTTTTTGAATATAAGCGGTTTCAGATTTAATAGCAAACATCAGCAGGGTCATAAATGCATAACTGAAATGATTGACAATAGAAATAATTTCTCCATATCCAATAATAGGGAAATATTTGTTAAAAGTTTTTAAATATAAAATTTTTTTACTAACTTTATCAATACATCATTGTTAAAACAATTATGTAAATTTAGAAATTATATTCATGTGTTTTTAAAATAGGACAGAAGTCAAAATTCCTTTATTAATACTTGATACTAGATTAAAAAACACTATTAAATTAGCTGCACATTTTGTTTCAAGAAGAAAACTTATTTTTCTCATACTGGAGTATAACTTTAGGAAGATCAGTTTCTCATTTTTTTTATATGAGCAGCTTTAATGTAAATGTGACTCTAAAAATTCTATACATTTTTTGTACTAGATCACGAGGAAAATTTTGTAGATTTTATTATGAATCATGCTTAAAAAAATGTTTGATTAATAAATTTCGATTTTCTTAATAAAATTTAACAAATTCTATCGCGTTATTTTTCGCATTTTAAAATTGCATTCCTTTTATTTATACAGATGGTACAGATTTTAACTATAAATAAGAATAATTTGTCTTTGAAGTTGTGTAGCATATGTAAATAACCAATAATAATTATGAACTAATGTTTTGTCATAGATCAGATTACTAGCTTAAAACATAGATTTAGATTTTTCCCCGGGTTACACAGTATTAAATTAACTTGTCATTTGAATTATCTTTGTGAAAAATTCAAATAACAAGACTCTTAACTGAAATCATTTCTGCATTTTATATTACAAAATATAAAATATTGATTGTAACAATTATATTGTATCTTAAATTAAATATCCTTTACAAAAGTAAAATTGATTGAAATATCAATAGGGATTTGAAAAAATTGAAACACAAAGAATAACTTTATAATTTAATATAAATAAAAACTATTTTTACTGATAGTGTTTTGGAAAACCAATACCTAAATTCATTTCAGTAATAATAACCTCTCAGATTTATTATTCAAAAACGAAAATTTAAGAAATTAAAATTAGCTTGTTGTTATACAAAAGTCAGTTATTGCACACAGGGGCTAATTACACCAGAAGCTACAAAGAAATTAAAATTGGAGCATTCTAATTTGTATTTTCCTGCTTATAATCAGTAGATTATGCATTAAAAAAGTTTTGAATTACATTGGGCATATTGCATGGCGTTGAGAATAATTAATAAAATAACAGTTGGTACCACAACTTGACTGATTTATTTCAGCTATATCTATCTCATTATGTTAAAAAACGAATTCAGTTCCTTGACAAGATATTAGTTATTATTGGCTATCACATTCACATAGTTTTCCATCTTATCTTCAACTGAGCTGTTTCATGCTGAAAATATTCAAATTTGTTTAATGTAATGTGGAAGAGAAAAGGCTTAAGTTACAAAACACAAATTTCAAACAAAAATTTTTTAGGAAAGATAAATAATAATGATGAGGGCGACAAACATGTTTATATAAGGTGAAAAACAAAGCATGCATGGTACAAAAGAAAAAAATGTATCCAATGCGGAGTTTAAAAATAAACCATTTCTTTCATTTAATTATAAACAAAACAAACATATTTTAATTTTAAAAATATGTCTAACCTTGTTTTAAAAAACTAAAATTTGATATGTTTTCCAAAAACTTATTGCTTTTATACTATTGCTTTTTAAACTTATTGCTTCTTAAGAATTATTGCTTTTCATCAATTTGGGGCTTTCATCTCAGTTCATCGCACTTGGAAATGAGTTAAATCCAAGTAAGATCCTATCAAGTGTTTCCCATAATAAATATTTACATTAAAAAAATTGTCTTGTGCATAATAAACAGGGAAATACAGTATATAATTTTCAATACAAAAATTCCAAGTGAATCTACATTTTCAAAAACTCTTATTTTTAAATTCAATGCCAGAAACCTGATGAAAAAATAAAATGCTTTTTACACAAAATGGTTTTTTTAAATGATTCTTTGAGATAATTATACTGTTATTTTATAATTAATTTATAATCAACATTTATTAACTTGAAATATTTTGGTTGATAACACTCATTTTTTTTTCAATATATTTTAAATATTTATATCAATTAAATTCAAATTTATGTACAAACGAGATTACTATGGTTAAGCAGAAATAAAATTTTACCATATTATGTTAATTCAAAAAAATAATATATACATGAAATACAAGTTGTGTGTGTCAAAGTAATATTATCAAGAGCAAATATATATATTTAGTAATCAGTAAATAAAAAAGAATAAAATATAACAATACTTCATGAAAATATTTATAATTATTTTGAAGGTAACTACTCAGATAAAATAATTTTTAACAATATCAAATATTATAAATTATTAATATGTATTTTAATCTTAAAAATCCCTATATCACAAGGGAAAACATAAAATTCAAAGAGCTGAAGTAAAATATTGACATTATTACACATATATAAAGTATAAAAAAATATAAATAAAGCTATCACATTTCGGAACTTTTGGGATACAAAATGTAAGTAAACAACGTAAAAGATAAACATCAACTTTTTTCCAAGCTACTGCAAGAGATGAAGGATATGGTGATTACAATATTTAATACAATCATTGTGAACTAATTTGCTCATTGCTATAAAAACGATATAGTCTGATAAGCATTTCAACAGTGATAAAATTTTAAATACATTTGCTATTTATGCATATTTTTGAATTGATTATTTTATTGAGCTTATTATATATTTAATTGAAAAAATTGAGATAATGAATGCATTAAAATGTCATCAGCATAATTGTAACATAAAATAAATAAAAACAATTTTAAAAACCAAAAATTTTAATTACTGTACATTAAAAAAGAGAAGCTTTAATATAAAATAAATAGGGTACATAATTTTAAAATAGCATATTATGTATATAATATGCAATTTTTAAATATGTATATGTGTGTGCTAGTAATTGGCAATTTTGCAATTCTGAGTATGAACATTTAAATAACATTTTATGTAAAACAGCTTTTAACTTGTAAATAAATTACAAATCTAAGTCATCTAGAAATGGATTAGGCATTTGAACATTCACAATTTTGCTTTCTAACTTTGGACAGAAATACTTATCACATAGTTTGTGAACTCTTTAATAAACATATTTGATGATTTAAAATTAAGCAACAAATGGTGAGTAGGATGTGGTTATAGCATTATTAATAAATATATAAGAAAAATATTCTCATCAAGTAGTAGATACATTATATTTCCTTTTTCTACTTGGATGAACAATTCATAGATTCACATGACTATTCCTTGTTGAATAAGATATACAGCAATTTTTTTTATTTATTTTTTTAAAGTTAAATTTCACAAACATTACATTTTCAGTTTCAAAAGCCAGTATTGAAGTAATTTCTGAATGGTGTCTTTATTACCAATGAAATATTAGAATAGTTTCTAGGAAGAAAAAACAAAGAAGAACAGTTTGATACAACTGTGAAAATAGATCAATTTTCAAATATTTTCAGTCTCTGACAAAATAAACTATGTCTCATTTATTGCACAACCAAATACAACTTTTATTATAACATTTTAATGGCTAAAGTATGATACTAATAGCCATAAATATGTAATATCATTAAAGATGCAGAGTATTTGATTATTTAATAAAATTTAAAACTGCAACAAAATAATCTATAGCTCAATACCACAAAAATGTTTAAAAAAATTGGAGCATTTGGTGATTACGAGACATTTAACAGACTGAAAATAAACTTTTGGAGCTTCTAACAAAATTTTTCTTTTGTAATATAAATGCTTACACTAAAGTCTTCTGTCAATTAAGAATTAAATTCTTCTTAGAAAAATTCAAACATTATCTATAATATACTTAATAAATTCTTTGCTTCACTTCATTAAGTGAAATTCAACGCAATTGCATAATGGAATACGCCATTTCAACACATACATAAAATCACAACCCGTTAAAATCGAAAGCAGAAAAGATTCATACATACACTACTTACAGGCTTGGTGGAAAGCAGATTTCTTAGAAGTCCCAAAGTCTTCATCAAGACATCAACATCACTGTCAGTGAGTAAGAGGAAGACATGCTCACTTCCCAAGGCAGTCAGAATCTGAGCTTTAATTTTGTGATCAGCTTGAAAAGCCATGTTCATGAGCGCCCATACACCATTCAATCGTAAGAGGGGATCATTCCGGCGGGTGAGACCACACAATAGTTCTACAGCACCACACTCCAGGATTGGCTGAGTGGAAAACCACTGGAATGATTATCGAGATCCTTACCATCTCGGTTACCTCCACTTAAGATACTATTATATTTGGAACAATCTGAATTTTCTTATTTGTGGAGGAATATATATTTTATTGCAAAACTAACGTTTAATTCTTCAAAGTAAAAATGCTCCAATAAATTTTCAGTTCTTTTTTTATTTTCTACATTGCAAAATCCTTAAGAATCTTAAAATGAAATAGTTTGGTACCAACTTAATTACACATAACTCTGAATATTATTATTATTTCAAATTCTATTAAACAATGTAGAGCGATTATAATTCAGTGAAAAGGTTCCTTAAACATTAGTAATAAGTATAAAATATTAAATTTTAATGAATAAAATTTGCAGTTATTGAAGAAACTGCATACAATTTTGTAATTTTATCCTTTTACAGTAGTAATAAGTCGCTTTTGCATTTTTTATAATAAAATAGATTAAAAAGTCTAATGTGATATTCTGTAGAACTAATTATTTGTGATAGAAATCTTAAACTGTATTTGCATCCTTAGTTTTGCGATTAACAATTTTTTATAAACATATCAGCTTTTCAATATTAAACTTTATTGGTTACAAAATAATGATGTCCCCACTGAATTTCCTTAAATTACTTTGAAACGAAAAAAATATATAGTGTAAAGGCTTTTATGAAAGCTTAAAAATTGGGATCTTTTTCAATATGATAATATAGTGTAAAGTAAAAAAATGAAATTTTTTAGACATTTCTTTTGCCTAAATATATATTATTAAAGAATAAGTGTTGACTCCCAAATTAAAATTTCCAATAAAATTCAAGAATATAATAAAGAAACTTTTGCTAATGTAAGCCTGGAAAATATTTGCTTATATTTTTATAATATTTCTCAATAATAATCAATATATATTAAACTTCATTATTTTTGATGAATGCAAATGTTATATAATTGGTCATTTAAATGCAATCTGTAGACTAGAATTGGATAAAAACCATGATGTTATCATTAGACTTGTAATAAGACCAGGTCTTCAGAATGGACAGTCGTTTTTCTTTAAGTTTTACGTGTATGAGGCCTATTTCGACAGAAATCTATAGTTTAAAAATTTTTCAAATACATACAAACACCTACAACAGCGATGGCAGTTGACCTTAAAAATACAAACACCAAAAGTGCTGATATTTAAGCTACCATCTCAGTTGTCTCTTAAAATGAAAAATTCCAAAGTAACTGTTTGAAAATTGGAAGGATATGCAGTCATGCTTCTCATGTACATATTTACCAAGATGAAAGCTAATATTTTATTTCTACTTGTTTGACTAATATCATTAAAATAAGCAGCCACAGTCAGAAAATTTCTATAGAAATAAATTAAACATTAACATCCAGAAATTCCCTTATAATAGCACACAATAATTAAGGCTGAAAATAATCCCAACACGATGCCAAAATAAAAAATTCTATTGCTCAAAATTTAAATGGGGGGATATATTACATAATATAAATATATATGCAAAAAATTTTCAAGAATAAAATATTGAATTATTTAATAACCAATATGACACTTCACATAATAAAAGAAAAACTCTGTTATAAGTTTAAACAATTTTATGGAAAATTTAATTTTTGTATTGTAATAAATTTTATAAAAGTGTATGCTAAAAGAAACATGTTTAATTTCAAAAATTTGATATTAAAAATGACAAAAATATTATATATATAATGGCAATTAAACATAAACACAATTTCAGAAGAAAACTGGCAATATTAAATACTGAAAAATATGTTTAAAGTTTCATTTTAAATTATGTAATGAATGTATTATTCATAAAATTAACGGTATTAAAGACAATTTTTATTCTAATAAAAATTAGCTATTTTAATTTTGAATCAACACAGCACATAAATATTTAAAAAATGCTTTCAAATGGCATTTTATTTAGGAGAAAAAAAAATTAGATTAAAAAAAAGTTTTTTTTTTTAATATTTATTAACAGTATATACTTAAATTATAATACCTATATTTGACAACTTACCTCCTTACTAGGGGAAAATTCCAACAAAAGGTTACAAAGAGTGCTAGAGGCAACTGTCAATATTTCATCATTGCCATTTCGAAATAATTTCATTAAAGGGCGCCACACAGCATGATCTTGAAAAGTTGTGCGTAACTGCTGCACAGAACGAGATAAACTGTGCAAACACCTCACTGCTGCTAAACGAACACGATGGTTGGGATCAGAGAAAGCACTAACAACATTTTCCATTAAATTCTCAGTATCAATAATCTAAAAGAAAATAGTTTTTGATCATACAAATTTAAAGTCATCTTATTTATTAGTTTTCAAAATTATGTTTTTTTTTTTTTTTTTTTTTTTTTTTTTTCAAATATGTATAAATAACTAAACATTAAAAATTCCATTTTTTCTTGAAAATAAATTTTAAAAATTAAGTATATTTTTTAAAACAAAAACATATTAATCATTAGCTTCCACAAATTATCAAACTAAAAATATTCAAAATCTATGCATAAAATGAAATAAAGTAGTAAATTAATTTCAGACAATTATTCAAAAATATTACCACATAAATGTAGTATTTGTAAAATCAGTATTTAGAAACAAAATTTTTTAAAGTTAAAATTGTATTATATTATATTATATTATATTATATATATATATATATATATATATATATATATATATATATATATATATATATATATATATATATATAAACTAGATATTTTAATGAAACAAAAATTGAAAAGCTTAAGAAAATTAATAAAAAAGTGACATTGAATTTCATGTCACTTTTTTATTAATTTGCTTAAAATTGTATTAAATTGCAGAGTGACATTTATCCAATTTTTTACCGATAAATATAAAGTAACATATTTATCAGTAAAAAATTGGATAAAAATCATTTAGTGAAAATAGATATCAAAATCAAATGAAAACAAGTAAATATCAATAAAATAACTGAGTAGTGAAATTCAAATGTATGTCACATTATTCTATAATAGATAACAAATCAATACAGAGAAAACAGTACATTTGCGTTTATCAACGTAAAAGCACCTTTTATCAACTATATTGTTACTACTTTAAGATCTAAAAATCATTGAATAGAAAAATTGTTTTGAATAATATTTTTAGCAAATTTTATTTTCCTATAATCTGGCAAACAAAAATGTTTAAATATAATTATTTAACATTCTTTATTGAATTTAATTTATAACAGATTATTTAGATATCAGTTATGATATCCAATTGAATTTAACATATTCATCTGCTCATTTATGTATGTGTGTACACACACACACAAAGCTGTGCAGGCAAACCCTGTACTATACCTAGAAGTTAACGAGAAGAATACTCAATGTCATGAAGCATCTTGTAAATTTGGACCACTAAAGTGATACGTGAATTGGTACCTTTCTTTCCAGATCAGCAGGAGGATATCACACATTAATGAGGACATTCACAGATTATTGAGGACATGTCCCCAAACCAAAGAGCTCTAGTAACACTGTGAGGGAGAATGTGATTGCACAACAAATGATGCTTCACTTAGCTAATCTAACAAGAGGGAACCAGAGACTACTGAGCCATTATACATTTTATTTTTATTTCATCATCATACTTTGAAAATATAGTATGACATATTTGCCACATAAAAAAATTAAATGCTAAAAATATTACCAAATTGATATAATTATTTTATGATATAGACATAAAGGAAATTAAAAACTGAATGCTAATTTTCTCTTTAGGTTATGTAAAACATATTTCTCATCTAACAACTACCTTCTCCAGAAAATTTATTCAAACTCACTTTTCTTCTAATATCTTCATCGTTAGCGGCGAGAGATGCAAATGCTTTAAAAGCAGCTTGTTTCATTTCTTGTGCCATTTTTACTTCTTGGACAACCTATAATAGAATTATACAACAATCAGAAGTTTATTAAAATTTAATATGAAAGCAGTTTAAGAAAATATTTATTATATAACAGAATATTGCAAAAAATATGAAGCAATAAGGATAAAATGACTTTTAATATTTTATCCAATACATTTGTAAGTATATTCATATGAAGATTTTCTGAGATTTTAAAATGAATACTTAACTACATGAAGATTGAATACTAACATACATTTATGTAGAGATCATATAATCATTTACTCTAAGCACAAATCATTTTGAACTCTTCTTAAGAAATGAAATAAAAATGTTCCCATTGCATTATAAGTATAATAATCATGGTGGATGAACATTATAAATATTATGTGTGGTCAATTAATAACAAGGTATAAAATCAAAAAAGGATTACTTAGTGCAACTTGTGACAGTATATTTCAAATAATTGTTAGAAAGGTCCAAGAAAGGAAATTGAAACAAAATTTTTCATGGGAGGTGGTGCTTTCAGTATCCAAATATATACATAAACACATAAATATATAAATATGTATAAAATTAAAGCTCTTATTTGTTTCAGGAAGGAAATACCATGTTAAAATCACACAATTTATGAATCAAAATATATTTCTTGGTAGCAATACTTTTCACATAAAATATAATGAAGTATAATGGCTAATTTTTTTTTTTTTTTTACTGATAAGGCAATGATTTTTAGTAAAAAATTAAAATAATGAAAATAAGAAGCAATAATACATTTTAAAACAAAATAGGTGTTCCATTAAAAAATAACATTTTTCATCACTTTAAAAAATGTAGGAAAAATAGAATAATCAATTAATAATTATTAATTGCAAGGAATTATTACTTAATTATTTTCCTGGCAAAAACAACATAATTCTAATACAGTATGATTGCTACAAAATTAAAGACAGTAAATTTTCTTCATCAATTCTTGAAAGTCCTTACAGATACACATATACTCTAACACATTATAATTTTTAAAACATCTTTATAATTTCTAGAGCCAACACCTGTTTTTTATATTTTTTAGCAATTAAAAAACAACACTCAAAATAATTATTTAAAAATAAAACACACTGAAATTTAAAACAATAATTAATGCATAATGAAATATTTAATAAATAATGAAATAAATATCAGAAAATTATAGATACAAATTTTTAGACATTAACATTTAACTTATCAAGAAAATTGAAAGAAAATAAATAAAAATTTATTAAATTAAAAATATTCCAAAATTGCATGCATCTGATTAAAAAAAAATCATTTAGTTGATAACTTATTTTAGTGAAATCTTTAATAAGCTTCAATAACTCTTTACAGCTTTTCTCCTAAATTTTTTTCTATTTTTAATTATAATTTTTTTACTTTTACATTGCTTATAATTATTCTCACACTTGTAATAATCAATGTGAATATTAAGATCTACTTTTATTTCACGTGATTTAATATTTTATGATTAAATTTATGATTTAATATTTTATACAAGCACTTTTAAAGCTATATTTACAGTAGTTTTGTAAATGTTAAAAAAACAATTCAAATATAAATAGAACTAGCAACAGAAAATTAAATTGAAAATATAATAAATACAAAATATTAAGCAAATTAGTTTTACTCACATTTGTTTTCTAAATATAAAGGAAAAAAATTAGTTTAGATATAGTAGATAAGTTTTGGCCTCAAAAATATTTTGATAGGGATGCAAGAAACAAAAAGTAAAATGTAATAGTACTACACATTTACTGTGAAAATATGAAATCAATATTTACTTCCATACATTTAAATAGGGCAAATTTTTCCCTAAAGAATTCCAATGATATCAGATTCTTTTGAATCATTGCAATATTCTTAGATTTTATAAGTTTTCAGACATATAATTTCTCAGTTTTAAAATGTTTGGAGAAAACTTGAATTGCAAGAATTAACAACCCTAATTTTAACATAAGGTTAAAATGTACACAAATTTAAAAATAAAAGACTAAAGTTATGTTAAATGAATAAAGTATACATATATAATAAAACACATAAAAATTCGTGTTCTTAACACAAATGTATGTAAACACACACTATATAATCAGCTTAACTAAACATTTGTTTTAATATTCACATTTAAAAATACAATCATAATTACTCTAGTTACTGTGTCATTCTTTGAGTCTTCATTGTTGACATTTTCATCTCCATTTTCAGAATTTTGGTTTGGAGAACGATATTTCAGAAGTTCTGATAAAGTTGGTATCAAGTGATCACTTATGCTGGCAATCCTCTGTAGTTCAGTATCGATTTCAGTGAGATATGCCAAAGTTTCTGCTCCCTCAACTCTTTCTTCTGGGGACACATCTTTTTGACACATTCGGACTAATGTTGGAAGAGCCTGATAATTAGAAAATTTTAAAGATTGCATTGTGTGAAAAATATCATTTTAAAAGAACATTTATGACATACATTTTATAAATAGATACAAAATTTTAAAAAATTCACAGTTTTTGTTGAAATATTCTTAGTTTCTTATAATTGTCTCAGAATTGAAAATAATAATAATAATCCCAAGCATAATAGTGGATAAAACAAAAATTAAGGACAGGATTTCCTAGAAATATCAGGACAATCTTAATTTATTAATAGTTTTGTATAAAAGAAAGAATAAATATATTTTAATTTTGTATTTATCAAAAAAATAATAATAATAATAATAGTAATAAATAAATAAAAAACTTTGAATAACAAATAAGCTTAGTTAAAAATTCTGAAATTTGATTCACTAAACTTTTTAAAAATTATCCAATTATAACCATTGTTAATATACATATCTTAAATATATTCAAAGTTTGGAAAAGTAATTAAATTCAATATCTTTTAATTCCAAAAGAAGGAAAAATTACGCTTTTTTTAATTTGTGCAATTTTTTATCAAATCAAAGCTAATTTTTCTGAAACTTCTTTAATATTATCATTTGCAGCATCAAACATTATCTGTGCAACTTTTATTTCTTGAAAATCATTAATTTTTATAGCATTTCTTAGTTTTTTTGATGAGCTGTTGTTCAACTGGAGAGCTGCTTCTTCATCTTTTAAATGGCTATTTTCTTCTGCAATGAGAGAGTAAAAAATTTTTATATCTGCTTTATTTACGTTCTGTTCTGGATTCTCTCTTTCTCCTTGTTTCCTTTTCTTCTTTTCATTATTTTGTTGTTCCAAATAAGAAGCATATTGAGAATGAACATTTTTTATGTACCGTATCATTGATTTCGTAACTAAATTAACAACAGATTCATTCCTATCAATAAAATCCTTGCACATTCCTAATGAACCAGTAGCAAGGTTTGATAATTGGCACCTTTCTTGAGTTATAATATTGTTACTGATAGGAAACCTACATTCAGGGATACCATTTCCATGTGATATTAGACATGATTTAATTAATTTTGTGAAAAAATGATACTTAACATTTCCTGAAACATGTTTTAACTTAGAAATTTTATTCCAGAAAGATAAAAAAATATTTTTCTGCAAGAAATTTTCAATTCTTTGTCTAAGGTCTTCACAAGCATATATTTCAATTTCTCCTAGCACTTGATCACAATATGCATCATTTTTTGTAACTGTTCACATAAAGTTATCATGTACGTACTTTGAACAGTATGCAGAAATCTTTTGTTTTCTAGATAAGCAATTAATATATTAGCTGCGGAACCAAGATCTAAATTTTTAAGGGTAACCATAGTTTGACTTCTTTACAATTTACATTGCATAGAGGCATTCTTTTTTTATGCCAACAAATCAGATTTCATAAATTTATACATTATATACCTTACTATTTCACTTTGCTTACTAAATAAACAGTATATTACTAGAGTTTTTTCTGAAAAAGTAAAAGATCATGAGAAAATATACTGCAAAAATAAAAAACAAAATGTAAATACAATAAGTTCAATGGGTCTTTTGAAAACTTTGAAATAATTACATATTTTCCACCTTTTCCATGTTTATTTTTCTTTAGGGGGGAGGCAATATAGCTAAAAAATATTCTTTTAAGGCTAGATACTGTTCAATTATTCGTTCACATGTGTTCAAGAATTAACCATTGTGACCTCTACATGTTTTTCGAACAAATTGTCAGCAACAGAAACCACTAATCATGAAATCTGAACACTGATAATCTTCTCTTCTTGCTGCTGACAAATTAAACTATTCATATAGATGGTAAATAGAACTATTTAAGACAAAACTTAAATTTGATATACCTTTCATTATGGCATTATTGATTATGTGTAAACTGCATGTACCAATCAATATGAATCAAATTCATAAATCTTAGAGAATTTAAATGAGCATTTAACTTTCATATGACAAATTGACATTTGGTCCATCCATGGAGCACAGTAGCAATTCTTCAATATTTAAACCGTTTTCTGAAATAAAATTTATCACTATTTCTAAAATTTTACTAGACTCTGTATGTCCAAGAAAAATGAATCAAAATAATTATTAACTATCTGGCATTCTTTTTTTGTCCTAAAAGATATATAAACACCCAATTGTTTTTTACTTGTCTAATAGTCATTTAATCAAAATATAAAATGAAGTAAGATCCAGATAAAATTATAACATCATAAATTCGATTTCAAAAGTACAGAGCAAGCCTGAATTTTGTCACATATTGTGCTTTTGCTTCACTAGGTATAACAAGTTTGGCAATTTTAGAATCAAATGCAATGGAAAAAATATTTCCAAATTCATTTATTGAAGAAAATGAGTACTTAGATTTCATACATGTAATCAGAATTATTGCTTCATATTTTATCTGGTGTATTTAATGGTGTGACAGTGCTTGCAGGAAGATGAAATAAGCAACGATTTTGTTGATCCTATTTTTTCATTCATGTTAGAAACAAAAACAGGCTGATTTAACTTTTCTTTCATTCATTTTTTATGTTTATGTGAATTAGAACGAATCAAAACTTGAGAAAATTCTGTATTTGCAATACTGAATTCCTTTTAACACACACAGCAGAAAGTGGAAGATTTATCGTTTTCACATGTTAGACAACAACCTTTGATAAAATCGCTATTTTAGTCCCTACAATCAGAAAAAATAAACTGCCTGAAAACTTTGTAATTCAAGGTATTTTAGTCCTGGATACATATAAATCATTGAAAATCTGCACACAAAATAACAAAAAAGTTTTCAGAAAAAAAATTAATGGACAATTGTTAGCAAATTCTTAAGAAAAACAATTTCTGCTTGCTGAACAAAGGGGAAAACATGGCGAGTTATCAAATTCTTGATTGACGTGAAAGAGGAGGCATCTCCAATGTTTTTAACAGTTTTCTTCATTCATCACTAAATTCATTCTCCCATGACGTGAATGGAAAATCAGTGCTTTATTAGCTTAATAAGTTTTGAAAAAACACTCAATTTTTCATGCTAAAAATAAGCATGCTCTTTTGCTTTCAAGTTGAATTAGAAAATAATTCAGGAATTTCAGGATTAGGATTTAAAACTAAGGACTTTAAGACAAAAATTTTTTTTCAGGAAAATCAGAACAAATACAAAGTTTGCAATCCATGACAATTTTTTCACTGAACAGTTGAAAATAACATATACTGTTGATAATGTGGGTGACACATAAAATATAAAAATACGCAGTGTAATTAAAAATATAATAAATTGTATAGAAAAAACATTATCAAAAACTGTTTAAATCCAACCCATTGTAAAGTGCAATAAATAGAGATAAAAGACTGGAATTGATTAAGAGCGATAATACTGAGAAGTTTTTCAAATTTACACGTTTTACTTGAGAAGTAATGCTTGTCAAGTAAAACATGTCAATTTAAATTTTTTTTAACATTTCTAAAAATGAAATTAGAAATGTATTTTTTAAAAATAAAATTTGTTTCCTTAATAATTAAATGAAAAAACACATTTTTTATTTGTGTATTGAATATATTTTTTTCTTTCATACTGCAATTTTTTTTTCAATTTACTTTAATATGTTTGTCACCATTTTTTATTTGATTTTGCCAGAGATTTCAGTTTAAAAGCTGCTGTGTAACATAAGTTTTTTCATCCACATGACGATATACAAATTTAAGTATTTTCAGAACAAAATAATTCAGATCAAGACAAAATACTAAGTAATAATAATTGTAATATTTTTTATTAGAAATCAAATTCATTGTTGAACATAATTGCATAAAGTTAATTATAGATGAAATAAGTCAGCCAAGATGCAGAACTATCTGTTATTTTACGAAACAAAGTTTTGAAAAAAAAAAAAAAAAAAAAACGTTTATTTTAAAGCTTTTCTGATGGAGAAGGTTTTTCCATATTATCCGTGGAGGTGTAAAACACACACAATGAAAGTTGAATCTTTTTAAACACATAATCCACTGATTACATACAGGAAAATACAGTAATAATAATTAGAAGAAGGAAAAAATTAATGATTTTTGATTTAATATTAAACATATTAGTTAAATTCTACTTTTAATTTGAATGATCAATTAAGAGAATATTCCAATTTTAAACTAAAATTAAAAACAAGCCAATTTATAATTAAAATCAAACACTAAACTACTCTAAAAGCTACTTTAGCGTTTTACTTAACATAATGAATTAATGCCAAAATAATATATATTATAACAAAGATCAATATATATTATATGAAACATTTTCATAAAATCTGCTAAGAAAAGGGGGTATATATTTACAACATGTAAATTATAAATAATAAATTGATCTAATATTTAAAATCTCAACTTTATTGAAACTATATGAAGATATATTATACATTAAATTTTGGTTTTGTAATCTCCCAGCAAAAAATGAAGACTTTTTGCAATTTTTCAAACATCCTGGAGAGAGCAAGCTTACAACAATTGTTATAAATAATTATAACTTCATTAAATTACATTGGATACATCAAATGTTAAATGTATATAATTTGATTATTACTAAATAACAAATATTGTACATTGAAAAGATTAAGATGCTTCTTTTATTTTTTCATCAATTTAAGTAAAAATTACACGAAAAAAACATTTTCAAGCAATTATTTAAAATCAAAAATAAATAAGCATATAATTAAATTCAATACATTCTACTTAAATATAATATTTTAAAAGAGCTTTAGACTATACATTAAAGTAAATCTAACTCAAATGAAGATTGAAATATATAAATTTGTAAATTTATCTGAAATAAATATTTCCCATTTTTGTAGACATCAATGTTTTTAATTGTTATACAGCTATTTTAAATTGTGATTTTTATTTTGTAAATTAATACAAATAAAATTAGTATTTTTATTAATTTATAAAATAAAAAGGACATTTAAAATAGCCATAAGATAGTTAAAAATAAACTAAATTGTGAAAAGTCACATTAATTGATAAATTAATTGCTTTCAATGAAACACTGTACATACTTTATACACTATTCTAAAATCATCAGCCATTAATGCACCAGATCTGAACATATAGGTCATACTGGAAGAGAAAGTTAATTATCTTAATTACTAAGTGGTTTGGAAAGGTCTCAATATATAAATTCAGATTAAAAAAACAATTAAAAAATTTACTAATATCATTATCAAAGTAATACAATCTTAATTATTTTTTTTAAATAAAATGCAGCAATTTCTATTTGTGTTACAATTCTGAGCATATAATGATAAATAAAAATAGGAGCAACAAATAAATAATTGAATGAGAGACTTTTTTGGCAATAGATGTAATAAGTCAGAACAAACTCCTAAATTACTTTGAACAAGACAGTTGAAAAAAAAATGCTTACAATATTACTAACACAATTATACTTTTTTCGTAAGGAAATTTAGTCCGAATTGTCTAAAAAGATGGTTCAAATAAAATTCGTTAAGCCATTTTAGCTATATAATTGACATTAACAAAGCACATCATTTATGGTTATTACCCTTTAAAAGATCTATTTGGCTTAATTTCACATTGGAATTAAAATGAAAGATTTCAATTCATGTTCATTTTCTTTTTTCACCCCAAAAGTTACATATTATATGTTATTAGAAAATTCAATCTAATTTACATAAATAATATTGAAAAATATTTTTTAAAATGTTTAAGATAACTGATTAAAATTAAAAAATTTAAAAGTTTTATAGTGTTATTTTTTATTGAAAGGGGGATCATCCATTTTTGATTGTCTTTTACCTACTCTTCAATCTTAAATCTTTAATTCAACAAACATTTCTAATACTTAAGTATATTAAACTTCGCTTACAAATAGAAGAAACATCAAAAGCTTTGTAGCATTTAGTAAAAGTATTCTAATTATTTAAACCATGGGTTCCCAAACTATATTTTCTCATGGACTACTTTCAAAGTTTTACTATTTTCAGTAGACCTCCTGCTGCTGCATTTCTACTGTATTCCCAAAACTCCTAAATAATACCACCCTAAATTGGGGGTATTAAGAAAGGGAAAAAGTAGCACATTTTCTTTTGTGTCCTATTTATTAAAATAATTCTTGTGGTTATACAAAATTATAAACATTCGTTATTACAAACAATCAACAATTGACAAAAATCAACAATGAACTCTGAAATGTGAATCAACATTAAAATATAGTCATACTTTTAATCAGATGGCGCACTGGCAGCACTTTGCAAGTCTCAACACGTGGTGTACACTTGTACTATTCAATTCTGTGTTTAAACTCAATCTCAAATATTTTTGAGTACCTACCTAGTGCTACCTGCCTACATTGATAGGTAAATCAAAGCCAAAATGCTTGTTCTTTATTACGAAAACCAGAAAAGTTTTTGAGGACCCCCATGTGGTCTCCTATGGACTCCTGAGGGTCCACCTTTACCACTTTGGGAACCTATGATTTAAACAGAATATAATTTCATCTGAATATCTATACCCTCCAATTCTTTTTGATATATAGTTTTAAAATTTATAATGGGTTGAACACATAACTAGTTAAAACGAAAGTTTTTTTTTTAAAAAAAAAAAAAATCCAATTACATTTTTTCAAGTATTTTATATTTAATAATTTATTTTTGTAATTAACTTATTATCTTTTCTTTAACTTTATTCACTTTATTTAATGTAATATATGAAATATAATGAAATGCTGACCAACTAATTATAGCAATATTTTAATGTGATAAGGTACTTTAATATATTTAATTTATATAATGTTAATGGAATTGGCAATGGTTACCTTTTATATTCTTAAACAATGATTGTTATTCATATTTTTCTACTAAATGCATCATTGTATTTCAATCAAGTAAAAGTTCAACCAAATTACTGTGTTCATAGTTTCAAATTTTAGTAAAATTAATACATTATAACTATTTCATTTTTATCCTTATATTTTAAACACAGTTAAAAATTACTATTAGATTAAAATAAGATATTTATTATAATTTTTAAATATAATATTTTTCTTTCCATTATTTGCATTTGAGTATCCTTAGTAATCAAATAATTAAAATTAAATTATAGCTTTAAATATCATTTCATTTTTTAAAAACAGAATTTAGAGTACCTAGTGGAAAAATATTAATCTTATTAATCCAAGCAGTGGCTATCATGTAAAAGAAAATTACACAACTTAAATATTCTAAGAACTCCTGTCCCTTCACTGAAGTAGTGTGAAATCAGCTTATATAAAGTTCATACAAATTTCTAAGAATCAAATCACAGGAGTTTTCCAGGAGTCAAATCAAAAATTTCTAGGAGACATTAATATTGATATTAAATAATTTTTATTTTATTTCAAGATTGTTCTTAACCAAATATGCATTTAATAATGTATATGCAACATTTTCCAATTATATTTGAAACAGAAATATATTATTGCAAGAATTTATGAGAATATTTTTTTATTTATCCAAGAATTATATTTAATGATTACTTCAAAAAGCTGTAAATGAATTTATAGCAATAAAAGAAATTTTTTTTTAAATAATCATTATTCTTTACATTACTGACTTAAACATGCCATAAAAAAATGGGTAATTTTAGATTTTTAAGCATTTTCATTAGATTTCTATTAATTCATTTATCGAGCATTTCAAGATATATATAATCTTAATAACTTTTCTGTTTCTTTAGTCATTCAATAGACTTTCCTATTTTTTTATTTATTTATGTATGCATAATATTGCTATTAAAAATCGATAACTTTCCATCTTTAAAGCTTTTGCTTCCAATTCATTATTAAAATTGAGTAATAACTATTGCTTCTATGAAGAACCACAGTAACATGTGTTTGACTTTTCGATTAATAATAATTTATTAGTCATTTCGGTTCCTCCAGCAATACCTATTGTAGATTTTTTAAGTTCCTATATGTCATCTTCCGAACACTCCATTTTGAGTTTCTGTTCATCACTTTTTCAAGTGCTTTTTTGCTTTCCTTCTGTTATCTGATACTTTCTACTCTTTCATTTCATCTAAATATAATTCACACTATTGCCTGGTGCTAACTATAAAACTAAGCAGGTCTTTCCTAATTATTACATTATTGACACCTATGTTTCAGACGTATATATAAATATCAATAATAAACTCAGCTCCAATTGATTATTCAAATTTTCAACCATCAAATTTTAGTTCACAGATAAACCCACATTCAACAAATGCTTGACTATGAGAGAGCAGTAAAAGCTAATTAACTTCTTTCTATAAGTGACAATCTTGTCTATTAGAAAGAAAGTTAAAATAAAAAGTATATATTCTATCTTTAATAGGATCAAATTTCTCATCAATGCGATCTTGAAATTTTATAATTGAATGTAATTATTTAAACTCTTCTACAAAATTACAAAAAGAAATTTTTCTTTCTGAACCACAGTAATACCAATCTTTGTATGCCTTTTCCAGAGTATAGGTTATTGTGAAAACACACTTTCCAATGGTCATATTAAATAACTTATTTCAATCTTCATTTCATTGATAATTAAACAAATTCCTCCTTTCCCCCCCAAAATTATATACTTCCACTAACCAAGATATGAAAAGTATATTTTAACTTAAAAATTTCATATTTAAATACTGATATTCAATGAATTTTAAACAATATAAAAGACAGAAAAGAAAAAGAACCAATTAAAATTAACTCACTGATTGGACCATATGACAATCTTGTAAGTAATTACTACATTTTACTTCACACACATAAATCTAAATACTACATCCAGTGCCAACTAAACTGGATTATACTGAAATTATTGTGGTTGAGCTATATCTTATTTAAGTCAACAGTTATGCATACAATAACAAATATCTAACATGTCACCATCTAGTGGTGACAAAGATTTGGTTTTCGAAGAGTTTTATTAAAAGTTTTAAAATATAAAATCTATTATTTTCTAACAAAAATTAAATACATCTAGGTAAGTAAAAATTCCAGGAGTTTTAAGGGCCCTTAGAAAAAATTGGCGTTTCTAGAATTGTATAAATTCTTCATTGACTTTAACTAACAGTAGTGCATTGCAAAAAAGTGTATACACGAGGGTTACTCTGAAATTTTTGAGATACGCGCAGACGAGAATTTACAAAATAAAAATAACGGTTTAATTTTAAAATACAAAGTATTTTAACACAGAAGACGATTTTTTACTGACTTACTTCAACTTGTTTAATGCAGAATAAATTTTAAACAAAAGAGCAAATGGAGTTGATGCGAGAACATTTTTGTGCTATGATTTTCTACGATTTTAAAGCAGGATTAAATCAAGAAGAATGCGTTCAACGGTTGCAATTAGCATTTGGTAATGAATCTCCAGCTCATGCTACTGTGTTCAGATGGTTTAGAGAATTAAGAAGAGGTCGCAATTTTCTTCAGGATGAAGAACACACAGGAAAGCCGCCGTCGGCAGTAAACCCAGATAATGTGTCTACTATACGAAAAATGTTAATGAATGTACCTATCAAATGATACAGAAAGAACTTAACATTGGATCCGCAACCATACACAAAATCATTCATGAAGAATTACATATGAAAAAAGTAGTTTGCTGTTGGGCTCCCCATGATCTAACTGATTACCAAATATAGGAGCGTATCAGAATCAGTAAAGAAACTCTTAAATTGCTAAATGATGGAGCCACCGCATCAGTTCTAAAATTGTAACAGGTGATGAAACGTACATACCGTTTTTTGACATTCCAACACGTTAAGAAAGCAAAGTATGGGTCTTTAAAGATGATCCAACGCTGACACTAGTGAAAAAACAACGTGCACTGAAAAAAGTGATGTATGCTGTTTTCTTCAGATGTACGGGATTGGTCAAATCCATCGAGTTGGAAGGACAGAAGACAGTAACAGCAAACTGCTGTACCACTAAATGTCTTCCGGAATTCTACAAGAACTGAATGTTAGGGGACTAATGCTTCACAATGACATTGCATCTTCATATACAGCCGGATTAACAGTTGACTTTCTTAAACAAAAAGAAATAAAAGTGATCGAACATCTGCCGTATTCACCTGATCTAGCTATGTAAGACTTTTGGTTATTCTTTAATATAAAAAAGAACTTACATGGATGTTGTTTTCATTCAAAGAACAGACTGATGTGGCTATAAATGCATTTTTTTCATCCATTCCAAGAAATGAATTGCTTGAGGCATTTAATCTGTGGATTGGTTGGTTGGTTGGTTGGTTTTTATGGCGCAAGGTCCAGATAAGGACAAGCTGCGCCAACCACAAGATATTATACACCAGTTTTTTTTCACCCATTAAAAGAATAAAATAGTAATATAGTTAAATTGTATATTAAAGGTATAAAATAGAAATATAGTTAAAATGTATATTAAAAGTCTGTAAACATACAATATACACATGTATAAAATTAAAAACTTGATATTTAAATAAAATATTTCTAAATCAGATAAAATTCATAAATCCTATGTCTTTTAAAAACGCATATAAATTCCGATTGGGTGGTTCCCCAAGTAGATCTTCTAATGTTAAATATTACTATTAAAATATCTAAAATGCTGATGGTTAAAATCTGGACACACAATTAAAATATGATATACTGTGAATGGCTCATCACACTTTTCACACCATGGTTGGAAATCACTTAAAATCAAATGCTTGTGGGTGAAACGCGTGTGACCAATTCGAAGGCGAGTCAGTCTGAAGTCTGTGCTTCGTGGAGATAAAACAGATAATGGAATGATGTATAAAAATATGGAATGGAGTTTGTTGCTGACTTGCAGGTTCCAGGATTCATGCCAAAGTGAATATATGAAGTGTTTGAATCCGTTTCTCATGTCCATTGATGGTATTGAAGACAAAATAGAAGTAGCTGCAGGTTTAGCGGCAGCATCAGCTTTCTCATTGCCATCTATTCCTATGTGGCTTGGTATCCAACAAAACAGTATCTCAAATCCCTTTTTAGTAAAAGAATCAATTAATTTGAATATTTAGACACGACTGGATGGCAATTATAGTTGTTATTCCTCAAAGCTTCTAATACACTCATACTGTCAGTGTACACACAAAATTTACGTTCATTTTTAGTTTGTAGCAGCTGAAGTGCTCGGTATAAAGCCGTAGCCTCAGCGGTGAAGATGGAGCAGGATTTATGAAGGCTATAACTGTAGGAGGTATCATCAAGATACACTCCACAACCAACTGATCCTGGACATTTGGATCCATCCGTAAATACTGGAGTGTACATAGTATACTGACAGCGATGGAATGAATAAAGCTGTTGAAGAATAGCAGTATTTGTGTCTGATTTTTTATTACTTCCAAAGGGATTCAGCACAATGTGTGGATCATACCAAGGGGAATGTGTGAAAAGGTCGGTAGACTCGATTCGGACATCACATAGGTCAGAAAGCAAAATAATAGATTTAATACGAGAGAGAAAAGGTTGAATGCTTGATGGTCTAGCATTATATAATCTCTTAAGAGCAGCACTTGGAATCGTGGAACGCATGGGATGATGAGGTGAGGACATGATTTTTGAATAATAATTAAGAGATAGCTGCATCCGCCGCAGGTCTAATGGCAACTGTTGGCAGATAACATATAGACTCTGGACGGGTGATGTACGAAATGCTCCACAGCAAATCCTTAAAGCAGAGTGGTGGACGGTATCCAATCTACGTAAAATGGAAGATCTAGCCGATCCATAAGCAACACAACCATAGTCAATACGAGATAAAATGATTGATTGATAAATTCGGAGCAATGAAGTGCGATCTGCACCCCAAAATGTATTAGACAACACTTTGAGGATATTGAGCAATCGCTCGCACTTCTTCCGCAGATATAAAGTATGCGGAAGGAAATTTAACTTCTTATCGAAAATTACCCCGAGGAATTTTATCTCGTTGACTACAGGAATAGGTCTATTGCTTATGTGAAGCACAGGATCGAGATGAAGACTAGTTTTCCTACAAAAATGGACACAGTGACTCTTACTAGGAGATATACTAAGACCATTTCGTTCACACCAAGTGGTTAAATTGTTTACAGCTGTTTGCAATTGTCTCTCAATTATATTCATGTTTGATCCTTGATATGAAATTTGCAAGTCATCAACATATAAATTACTATGAACAGAAGGTGGTAATTGGTGAAGTATGTTATTGATGAAAAGGTTAAAAAGGGTTACGCTTAAAACGCTACCTTGAGGGACACCCTCAGCTTGAGTAAAAGTGTTGGAAACTGTACTTCCAATACGTACTTTAAATAGCCTAGTGGCTAGAAAATTCTGTATAAATATTGGAAGATTACCCTTAAATCCAAGATTATGCATATTACGGAGAACGCCATAACGCCACGTACGATCGTATGCTTTCTCAATATCGAAGAAAATTGCAACAAGATGGTTTCTCCTCACGAAAGCATTTCGAATTTGGGATTCCAGATCTACTATGTTGTCTACTATATTATCAATAGTGGATTGTCCACTTCGAAATCCGCTTTGTTGAAGAGGTATGCAATTATTCTTCTCTAAGATGTAAATGAGTCTAGCATTGATCATACGTTCAAAGGTTTTGCACAAGCAACTCGTGAGAGCTATTGGACGATAACTCAGAGGGTCAGTTGAATCTTTGCCAGGTTTTAATATTGGAATCACTATTGCTTCTCTCCATGATGTAGGATAAGCATACTCAGTCCAGATTCTATTAAACAATGAAAGTATGTTTAATAAAGAATCACGATTTAAATGACGGAGTATTTGATACGAGATTCCATCTGGTCCTGGGCTAGTGTCGTTTGCTTTAGATAAAGCAGACTTCAATTCTGACAGTTCAAAATCACAATTATAGGGTAGAATATGTCGATCATGAAAGCTTAGAGGTGTCCGCTCAGCGATTCTTTTGATCCTTAGAAAAGTAGGATTATATGAATCAGAGCTGGAAACACTAGCAAAGGTTTCACCGATGACATTAGCAATATCTACCGCTGAGGAGTGTATTGCAGCTCCGGTTTTTAATACAGGAATGGAATAATCCTGATAAATACCATTGGCTGCTTTAACTTTCCTCCATAATTGTTTGCTTGTTGTCGTTGAATTGATTGACGACACGTAGCGAATCCAAGATTCTCTTTGACTCTGACGTCTAACTCTTCGAGCTTCAGCTTTGGCTTTTTTAAAAGCAACAAGATTCTCCGTTGTAGGGCATCTTCGGAATATATTCCATTGCTTTCTTTGTTTCTTATAGGAGAGTTGACACTTTTCATTCCACCAAGGTTTCCTGCGTTTATGTGGAATGATGGAATTTTTAGGGATAGCAACATCCGCAGCTCTGATTATTGTGTCGATATATTTAACTGCATAATCTATCACATCTGTTTTAACTCTTGTTTCGCTAATCACAGCCAATTACGTGAAAAGTGTCCAATTGGCTCGACTGTACACATAATTAGGTGGTTTGTGACGGACACTATTACTTCCAGCCTGAGACACGATTAGAGGGAAATGATCACTATTGTAGAGGTCATTTCCGACTGTAAAATTCAGCAATGGCAGGAGTGATGGAGAACAAATAGCTAAGTCAAGAGAGTGAAATGTCCGTGTAGGTTCGTGGAAATATGTTTTCTCGTCGGTATTGAGCAGACAGAGACAGTTGTGAGAAATAAAATGTTCTATCTGACGACCGCGAGAATTCGTATCACTATTACCCCACAAGGAACTATGTCCGTTAAAATCACCAAGCAATAAAAATGGAGTTGGAAGTTGATCAACTAATTCATTCAGTTCCTCTGCTTGGATGACATCATTCGGTGGTAAGTAGAGGCTACAAACCGTAATTAGACATGTGGTGTAGATTCTCACAGCCACAGCCTGGAGTGTAGTTCTTAACTGATGTGCTGTACTAGGGTATTTGTTTGATGTAATTATACAAACTCCATCAGACACAGCAGCATCACCACCATAATCATTTCTAAAGCATTGAAACCCACGCATTTTGGTGACAACAGTGGGGTTCAGGAATGTCTCCTGGAGAGCCAGGAGAGCCACACATGCGGGGTTAAAGCGAGAGATAATGGATTTGATGTCATCAATGCAAGACCGAAAACCACGACAATTCCAGGAAACAAAGGAAGACATTAATGGAATATATTCTAGCCTTTATCACTGTTGCTCAACGTCATCTCAGATGAATCTTCAGAAAGTAAATCATCATCTGAAGGATGCAGTTTCACAGTGTCTGCATCCAAAGACATAAGAGCTTTTTTTAATGTTAAAGACTTTCTAGAGCCTTCTTTCGCAATTTTTAGCTTTCTTGCCTTTAGGGCTTTAGATTTTGCTAAAGTTCTTTTGGTTATTTCTGGTGAGGTGACTTTTGAACCATTCGGTTTTGGATTTTATTTTACACTTGTAAGGGACTCTGTTTCTGTTTGAGTGCTGGATGATTTGGTGACATTCTTGACAACACCAGCGGTAGCTAACACCTATCTGTGGAGTACGTGATAGAACAATTTGCCTAGCTTCCGGGTAAGGAACCTTATTTTTAACTTTGACTAATGTGATTTCTTTCTCCATCTGCCATATTGGACATTGTCGAGAAAAGGAGGAGTGTTCACCGTTGCAATTTACACACTTTTCCTTAGCTGTGCAGATAATGAAGTCATGGCCAACACCTGCGCACTGGGCATGCTATTTTGGGCTTCCCTCTGCATGCTATTTTGGAATGTCTGAATCGTTGACATTGAAAACAACGCAACGGATTTGGCGTATAAGGTCTTACGGAGCAACGCATGTACGCAGCTTTCACGTATTGCGGTAAGTCTGGAGTAGCAAGCGTTAAAATAAGATGTTTCGTATTCAACACGATGCCATCTCTTTTTATTGTTATATGTTTTACTTCACAGACTTTTTGACTCTTTAGATTATCTAGTATCTCCTCCGTAGGCGTGTAAAATAAGTCCTCAGCAGAAATCACACCACGAGAAAAGTTTAAGTTTCCATGAGGTGAGACGGTTACGTCAATATCACCCAGCTTTCTCATTGTCAAAATCAGTGCTGCTTGCCTTTCTGAAGCTGTCTCAACTAGAATGTCACCAGATCTTAATTTTTTCATTCATTTTACCTCACCTAAAAAACCAGTAATGCTCTTTTCGATAAGAAAAGGAGACACAAACTGAAATGTCCCTTCGTTTTTTTTCACGACAAAAAATTTTGCCGAGCACATCAACAATTGTTGCTTTCGTGAGAGAGAAGCAGAAGATTTATCCATGTAGGAGAGAATTTAATTTCGGGACCTGACGGCACCACCCACCACGGAGCCCAACGAGGGGATGTAGGTTTCCTACATCAGTGCTAGCCAGGTCCTATACACTCACAGTATATCCCTGAAGTGGTCTCCACCCTTAACGAGTCACCCAGTAGATGTACCGATCGCTTGATCCATAAAGCCGATTGATGTGCTGAGGACCACAACACACCTCCCGTTTACCTGAAGCAGAGGCCAAAGCAATGTGTTGGTCTCAGGAGGCCTCAATTACCAGGATCCTCCTTTCCAGGGACACGGGTCTCCACGCACGGCAAACACGTGGGTGATTTAGTCCTCAAGAGTAGCTAATAGCAACAGAGCGGCGAAAGCTACTCAAGGGGAGCCCTCAACCTCTTTCGAGGAAACCACAACGAGGGAGAAAAGGAAGAAAAAGCAGAAGAGTAGAGGAGAGAAGAAAATAAAGAAAAGGAAAGATCACTAGGGTACCTCGGGATTGTGACACCCGTGTTTACCTAAAGAAGGTAAACCCCCTGAGGGGTTTAATCTGTGGAAAATTTGTCTACAAAAGTGCACTGATGCTGGAGGAGACTACTTTGAACACACCTAAAATTTTGTAAGTATAAATTTAAAAACCTAGTTGTATCTCAAAAATTTCAGAGTGACCCTCGTATATGTCCAGGGTAGTCAAGACATCAACTTAGCAAGGTATATATACATGCTCACAGCTGTCAAGGGGTTAAGAACTAATAATCTCATTGAAATATTTAAAATATTAAAACAAAAAACTCAAAAGATAATATTTTCTAATAAATAATAAATAAAACAAGGCAAATAAAAATTCCAGGAGTAATTCACAATTTTCAAGAAGTTAAGTCAAAATTCCAAAAGTCTCAAGGGCCCTTAAAAAATTTCAAATTCCAGGAGTTTCAAAGAGTTTCCAGGAATTGCATGAACCTTGGATTACATAATTACTTTATCATAATTCAAAATTATAATTTAATTTGTTAATTAATTGGTCCAATCTTATATTTCTTACATGAACATACATGAACAATATATATGTAAACACAAAAAATAATTATTTCACAGAATTCAGTTCTAGTAAATATTCATTATTCAATTCTGTTTTACAAAATAGAATTAAAAAATTTATATTATCAATGATATTAATTGTTACCATTTGGCTGCAGCTAACTGCATTTCTGTTGATTTATCTCTACTCATTAAACCAACTAAAATATCAGGTACAGACTTGCCATTATGACTTGCTAAAAAAGAATGAAAAAATTTATAACAGGTTCTCATATTAAATAATAAATGGCAATTAATATGCTAATCATACTAACAAGTAGCAGCTAATTCAGATGCTTTTTCATTCTGATAACATATTTGTGCTAAGCATCTCAAACTAGGCAATTGTACCTAAAATATAATAATATATTACAATTAAAATTTTCCATTTTAACTATTCAAACATAAATAGCTATGTTTTAAAATTATGGATTTCTTACTCTATAAACAGGACTACAAAGTAAAGGTGTCAAAAGTTCTAATACACCATTTTCACACAGAAATTCCTGTTGTTCATAATTCTGTAAAAATTTTATAAAACAGATGAAATGTATGCAGATAAATATTAATTTAATTAAATACTAAATATAAGAATTATTGTCTAAGATAGATAAAAAAAATATAAAATCATGGTAATTTGATCCAATATCAAACATTTCAATTCGATACAAAAAAATCGGCAAACTGTTTGAGAAAATTTTCTTTTACTTTAAAAATACATGTGAAAGCTTCAACTATTTAAAAAATTAATTTCTGCTCCTTCACAATAATATGATTTTAAGACTTCACTTTTTGTCTTAGTATCATAGTGATACATGTAAAAAAATGAAAACT
The DNA here is from genome assembly GCA_030067965.1 of Latrodectus elegans. Taxonomy (NCBI): domain Eukaryota; kingdom Metazoa; phylum Arthropoda; class Arachnida; order Araneae; family Theridiidae; genus Latrodectus; species Latrodectus elegans. The sequence continues at coordinate 58,894,785 of CM057815.1, forward strand.
AAAATTAGCAACTTAAAAGTACAAATTGCCAGTACCGTATTTTCCTCAATATAATCCTCAGCAGCATATTACTCGCAAGCCCCTTTTTTCAAGAAAAGTATTAAAAAAACATTGGATAATCCACAGCAGCGCATAGTCCATTGCAATTTTTCCGACAAATAGTCAAAAACCTATACTGTTGATAATTTGGTGCCAAATAATATTAAAAAATACACATTATAATTAAAAATATAATAAATTTTTCAGAAAAATATTTCTAATGATGAGATCTATTTGAATCCACCTCAACGCAAAGTGCTATCTACTGAGATGAAAGCCTAACATCGATCAATATCCGAGAAGATTCTAGTAAAACTTGTTAATCTTGAGATTTTAATAACTTTTAAAACAAGGTTTAACATATTTTTAAAATAAATTATATTTGTTTTTGTTAATAGTTAAATGAAAGAAATGAATCATTTTCTAACTGCGCATGGAATACATGTTTTCTTTAGTATAGCGCATGTTTTATTTTTAACCTTAGACTATATGCTTGTAAACAGTTTTTATATTTATTTTCCCTATTGATTTCAGTTTAAAATTTGCTCTGTAAATTAATAATTTTTACTTCACTATGACAATATACAAATATGAATGTTTTCAGAGAGAAACAGTTCAGGTCAAGGCAGAATGCGAAAATATTGTTCAGAGGAACTGAATTTGTTCTTGAACGTAATTGAACAATGCTGATTATAGTTAAAGTAAGTCAATAGTTAAAGCGAGTCATAGTGTCATCTGTTATTTTATGAAACATATGCAACTTTTCTTTCAAAACCTTATCGTAAGCTTTTATAATAGAAAAGCTTTTTTATCAGATTATCCACAGCAGTGTATAATATGCACAACGAAACTCTGAACTTTTTTAACACATAATCTGCGAATTATATATTGGAAAATATGGTAATTAAAAACACAAGAAAAATATTTTTGCACCATAATATTAATTTCAGTTTGAAAAAAAAAAAAACGTGTAAAGGTAAATTACTAAAATTGGATATACACATAAAAGTGTTTCTCTTATTTTAAAAATAAAGATAATTTAAAAAAAAATTTCATTTTCTTTTTTTTTATTTAATTTTTAAAGGTAATGCTTCAAAGTTTAATGATTTATACAATTTACAATTTTAGAAAAACAAACACAGAGTAAATTAATTTTGGAACATTTTTGTTCTATTAGAATGCAAAACAGCTAGTTATAGATTGAAATTATTACTCAATATATATGAAGTAAACAATATTACAGTGTAAAATGTCAGTTTTTTTAAAAAGGCATTCCAGAAGCATAAAATTTGTTCTGATTACTTTATCACAAGATGGGAAATTACAAATAATTTTCATCCAAAAATTTATTCATACAATCTGAAGAAAAAAATCTGTATTAAACCTATTAATTTATATATATATATATATATATATTAAAAACAATAAAGTTCATTAGATATGTCAAGGGAATAGTTATCCTTTTGGGAACAGGAATTATTTTATGCAAATATAATGGATATTATTCTTAGCTTATAATACAATTATAAATAGAATTGTAATTAAATCAATTAAATACATCAAAAATAGAAATTTTGTTTATGAAGAATAAACTTCTCCTAAAAAATCTTTAATTTCTAAATCATATTGAAAAAATTAAAATAATTTAAATAAATTTCATTATTTAGAAAAACAATGTAAACATATATTATGTATCTAAATAAAATATGTACACATTTTAAAGTTAAGATATTGAACGAAATATATGATATCTATGAAAACATATTTTAATTGAATTCCACATTTTCATCTTAAATAAAAATTAATAATAAATCTTGTCAATCAAGACACAAATTTATAATGTAAGCATCAAGTATTACCCGGCAACCACAACTTAACATGGTCATGACACATTCTTGAATGGTTGGTGATTGTTCCTTCGCCATAGATACTAAATGAGGAATAAGTGTTAAGTCATCATAAAGTACTTCAATAGGAGCATCTTTTCTAGAAAGCACTGTACGTAAACACCTTAAGCAGGCTTCTGTTAATTTTGTATTGGTACTGGTTGCCAAAGCTAAAAAAAAAAAACTATTTTAAATATAAATTTTTAGTCTTAAAATTATAAGTGTAAAATAGACTCAAAAATTCATGTATTAAATTTTAGCTTTTAATACATGCAAGTTAATTATTTAAATTCATCTGATAATATAATATATAAAGAGTTAGCAAATTAGAAAGTCACACAAAATCTTACATATTTAACTAAATTATAATAAGATATCAAACCCATTAAATAAATTTTAAATTAAAAAGAAAAAAAAATGGGCGAAACATTGTTTGAAATTATTAGTTGAAAGTTTAACTCACATCATAAATATTAATCTACTTAAAGAGGAAAAGCTTTATTTTCTATGTAAAACATTTGCTATCTAAAAATTAATGCCTGTTTGAATTTTAAAAATAAGCAATTAGTTAATCTAAGATTAAAATTTAAAGCTCATTTTTATATTAGATTACAGCTTAATAAAATATGCCAATATAACTAAAATAAGAATGATACAAAACAAAATTATAATTATAATAGGACCTCAATATAACATCACCTCTAAGGGACTAAATAAAAATAATTTAATGAATAATTTAATACATAGCTTTCAGTAACGAGTAAAGCTTATTTGAAATGAAACAATTTCCACTGGAATAGAACATCTATAAAGTGTTTTCATATGCAAAACATATAATATTAGTATGCAAACTATAAAAATATTGATTTTTTCTTTTAAATTAAAAATAGATAAAATTTTTAGCAATTTTAAAAGTTAACAAAATTAAGCAAAACATTAGTAACAAAATGCTAATAGAGCTTTTTGATACAATAAACACTAAGAATATTTTTTATTCTAGTTTTTTTTAATGTTTTTCGGAGAAATATAAAAATGCTCAATAATGTAAAACATTTTTCATAATACAAATTAAATTTCAAATCCCTTTTCATCATTATATAAATTTCTGTATACCATACCATAAATTGCTTTTCTGCAATGAAAAATAAATTTTACTTTTCCTCATTAAGTCAAAATGATTTATTTATGATGATTATGACAGCAAAATTAACTAGTATAGATCAGAGCAATTTTAACTTGGTATCTTCGGTCACTCTATCAAACAATGTCAATAGTTCATATTGACATTTAAGGAAATAAAAATATTTTTCTTTCAAAAAGTAATGAACGAAAATAAAATATTGAAGCAACATGATCATTAAATTATTAAAGTTGATAATATTCAAATCATAAAAAATAAATAAATGTAAAAATATGTAAAATATTTTTAAAAATGAAGTTTTATGAATTGAAGATTAATACATACTAGTAAGAAAATTTTATACACTGATATGCCAAGAAAAATACAGAACAATTACAAAGATTGCAGAAGCCTATTTATGAAACATTTTTTTATAATTATGTGGTATAATAATTTAAATGAGGTGTTATACTAAATTAACATGAAATACATACATCTTAACAAAGCACCAATGAGGCCAGATGCTAAAAGGTCTTCAATATGTTTATCTGTTCCTTTTGCTAAACTTCCCAATGTAACTGCAGTTTCAATCATTAATTCTTCACTACTACCCTTGTCAGTTAAAAGTTGGTAAAGTCTATAAATAAAAAATTAATCACATAAAAACTATTCAACAAATAAGTTAAAAACATGAAAATTTTAAATTTTTCATAATTATTTATTTTATAGGCGATATGTAAATTTGATAAAAGTGATTTTTATTCAAATTATATAGACCTTTTTAATGAATAACATTTCTTTCATGTAGCTCCGAGATAACATAATTTGCATCTTTAACATGCTTTTTCTTTTCTTTTTTTTTTTTTTTTTAATTTTAATTACTAAATAGTAAAAATTCCTATCCTTAGAAATTTGCCTAAATAAGTTTATTATGACAGATCATTAGGAAAATCATATTAAATATCATCAGACATTAGGAAAATCATATTAAATATCAGATTTAATGAAACATTAAAATTTCTAATAAACATTTAGTTTTTTTAATACCTTGACCAAACAGTTCTTGTCAAAATATAATAAAGTTATGTGCATTGCAACATTATACTTTACGTTAAAAAATATTAAGTGTATGATGAATTTGTAATGATATAATTTAGGAGTGAGTCAATTATTACAATTAAGTAAACTTAATTCAAATTACAATATTTTTACTATAACACCTTTGAAATAATTAGTTTACAAGCATTTCAAATTAGAAGTTTAAGCAACAGCATTCACAATGTATGATTCTTGTTATAAAACTACAATGTTTATATAAAAAAAGAGAGTTTATTATTAAACAAGATACACACTATTAATTAATTTGAAGATACACTATTTATATCAATAATTTAAAAAAGTTGCCTAATAAGAAAGACTTTTAAACTTTCACTACAACAATTGTTTGTATTTTTATGAAAACAAACTTGCAATTCAAAAAATACTTTTTCATTTCCATCGCAAAAATAAAATTAATATTCCTTAAATAAATACATGATATAATATAAGAAGATAAATAAGCTATAAAATATTAATATAATAGATCAGATCTTGAAATTCTGATTTTAAGGAATTACCTTGGCAAAACACCCATTTGAATAACAACTCCTTTCTGCTTATTGCTACCAATAACTGAGTTTTTCAACTGTCTAAAAAAGATATTAAAATAAATACAAAAATTATTATAAGAACATAATAGATATCTATTAATGAAAATAAAATTTTTATTCTGTTTGTCCACCAATTTTTTGTCTGGAATTAAATTGGGAATGATTGCACTAAAGCTTATAGATATCAATTTCTGGCAAACAAAATGAATACTACATTTTATTTAAAAATTTGTTTAATTTGAACTCTATAAAATTATTTATGATAAGTTGTAATTAATTTAAAAGATTTAACACTCTACATCAAAAATCTTACAGATTAAAAAAGAAGCAAGTAGTTCCTTTTCTCCTTCTAAAATTGTCATATACTTGTGTTGTGGCTTATCCTCCAAATGTCTGATGAAGTCAGACAAGGTTCATCAGACCGTTGACCCAAAGGAAATCAAGGATCAGAAGGGGAGATGAGTATATATTCTCTCTGGAAAGTCTTAAACAACCCAGGATGTGATTAGAAGAAGCTTAGTCAGTTTTACATTTAGAGCAGACCTCAAAGATTTTCCTGCTTTGGAAACATGTGACACCCATAATGTGGCAGCTTACTAGTCTGGAAATTGCAGTTCTAGCGGATCTGTCACAATTAAGGCCGAATGAAGAGTAAGGCTTTTTACCCACATACCAGTGATGGCAGGGAGGAATCTTCCACTCTTTTGAAATTTCAGAATTAACTGTAGACTGGTGTTCTAAAAAGGTAAGTGTTGAAGAGGAAGGATTATCGTGGTAACAGTCTATCTGCCTGCTCATAGACATATAGGTCTACATGAGAAAGAATCCATTGAAAATAAACATGGGACTCCAAATTAAGCTTGAGAAGGATAGAACAGCTAGTTTGATCTCCAATTGCAATCCAATTGTTGAGTTGCTGAAGAGAGCTATTATCCAAAAAAATCTATAGGTCCCCAAAATCACTTTCATTAAGAATAGCTTTAAGACCTTGTCCAATTGCAATTAATTTACTTTTGAAAATTGAGGATGAATTTGGGTTGAGAAGGCTAAAAGATTTCTCAATGTAGATGCCACAACAAGTCTGGTCATCCAGTTTACTTTCCTCTGTATACATTTTTATAGCATTGTCGGGGATCTAAGGCCAACTGTCTAAGATGAGCAGGAATCAAATCCTTCTTGTTGATCGGGAAAGTAAAATTGAAGTGGAAATGGTAGTCCCTCTGGGAGATTCAGGCAAGATTTCAAGGAGTGAGATTCAACTTGATTATCAGGCAGATGCAGAAGTTTAGCTGGACTGAAGGGACAGTTCTTCTTGAGACTTTGATTTTTATTCCAATTGTTTAAATATGTTCCATTATGCTGAGAATAGCAGAAAAGTTTATTGAAATACTTGGTAAGGTTCACTTTTCTTCTGATGTGGTTGCAAATTAGCTTAATAGAGAATCTTTCTAGGACAGCTGCGTCTTAGTCCAATGATAATTCTAGAAGCACTGAGTAGAACCTTCTACAATTTATCTAAATTGGTAGCTGAGGCGCAGCTGTTAACAAGAAAATCATACTCTAGGATGGACCTAATAAATGTCATACACATATTTCTTAGAGTGAGAGAATCGGCTTCCCAGTCTTTGCCAGCTATATATTTAAGAATTTTTAATCTTTTTCTGGTTATTGCTTATCTATTCAGGATCTAAAACATATTCCAGATATTTGGGATGCTTCTCATAAGCAAAGTCTTGATTATTCATTTTTAATTTTGGCAGGAAGTTGTTTAGTTTTATATTGGTGGTAAAAAAGGTGGCATGGATTTCACAGGATTAAAACAGTTTAAATTCTGAGGCAAAATTTGACAATACAGAAAGAGTGTTGTTCAGATTCCTCTTCATTTAAATTAAATTGGTTCCACAGTACCAGAGAACGATGTCGTTGACAAACAAACCAAATCCTACACAAGTGGGTTGTAGTTTCTCTATGCCAACTAAATATAGAGAGAAAAGCATTGGACTGAGTACTAAGCCTTGAGGAACACCCTGACAAAGCTGCACTCTGTCTAAAAAAGTCTTGTTAAATTTTACTCCAATGAGCCTGTGGAGTAAGAAATCCGAGATCCATGCCAAGATGTAGTCACGAATGCTGAAGATGGAAATGTAGTTTAATTAATAATTTGTTTCCCACACTATGTTGAATGCTTTTGTAAGATCTTAGAGAGCTGCAATTATGTGGCGAGTAGGTTTCATGCATCTCTGATGTTTTGGCAGAAAAATAGGACTTGGCTCCTTCTGTAGCAATATTTCAGCTACATGTAACTGCAGAGAGTAGAGAATGTTTGCAATATAAAGTCCGTATTTCTTTCTACATTTCCATAATACAACTTTACTTTAAATGATATTTTTATATTATTTTTAAAAAAAACTTTTGTTCACTGCAACAAATGATTTTGCTTTACCCAATATGTTGGAATGTGGATGAAAAGCCCCGATTTTAATTATAAATAATTATCCAGCTAACTAGTTTACAAGCATCCACACAACTTAATCTCTACTTTTATCTAAACTATTAATCTGTAATTGAAACCTTATTTGATAATGCAAATCATAGTTTTAAATACTTTTAAATTGTTTTCAAATGCATACAATTTTATTTTTTATAGCTAAAATAAAACTTCAATCCATGGTAAATTTTTTTAAATTGTTGGATTTCTGCTTATTTTGATATGTTGTCAAGAAAAAATTTCATGTAAATTCTGCTCTTTGATACATTACTAATTAAAATTTAATTTGTAATGCTTACTATATATATATATACTAAATTGGAGAAATTCAAGTTTTCATACTTAAACTTTAGTCAAAAGTAAAAATTTTTTTAATTCTTTCACTTTTTTTAAAATTTTAGTAAACAGTATAGAAAATATTTAAAGTTAGTAACTTTTTAAAAGAAAAAAATATTCCACAAAAAGATAAGTATCTGAAATTTAAATACACATTTTCCATTCATAAAATCTAAACAAAGCAAGCACACAGTAAATCGCAAGTTAGCAATAAATTCATTAGATCAGATGTAAAATGATTTATACAAAATACAGTGAAGAGGGTACATTCAACTAATTTTAAACATTACTTGATATTTTCAATATAATTGAGGAAGTATCCAAAAAACTATAAAATGTTTGAGAAAGACTAATAAGTTATAATTTAAATATTATAGCAGTTCAATTGTCTATTAAGTTATTAATGACTACAGTAGCATAAATAATAAAAAACTTTAAGATTTCAATGATTCTAAGAGCTTGATTTAAAAGAAAAATTTGCATTAATTAAAAAGCTTTGTATTATAAAATTTATAATTAATATTAATGTATTATATTAATTACTATTTGCCTATTTAAAATTTAAATGAAAGTGATAATTGATTAAATCAAAAAGTTCACACTTAATGCATTACACTTTATTCATTAAATAGTTAAAAAGTTTAATTTACAATGAAGATTAACATAAACATAAATGAATGTGTATGTCAATCTTTATTGTAAATTACCATCTGCAGTCATAAAATTTTTATTCATGCAAATTTATTAGAACACTAGTTATTATTAAAAAAAACACTTATAAGTACTTTTGTAATATATCACAGATAATGTTGTGATGTACATATATTATGTTATAGAGAAAGAAAAATATTGACTTAATTTTTGGTCCTTTAGCTTATTTATTGGATTTATTAGAGTAATATCTTAATATACACAATAAAAAGATCCAGTTCATATAGCCAAATATTTTAGAAGTAATTATTTATATTTCAATTAAAGTATAAAGAAATAGTACTACAGTAATTATTAGTCTTTAAGAGAGATCATAGGAGCTCTTAAAATAGAAAAATATATAAGATTATTAAGATCTAAAATTTTTTTACCAAGTTCTATGGTACTTAGACACGAGCAGAGCAGTTATCCAAAATGAATAGAAATTAACGATTTTCTGATAAAAAATCTCGATCTAAGTCTCTCAGCTAATTTTCATGAATACTCCTGGTCATCCAAACTTTGATGCTAGCATGATATTCAGGTGGTAGTTTCTGAAACATCTAGGCTTTAGGCATTTTTTGTTCCCTTGATATTGGATGTGAAAAAACACTAATTCTTTTGCCGCATTTTTATTTATTTATTTTTTTTTTTATCCCAGTTACCTTTATTCCTTTTACAGCAAAGCTGTTTTGGAAAAAATCTTCAAAAACAAACCTGACTTGTCAGCACTAAAAACATCCTTTGAGTTGTACTCTGAAAGAAATGCAGTAAAATATTTCTTCGAAGCTCTTTAAATCGTTTTTTCTCAGCCGGATGAAATATTTTATTCATTAAAATTTCATTCAGAGAGATTATTAGAAAGACTAGTTTTAATAAAAATGTATATTTAGAAAAGTAAATACATCTGTAAGTAAGCTATATTGCATGTTTCACTATAATGTTAAATTGTGACGCAATGAAATTCTTTTAAAGTGAGCCTCACATGCCCAATTAATTCAATTTTGAGTTTGCATAAAAAATGGAATTTGTTAACATTAGAAGTCTAGCTTTATTGCCCAGTTGTCACTGTAGTAGGTTGTGCTACACTGAAGTTTTTTTAAGTTGATTGCCACCGCTCGGTATAATAAAATTTGAATTTTAATAAAAATGCTATTTGTTACTGTTAGAAACTTAGTTTTATTGCCATGTTGTCACAGTAGTAGGTAGCACAAGACTGACTTTTTTTTTTAAGGTGAGTGCCATTGCCCAGTATATTAAAATATAAGTTCTAATAAAAAATATTGTTTCTAGTTATTAGAATTTTAATACTTCTATAGAATGTAATTAAAATTAAATATTCTAAATTTAGATATGTGGAATTCAAAGTAATGCATGATTCCAAAGTTGAAGTTTGAATATGATTAGTATTTAATCAGCAGATATTGGGCTTAGTGACGTAATTTAAGTAGGCGAAATAGCTGTGCAGTGTTTGGAGCAGAAATTGGAAACCGCACCAACACTGTACAGTTCCATCGTTTTTACCCACTTCACTATGAACTTCTTTGCAAAAGGCAATTTGTTCATATTCTGCCCAAGTTCAATATTTTAATCCTCAGCTGCTATGGGGAAAATCAAAATATAAACAAATAAAATACAACATCTTAACTTTTCAAATGACAAAAGCATTCACATTTCTAATAATCTCTAAATATTTTTTATCTTTTTTTGCGACTATGAATGGAGTCTTTAAGAGTTTTGGTGTCCGCTCTGTTTCAGTTTTGGTTGCATTTTTATATATTTCACATGCTTTTTTGTAAAATCTTGACACCAGATTATTATAATGAGAAAGTAATTGATCAGTGGATGAATATATTCATACAGTAAATGAATCATTTAGTAGAAAAATGAAAGTGATAACTCATTTACAACCCTTCTGTAATAATAAGAAACACATTCAAATGTCATTAAAAAAATTTTGTTTCCGTTCATAACCATTGTCATATTTGTTGTTTAATTACAAATTTTATTAATGCATTTTGCCAATTGAAAACTCCAGAAAATTTTGAATAGTACTTTTGAAAATTATTTCTCGAGTATTATGACTTTCATATTTACAGGTAGATTTAAGAAAAAAATGTTATTATATTCTAGTTTTAATGTATATTATAGCTTATGTAATAATCTAAAATGGTACAAAAATTCCAATATTTGAGTTTAAACTTTATAATTTATGAATTTTTTTTAAAGTTAAGCTTAACAGTACTAAAACATAATTCTGCAGTATTAATTCCTTCCTCTTCATCCACAGGTAGCATCTTAAACAAAGATGCACCATCACAAAAAGGATAGCTGGAATATATAAAACACATTAGGATTTAAGAGTTATAGTTCCCAAATCACTCTAAAAAGAAAAATTCTAAAATAACAATGTTACAAAAATGAAGTTTTTCTCCCAATTTGTCTTAATGGAAAATATAATATTTCATATATATACATCAAAGTTGTGTTAAATATGAAACATACAAATCTATTAAAATATTGCCTATGATCATATGGTTCTAAATTCATTTTCAAATATAGAAGCTCCTAATTAAGATATTTTTTCCCAAGGTAATAATTTCACTTACTTTACAGCATCCAAACAAGTATGTGGATCAGGGCAAAATAAGCGATCAATGCATTCTTGATTGCTTTCCACATCCTAAATAACAAAACTTATAGTTCAATAATTGAGAATTACAATCCAAATTCATTTAAAATTTTGTTTCATAATAATTTTTACCTAATAGAAATAAATGTTCTACATGTTATAAAATTATTAAATTTCCAGTTATATGTTTTAAGTAGATATTTGCAATTCTGCTTATTGGAAATCTAGAACAGTAATTTGCAAGATACATATTATAACAAGAAAATTTATTTTCACATTTTAACAATAAATGGAATTAAATAAAAAATTATTTTAAAAGAAAAATGCACAAATTAGCAATCAAAATAAATAGAAAACTTAATGTTAGTTGTATGGTTATTCAATTTGTTGTTGGTATTTAAAGATAAGTAGTATAAAATTAAAACAATGGTTAAAGACCATTATCAAATACCTACTTCATCCAACATGGTTTGAATTAGTTTTTATGCTATTTTACAACTTTATTTTGCACAAAAATAGCTGATCTGGTAAGGAACTACAGTTTATAATGGATTTGGAACAACTGAAACCAACATATCCATAGTGAGCTAATAATTCAACTACCAGCCAGCTACACCTTCATTTATCATGAATACTCATTTTCTACCAAAATTTAGAAACTTTATAAAACAGTACAAAGAACATGTTTTTCACAATATTTAATAAATCATTTTTAATATAAATGATATCAAGTAAAGAGTAAAAACTATTTTAATCAATATTTTAATTAGCAGAGCAGTTTCACTAAAATTTAAGGTGACTTCATAATTTGATAGGACGTGATTAAGTATTAAACATTTTCTATCATGTTCTTATTATTTTAATAATCCCGATTTTTTTTCTGTATTTTTATTGCCATAATAAATATTTATTATTTTAAATAAAATGAGGTACTTTAAATTTCATTTGTATCAATTGTGTATCATATCTTGAATTATAATGACAATCCTATATGTTCCGTTACTGCATAACTTTTCAATAATAAAGGTTAATGACCTGATCTTTAGTTCAAAATGGATACCAAACCATGTCAAACATAAGCAAGTTAAAATTAAAATCTACAAATTGTTAAACTGTGGGTCACAGTACAGAAATTAATTAACAACACACTAAGGGAAAAGTATGCATTTTTACACATCACACATTATGCATTTTTGCTATTTGATTTCAATTTATACCTACTTTTGATATTTTCATAATTAATATATATATTTACAGTAAGTATTACTTATAAAACTAAATTAAAAAATTTGATACATAAATTGTACTAATGGGATATGTGACAAAAATAAATTTTAATAGGATAAAGCAAACTTTAAAAAATAAACAGAAGATGCCGGAAATGATACGTTAAATTAATAGCTAATTTTCTCAGAACAAAAATACACATTATTAATATTATTTTTAATTTAATTAATGTGACTGTTTAGATATAATTTTCTGTAACGACTTGGTGAATTAACTTTGACGCCATTTTTATGTTAATAGTATTAAAAATAATTTCAGAATGAGAAATACAAGTTTTATAAACAATTGATTAAATCATCTAAACATAATTAATTGCAGATCCCGTGCTTACCATGTAAGGATCCATATTCACCATTTTCATGTTGCACAAGTTACGTAAAATGTTTCAAAAAAGAAACGAAATATGAAGAGAATGAAAATGATGAAATAGGAACAAATAATTTATTCCTTAGAAATAGTGCGCTTTCTTAATCATACATAGCGATGTAGTTTTTGTTTCCATTCCTCAAGAGAGCAGAAAATTGCAAAATATTCTTTACTGAACGAATTATTTAACAAAATCGAAAACAACGAACTGGTGCATTGGTCCATTGATAGATTGATCTAAAATCTTCTTTGTGAATATGTTATTTCCTAAGAGTTAACTTTACTTGAATGCAAAGATACTTTGAAAATGAGATAGGCTCATCATTTGATTGTTGATCTAAGTCAAGTGATTAATCCCAACGCAAATGACAGCCATGCAAAAAATCATTCTACAAAAAATGAGTTTCCGTGCAAAAGATAACATAAGTTATTTATTCTTTTAATAATTCTTGTTTCATATATTATTTTTTTGTAATGAGTTTTTGTTTAATTAGTTTTATAGAATTAAAAAAAATATTCAGCACAATACAAACAAGCAAATATTAGTCAGAATTAAATTATTAATAAGTTAATTGATTAAATACCTTTGATTAATTTTTATAAATTTACAACAAGGCAAATAAATATCTTAACAAAATCATTGAATATTTTTAAAAAATTGGAAAAATAATTTCAGTGTATTTTCATCACCTATCAAGTTTTTCAATTTTAGTTTCTTATGATAATGGTGGTATTAAATGAAATTCTGTTGAATGTTTCAACACAAAAGAAGCAAATAATTTTAAAGCATTCATAAGATTGGATTTTTAAAATTACCGGTTAAACCATTATGAGATGCATTTATACATTAATTAAAAAAATTAATTTGAGACTTATGTAAAATACCATTGGTCAGAAAAATTAGTGCAAATTCCATCAAACTATCGCAAAATTCTTTCATGTTTTTCCTTCATTCATTTAATGGTGTAAAATATTCATTATTTTAGAGACAAAAATGTGACAAAATCATTACTCTTTTAATACAAATTCAGATGACTTTATTCTAGTATTGAAAGAGTTATTTAAACCCTCTATTATACATAAAGTTTTCTTTTAGAGTAAATAAGGATTTTTCTATTAAAATCAGATAAAAAAAAATTTTTTGTTGAATAAAATTTATTCGAATAATATTTTCCTATATTGGTAAACATATATTTACTTAGTTTTATAATTTCAACGAATAAAAACTTTCAAGAACTTCATTTCATAACACTCTTTAATGAAGCAACATATTATAACGCACATAACATTACCAATAAATTCATACAATAAACAATCTAAATTTATGTCATTATTTATAACAAATCACATTAACTTTTAAAACTATTATATAAAATATATTAAATATATATCACTTTTTTTCTTATTTTTTGAGAATATCATAGAATTATAATATTTTATTTTCAGTAATAGTTATTTATGAATGTATATTCATTTCGAAATTTAAACTAAAAAACAAAAAATTCGAAACTAAAAAACAAAAAACTTGTAATTTGTGCACCTAAAATTATTGAAAACATTTATGAAATCTTATCAAGCACTGAATCTGATTCCAATTAATAATAACAGTTAATATTAAATATCTGTTGTGTAAAATTATTGAATTTAATTCATATTTCATTTCACTGATAAACTTAATCATGCTTCCACTTATATTACACGCAATCACATTTTCTCTTGACATCAATTGCTCCGCCTACAAGTTATCGTCACTTATCACAAATGACGATCTGTTTCGTTAGCTAAGTCACAATGTTGTGACAATAAACGCTAAGATTTGACGATGAAATGAGGCGTTTGGTGGAGCACAAGCACGAATACCCGGATATCCCCTTTCAGAGAGTAATCAAATTAAGAAATTTTCAAGGTATTATGGTTTACAATTATTAAATTTTTTTCCTCTTTTATACGCAGATTTCAATGAACTCTAATGCAATGTCGCATAAAATGAATTTTAAAACTTAGATTTTAAATAAAACGTAAAATTTGTTTCATAAAAGTATCAAATAACATTTCCGATTACTAATAAATTTTGCTTTGTTCTCTCTCTCTCTCTATTTATATGTGTGTGTGTGTGTGTGTGTGTGTGTGTGTTGTGTGTGTGTGTGTGTGTGTTGTGTGTGTGTGTGTGTGTGTTGTGTGTGTGTGTGTGTGTGTTGTGTGTGTGTGTGTGTTGTGTGTGTGTGTGTGTGTGTGTGTTGTGTGTGTGTGTGTGTGTGTGTGTGTCTATACATACATATCGATAGATCGAAGAAAATTAGTAAAATTATCACAAAATATGATGTCTAACTGGTAAAACAAGCACAATATTAAGAAATTGATTGTAATATATCCTATAAATTGTCACTCAAAAGAATGTTTGGTATGATATATTGTATTTTTTTAATAAAATGCCAAAGTATTGTTTTACTTATTTCATTTCCTTATTATTTTTGTGAAAAACATTTTAAAATGTTCTAATATTTTTTCTGGGATTGTTCTTTTTCTTGTATCACCATCGGGACTTCTTCAACAATCTAGACATAAATAACACTTTACAGTAAGTATGGCATGCTATAGTGTTAAAAACTTTTTTTGTTAACACAAGAAGTAAACTCTAAATTAGTATTGCTTTTTTCAACAATCGCATCTCGCAGCAGAATTTATTCTAGATTAAACAGATGAAACTCATGGAAGGGAAAGCGTCCAATACTGAAAGAGTTGTGTTAAGAAGTTTAGCCAAGGCAAACGAATAATTATTTTTTGATTTTATATTCAATTCTGTAGCTTACCGAATTTTGTCACTTTAAGTTTGGCACATGTTAAAGAAAACAAAAAGAAAAATATAATGTGCCAAATAAAAACAAAAAGTTATTATAATTTTAATTTTCCACAAGATTAAGAAGTTAATTTAAATGTACGCCTCCAGAAGAAAACACTGTGACCTCATAGTAGAGGACATAAATTTGAGGAACTATGGAAACGTTTGACCTAATAATTAATGTAAAACGAAATATCTACCGACAAAAGGGTAGAAGGAAACAGAAGAATAATACACATCTTAAGATTTCTATCTCAAAAAGTCTACCAAGTTTTGTTTCATGTTTATTCTTCCCTATCTACATTCATGAGGCCTCATACTGAAATATCTATTTCAGATACTTCTTTCTTAACTAACAGTCTCCCCTAGTAACAGAGGCTCAGTGGTATTACAGTGGCCATTTACCAGTTTCATTGGTTTCTAACTTTACATCGAATTTTTTTACCGGTCCGTGCCCAGTAACTTACACATGAAACGGTCACTCTTCTTCCTACCGCATATTCTGAACGATACCGTCGACGCCCGCTGATAGAGTGATCGCTGGACGGCGGCTGCAGCATTTACCATTGAGATTGAAGGAAAGTAAAATCATGCGCAGACTTATTAATAGGTCTACGCATGCGTGGCGGCCATACTTAAAAATCAAAGTATTATTTAGTATTATACTTAAAAATCGAAGTATTATTTAGTATTATACTTAAAAATCAAAGTATTATTTTCGATTCTTTTTCGCAATAATTTTAATATCATTGTTATATGGATTTAGTTTAAACAACACACACAGCATGAGTACTTAAAATTTAAAAATATTTTAATTGAACTTAACAAATACAGGATAACTTAATTCTGTTGTTCTGTTGAGAAAATTGTTCTGTTCTGCACTGCATCGTAATTTACAATATATATGTTATAGTAACAGTGATTAATCGGTAATTATGTATAATAACCAGTGATTATCCATAATCACTACTGAACTTGGTAAATGTGATAAAGTATTGAATATTCATCATTTTTATCCACAAATTTATAAAATCCTAACTCCTAATAGAAAATTAAATAAATATCGAATATTTTGTAGAGAAATGGTACTTTAATTTGATAAAATAAACATTTTCATGTAATGTAGTAGATGTTTATTTTTATGAACTAATAGAGACCGGTAAAACAGTATATATATATATATATTTGATATTTTATATTAACACCTGAAAAATTGACTTAAATGTGAATATTCTAGAAAATTTTTAAAAGTAATATTTGCAGAGGTAAAGGTGATAAAAGATATAAGTTACAAATTTTTGGTAAGAAGTGTATTAAATATATTATTGTAATAAGATTGAAATTTCAGTTACATTTTCAGATAAAGTGTTCCTATTTTACAGCATTTTTGCTTTTAATATTTGTTAAGCCATCTACTTCAATATTTATGAATTTATTCACAATAATAAAATGTTCAACAAAAGATATATCTTTATTATTTTTATTACATATTAACATTAGACTGGGCTTTTTCCAAAGCTCGTTTTAAACGCCCCCCCCCCGTCTCTGTCAGGAGCAGGCAACAGCCATTTCTTTATGTACTGCTGTACATCCATATCTGTGATACGGCTGTCAAGGTGGCGAGTATAAGCTACAAATAAATAAATTGTGCTCATATAAATATTGTTAAATAAATTTATCGAATTATCAGAAGATTTAAATCCTGACCAAAACACAAAATGAAGTTAAGAATGGTAAGGAATGTCATTTCAAGGATGTGAAGAATGTATTTCAAGAAACTAAGAATGTTAAACGTCGACCAGAGGAAATCAGCCAGCTACTGCTATCGTTACATGAATCAATGATCAGTATTTGCCCAAAATCGTCTTCATTAGGATTACTTTCAATGCGGGGTGGGGTTATCAATGCTTGTTTGCTGCTTTCACAATTCCAAATACTGCTATTCTCGAATGAGTTTAGGCTTTATAACATCGAAACTCGACAAAATGTGATTAAAATTAAAATTAGATATTATTTATTGATGAATTCTGTTTCAGACCAAACTGTGATTTACATCATTTCTATGACGTTAGTAGCTTTGTGGTTAAGCCATCGGCCTTCCGTCCCGAAGAACGGGGTTCAATTCCCAATATTGCTGAAGTCTAACCAAGTACATGCGATACACGAACTCGATAAATCTGTGGAATCTAAAGTCGTGTACTCGGTTGTTGAGCAGTTACCATGGGTGGTTACCAAATATATCGAATAGATAGAATTAATTGAAGAATCTGATAAGGCCACTCTCAATCCATACTCACTCTTTGAAAAATTACCCTACAGTATTTTGTCTAGAAGCTGTAGATTGGGCAATGATCCATGGACTGTAAGTCAGAAGTTACATTAGGCGGAAGAAGCTTCGCACGAATAGATAGAATTCGTTGAAGAATCTGATAAGGCCACTCTCAATCCATACTCACCCTTTGCAAAATTACCCTACAGTATTTAGTCTAGAAGCTGTAGATTGGGCAATGATCCATGGACTGTAAGTCAGAAGTTACATTAGGCGGAAGAAGCTTCGCACGAATAGATAGAATTCGTTGAAGAATCTGATAAGGCCACTCTCAATCCATACTCACCCTTTGCAAAATTACCCTACAGTATTTAGTCTAGAAGCTGTAGACTGGGCAATGATCCATGGACTGTAAGTCAGAAGTTACATTAGGCGGAAGAAGCTTCGCACGAATAGATAGAATTCGTTGAAGAATCTGATAAGGCCACTCTCAATCCATACTCACCCTTTGCAAAATTACCCTACAGTATTTAGTCTAGAAGCTGTAGACTGGGCAATGATTCATGGACTGTAAGTCAGAAGTTACATTAGGCGGAAGAAGCTTCGCACGAATAGATAGAATTCGTTGAAGAATCTGATAAGGCCACTCTCAATCCATACTCACCCTTTGCAAAATTACCCTACAGTATTTAGTCTAGAAGCTGTAGATTGGGCAATGATCCATGGACTGTAAGTCAGAAGTTACATTAGGCGGAAGAAGCTTCGCACGAATAGATAGAATTCGTTGAAGAATCTGATAAGGCCACTCTCAATCCATACTCACCCTTTGCAAAATTACCCTACAGTATTTAGTCTAGAAGCTGTAGACTGGGCAATGATCCATGGACTGTAAGTCAGAAGTTACATTAGGCGGAAGAAGCTTCGCACGAATAGATAGAATTCGTTGAAGAATCTGATAAGGCCACTCTCAATCCATACTCACCCTTTGCAAAATTACCCTACAGTATTTAGTCTAGAAGCTGTAGACTGGGCAATGATTCATGGACTGTAAGTCAGAAGTTACATTAGGCGGAAGAAGCTTCGCACGAATAGATAGAATTCGTTGAAGAATCTGATAAGGCCACTCTCAATCCATACTCACTCTTTGCAAAATTACCCTACAGTATTTAGTCTAGAAGCTGTAGATTGGGCAATGATCCATGAACTGTAAGTCAAAAATCTCATTAGGCAGAAGAAGCTTTGCACAAATAGAATTATTCGTTGAAGAACCTGACTTCAATGTCAAGGACCTCAACGTGACCGGTGCAGTTATCCGAATCAGAAGAATTTTGAGATTATCTGATAAAAAACTTAGATCTAAGTCTCAGCCGCTTTTCATAAATACTCCCAGTCATCCAAGTTTTAAGGTTATTATGGTATGCAGCAGATAATTTTTGAACATTTTTCAAACATCAAAGTTTCAATATTTTTTTAAGAAAAGCAGAGGCATATTTTCTGTTCCATTTATATATACTGATTGCGAACAACACGAAAATTCTTTGATTTTTCCTTATTATATTTATCACCTTTAAAGCTAAGTGTTCATTCGGGTGAGATCTTAAAAAACAAACCTATCTCTCAAACGTTATAAAAACACCTTTTGAGTCTTATTCGGAAAGTAGTAATTTCAATGTTCGTCTTTCCAATATGTGAGTTTCCAAAATTTTATTCAGTTCTACTTTCACCACTCAGTTTTATAAAGTGTGTAGTAAAAATTATAAACCACCCTCGATTGTGTCAAGTTTTTTTTATTTTTGAAGCGAATCATCGCATGATATTTTTCGATTTTTTAAAATAGTAGAGAAGCTGATTATTTTGGGCCTTCAATGAATAAAAGGTGATTACAGTTTCTTATTAAGCATTTTTCAAAAGTTAAAAAGAAAACAAACTCGTGAATTTTTTAAACAATGCACAGAACGTACTGTGCGGAAAAATGCACAGAATATATTGTGTAATTGTACATAATGAGAACAGTGAAAACTATTTACCATTTTATTCGTAATTTGAAAGTATTGGAAAAATTTGTAACAAAGAAATAAAAATATGAAAAGAAACTACAACACAAGGAAAAATATTTTTTTGTAATTCCTTCAAACATATGTTTGAACCTTGCGCCACAAAACCCAACCAACCAGTCAAACATATGCTTCATTATAAACATAACTTAACTTTGAAACAAATGAATTTTTATTATATTTTAAACCAATTGCATGAACAACTTGCTTCTCTGCCGCTCAACATGTCTAATGGTCAGCTTGCCTGACTGCGGATAGGAGGTCCTGGGTTTCAATCCCGGTCCGGGCACGTGGATGTGCTATCTCTCTCTATCCTGTCTTTGTCTTTTCCTCGCGGGTGAATGAGGTGAGAATGATTGCCTACCCTATAAACAGGTTCATAAGGCATGTGTGTAATGAGGACTTCGGTCTTCACACCAAATTAAGGCTCTTCCAGACCTACGTGAGAACTTCTGTTGTCTTGTCGCCCCATCTGGTGTTAGTTCTCAAAGCTTGTAGAGGGGAGTATCCCAAACATTATTATTGATTGAAATTGCTTGTCAATCAATCCTTCGAAGTTAGGGAGTCTGCCAGAATTGGCGCGTTATATCGTGAAAAATTAAAGTACTAACGCCATAAAAACAGTCAAAAAGAGAGTTTTAAATTTGCTCCTAACAGATGTTTACCTCAAATTACCCTCAGGGTTCTTAGAAT
Source organism: Latrodectus elegans (assembly GCA_030067965.1). Taxonomy (NCBI): domain Eukaryota; kingdom Metazoa; phylum Arthropoda; class Arachnida; order Araneae; family Theridiidae; genus Latrodectus; species Latrodectus elegans. Next base: position 58,915,133 of record CM057815.1, read on the forward strand.
AGGGGTGGGGGAAAGTGGGTCAGTACAAATGCTCAACAAACTGACACCGGAATTACCTGTTGCTGTCTTATGGAAAATTAGCTGCCAGTGATTCCAAAGAAAATATTATTTATTTATATTTTAGAGTTCAGTTTTTATTATTCGCACTAAAATATATGAAGACAAATTGCAAATGTTGAGTGATTTTACAGTTATTAATTAAATGGTCAAAAATGATTATCAGAATTCAAATAAAACCTAAAATACTATATGAATGATTAAAAATATTTTTTTAAATGCCTTGGTTCAATTTGATTTTATGAGACTTGATCCATTGACTTAAGATGCTTTTGAATATGAATGCAACAAATAATTAAAAACTATTATTTTCAAAACTAACTCAATATAAAAATATTTAATTTTTTTTCAAGTTTTTTTTTAAACTAACACACACACAAATATATATATATATTCTAATTATATAAAATTAGATGAAATGATTATATAAATAATTACAGTTACAATATATATTTTTATGAAAATAACGTTACGATTTTCTATCTATCTATCTATATAATCGTATCGTAATTTTCATAAAAATATTGTAACTGTAATTATTTATATAATAATTATTACACATCTATTTTGTATAATTAGAATTACTTAGAGCTTGAAAGAGAGATTCATCTCTTATCTTTCATCTCACAAGTCCCTAACTTTATTCCTCTATATAAATAAAATTAACTAAGTTATAATTAGAAGTACACGTTTTTTAAAAACTTGATATTCTGGTGTAAAATGTATTGTGAAATTTACTTTAACTCTGAAGATTTTAAAACTCTTCAGTTATTTTATTAGATATTTTCCCCTGGCATGATAAAAACAAAATTAGATTAGCACTAAATATGCCTTATAAAAACACACAGGTAAATTAGATTAAAATAAGTTTAGAGTAAAATTGTGAGAAATATAAATTAGGTTTATATTTGTCAACGAATAATCAAATGCAAATGCAACTTATAGCATACGAGAAAAATATAATTTCATAGTAATACGAGCAAAATATAATACAATTTCATAAATTTGTGGTTTATTTGTCAACAAATAATCAAATGCAAATACAACTTATAGCATACGAGAAAAATATAATACAATTTCATGAGCATATGGGAAATTTAGTTAATACCTTGAAATATATATGAGGTAAAATAGTAATTAAAATAAATCTGTTAATAAAGTAAAGAAATGCTTGAGCAATATATATATATATATATATATATATGTATATATATACACACACAAATACTCTATATACAAACATAAACATATAAATTCGTATAGTTAAACTTTTATTTTTTTGGATTTTAATTTTTCAGCCTTTTTTTTTTTTTTGTTTGTTTGTTTGTTTGCTCCTCAATTACATAAGGTTGGATTTCTTATGTCCATTGATCTAGGATAACGTGGAGCGATTAGTTCTGGCAAAAGACAGTCAAAATAAAAATCATTTAATTAAGTTTTCATTTGTGTCTCCCAAAATACATCATCTCTAAAAATAATTTCAGTTTTAATTCCTTTTGGGGACCAAATGGCAAACCAACAAAAGTTTCTTTCACTAACATGTAATTGTCCTTGGATTTGATAGTAAAATTTATGATTTTTATTTATGCCATTAATTTCTTTTGTTTTTCCATCTTTTTGCCAGAAATTGAATTTACATTTCTTTATAAATTCATTGCTATGTATATCGCGACATGTATATGGGCATTTAATTTCAACAATACCCTCTTTGCCAATTATTCCATCTGACGTGGCAGCTAAATGAGGCAAATTTTTATCTATGAATATCCCACATGGTTCTATTTTAAGTCTTATTTCTTTTTCTAGTTCGAGAATGGCAGTTTTTTCATGAATAATCTCGTATAAAATTGCTTCATTTTTTACGTTAGAGTATAGTATTGTTTTTACTAAATTATGGCATCCTGTAGAGGGTAACTTTCGACATACAGCACCAAAATTCGACGCTGTCAATCGAATTCTTCTTTCCTTTCTCCAAACAGCATTCTCACTTTGAAGTATAGTAGCTCTTTCTAAATCTTCTCTTTCTTTCAAAGTAAGAGCTAGATTAGTCAATAATTTTGATTTTTTTTCTTCGTATTCATTAGATGATAAATCTGGCTTTTCAGCAGCTGGGCCATAATTTTTGTCGGGACCTGAAAAAATATTTGCTAATATCCTAGGCTTTGACTTATTTTTTGCTTTATTTAATTTATTTATTCTTTTATTTTCAAACTGCTTGCAGTATTTACCTGGGCTATTTTCTTTAAGTGCTTTGTGCATTTCAATATATTTTTTTTTAGTATTGTGGGAAAGAACTGAAGCATAGCATCTTGTTTTGTAGGAATTCTTTCGACAATAGTTCACTCTCTTCCCACCCATTAACTTGGCAACAATTGAATTAAATTGTTCTACAATGTTAGTATTAGCGTTATACAATAGACTTTTCTGCATTAGAAAGCTGTTTGAAGACGGTATTGTACTGCGTATCCCATCTTAGTGACAACAAGATGATTGATGATTTAATTATTGTTGTAGCTATACAGAGAAAGAAAGTCTTTCAATCACACTATTTCTAGACTAATCACTTTGAGCATATCTAATTGATTCTCAATCTCCTTCCTGATATTCTCTCTCAAGCATTTCTACTCGAACATCAATGCTATAACTTCAGTTACATATTTTATATGGCCTTAAGTGCTACAGGATATTTATTCATTCTTTTTATATTTTATTACTTTTATTCCTTTTTTGTCAAAAATAATGTCATTTGCTTTGCGCAGGACAATATTCTTCTCAAATAAATTTCGTGAGCATAAAATGATTCCCCTAAGAGCATTGATGTCATCTGTATTGTAGTGTGTAATGTATTGTTATCGTTCGTTTGGTTATTGAAAATGCTTTTATGTTTTTCCGCTAAAATTATACTACAAACCCAATTTTTTTTCAAAGATGTATATAATTTTTCAAATTTAAAGTGTTTAATTTTTTATCAGACGCAATATGCTGGTATCGTATGCTTATTAATCATACCTTATAATGTATTTTTTTCATGAAATAAGTTGAAAATAAAATTAAAGGTTCAAATGTTTGTAGAGGTAAAAACTCAAAAATTTTGGAAAATGATTAAAAATCAAATTAAAATATTTGTCTCACTATTATTCTAATAAACTTATCGTTCTTATTATTAGATATTTTATTTTATAAGAAATATCTATCTATCTATCTATCTATCTATATATATATATATGTGTGTGTGTGTGTGTATATATATATACATATATATGTATGTATATATATGTATATATATATATACATATATGTATGTCTCTATATATATATTTATATATATATATATATATATATATATATATATATATATATATATATATATATATATGTATGTATGTATGTGTGTGTCTATTGTAAAATGCATTTTTTTACATCTTCACATATAAAGTAGTTTAAATTTTTAATACATAGCTAGTCTTATTTCAAAATCGTAGTATATAATATAATTGAACAAGGTAACACAAAACAGTTTATAATATTTCATTTTGAAAATTTACTTAAATGAAAATAATCAAAGTTGATTTAAAAGTTCATATCATAGCTACTTTTCCAACGCTAATAAACAGAAATCTAACATGCATTATTTACAGATGCTTCTATTTCATGAGTAAGAAAAGCTAATTCGTCTTACTCGATTTGGAATTGTTTGCCAACCACAGGATAAAACAGGGGAATCATATGGGGAGAAGTTTTTCTCCGAAATTCCTCCTTCTTCAGGTTACCGTAGTGAAGTAGAAAACTCAGCCAAGTTTGGCTTTAAAAAGTTTCCAGTTTCATAGGTGGCGCTGTGTACAGAGGTGGATTTTCAGAAATAAGAATGAATTTGATTTGTAATCAAAATTCGTATCAAAATATTAATGCAATCAAAAATATTTTTAGCTTAAAAAAAACAAAAATGTTCATTTTGTAACTGTACGGAGAAAAAAATTAAATATCTTTAAACCAAATTTTGTACAACCTCAATGAAATTAGAATTTGGTTAAAATTTACTTGGATGGAGATATTTTGACATTTTAAAAATATTTGAAAAAATTTTAAACGCTAAAAATGGACGTCGAAGTGACAGTAGCTCTGTTTTTTGTAATTTGCAAAAGACCGGAAGTTTCTATCATGAAAATAGCACTTGTGAAACATTAAAATATTATCCATAGGATTAACATAGGATTCGATTTTCCCCAACGGAGGTCTAGCAGGGCCTTAAAGTTCAGTTGGAAAAGTGGATCAGCGCACCCCATAATGCCAGCTTAGCTGGCACAAGACAACAAAAACACTTGCTTTTCTATTATCAGGTTTGTTTCGTATGTAGCAAAATAGGTTCCTCACTGATTATTTACCAAGGTGGAGTAAAAATCAAAATTACAAAAGGCTCGATAACAGCAATTTCAGCTATCAATTTCGTTTTGTGTAACACTAAATTTTTCTTAACAGTCTAAATTTTTCTAAGCGTATTTAGTCACTCTGTTTGTATATTTTTGGACAAATTATTGTAAATATATACTAAGTTTGTAAATTGGATTATTCCGAGGAAAGAAAGTAATAATCTAATTTATAAATTTAAAATATGTGTGTATTCTCAATACTTCATCCACAAATGTGCTAATTTATCAGTCTAATGAAGACTGATATTCAGGAAATGACAGTTCCAGTTTCACAAATTTATTTACAGTGATTTATATGAAAAGAAGCCTATAAAAGATTCCTTTCCTTCTGCACTATAAAATAAAAGGAAATTGAAGAAATTTCGAGAACATCAAATAATAAACGAAGAACATCATAAGAATTTCGAAAAGTCGTAGCATTTCAGAAGATGGATGTAATAACAGAGAATACCATGCCAATGTCGACGAAGGAAATTCTTGCGAATATATGGTTCTACGAGGGGAGAATGATCACACCTCATGTCATCCACTAAGACTGCTGTTAACTCTACAGTATACGCATAATATCGGCCTCATATGTAACAGTTAGGCGCAAACATGGAAACAAATCCAATCCGTTAGTAAGCTTGCAAACTAGTGTTGTAAAAGAAGGAAAAAAAAAACAGGATTTATTTCTGGTAATAAACCCGGTTTATTTCCTTAGAATTTTGAAAGAACTGGAGAGTTTTGAAAATTTTCAACTGATTTAGAAATTTTTGAAGTTTTTTTTATCGTGTATTTGTTTAAATAAATAAAATTCCACTTATTTTATGATTTCTATTACTAATTACGGTGATGGAAAGTTTTCCGGGAAGAAAAATAATTTTTCGTTAATGACCAATTTACAATAACGTCAAAAATTAATGTTTAAAAAATAGTTTTTCTATCTTTCTCTGAATGAATTTAGGAATTTTATAACAACAGACACATAAAAATGTCAAAATTTATTCTGACAGTTCTGAAAGTTATATTTTGATATTTTTTAATATATATTAATTCATTATTTTTCTTATTTTAACAAATATTTTTGTTTTTTCTCAGTACGAAACTATAATTAACCTCTTTACTAAAAGACATACCAGGCACTTTTTTAAAAGCAGATTTTCGCTATTTACTTTACTTTTCTTCATTTATATAAGGCAAAACAATATATTAAACGAAAGGTGATTGGTTGAGTTTATTCCCTTAAATATCCCAATATTCCTAAAAGTTTCCGGTTTATACCCAAAATTCCCAACTAAATTCTCATGGTTCAATATTCCCGGGAATTTTACATCTGTACTGTAAGCACCTCGCTACGAAACAATAAGGCAATATGGTTTGAAAGTACAATTGCTTAAGATTCCAAGTCATCTCTAGTTCTTATTCAGGGTAGTATGATGGCTCAGCAGCACATGGATGCTGCTCCTTGGATGTAGTTTCTCTGCTACCATCAAGATGCCCGTTATTAAAAGAACAGTGTCAAAAACTGAGGTGATCTAATAGATGTACACCTGTTTTCCAGGCCACCTTTCTCTTCTGATATATCACCAATCGAACACATTTGGAATATGATTAAATGCCATTTGCGAAACCAATACAGCAGGATTTAATAGACGAACTGTAGCAAATGGTTAACAGGAAATGGAAAGCCATTCCTTATAATGCCATCCGTACGATTTTGTAACTAGATATGTTGTTTTATAAATTGGTATCTACGACGTTTTACAGCCTATTGAACCGACTCTATTCTTTCTGTTTGCTTTGAATATCTTTTCGAAATGAAGATAATTTATAGTTCATTTCTGCCTTTCACTGTTTATTCAATATCATGACTTTCTGGTTACACTTTCTTTGTATTATATTTTCAGTGTCACTTAGTGTATTTAATTGTAATTCAAGTTGCCTTTTAATTCCGTTTGCAGTACATGGTAAAAAACAGATGACGATAGTTTAATTTATTAAATATGTTAAAAATATTCTAAATGAACATTCTAAATTTGGAAGAAAAAATTAATGATACATGGATTAAAAAAAAACTGGGATTGAGCTCGGCCAGACGATAGAGAATAACCGATGAATTGATTCAAATTAAGAGTAGGTGAAATATGTACTAAGCCACAGAAAACTGATGCAAAAGGGGAGATCGAAAAACAGAGGAAAATATCACGGAAAAGTTGACAACTCCCCTTTTACTTCCTGATGGACGTGTCTAAAAAGCAAGTTCCCTTGGCTGTAGTGCAACGAGATGCAGCTCTTATTTTAGTGTTATAAATTATTTCACGACTTAAGAAAGGTTTATTTTTCTATTTCCAGGAGGTTTTTCTATTCCTTTCCTCTTGATATAGATCTCTTCTTAGATTTTTTAATTCTTTTTAAATCCAATTATTACAAGTAGCAAAATGTGAATTGTAATATTTTAAAAAATTGGGTCCACAAAATCACTTAAGTTTATAAAAAGGTTTGGAATAATTTTTAATAATTATAGTTAAAGAAGACAAATGATTAAGATAAGTGATTAAGACAAATGATTAAGACAAATGACTAAGATTAGATAAGTAATAGTTTCAAGCAATTGCAGTTGCCATTTCAGCAAAATATTTCGAAAGATATTTTAAACATACATATTTCAAATACATCAAAGAAGAGCCCATTTTTTCTCCAATAAAGGGTATTATTATGAGAGTAATGTTATGATAATTATATGAGAATTTATTAAGAAATTAATGTTGAAAAAATATATATTTCAGAAAATCAGTTTTAAAGATAAGTCTAATATCTATAACTATTTTTTTTTGTGGCTAAACTGAGTATTACGGTCTCACCTCGTAAATCTCAGAAGGTCGCCACGATCTGAGCGAAAAGTCGCCAAATCGGTAAAATTTGGCGATTATTTTTCATCGCCAAGTTTTTTCGCCATAAAATCACCAAAAGCGATTAGTCGCCAAATGTGTCACTATGCATATCGTCCGAATACCCCGGAAAAGCTAGCCATTTTTATTTTGGATTTTTTTATCGGCTGTAAAGCGCGGTAATTTAAATCTTGTTTTTTCATATTTATATTTTATTTCACTTCGGATGTAGCGTGTAATATAAATATTATCTTTTATATACACATTTTGTTATTTCGGGTCGGATATAGTGCCGGAATTTCAATCCTATCTATTTGTTTTATTTCGCTGTGTGGATATTGTGCCGAAATTTCAATAATGTCTTTTATATTCCTTTTGTATTTCGCTGAGAATATAGTGAAGGAATTTCTATCCTGTCTTTTATATTCGTTTTGTTTTTTGCTGTGGATATAGCGCCGGATTTTCAATCCCGTATTTTATATTCAATTTTGATTTTGCTGTGCGTGTAGAGAGCCTGATGAAAAATGTAGGTAAGAATTTTATTTTATTTTCTGCAGGCATGCTGAATTCCTAGAAGTGTATGTATTTAAATTTCCAATAATAAACGAAACTATAAAATCTATGCTCTAAAATTATTCTAGATTTGTTTACTTTTATTTAGTAATGATTTGTAACATTCTGTGTTTAATAGCTGAAATTCTGTTTTTTAATTTGTTTTTAACTTAATATTATTAAATGTAATTATTTTTGCTACTCTATTTACTTAATTTTAATCCTGAAATATTTTTAAATAGAATTTTTATATAATCAATTACGATCACTGTTTTCTTGCATGCGGTTAGGCTTAGTGATTCGAAATATGGGGGGGGGGAACCGGCATTTAGTTTTAGGGGAGGGAAGGGGGCATTTCTAGTCGGGTGAAACTCCCGCCGTTTTTCTGCGCCAATTACAGGTCGATTGCCACTCTTTTTGGGTTGCCAATCAATTTCCAAAACACCCGTCTCAGGCCCTTGGCGAAAAATAATTTCGCCAAGGTAAGACCGTAATACTCAGTTTTACCTTTTTTTTTTTTTTTTTTTTTTTTTTTTTATAAAGAACCTTGTTTTGTCACTTTATGCTAAATTTATGATCATGAAGATTGATTCGAAAGGGAGAAAATGTTGAAAATGGATTCTGAACCTTTTCAAAAGTCAGTATTTGAGGTGACTCTTGAATCTATGAATTATTGAACTGATGACTATTCAGCAACCAATTTGGTCATTGGTTGCGTGTGTTCAAACTGCATTTGAATCCTCTAAGAAACACGAATCTTTATAAAGTTTTGACGAAGAAAAGCATTTTGTCCTCATTTGCTCTTTGTATCTGTTGTAAGTAATGGGTGCCTCAGAGTTTTCCGAATCACCTATCCAATCTCTCAGCGATATTTGAATCCACTAAGAAAATATGAATCCTCATGTATATTTGACAAAGAAAACGCCTTTTGACATTTGCTCATTATACAGGCACATCTGTTGTATGGAATGGGTATTTCAGGACTTCCCAAATCCCCTTCCTTGTTGTCCACGAACCTGGCTTATTTGTAGGAAAGTTATCAGTGTTTTCAAGAAAGTAAGCTTGCAAATTAATTTCAGCAAATGCTTTACTTAATTTTAAAAATATTTAAATTTATATTTTAAAGAAAGGAATCGTGAAATAGAATAAAGCAACTTATGAGTGCATTCATATCAAAGGGAATAAACATTCGTGCCAGAGAAGCACAATAGATCACCCATGACAGTTTTAGGCGAAATCTTAAAATTCATTATTCTTGAAAAAATCTTGAAAAACCCTGTTTACGAAACTATAAAAGTAAAGTTGTGAATAGAATTTAATTAAAAACTTAATTACCGAAGAAACAACCAAAATTATATCTGTCTCACCCATTTCAATTCACATGAATTATAAATAAGTTGACTAGCAGTCGCTTCCATATTTGTCAAGCATAAAACCATTTGCAAAAATCTATTCTGTCAGCTGTAAAATCACCTTCACATAGCACACATCTTCATGTTACTAGAAGTGATATATTTAGCGAAGATGTATCACATAAGTCAGTAAAAAATGAGTTAAAATTCCCAATTGAAATTAAATTTTTCCCTCAACTTCTAATCTTAAATTATCCGTAAATTTACTGCATTTAAATATTCATTAATAATAGCAATTTCCGAATTCCACCTATGAATTGCGCTCTAAATTTTAAGAAACAACGCGTTATAATGGGTAAATAGGGGAGAATTAGATTGGGTATGAAATGCCAAAACATCTGTATTTTAAAATACGATCATAGAATTCCTCAAGTAGTGTCAAATTATTAAAAAAAAAAAAAAAAAAAAAAAAAAAAAAAAAAATACTTCAGTTTATCGATTTGAATTATTTGGGTGGCATTCAGATTGGATGTCACATTAGACTGGATTAAAAAAATAAATTTAATGGGTTCTTCGTATCTGTTCATCCCAAATGCATGAGAATGGTAGTGAATCATAACTGCAAGGGCATTCATTTTTCAGAATTACTCTATTGCAACACTTGAGTATTTAATTTAATATTTGGCTAAAGCGAATATTACTGTCACAGCTTGCCAAGCCCGAAAAGTAATCGTGTCATGTAATTTAAAGAAATCGGGGAAAAAACCCATATTTCTTTATATGCTTGTTATCCTTTTCAAACAGTAGGTTGGCGTCCATCCTTTGTGGCTAATCAAATTGGAATACCTGCGTCTGCTACGTAAAATTTTCGCTTACTGGCTGTAAACGTAATGTTCACTTGTACCCATTTTGGTTAAAGTGAATATTTCAATAAACTTTAGACTGACTCGATATGTGAACAGAGTGATCAAAGGTCCGGCTTCTCGTTCAACAGTTAGCGGGTTCGTCCAACATCCCCTAAAGACAAGACCTGCGCACCGCTATGATGAGTCATCCACAGGAGGCTGGTTGTTTCGTCTCCTTTATGGCGATCTAAATAACTTACTTTTTACTATGTATTACGACAAATGTTCAATTATAATTGAATCACGCCACATGGAATTATTTAAGTATTTGATAAATCTGTGTTTGATAATTGTTTGGAAAATTTTAACATTTGTGTAAATTGATCTAAGCTAAATTATTGTAATAAATAAAATAAAAACTGAACAGAATTTTTTCCAAGATCATTTCTTTATATAAATGATTTAATTTAAAAAATGTTTCAGTTTATTATAATAATACACTTAAAAATTTTAGAATTTAAGAAAACAAAATATTTAATTTGTCAAACTAAGTGATTAGAAAATATAAGAAATATAAATAAAATAGTACTTTAACAATTAAATTTATAACTCTTAGGTTAAAAATGTTTTTTATAATTATAATAAAATGTTATGTATTTTGTTTCATTTGTTTTTCCTAAATTTCCAATTTTATTATTTTTTATTTTATCAACCATTATTTGTAGTTTGATAAGATTTTTAAGTAACTTGTAGAAAAAATTTATGAAATTATTAGGATCATATTTGAAATATATTCCTGCTGCATTTTTCTCTTAGTTTAAAATAAATTTATGATATCACGTAACAATGATTATACATTTTAAAGTTTTTCACAATAATCATTTAATTAAATATGATTTGCATGATTTAATCTGATAATATCAACATTACTTGGCGTATTAGTATTGAAAATACAGGCATATATTAAATCATTAATATCAAAAATATAAAAAAATTATTTTTTAAATTAAATTTATGGCCAAATAAAAACATTCATCTTTTCCATTATACAAATAACCGGAGTAAATGAAACATTTACTTTTATTGCATTATTATTTTTTTTCATTAAATATCACATAAAAATAGCAAAATTTATAACTTGCTCAAATAATAAAAATAGAATAACGACAACAACAGTATGCTTAAAATAACTTTATTAAACACTAAAATTCCACAATAAAATTTATTATGAATTAATATCAAAATGTAATTAATTTGTTTGGATATGCAAAATAATTTTTTGAAATAAGCAAAATGTAAATAAAAATGTAAGTTTAGGGGAACATCAATTTTTAATAATTATATACATCTACAGAAAAAACTCTTCTCTGAAATTTATATTATTTTCCTAATGTTTGTAATTTTCTTTTGGATTTTGAATTAAGGAGTTTTTTATTTATTAAATCATCATTAATTTTTTTACAATATTTTTTGAGTTAAATATTAGTAGATAGAAATTAAAACAATATTTTTTTCTAAATCATCCCTGTCCTGTTTACAACATTCTGACGTTAAATTAATTTTAGCTAGTCGAAGATTTTTTTAATGTTACATTGCTTGCAATAAATCTACGATTGTTACACTTCAAAAAATCGTTTTCATATTCAGAAGATAATAGTTTAGAAATAACAGTATAATTAAAATGAATTATTTTGATGATTTCATCACAAGGATATTTTAAACCATCCCTATCTATATTTTTAATTAAAAGATAGTTTTCACATTCATCGTCAACTTCGCTTATTAAATAAACACAGCACATTTCACATTTAATTTTTTTTAAGAGAGGATGGACGCAATAGTATGTTAAAATAGTTAACAAATGAGAATATTTTTAGAAAATCATTTGAGTTTATTTTCAAATTAAGCATTGATTCTTTAGGGTTGGGAATATCAAGATTTAGATTTTCATCAACATCATCATTTGAATTAATTTCAACATTTCCATGACCAGCAGAATTTAATGCTAAAAGAATAAGGCTTTTGATCCTTAGTTTAGTTTCTGTTTCGAATATTTGAGTGAGAGAAATGTTATATTGAGATCTCAGCCAACTGTCTATAAAGACCAAAACGTTTTTCGAGAGAATCTGTCTGAAATTTTCTCGTTAAAACATATTCCATATTTAATATTTTTGAACAATAATCTACAATTTCTATAAGAGCATTTGTGTAGTATGTGTTAATGCTAAGTGAGTTTCTGCACTTAATTTTCCTGTATCACTTTTACAGCTTTTCCAATTATTTAACCAAATACGAGTTTTTACGTAAAAATTTATAACAGTGGGGTGATATAGAAAAAAGCATGGAGCATAAAATTAAAAAGTTAGCAGAATATTTTCTATGATTTAAAGAATATTGCAACAGAAAAATCTGTTCTTCTAAGCAATCAAATAAATTTTCATTACTCTCACAAATAATTTTCAACTCACTAATAACAGATTTACGCAAATCAAATAGGTTATTCTTATCCTTAATTTTTTCAGAAATTTCTAATGCTTGTAATACATTATCTAAGGTGTGAATATCATTTATAATCATAGGAAATTTAAAATTATTTATTTTATAAATTGGAACACCTTTAATTGAACTTACCAAATTCAATTTTTATACTTTCTTCTAAGGCACATTCAAAGTTCTAATTTTCAATTCTTATCTTTTTTGCGTCTGGCTCCTCTCGGTGATTCTTAGCTGTCGTTAAGTATTTCGGACAATTTAGAAATATGGAAGGAATAGCATCTAACTTCAATCGTGGTTGTCGTAAGGAAGCGCTCAGTTTTTCACCTGTTTTTTCTACATATACCTCTGAACATCTCAGGATATCACTCTGTGCAAAGTGATGCTCGCAAACCTCAAAAAAAAAAAAAAAAAAAAAAAAAAAATCACTATTAATATAAATGTAAAACCATATATATTTAGTTGAATTCTCTAAGACACTTTTAAAAGTTGTTTTGATAACATCATATATTTCATTCTGATAAAGTTCAAGCAATATTTATAATTACTATTTTAGCAGTAAAAAATGTTAAACTTGAATTAAAATTATCTGAAAGTTAGAATTTGTGATTTATTTTACAATTTAAATTATGTATATCATGTAATTAAAATTATATCTACTTCCTTTTTCCACTTCATATTATAGATTAATATAATGAGAACGTAAATAATAATTATTTCCACAAATATATTGAATAATTACTGCTACATCTATTATTTCACATATGTAAAATGTGAAATAAATCATTCTTCAAATATTTAATTCTTAAATTAATTATTAATTTATAATATAATTATTCAGATGTAGCAAAAATGTCTTACTAAACACAGTAAAACTTAATATACCAATAATGATAAAAAAATAATTAATTTGATTAATTAAATAGTGAATATTTTTAGTAATTATCAAATCTATTGAAACTTTTACAAATAGAGCCAAATGAACTACAGAATGAAAATTATTTTTTAAGATGAAAAAAACGTACAATTACAGTTGATTGAAATAACATTAACTTTAATATTTCTTATCCATGCTGCAAGCATGTGTTTTAAATTTAAAAAAAAAATGTATTTCACTAACGATTTAATTATTATTATTATTTGAAATAAATAACATAAGACTTACCCTAGAATTTTTTGTCACTTTTAGATTTTCTTGAGGAAAAACAGCCAGCCACTTCTTTAGCAAGTCTTTATTTTTAGGAAACCTAAAGACATATACCTTTGATTCTCCATCGTAGTTCGATCGGCAATGGATAACTGAACACTTGAATGGCATTTTTATGAAATTTCTTGAATTAATATAATACTTTTAATGAATATTTTAAGACAAGGCTTATCACACACACGTGCAAAATCAACTCCGTACAGAGACTGAAATGAGTCGTCGAGCAGGCGACAGGAAATGGAGAGAGAAATTTCAACTTTAGGGGATCGTTGGTCTGCCTTCTGTGGACGACTCATTCCAGAAAGAAGTTTTGGTGCGTAGGTCTTGTCTTTAGGGGGTGTTGGTTCGCCTCTCAATTTATAGATGCAGTTTATAGTAAATTAGAGTCCACTTTAAACAGCAGGCCTTGAGCTTTATAAACCTGATACGAAAAATTTACCAGAGAATAAATAAAGCAGCTATCCATTAGAAATCAAATTATTCAAAAAAAAAAAAAAAAACTATACTATGCTTCAGTTGTTAAGCCATCAATTTTATGTATGCTTCTTCATCAACTAAAACAATTTTTTTTAATGTCGAAGAAAAATATTGTAATCTTGAAAGTTACGAAAAATAGTTTTATTTACTATACAAGTATAATCTTGCAAGTATCAATTAAAAATATTTTTGAAAGGTATATAGCCCATGAAAAATATCAAAAGATGAAAATAAAAGAGAGTGAAAACTATGAAAATTATCAAAGAATAAATTGTATACTTATTTTAAATATTTAAGTAGTTAATATATGAACTGTACAGGGAGAAGAGAAGTTGAGAAGTTGACATTCAAAAACTATTTCAAGATTTCTGTGAAAAACCAATAATATAGATCTTTTTCTTAAGAATAAAATGCAAAAAAACAAAAAAAAAAAACAAAATGTAATCAAATATTTAAAATGTTTCACAAGAAGAGAAGAAGACAAAAGAATCGACTTGAGAAAACCGCTCTCCTGAATCTTATAATTGAGAACAAATTAATTAATACAATATACGTTACTTACATAAAGTTTTTTTAGCTAAACATTTTGAAAAGTAATTACATCTATCAAAAATCAACAGCTTATGCAATGTGAGCCATAAAATTAAATTTAAATCAAGCATCTAAAACTATTCAAAACATGAAAAAAATAAAATAAAAATGATTTAATTATTCACGAATGCTATTAGACTATCTAAAGATTCGAAGTTGGTTGTTTCTGCTATTCTACGAAGATTATTTTATAAAGTAAAAAATATTTCACTTGTGTTTATTGTAGAACTTTGGTACTACCAGGAATGGTATGAAGCGCAATCAGAGAAATCCTATTTATTTCGCACATATGATAATATGAAAATATCATTGATATGAATCACTAATACATTATAGATGTTGTTTTCGTATCCATGGATACAATAAATGAAGCAAAGTAAAAAAAAATTACATACTTCACAACGATTCATACATTCAACGATCGAATGTCCGAAAGTGGCAACGATATAGCTGCTGCCAAGCCCAAAGCGTCTTGATTGTAGAGAATATCTTGTAAACAGGTCCATAAGTGGAATTAAACCAAGCTTTAGTGCTCTAGCAGAGGAAGATGGGCACTTGAAAACGTGTTTTGGCTTGAGTGGTTGGACATCTGAGTTGTTTTTGCATGGCGTTTAGGATCTGGTTTCATCAAGATGAATCCACATATACCATAGTAAAATCATTAAATTAAAATGAGTTAACATAATAAGTTTTATTAATAAAGTATTCTTCAGTCCGATCTATTAGATGGGTGTTTTCCAAGTTTCTCTTTTATGACATGTTTATAAACGTCGATATCTATGGAAACTCTTTTCTGAAAGGAGCAATACGTGGCAAAATTTCGAAGTGCTTTGCAACACATTTCGAATGTTAGGTTGTCCATTGTGGGTTATCAAATTCATCGACAGGCGTGCATGCATAAAATCTATTCTTGTCCCTTAAGGCCCTGCTAGACCCCCTTTGGGGAAAATCGAATCCTATGTTAATCCTATGGATAATATTTTAACGTTTCACAAGTGCTATTTTCATGATAAAAACTTCCGGTCTCTTGCAAATTACAAAAAACAGAGATACTATCACCTCGACGTCCATTTTTAGCGTTTAAAATTTTTTCAAATATTTTTAAAATGTCAAAATATCTCCATCCGAGTAAATTTTAACCAAATTCTAATTTCATTGAGGTTGTAAAAAATTTGGTTTAAAGATATTTCATTTTTTTCTTTGTACAGTTACAAAATGAACATTTTTTTAAGCTAAAAATATTTTTGATTTCATTAATATTTCGATACGAATTTTGATTACAAATCAAACTCATTATTATTTCTTAAAATCCACCTCTGTACACAACGCCACCTATGAAACTGGAAAATTTTTAAGGCTAAACTTGGCTGATTTTTCTACTTCACTACGGTAATCTAAAGAGGGAGGAATTTCTGAGAAGAACTTCTCCCCAAATGATTCCCGCTGTTTTACCATGTGGTTGACAAACACTTCCAAATCCAGCAAGACGAATTAGCTTTTCTCACTCATGAAATAGAAAAGGTATCTGTAAATAATGCATGTTATATTTCTGTTTATTAGCGTTGGAAAAGTAACTATGATGTGTACTTTTAAATCAACTGTAATTATTTTCATTTAAGTAAATTTTAAAAATGAAATATTATAAACTGTTTTGTGTTACCTTGTTCAATTATATTATATACTATGATTTTGAAATAAGACTACCTATGTATTAAAAATTTAAAGAACTTAATATAAAAAAAATGCATTTTACAATAGACACACACACACACACATATATGTATGTATGTATGTATATATGTGTATAAATAAATAAATGAATATATATATATCTTATATATATATATCTTATAAAATAAAATATCTAATAATAAGAATGATAAGTTTATTAGAATAATAGTGAGACAAATATTTTAACTTGATTTTTAATCATTTTCCAAAATTATTGAGTTTTTACCACTACAAACATTTGGACATTTAATTTTATTTTCAACTTATTTCATGAAAAAAAAAAATACACTATAAGGTATGATTAATAAGCATACGATACCAGCATACTAAAATATTGCGTCTGATAAGAAATTAAACACTTTAAATTTGAAAAATTATATATATCTTTAAAAAAAATTTTAGTAAAACTTAAGCGGAAAAACATAAAAGCATTTCAATAACCAAACGAAAGATAACAATACATTACAACACACTACAATACAGATGACATCAATGCTCTTAGGGGAATCATTTTATGCTCACGAAATTTATTTGAGAAGAATATTGTCCTGCGCAACGCAAATGACATTATTTTTGACAAAAAAAAAAAAAAAAAAAAGGAATAAAAGTAATAAAATAGCAAAAGAATGAATAAATATCCTGTAGCACTTAAGCGATATAAAATATGTAACTGAAGTTATAGTATTGATGTTCGAGAAGAAATGCTTGAGAGAGAATATCAAGAATGAAATTGAGAATCAATTAGATATGCTCAAAGTGACTAGTCTAGAAATAGTGTGATTGAATGACTTTCTTTCTCTGCATGGCTACAACAATAATTAAATCAGAAATCACCTTGTTGTCACTAAGATGGGATACGCAGTGTAATACCGTCTCCAAACAGCTTTCTAATACAGCCATTCCAAACTATTCAACCGCAAGATTCTATTAGTGAAAGAAACTTTTGTTTTTTTGCCATTTGGTCCCCAAAAGGAATTAAAACCGAACATATTTTTAGAGATGATGTATTTTGGAAGGCACAAATGAGAACTAAATTAAATGATTTTTATTTTGAATGTCTTTTGCCAGAACTAATCGATCCACGTTATCCTAGATCAATGGACATAAGAAATCCAACTTATGTAATTGAGGAGAAAACAAAAAAGGACAAAAAAAAGCTAAAAAATTAAAATCCAAAAAAATAAAAGTTTAAATACGCGAATTTGTATGTTTGTGTTTGTATATAGAGTGTTTTTGTGAGTGTGTGTGTCTATATATATAAATATATATATATATATATATATATATATATATATATATATATATATATATATATATATATATATATATATATATATATATATATATATATATATATTATATATATATATATATATATATATATATTATATAATTTATATTTCTCACAATTTACTCTAAACTCATTTTAATCTAATTTACCTGTGTGTTTATAAAAGGCATATTTAGTGCTAATCTAATTTTGTATTTATCAAGCCAGGGGAAAATATCTAATAAAATAACTGAAGAGTTTTAAAATCTTCAGAATTAAAGTATATTTCACAACACATTTTACACCAGAATATCAACTTTTTAAAAAACGTGTACTCCTAATTATAACTTAGTTAATTTTATTTATATAGAGGAATACAGTTAGGTGATCAGAGATGAATCTTTCTTTCAAGCTCTAAGTAATTCTAATTATATAAAATAGATGTAATGATTATTATATAAATAATTACGGTTACAATATTTTTATGAAAACTACGATACAACTATATATATATATAGATAGATAGATAATCATAACGTTATTTTCATAAAAATATGTATTGTAACTGTAATTATTTATAATAATCATTTCATCTATATTTATATAATAAGAATATATATATATATATATATATATATATATATATATATTATATTCTAATTATATAAATATAGATATGATATATATATATATATATATGTATATAGGTATGTATGTGTGTGTGTTAGTTTTAAAAAAACTTGAAAAAATTAGATATTTTTATATTGAGTTAGTTTTGAAAATAATGGTTTTTAATTATTTGTTGCATTCATATTCAAAAGTATCTTAAATCAATGGATCAAGTCTCATAAAATCAAATTGAACCAAGGCACTTAAAAAAAATATTTTTAATCATTCATATGGTATTTTAGGTTTGATTTGAATTCTGATAATCATTTTTGACCATTTAATTAGTAACTGTAAAATCACTCAACATTTGCAATTTGTCTTCATATTTTTTAGTGCGAATAATAAAAGCCAAACTTTAAAATATAAATAAATAATATTTTCTTTAGAATCACTGGCAGCTCATTTTCCATAAGACAGCAACAGGTAATTCTGGTGTCAGTTCGTTGAGCATTTGTACTGACCCACTTTCCCTCACCCCTATTCTAAGAACCCTGAGGGTAATTTGAGGTAATCATCTGTTAGGAGCAAATTTAAAACTCTGGTTTTGGCTGTTTTTATGGCGTTAGTACTTTAATTTTTCACGATATAACGCGCTAAATCTGGCATACTCGCTAATTTCGAAGGATTGATTGACAAGCAATTTCAACCAATAATATTGTTTTGGATACTTCCCTCTACAAGCTTTGAGAACTAACACCAGATGGGGCGACAAGACAACAGAAGTTCTTACGTAGGTCTGGAAGAGCCTTAATACTGAATGGAATTGAACTTAGGACCTTCCACTCTGAAGCACAATATATGAATTTCATAAAGACAACTTAGATATCTTACTCGATGAGGATTGAGCTTCAATATCGTTGAATTCAATTTTCTCATTTACTTAGTTCGAATATTTTCGAACATAATTAAAATTTTTTTTTAATAATTTGCGTAAGCTTAACTTAAGTGGTTTTCAATAAAATATATTCGGCATTATTTCATCGTTTTCATGTTTTTAATTTAAGCACATCGTTTAATTTTAATTAATCAGCGATCGAATGTCACGTATAATAACGATTCATAATCACAAAACAAAGTTTCTAGATCAATCAGTCAGGGAAATAATATATATATTTATATATATAATGATTATCGTAGATGGTACTTGGAGTTTTCTTGGTTTCCTCCTTTGTAACATATGACTACAGGTCACTGACTATAAAATGTCCTCTCAGATGCCAATTTGCGCCATGGATATTAAAATACTTTAAACCCGCCTTAAAGCCACAAGACTGTCGATTACCTAAAGTAAAAAATATTTGAGTCCTGATTTGCTTTTATGATTCCCGTGCAGCGTTGCAGTCTTTATAATTACAATGCGTATCAAATTGATAGATTCATCAACAAAAACGACAGTTATGTAAGGAAAAAAAGTTTTATGTGGTACGTCAAACACCGTTATATAAGCTACTTTATTTATTACTATCAAAAATTAATCTTCCATTCAGCTCATCTCAATTAAATGAAAGAATTATTTCGAAATAAAAGAAACATTTACAGGGAGTGAAGTTTCAACTTTAAATATCGAAAGCATTTTATATGTCACATTTCTAAAACAAAACTTACATAATACTAAATCAGATCTTACATGATTACCCTGTAAAGAAAGCTTAAAAAAATAGGATACATAAAAAAAAAAAAAAAAAAAGATAATAAGATTATATTTTCTTATCCGAGCTACCCGAGAATTGAAATAATTAGGATAAGATTTGATTATTGAGTATTTAAGAGTATTCATTATAAGTATTATTACAAAACATTCATCACAAGTGATATATTTCGTGAGAAATTATCTATATATATGCAAAAGTTTGGCCTTTTTTGAGATAAAACTTCTAGTCAATCCAAAAAGTACTAAAAATAAAAATATAAATGAGATTTATACGTCAGTGGGTTGAATACATCTGATCATTCATATGTGTTACAGAATACATTTTTATTTTTCAATGTTATTTCTTTCTTCTGTATTAACAGCTCTAATTTGTAAAAAAAGTTTTCTTTTTAATTAATTAAAATGAAAAAAGACATTTAATAATATAAATGCTATTTCAATAAAAGTAAACCATATTCTCTTTTAATTCAAATTAGTAAGTGCTTTGGCTTTTTAATTTTGATTAATAAATTTTAGTAAATTATATATTTATGTGTTAGAATTATTTATTTGCTTTTTAATAATTTATCAGTCTATGAAAAACAATTTTTATTTTTTGTTTATAAAAATGCAATTTCTCTTTTTCCTTTATTTCAATATTTGATGGTTTATTTAGAAGCCATAAAACAATTAAGAAAGGAATTTTATCATTAAACTGGAAAATCAATTTCCTTTCATGTTATAGAAAAATTAAAAGCCTCAAATTTCAAGATCAATTTGAAATGAAATTTTTTATATCAATATATAAGTAGGGAGATATTTTTTTCTTTTTGTAATTTTGTTGCGAGAGATTAATGAATAAACAATTTCTAAATAGTTCCTATTTGATTGCATCTTACACGGTTGCATCCTTAGAAAAAAACTAACTTTGTACTTTCGAACAGGGTAAACGCAAACGATAATAAATCAATGTACTCGACGTGTTTGTCAGCATATAACCTCCGACTTCGTCTGCAGACTTATCGATTATTTTCGGTACAGCACCAAAAGCTTCTTCTCCCCCTCCTCTCTTGTCTGCAGCAAATCCGATACGCTCGCTTTCGTACTCTTTGCCTCTCCAGTCACCGGGGCTGGGGAGAGGGGGAGGCGTGATGCGTACGCAGGACCGGTCGATCTCTCGACGAGGACGAATGCCACGTGACAACCTCCGCCTGTACCTTTGCGGACTAGCGCACATGTACCGACCCGGACAGGCAGCGTACTCCTCTGCAAGATGGAGCGTTCTAAGCGCGTGAAAAGGGAACCCGTAATCGAGCCCTCGGACGAAGAAGGGGCCCGTGCCCCCAAACAAGCTGCGAGCCCTGCACAAGAGGCGACCAGGGCCCATATCATCAGCTTAGAGACCCAGATGAGAAAGTTGTGCAAACTGAGCGGCGAAGGCAAACTCGATTCCAAAGGAGCCTTCCAAATGCGTTGCATTGAAGAAGATTTGAGGAAGGTAAATGTGGTCTCATTTTCCCCTCCGTGCTGTTGCGGAGAATGTATTTTTAACTTGCTTATCAGAAGTCAAAGGGATGACACATTTTAAAATCATTTAAATTTTTTATAATTATTAATTTAATTATAAAATTATGAATTTAATCATTCTTATTTCAACGACAAAATCAATATAATTGCAAATTAATTTTAAATTAATTTATTTAAAAATTAATGCATTTATAATCATTATTTTGCTTATAATTAAAAAAAATAAGAGTATGAAAATTTTTTCAGTAATATTAGGGTTATGCAGTTTTTTATAATATATAATAGATTTTTAAATGAGGGACAAAAGCAGCGAAAAGTTGTATCACAACGAAGTTTTGGACGTATTTTATATTTTCATAACTTTTAAATAATACCTACAGTATAGTGTTAATATGGTAAAAAATATATTCCATTCACATTTATAGTTAAAAATTAAATAAAATTAAATTTAAAATACAATAATTGCATTTCACTTTTAATTTTTATATTATAATAATAATAAAAGTATATATTAATATGTAATATGTGAAACAGAAGCAAGTTGAAATTATTTTAAACAAATAATAATTTAAATATTTTAGAAATTTTGAGCTAAGTTTAATTTTGTCTATATAAATATCTACAAACAATAAGATTGATTTACTTTTGAAATTTAAATATTCAAATTGGCAACGTAAAAAGGTCTCTCAGAAATTTACTTTTCAGACATTAAAAAATGAATTTGCTACTACAGAAACATTATATTAATATGAAATCAAAAAGTAGATTGAACACAAATGCATCGTAAATTCAATGGAAATTTCTTAAAATGTTTATTATAAAAATATCACACAATTTAAAATTAGATAAATCACCCCATGAATCATAAGCAAAACTTGAAAAAAAATTTTAAATTTCTGATAAATTTATAACTCGGGAACTTCAAAAATATATTTAAAGCACCTCTCAAAATGAAAACTTAGTTTGAAAAAAGATTGTTTAATTTTTTTTTTTTTAAAATTCTATTTTTTATTTATTTATTTTCTTTTTTAGTTTTCTGTGTGATTTTATTATTATATTATTTACTCAGATTTTTTTATAAATTTAGATGGACTTAAGGATTTATTGATAGTTTTATTTTCTGTTATGAAATTATACTTTTCTTTTTTAGGGTACCGTAAAATAATAGCAAACCAAATCGGGAGCGATTACAAAAAATTCCCTACGCTTGGAATGGGGAAAAAATTAACACGTAACGAAATCACCTTGGAAACACTAGGAGGAATTCTTTTCTTCGCGAATGAGCGCGCGAGTTCAAAATTTTCTTGTTTCTGTACTGTTTTTTGCTGATTACCACTTTTTATTTTTTTTACATTGCTTTTACATTTTTTATCCTTTTTTGCTTACCACAGATTTCAATGCTTAGGAGTTTCAGAAGTTTGCTGTAGATTTATACCAAACAAGATTTCTTATGAATAAAAGTTAAAATTTCATCGCCGATTTTTTGCTTGATGATTTGGCGAAAATGTTTTCGCCAACAGTCGCTGAAACTGAGTCAAAATATCTTAAATTAGCGCAATCAGTATTTTAAGAAGAGTAAAATTTAATGGTAACTATATACTTCCCATAGATTTATTTGATAAAATAATATAAATTAACTTTGAAATCATAATGATTTTTATAATTTTCAATCATTTGTTGCTAATTACTAAAATTTGAAGGCTTTGTAAAATAGTTCTTGTGTAACTTTGTAGGCTTTGTAAAAAAATTATAATTTTTTCATCAATTTTGAATGAAAATAATTTTAATTTATAAAAGTTAGTGCTAATCGTAGTTATTTGCAACTACAATGTTATACTTTTGTTATTATAAATGTTATAATTTTGGGGAAAGCATTGCTGTAATAATTTTATGACAGATTATTTTCACTTTATATAATTTTCATTTTTTAAACCTGCCTATGTGTGTACTGAATTCTGTTCGCTAATTGAGTATTAAAATTCACGGACTATCATCAAATTATTCATTATTGTAGCAATCAATTGTTAAAGCATGATTTTTATATACATATTGAAATGAAAACCCGTCATTTAAATATGATGACCATTTAAAATTATAAATTCTCAGAATTGTGAAAGGATACTTTATTTCATTATCTCATTTGTCGATGTTATGGCATACTGAAGAATTATCACCTTGACGTGTTTAAAGTAAATTATATATTCTGAAATGTTGAGATGATTTTGACATTATACTGTTAAGACAATTAAATTAAAAGCTGATTGATAATGCTTATAAATCGGATTAAAATGATGCATTTAATAATTGCTATTTTAATTAAAAAAAAAGTTACTTTAATATAAAAATGGTTACTTTAATTTAAAAATAGTTACTTTCATTTAAAAAATGGTACACGGTACGCTTATGATTTTTATATACTTCAGATTATAATTATCTGATGTTGAGTGTTAAATTTTATAAATTGCAAGTGCATAATCTCTGTTGTTGTTTCTAATGATGTAGCTAAACTACACCATAAAACCAAAAATGTCCAGAAGGTCCAAAAATAAAATCGGATACCTTAAAATCCCAAAAATTGTAAATTTAGACAAATAAGAGTATGATAGAGGGAGGCTTGAACAGCCCCACACCAATGACACTCTGAAAAGAGCCTCTCGCCCTGCTGTATTCTCGATATATTGAGGTTGTGACACCAACGAGGTCTTTTGCCTAAGTACTAGGGATGGGAAGAAATACTTGTATCTAGCATTTTGTAATCAGTATTTGAATGTAACAACCTTCAATTGGTACTTTTTTGCCCAAATACTTGGTACTTCCAGTAACGAAATTAGCTCGAGTCCGAGTATATTCAGACAGTTGCAGGTACAATGTACTTGATCTGTTTCAAAGTAATCAGTAACAGTTTCAAGAACAGAAAGGCCAATGACAGAGCGAGTGCGTGCGTACGTGTCTATTTCAAAGTAATCAGCGAGTACTTACCTGTTACAAAGTAATCAGTGTAGTTACAATATACTTGATTGAATGTAACAAGTACAGAAGAGCTAATGACAGAGCGAATACAACTACAAATAACAATGTCATCGATGCATACAGATGAATTATAAGATTCGGTAGGATTTATACAATCGCTTCTTAGGTAGGGTGGTTGAGTCGGAGAAGAGAAATGACAGTTGGTTTAACTGGAAAATAGAAGAGGGATACTTGAAAATTGAAAGATCCCTTTCGGTTGGAGAGGGAGACATAATAAATTTATATTGCGAAATAAAATAAGCATGTACATTAGTTTCGTTTCGGTTAATAAAATAAATGAGTCGAGAAAATCAATAATCGTGCCACATTTATTTAGTGATTATCGTTCTTTATCAAATATTTACGTTTTTTTTTATATATATGAAAAGCCTTATATCTTTGTTATGGATTTAGCAACTTTTATTGACTTTTATTTTTGTTATTATTTCTTTTAAAAATTTAATTTAATTTTATAAATATATATAGCATATATTTATTTGAACTTTAAATTAGGTCAGGTTTCTTAAATTAAAAAATAATGTTTCAATTAAATCTGCTTTTATATTTCCATTGTTATTTTTATTATTATGTATATTTTTTATTATGATTTCATATAAATATGTTTATTTTTAATTCAACCATATTTTCGTTTCACTATATTTTACTATAAATATATCGAATTTAAACTTTTAGAAAAAATGTTTTATATTTTTTACCATACAATTTATTTTTATTCATATAATGAGAATGTTAATTTAAACCTAATAAAGGTAGTTTATTCATTTTAGTTTAAAGTTTCGAAATGAAAAAAAAAATGCTTTAATTAATTTAATTTTTATTTTATCTTTATACCATTATGTATTACCATCATGTTTATTTCTTAAATTATGAATTGATGTCAACAAAATATATGTATTCCTGTGTTTCTCCATTTTGTATTAAACATAACATTACTCAATATTTTACATAAAAACATTATAACATTTAGATTATTGGTAAAACTGTTTTATATTTTTTGATATTTAATGAATTTTTATGCAGCTATAAAAGTAACTCTAATATAAAATGATCACATTTACTTAAACATTATTAATATAGTTTTAATTACAAAGCTACTTTATTTATACATAAATTGCTTAAGATTCAGGAAACTGAAACAAGATATGTGAGTTAATGCAATTTTTATTTTAGAAAAAAACTGGTATATCTACTATATAAAAATATAAATAAATAAACGTCTTTCATAATAAAAATTACAATCTATTATAAATCAAAAATTTTTACTATGATTGTTTAATTAATGTTTAATAATCGAAAAATAAAAGAAATTTAATTTAAGTTGATTTTTTTTTGATTAATTGCTGTATTTATGTAAGCAAACTTAAAATGAAATCTTTTTGTTATTGGCTAAACCTCCCACTTCACATTTCTTCGTAAACTATTTACCAGTTAATTATAAAAATCCATTTATATGATTAGAAAATTTTACTAAATTCAAGCAAGAAATTAAGCTGATTGTGTTGAAAAATTGAAATTTTTTTATCTCATCTAATTTTATATTTTAATTAACATTGGAAATCTTTGAATATTACAATTGAGTAATAAGAAAATTTACTTAGAACAGGTATAAATTCTGAAAACAAATATAAATAACAAAAGGTTATGATTTTTATATTGAATGAAATATTCTTAAGAAAATTTATAAGTTTACAATTTACAAAACGGGGTAAAACTAAGTATTACGGTTCGTCGATTGGCGAAAAAAAATTTCGCCAAGCGGTGGAGACACGAGTATTGGAAATTGATTGGCAACACAGAATGTGCACCAATCGGCATAAGAAATCATGGTTTCCCCCTCTTCTAACCTAACACTAAATAAGAAAATAATAACATGTAAATAAAGTGGGTCCAGCAAAAATAGTTACATTTAATAACATAAATAAAATAAAAATAAATAAATAAATAAAGTAAATAAAAAAAAATAAAATAAAAAATAAAGAGTAGGAAACTAACCCAGTATATAAATATTTTATCTCTATTATAAATAAATATGATAACTTTAAAGATTTTTGAAATCTTTCTATGACTATAACAAACTAATATTCATTCTACTTCTTTAAATCTAAACGTTTTTGTACAAACATGTACATGCTCATGCAAATATAATTGCAATATTTCCCAAAATTCTAGCATACCAATTAATTAACTGATTAAATAAATAAAGATAAATCTAATAATTAATAATTTTAATAAGCAATTGCTTAAAATTAAATGTAAACATGTAAAAAATTACTTATAATTTTTTTATTTTTTCGTATATCTTAAGCCCCTTTCCCTAATGCACTGAAATACTTTAAGCCAATCAGAATCAACTATAGTTCCAGCATACTCCTGAGGACCAAAGAGGGTTGAGCAAAGAGGATTGAGGACCACCAATCCAGGGACCTCAGAAACCAGCCAGCCGACAACCACTTCACATTTAATAACATCTGGTTAAAAAAACAAATAAAATATAATGAATTCCAGTGATTTAAGATAGAATGTTACAAATACTTACTACATAAAAGTAGACAAATCTAGAATAATTAAAAAAAAGATTCTATAATTTCGTTTATTATTGGAAATTTAAATACTTAACATACAATTTTAGGAATTTTACGCCTGCAGGAAATAATTAAAATAAAATTCTTATCTTCATTTTTGTCCGGTGCTCTACATGCACAGCAAAATCCAAATTGAATATAAAAGTCAGAGTTTAATTTCTGGCACGGTATCCATAGTGAAATACAAAACGAATATAAAAGACAGGATTGAAATTCCGGCACTATATCCACAGCGAAAAACAAAATACATAGACAGGATTGAAATTCCAGTACTATATCACACCGAAATAAAAGACAATATTTATATTCCGTACTACATCTGAAGTGAAATAAAGTACAAATATGAAAAAACAGGATTTAAATCACCGTGCTTTACATTTGATAAAAAAAATCCAAAATGAAAATGGCAAGCATTTCCGGGATATGTTTTGGCGAGACATTCCGACGCTGTATTGGTGACACGTTTGGCAATTAATCGCTTTTGTTGATTTATTGGCGATATAATTTGAAAAGAGGAAAAAAAAAATCACCAAAAGTTACCGGATTCGGCGATTTTTCCCGCTTTAGCGAGCGGAAACCGTAATATTCAGTTTAACAGAATACAGTTTTTAATGGAATAACTTATATTTCTTTGCCCCATACATTAAAACATTATTAATCATTAAAGCATTACAGGAAAAAACATTGCAATTAATGAAATGTTGCATAAATAATACGATTTATTTTTTATAGATTATCATATAAGCTCTCTTAATTAATATTTAAGTGAATGCTTATTTACAAATAATAAGGATTTAAATTAACATTAATTATATTAATTAAAAAAATTTTATGGAATAATATAAAATATTATAGATCTAATTATTTTAATTTATTTATAAATTTGTAAAAGCTTTGTCATTGTTGTTTAATCTGATAGATGGCAGTATAAAAGAAATTGTAACAAATACAAAATGTAATTGGTAAAATACTTGTTACTTTAAAAGTATTTGTACTCAGTACGTACCAAGTACAGGAAAATAACTAGGTCCCATCCCTACTAAGTACCACTGGTGTGCAGGGGTAACTCTCCAAAGTATATTTAGTTCTTTCCTTTTGATTGAGGACATTTCAGAATAGGTTAATTTAGCGTTGTCATGCAGGTTATCAGCAGTGGCATCTTTGGCCAAATTATTGGCAAACCATTCAATAAAACATAGGATGGGACCCAATGAAAGTGTATAGAGTGTCTTATAGAGAGGATGTATTTCCATTGAATGCACTATAAATGTCATTCTCACAAAGATGTTCGAACAATACAAACTTGCTTAAAACGTGGCTATTATATTCCCTTTTGGCTGTGTGGTTATCTTTGTTTAAAAACAATCATATTTTAGTACTTTAAAAGCTTAAAATCAAATACGCATTTTAAACAAAAATATTTTTATGTTCTTTAGATTATTTGATGGAAAGGTGATATTTGATTCGAATTATTTGTTATTAAATTACGAAGCATCGAAATTATGATCTCGTATGTTTTTATTTAAACATTTTGGAATATCAGTTTCAACGCGTTTTTGTGTTTATTTTCTTCAATTGGTTCTTTTTGTTAATTCTTGACAAAATCTACAGACATTTCCGTAAAATCCATTCAAGTCATTTTTATTTTACTTGCGAGTTTTCAGATTGTATAGTGAGTTGGCTTCGTTTAAAGACCTTTAACCTAAATTACGTAGAGCGTATTGCATATGCAGTGTGTACATTTTAGTATAATAAATTGATTCATTCGATTTAAGCGTTGGTATGATGCTGTTTTTTAAATTTTAATTCTATAGGCTTCGTTTCTCTTTTATTAGTATTAATCTTTGCATTTTTTTCAGTTTTTAATTCTGATTATTATTATTATTATTTTTGCATTCGTTTCCAATTGTTTATTTTTACCGACCAAAGCCGTAGTTTTGAAGCACAGTCAGGGGCGAAGTATATATCGGAGCTGGAAGTCCTCTTCATGTTTTGATCCATGCCAGTTAAGAGCCATTAATAATTACGAAAGTTTAATGTAAATTTGTCCTCTCAACATTATTGTCTTTGCTATGGTCAGGAATCAATCCTGTTGTCTTCCAAAAACGAAAATGAATGCCTTCCACTGATGAAAATATGGTAACTCTACCACAAAAATTAATGTGCGAAAAATATCGCGAAATTGAGAAAATTTACCAAAGATTAAAAAGTAAAAAAGTAAGCAAAAATTGTATTAATGGCAAATGACAGCGTTTGATGACATATTAAGCATGTATAACATGCATTAGTTATGTATTAAACATATTAATTATGTATAATTATAATTTTAAGTTCTTATATATATCTCGGGATATTATATGAAAATTTCATCTATTCGGTTTGGATTTTTATGCTAGAAGGCATAAATACCATTATTACAAATAAAATTAAATTTTACTAAAACCGCAACAAAAAGTTGTACTTGTTATTTTAAAAAATAATGCAAAAAATCTATTTGAAATTTAATTCTAAGTTTTCAACCAAAAATATATATTCTTATGCTTAATTAAAAGCTCGTTTTAAATTAAAATTAAAGCTACATTTGAACAAAATGAATAAAATACGTTTATTGCAGCCTCTAAATTACCTAATAAAGCTAACGAATATTAAAAAACTCTTGAGAATGGCAAGTTTAATTTCACTGACTATATATTGTTTCTTTAAATTTAATATAAATATATAGATAAATAGATCCTAATAATGTATTTCAAACCGCTAATTAGTTGTCTTATTAGCGCGGAAACTACAAAATTTTAATGAAGTACTAAAGTTTAAAAAAGTTATTCATTTTAACTGAACTTTGAAATTTATCCGCAATATATTTATGCTTTGTCTTAATTCCCTTTTTTTTTAAAAAAAATTTTACATTTAAATTAATTAGCATAGATTCTGGTTTTCTTTCAGGAAAGTTTAATTAACTCCAGTACAATTTTTGCATTTTGTTCTCTGGGTTTTTTGTCCAAGGTTAAATTTTATACTGCTGAACGGAAAACTTTTTATGTTGTTTCAAGCAAAAATAAAACATTAAGTATGTTTCATTTCAAAATTTTGATTGTAGCATTTGTAATTAACTTATACCTCAACGAACCTCTGATTTGAACTCACTGTAAATTTGTTTTTTGTGCAATGTTATACCGTTAAGGAACTGAGTACACTTCAAGAACGGAGGTATGCTATTCTTTCTACCTTTCTTTTTAATTGTCATCTATGCATAGCCGCTGGAAGTAAAGAAAATACAAACGATATCGGATCCTTTCTAATTTCTGCATTCCTACAGTGCATTTAAAAAAAAATACTACTACTTTTGTTAATTTTTTTACACATTTTTTTATCTACTATAGCGAATGTGTTCTAGCTTTTCCTTGTGTGCCGCCGATCTGAAATGCATTAGAATGCGGATAAAAGGAATTATGACTTTAATATTTATTAACTTAGAAATTAAAGTGAATTTCCCCCCACAGCATAATATATCTAATCTATAATATAATATATATGTATATGTAGTGTATAATCTATACGTAAAAATTTATTTCATAATATACGTTTTGAACAAAGCTTAGTAAATGGAGAGTATTGCTTTTCTAAATCATCATATTTCTCCGAAAGCTAATACAGTAAGCCAAGATGCTCTTAAGATTTTATAAAAATAAATATAATTGGACTTTTTTATATAAGAATTATTTGTTATACTGTTACACATTTGATCCATTATAAAATGAATAAATTATGTCTTCTCCATATGTGAGGCTAATGATTTTAGCTACCTTATTATATAACAAAATTTGCACACATAACAAAGTTTTAATATTAATAATTTAACTATGTTATTAAATATGGGTGTACAAAAAGTCAAATAAAAAAATGATCTTTTAAAAATTTTGTATATAATTCACTAAAATGTAATGATACGCCCAGTAATAGAATTCATTTTTACTAGAGTGAATTTTTTCCTAATTGTTATAAATTTATAAATATTATAAACATTAAAAGTTAAATTAATTTGCATACTAAATTATAAGACAATTTATATGAAATTTTTAATTATTAGTTTTTTCTTTTAATTTGTTTACAAAAAATTACCACTAATCAAGATCTGTTGGGCTAATACCATTCGGTTTATCGATAATTCAATTAAGATTTATCAAAAAGCTGATAAAACAATCATATCAATCATCAGAAATTACCGTACTGAATAAAATAAACGCAAATTTGAATTAAATTTCAAATTCGCTAATTAAATCTCTCTTTTGAGCAGTTTTGCACCTTTCTTTTTACCTTGAAATACCGATCCCTTTCTCAAAAGGTTGTATTTAATTTTGACATTGGCTCTTACGATCATCAGTACATTTAAGTTTCTACTTTAAATCGAATTTAATCACATTTCAATGGTAAATTAGAAGTGTTAGAAGTAGGAAAACGTGTTTCAAATTAGCTGAAACTTAATGGAGGTACTTCTATCGCTAAACTCGCGGCACCTGTCAAAATAGTATTAAAGGAAGGGCCGTTTATCGCCATGCATTAGTTGAACTAAGCTGCCCGATATATGCTGTTTATTGGTTCACTTTGAATGGCATTTAATTCACGTTTACTTATAAATTCAATGAGTAGTTATATGAGAAGAAAAAGAATAGAGTAAAAGAAAATTTGAAAATAGGCAGATATTTTATGGTCTAACATTTAAAAAATATCAAGATTACCCTGTAACTTTGCATGTCACCTGATAAATAATGTTAGCTATAAAAAAATGAAAATTGTTTCTTGTGTTTTATTAATATTTTTAAATATGTCAAAAAGTGATATATATATATATATATATATATATATATATATATATATATATATATATATATATATATATATATATATATATATATATTTCCATTATCTCTCAAAAAACATTGTCTTCTATATTAGAAGATTTTCTGTTAAGTAATGATTAAAATTATGAAAATCTTATGATGAATTTCCGACTGAGTTTGAGCCGAGCAGGCTGCCGAATAGTTAGCGCTCTTGTCTTTGGTTCAACAGTTCGTGGATTCGAATCCCACCTTGGTCATGGATGTTTGTAGTGGTTCGGAATCCACTTTAAACCGTAGGTCCGTGTCTAATTAAGCCTCGTGTGCAAAAAATGACCGCTGACTGACAAACAAACCAACTGAAGTTGGTGTTATACTGTCCATATTGGATTTTATTACCTCAAGATGTAGCTTTTCTTTGTGTATCTCCTAATGCGCCAATTTCACCACTGATTTGCATGTTTTTTTTTTTTTATAATTGAGGTGGTTTGTATGTGATTTTCTGGATTTATTTTTTTTTTCTCCAAAGAATGAACTTTTTCTTAATAGGATGACAAAAGCTTCGACAGTTTCATAATGATCTCAAGATATCCTTTCCTGGAAATTATTGCTTTCTTCCTCAAAGACTGTGAGGATATTTTTCATAAGAGAAATGTCAAAGGGAAAAAGATTAATAAGAAAAGAATTGTATAAGATTACAATCAGTTTCATAGATTTGAGATTGAGATTGGATTTAAAATTTCAAGTTTATAATTTCTGATTTTGATGCAGTTGATGGCTTATAAAGAAAGATTTTTAAATTGATGAATTTCATATCAATTGAAACCTTATCATACATGCTGGTGATGTTACTGGTGGAAAGTTTTAACTGTTTTTTTTATTATATCTTAACACGAGGATCTGATGTGAAGTATATAGACTTTGACTAGAAGCGATTTGATCTTTCTATAGGTTTTGACTGAAGCAAATTGATTCCGAAACAATATAATATCTTCTATAGTTTTATGGTGACTAGAAGGTCCACTGATAATTGTTTATTTTCCATGATAGTGAACTTACGCCTTAATCACACAAAAGTGAAAGTATGCATTAAAATATGCAGTTACAGGCAAAGTTAATTTATCCCTGTAACTGGCTGAACGCATAATTTTGGTAGCTTGGGAAAAACCAATATGAAGTACACAGTTTGAAATGGAAGATTATTAAAAAAAAGTTTTCAAAAGAACTTGTTTAAAAAAGTTTATTTTTTAATTCCGTCATACTTAATGGTTTTTTTTATCCAAGTAATTCATGACGTTAAATGATTTTTATACCTTATTCGCATTGCACTTTTCGAAACTTCACTGAATAAAACTCGATAACAATTTCTTATTAAGCATTCTTCAAAAATTAAAACAACCCTCAAACTTATGTATTTTTGCAAACAATGTACAGACTGTTTTTTTTTTTTTTTTTTTTTTTTTTTTTTTAAAAGCAAAATACATTAAAACAGGATATTGGTCTGAATGTAACTAATCAATAGAAACAAATTTGAGAAAATGATGAATTCCTTATTATTATCACAAAGCTGGAGAATAATATTAGCAGGATATTTCAACTGTATTTTTAGTAATTCCATTACCAAAACTCTAAAACAAGTTTCCTTTTACAGACTTTGCTATAAACTATGAGTATTTATAAAAATGGCGTCTAGCCATGAAACAAGCATCGTAATATGTTTTGCGAAACTATTTCTGCGGATCAATCTGTCCAGTTGAATTAGTTGTTGTGTGATGGTATCGTCATTTAATGGATGGAATTCGAATATTTTGTCTTGTTTTCTACCTGCGCCCATTTGACATCAAGGCATTAATATTTTTCTGTGATGTGGGGATAACAGTTAAAGTAGTGGGGATAAATTGCTAGTCTCACCTTTTGTATGAAACCAAACTATCAAAATGTAACAATTTCATTTCATTTATAATGATATGAAAATGTATTGATTTCATTTAGAAATGAGATATCTTATCTAATTTATAATAATGAACATTAAAAAAATATATTTGCTTAGTAATATATTAATTGAATTATAAAAAGTTAGCTTAATTGGATCTATTAGATATTATGTAAATTAATAATTTGTCAATACTCTGAGGTTTCATTGGGAAGTAAAATCCCTTGAGATTAAAAAATGAAAAGAAATTAATTTTGAATTTGTGTATTGTTAAAGTGTTTAGTTCGAATTTATACTGTTAAAATATTTAATTCAAATTTTTTTATTATTTAAATATTTTTAATTTTTACATTAAGTATTATTTTCTTCATTTCAGTTATTTTGAGTAAAACTTAAATATACTCGTATTATTAGTTTCATTGCAATTTTCATTATAAAAGATTTGTCGCTTTCTTTTAAGAAGTAGTATTAGTATCTAAAAAAATAGTTGGGAATACTGAAATAAGAAATTATTATTCAGATTTGAACAAATTGATTTGAAGAAATATTATATGTTGATACCACGGGTTGGATATTAAAATAACTAACTGCCAAAAAGCATTGTAACGTATTATAATAACCACCTTCTGGATCGGATCTTTTCATATACAGTGCATTTTATTTAAGTGTCTCAAGAAAGAAGCTAAAAAAAAAAAAAAAAAAATCGAAACACTTATTCTAAAAGGTATACGGAAGAAAAAAGCTCAATATCAATCTCTCGTAGTTCAATAGTTTCTAGTATCGAATTCTAGGCCCTTCACTTTGAAGAAAGCTGCCCTAATATTACACTATAGCAAAATCATTCTGTCATATTTTAACACCGTGTAGGGTCTCGCGGTCAAAGGCTATTGTACCGGTCTTTAATATTCGCCATTTAAATTGCCCATGAGTTGGTCTTATCATAAAGAGTGATTCGTATTCATGTGCCACAAGAGAAAAAAACCGGTGATTCCCAAGCCCCAACTTCAAAATACGTGCATGCAAAAACAGAATCGATCTCCAGTTATTCAATAATGGCTGGGATTGTACCCGGGACCGGAATATCTGAAATCAGTCCTATCTCGAGACCAACATATTATCATAAATATAAGGACGTTAAAAATAAAGTAAAGGGAACACTATCCATATTTTGGCACTGTGATACTTGTAGCCATTCCTGTATTCCATTCCCCTCTACTCTTACATTGGCAACAATGGAGGAGACGTTCTGTTTTTACATGCACATTTATTAAGTTAATATATATAACAAGCACATATAATAACCAACTATATATATATACATAATTACAGTATCTATAATTAGCTACTACTCTATCGACAGGAGCAACAGTTCTCAACCTTCTTCGTTGCCTGCTCCTCACCCTCTCTCTCCAAAAAAAAAAAAACAAAAAAAAAAAAAAAAACAAACAAGCATCATCCCGAGCGGGGAGAGTGGATGACGTTACGCAGTCATCAAATCACTAAACCTTGTATTATTCAAAATGAATGCAATGTTTGTCCTCTTAAATGAAGGTGTCAACTTTTTCCAAGCATCTGTTAAGCATAAATCCAAGTAAAAGAATCTATATATCATCACGTATTTAGCATGAGGCATAATCCAAGCAGCGTATTCTTCATCTCATATATGCATTATATGGAAAATGTTGTACTCCGTGTATTCCCTACCCCCACTTTATGTTTATTATGTTATATTAAATATTCGACACCATGGAATCAATGTATTTTCTCTTCATATTATACAAAAATTATACATATTTAGTAAAAGTATAGTATAAGAAAAGAAGATACATACAAAATCAATAATGTGAAGGTTATGATGAACTTAAACAATTCAACATTTGAAAAAAATGTGTTGAAAATGTAATAGTAGCTGTCGGTGAATCGATCTATATTTATTCTGATATTATAAAAAAAAAATTACATTTTCAAATCTAAAATAAATATTGAGAACATATAAAATTAATATATAATAATCTATTTGTAATAAAGTTAAATTGCTGATGCATATATTAAACGCCTACAGTAAGTTTTCAGCATAACAATTCTGAATGCACTGTTGCAAAAAGTTATATTTTCGATATTGATCATTTATATCGATGATCTCATGAACTGCTTTGCCTCGCAGGCCCATTCCAAGTTGAGAAGGTTGCTGAATGAAGCCGAGCGACAGCGGCGACGGAGAGAGAGGTTGAGGGGCGGACCCAAGAGCAACCAGCCCATGGATGACGGAATCATGGCGGCTCTCAAGTCATGCACTCGATTTCAGGACTTTGTAAGGGAACTTAGTGTTCTCGGCTTCACACTCACACCCAACGACGAACACGTTGAGATCGGTAAGAATAAGTCTTATGTTATGTTGTTGTTATACTTATGAGACATTTGAACAAACTAAGCTCGCTGTGAATTGGCTATACGAATTTTAATTCATTAGGAAGCCTCTTTCGTTTTAATCATAGCACCACGAAGGTAAAAGTACGTCTCTTTGCTCTTTCTTAAATCCACAACACGACTGTAAAGGTACGTCTTGGCTCTTTTTGAAATCATCCGATAGATGGCACCACCAGAGGAAACTATCCCTCAATTTTGACTTTGATCTGAAGGGGGAGGAAATATTCTCCACAGACCGTTGCACCCATTGCTGAATGACCGGTCACAGGTCCTACGATTCCACAGATTTAAAGAGCACATTATATCGCATGTATTCGGTGGGACTTTGGTGTGGCATTGGGAATCGAACCCCGCCCTTCTGGTTGGAGGGCCGATACCCTAACCACTAGGCTACCACGGCCCGTTATGTTATGGCTATGTTATGTAAATATGGAGACATATTTTTCTGGAATGATGCTTCATATGCTTAAGAAATAAATTATTGAAGAAAGGAGGAAAAAAATGAAGCAGGATTAAAATATTCCATAAATGGATATAAATGATTGAATACTTTTCAAAGAATTTAAAAATAAGTATATTCGACAACAACCTATGTAAAAAGAAAAGTATTCATACGTAGAGGGCTTTTTTTTTCTTTTTGATAGAGGGAAAAAATGAATTAATCTCATTAGATAGACACGAATAAATCCCAATATTCGGCAGTTTGATTATTTGCATCATTTCATATCTATAAAATGATAAAATACTGATAATTGCTCAACAGGATTTAATTTAAGGATCTCTATCGCTCTAGCTATAAAAACTCAAATTATTTTTTTCACTTTATCAAAAAATCCCTTTCCACCAGAATAATTCCGTTTAAATATCATTCTGGTATTCTTCCCTTCATTTTTATGAGTAATTAAATTATTTACAAATTTATGAAGGAAGACACATTTATATTTTTTTACAAAAAGCATTTGATTAATAATTACTAAAATCATAAATAAGTTCATGATTCATTTAGGCTCAAACATTCCGTGCAAAAGGGTATTTATTGTGATATCTCTTGTCTTTGTTGATGTAGCAATTTGGGCGGCCAGCAGTGTATATAAATACTATCGCAATATATTCGTAAGAAAACTCGAGAAATTGTTAAAAAACTGGATGTGGTAAATATATGTCACCAGAAGCTCATAATATCTTCATTTATTAAATTCACATTATTTTGGTGATAAAAAAGGGAATGGGCCTATGAGGAAGAAGCTGTTTCTGAGTTGATCGTTTTTTGATGTTAGGAAGTGTGTCTTTCATTCCAGATTTAAATCACTGTTCCGTCTATCTAATTTTAAAGAGTTTTACTCGTGTATTTGGCTTTCAAGCAGTTGAAGATATTCGAATTGTCATGGTTCCCTTTCTTTGAACTATCCAGTGTTTAAATTGAGTCAACGACATCTGTTAAGAATACTTATTATGGAATGACGTCGAATTCTTTGAACACTTATAATCTGAGAATTTTGTAAGTGTTAAAACTATTCAGGAAATAAAAGCATTTGTTGTATACTAAAAAGTCTTCTTACTTTCGCAATGCATACTAATTGCCATACATAGTAAGTTTATTTACGGTAATTGATATCAATTAACCTCTGCTGATAGTTAATTGATACGGTTTATACGTGCGGATTAATAGTAGACGATCCTCGATATTTTTCGTGTTCATCCAAAACATTCTGTATTATTTGATAAATTTTAGATTCCTGTTTATTATTCCATGCTCGCATATTTCATATTTCATGCATGCATATTTCGCTTTCTAATTTATTGTTTTCTTTTGGCAGCAGACAACAACTTACCGGAAGTGGACGGCGTGAAGGTGCAGGTGGAACTAATTGAAGGAGACGAAGAGTTCGCTCCCGAGATAAAGACAGAATACAATCCTGCGTCACCTGAAGTTACCATCACAGAAAGTAAGCTGTTCTGTATTTTGTTTACATGAAACATGGTGATGTGTTTGGTAAAAGCTATAATTTTCATTGCGAAATGTTATTAAACTTGCACTACCTTCCTTTGTACAGCTCATGGAATAGTTGAAACTAATGTTTGAGCTATATGCTATAGTGATAACGTTACATTATATATAATTAATATCCTAGAACAAAGTAAACATTTTGACAAATAGTCTGCAATAAAATGCAGGCTTACAAGAAGGCTGATAGGAATTGGAGTTCCAACCTGAACTTACAACAGTGTCGGAAAGTGAATGAGCGATATCAAAAGTTGCACAATCATATTTATTAGTCAGTGACAATTTCTGTAACTTTTTGAAATACCACCACGTGTCTGCACGATAGATCTGAAGTGCCGGACCTGTTCCCAGGCCTTCACGGTATGGCTTGACCACTGGGTTTTTTCATCTTCGGGAGAATGCGCCAATCTTTCGCTGGTGTCAACTGTTCAAAGTCACTAGTGGGCATTTTGAGCTCCTGCTGTGAATATTTCACTAAATAATAAATCTTATAGGGTGATTTTCGATATTATTGACGTTCGCTTTCCCAACACTTGTAAGTTGGGACCCGATGTGTCTATGTAATTATTGCTCTTCCAAGAGGGTACTACCATTCTTTTTAATTTATAAATACAATTTAGAATCCACCTGCATTGATGAAAATAGTTTAAAAAACTAATTACATTTAAAGGCTATTATAATTATAAAATAAGCACATTCAAATAATTTTTTTTTTATTTTATCGATATTTTATGCCTATATACAAGTCTGACATGTCAAAGTTAAAAAAGAAAAAAAAAAAGCATTTAATTGAGGAAAACAATAATTTTATAATTATTGTGACAAGATAGCTATTATTAAAACTCCCTGAATTGAAATAATTATCGAATTCTTCAATATTAATATAGAATATTTTAAAATATTTTATGGATATGTAAAAGTATGGAAAAGAAGCTGAGTAACATGCTTTTCTGATGGACTGTTTGAGAAATTATCATCTATTGTATAAGCATTACGTTTTTGAACTCAAGAAATAAGAATAATTTTGTGACTTAAGTAAAAACTTTTCTGTTCATTTCTACGTTTCCATATCAATACGAAATAGATAAATAATAGATAAACTTATTTTTATGAGCTATACAAGTTCTTACCGATCATACATCATGTTTTGTTTTATACATAAATCAACATAGAATATTCTTTTTCATGTAACTTCTGTTGTATAGATGAAAGGATTGATAACATCATAGTTATTCCTTCAGGAATAGTTTCTCTTCAATTATATGACACTTAAATGTGTAAAGTTAATTTTAACATTCCATAGATTGAATGCATGTTAGTGAAATCTGTGTTTTTAGTGTTACAAATTCATCGCAATACCGAAAAAAAATTTCTGTGAACCTATATATCAGATTTCTTTTCTGTCGAAACAGCTCCCTCTATTATCACAGCGCATCATAATCGTTAACATAATTAGCTGCAAATCTTAAAATGTTTTAGTGTATTAAAAACTGCGTTTGTACAGAAATTTGTATTACAAAATATCTACTTCAAAAAGTTTTGAACTTTATAAAAATTGAAAAAGTTTGTCTTCTATAATAATAATAATAATACTAGCTTAACCATGGACCACGTGTTTAAAACTCATTGAGTATTAATACGCTGAAACTTTTGAGTTAAATCTTTCAATATTTGTTTACCATAATTGTTGAAAAACACTTGTTTTATATACATTTACATGTTCAAATGTAAAGCAAATAATTTTCAGTCCCTTTAGTTTTTTCAATAATTTTCAAACATAATTATCTAAAAATTTCAAATTAACATAATCTCTTCTTATCCCTTTAGCTGTCAACAATAGTAGGGAAACAGACGAACAAGACAGGTGGCGCGGAGAATCGTACCGGCAATGGTTCGAACGGCAGACCGAGCTTCAACAGCGATGGGAGGAGAATTTCATGCGAGAACAGATGGAGATGACCAGGTCGCTGCTGGAATCTGTGACCTCCACTTTTCTGCAAGGAGTTCAACAGGTCCTTTCGAATCTCAACACTGGGAGGAGATTCCCGCCGTTTTGTCCAGATCCGCCGTCATGAGTCCTGTACATTTCTCATACTGTTCATCTTTCTCAAAAGTGTACTTTTCATCGCGTACTGTAGCAGTGTGCCTGCTTTTCATTGTATTGCTTTTGTCATGGTTGTAACAAATTGCAATAAAATATCTCATGTAAAATAACATTATATGGTAGCATGTCCAAAACTGGAATAAATGCAGCTTTTTTTTTTTTTTTTTTTGCTTACCTTTAAGAAAATATTTGTGTTAAAACAAAATATTAACGCGAGTGCGAATTTTTGACAATGTATATTTAAGCAGAATTCGTGTAATTAATTACTGAAGGAATGTCTTAATTATTAAAAATAAAGAACATGAATATATAGTTATAGCAAAAAAGTATTTATACATTTAGTATTCAATGGAAAACTTTAAAATGTGCATGATATGGATAAATACAATCAAAAATAAATAATAGGTTAGACAACAAGCAACATAACCAATTCATGAAAACTGCTATACATATTTATAATATCACAAAACATTTATTGCAAAGAAAGATGAGATTGCAATCAACAAATTTTATATAAAATCTTAGTTACATAAAATTTGTTGAGTTATATACTTATGACACTTGGAAAAACCGAGCTCGCTATGCCTTGGCAATGCGAATTTAAGTCAATAGGGAGCGTCTTTCGTTTTAATCAGAGCAACACGACTGTAAAGGCACGTCTTTGCTCTATTATAAATCCTCCGATAGATGGTACCACCAGAGGATCCACTCCCTCAATTTTGACATTGATCTGATGGGGGAGGAAATCTTTTCCAGACCATTGCACCCATGGTAACTGCTCAACAACCGACCACAGGACTTTCGATTCCACAGATTTAATGAGCATGTACATTACATGTAATGAGTAGGTCCTTGTCGCCATTGGGAATCAAACCCCGCCCTTCCGAATGGAAGGCTGATACCCTAACCATTAGGCTACCACGGCCTGTATAAAATCTAAAGACATCATTTAAATGTATATTATTATAATCATTTGAACATGTTTTGTGATTCAATGTAAAATTTCACCTATACATATATAACAAATTTTACAATTCAAATTCTCATTAACATCAGTTACTTGCCAAAAAATGGGATAGTTATTGGATTTTAACAATATAATTTTATCACACATTCATTCTCCTCACTCAAAAACGAAACATGAAAAGCAAGCAATGTTTATGCCCATAATTTTTAATTAAGTATAAATAACTTTTAATAGAATTAATCAATTTTAAGTGAATGGAATAATAGCAATTAGGTACAGCAAAATGAGATTTAAATGGAGTAAAAAAATTAAGCTGACGTTGACACGAGAAATAAAATAGGTTATCAGTGCTTAGTATTCTGCCATTTCAGTTTTCGTGATCAAAGTATTCGTAGAAAAAAAAATTAAATGAATAGACTCGTAAGAACGACAATAAACAGGTGTCAGTAAAAACATTAAGTAAATAGTGTAGCTTGGTGGAATTTTATCGATTTTATACATGGGGCTTGTGCTATAGACGTATTGAAGTACTGCATTTCCATTTTCAATATGAAGATAATTTGTAACTGTGGGCAAATGAAAAAGATTAATATCTATTCTATAATTGTAACTAGCAAGAATTTAATCTTATAATTATAAATTATATATTTTTAATCTAGGAATTTAAACAGGAAATTATAAATCACTGAATTTTTAACCTAGAGGTTTAGTTATAAATTGGTCTTTTAAAACCATCAAACTCAATGAACTGGATTTTAAATAAGTCTAAACATATATATAATTTAAAATACAAAAATAGATAAGAATCGTTTATTCAACAATTTGTGATCAACAACTCAACCTATAATGAGAGTTACATGAATATGATCAAGTGGTCGAGAAAGTTTTATGCCATTGAGCTGAACGCAAATTAAATGATTGAAATATAAAAGAAATTTAAAAAATTACCTCTTTGTTAATTGGAATTGATTCAAAGTGTTATTTCTTTTTCTAAACTGGAAAATCATCTCCTACATAATAGTGATTGTTAAAGAGTGCAGTTATGCGCAAAAGTCAATATATATTTGTTCCTGATGTTGTCAATATATATTTGTGTAAAAATTTGAAATATTATCCACAAATATTGTATAGAGTTGAAAAATTATTTTAAAATGTTAAATATAAAAATAGCTTAAGTTATTAAATTTACCATTTAAAAACTTTTTATTATAAAAATAGCCGCATTTAAATATCATCTAAATTATGTTGAAAGATATGCGAAAAATTTCGTAATGTCTTTTGAAAAAAAAAATGTTACAGATCATTCCAGGAGTGACTTTTGCCGTTAAAAAACTTTTTTCAGAAGATGAAACAGCTAAGGTTCGTCAAAAACGAGTATATCATCACTAGAACACATAAATGACTTCCAGCTATCATGAACTATCCACGAGTTTTCCAGCAGTTTGTATTAAAATGGTATCACATGTAAGCAAATTAAAACAAGGCTACTGCCACCAAACTAAGTATTTAGTGTGTTTAACGTCTTTTTTCACAACCGAATAACATATTACTTTGATATCAAATATATTTACTTCGATATCTCAATGTGTTTAAAGTTGGTTTAAAGCTTTCTATAGCTACCACACTTATTAGTGAACATTTTAGAAGTTCGTTTTAGTAGCTGAAGATACGTTTAAGAATTTTTAAAGTACTTATATTTAGATAATTTTTCAGTATATTTTGTAAGACATGTGCATGATAAGATTTTATAATATTCTTAAAAAATTATTTTTATCTCAGGTTAAGTATTTTTAATTGAAAAGTAGCAAAATCATGAAAATGGTTTGCATATTTTTATATAGTGCATTTGTAACTTAATAAAATTTTAAAATTAATAAATTAAATCTTTTTTACTGAGAATGGGTTGAAAATTGAAGCATTGTTATTACTTTCTATCTAATTGTACGTCGTTTAATTGCATGCACGTTAGTATGGTAAAAAAAAAGTAATAAGTCTCGAACATAATGCAGCATTGAGAACAGATGGCCAAAAAGTGATGAAGCTCTGCAAACAGAAAGATATAACAACAAATAATAAATGACCGTTATTTTGAAATGGTATTCACGAGGCACACCTAGAGCAGACATAGCCAGCTCAAAAGGTTTTAGGGACACCATGAACGACGATATATGAAATGACACATTTATGTACAGAATCAATGAGAACACGGATGGGCCCTGCAGAATGGGGCTTTCCCTTCTTGGTCATCTATAGATTAGGTTTTCTTCTGAACGTCCACATTTCTTCTAAATGTATCAGTGACAAGATCTGCAAATGGCATCCAATCACATGGCAAATTTATACGATTGGTAAGCGATCAAGAGAAAATGATGGCTATTAGAATCACACTTTGTAGGATTTACAGAGGCTGCCCTTTTCCTCCACATGTATTGAACTGTATTCCACTAAAAGACATGCTGACAGGCAAATTTGTCTCGTTCCCCTGAGTCATCCCTGGTATCAAGCAGATTGTCCTGGAAGATCCCATGCTTTTG
This sequence comes from Latrodectus elegans, assembly GCA_030067965.1. NCBI lineage: Eukaryota > Metazoa > Arthropoda > Arachnida > Araneae > Theridiidae > Latrodectus > Latrodectus elegans. Next base: position 58,959,248 of record CM057815.1, read on the forward strand.
CTTGCGATAGATATGTTCAGACAACACTTTTCCGGATTCTTCAGTGGACATTACTGAAAAGATATACATTCGAGAGTGTTCACAAGGTGCACCCGAATTATCCCAAATGTCAAAATGAACTGGCATCATCGGACATATCTTCAAGTGCCTGGTGTTGTCTCTTAAGGACCTATATAGGTCTCCTACGCTTGTTTTTGAATTTCTGAAAGTAAATGGACTCGTGGACCTCGTCTAGTATATTCCTAGACATGGAAATTAGAAAGAAGAATAAGAGCGCGTTAACATTGTGCGATTCGGTGTCATATCCTGTTGACAAAGAGTATTGAACATCTTTCTCTTGATGGTAGATTATTTTCAAGGTCGCAGAGCATCAACAACATGAGGTCTTTTTATTCATACCTTTATTGACTAACATAACTAGTAAACCTTTATTGATAAATGTTCATGTTACTACTTGTGGGTGGAGGCATAAAACAATACACACACATGCTAATCTTACTCTGACTCCACCAGTAATCCTCAAGTTATCTTGTCTGATTTTCTTCACCATATCGAAGGCACTGTGAACCAATCCAAGTGTATGTCAGTTGTGTTTTATCGAATGGATTAACTTGCCCTTCTCAATCGGATCATCATGTTTTTCAATAATCTCTCTGCTCTATTGAGGCCTTCGGAAATCTCTACATCTACTACATCCTCTGAGACAAGAACTAAATTTCTACCATAGCACAAACTACGACACGAAAATTGCACATACTGTTGATTTTTTCTCTGGAATCTTATACAAAGTGCGCTGGAGAACTGCGTCTTTAATATCTTTGCATAACTAAGTTAGGTTCATTTACTTTGAAATTTACATAATTTTCAGTCTGTAACTTGGTGTTGCATCTTTATATATTGTATAATGTAAAATGAGTGAATAAAGTAAAAAATGTAATATTTATATATATTATCTTAGTTTTTAAATTCAATGCAAGTAAAGTCATATATTTTTAATTTTGTAGAAGTTTTCTGTAATAAAAAGGGAAATATGTTTATCAATATTTCATAAAATAGATATAACTTATAATTCAATATATACAAATATCATTATTTTTTTAAGAGTTATTCTCGAAATACATTAATATATTTAGTATAATTTGTATTTGAATAACAAAATACATTATATCTCGAAAATATTTTATCTGAAACATTTTTTCACCTTGAAATAAAACCAGTATCAAAACTAAATTTACATGATGATAATAGTTGAAATTTCAGGTTCTGAGTAAACTTTACTACGCAGTATATGATATGATGTCACTAAGCATATAATTGATTGCGCTTTTGACTTGATAAATCACGAAATACGTGTACTAAGAGTACATTTATATTAGATGCTTGAGAAATACTTTGAAAACTCTATCGTAAGCAAAATTAATTTGACTCTTTCTAAGCTACAACCATCAATCTGAAACATACTGCATGTCTCGAATCACAGTAATTACTGTGCTACTGGAAATTAAACAAAACCCTGTATCAAATATAGGAGCAAATATTCATGAATTTGATGAAATTCGATCTAGATTTATGCAATGTTTCACAAGGGTGTTCTATTGCCTTAATATAGAAGCATCGTCAATTAATGTGCTTGACCGTATTACTTTTCCTTAAAGTCTTCTTAATGTTGTCATTCATTTTTCTTTGTTGCTGATTATAAGATGAAAATGGTTTGATCTTCGTCTACAATTTAAGCATAAATGTAAAATTTGTGGGCAATTTTTGGGAATCGCTGCGTGGTACTAAAAGTTAAAATATCTAAGGCAAATGTTTTTTCATTACTAATTTTTAATAATTAAGAAAAATCTTTCAAGAGAATATACCACTCTTAATAATGAATTCCAGTATATATTTCTTATTTATTATATTTCCTTTATATTCTCCATTTAGGAGGAGTGTTTTTTGACTCAACAAGCAAAAAGCAATTTTCTTTACAGTCTTTAATATGATAAATGCTGTAGCATCATTTGTCATACCCTGGAGTAGAGTAATTGGAGAACTGACAGGCTGGATGACTGTGAATGGATTATGTATGGGTCTTTTAGATACTGATAAAATATATTTTCAAAACATATACAAAAATGCTTTTTATTCCAAAAGGCTTAGAATTGTATCAGAATGTATTTATTGTTTAGAAATGTATCACGCACGCGCAATTTTCTGTAAAAAAACTCTTTTAAACGAAAATTAATTTTTTATACATATACGAGAATAAAGAGTGCATTGCATAATGCAGGTTTTATATTTAATCAGAGAATCATAGCATATTAAAATAGTTCATTCAAAATGAACTGTCAAATAAGACAAGATATTCTTTCTGTTGCATTAAACGTTTCTAACAGATTTCTCATTTCATATCCTTCCCCCGTATTATCATTGCCTTAATGTATTTGATAATTTTGAAATCTGTTGAAACGGCAACACACCTAATCAGATGATATAATGTTAACATTTGATTGCTGCTAGAGTAAAGTAAATAGAAGTTAAAAAAAATTAAATAGATTAAATTAAAAACTTTTGCCATATCATACGATATGTATTCTTATTGTAAATTATCGGATGCAAGTAGTGTGATTTTGACGATCATTTAAATATGAAAAGTTATTTCGTATGGTAAAATCATTAACCATGTGTTTGAACTTTCTCCATTTTGTATTTGTATTATTATGAGCAAACATTTCAAAACAAGAAACCTAAATTTAACCTTTGTTATCTAAAAAATTATTGGCATGAATTTGTAATATTTATGTAACTTACTAAGAAATGGTATTATTTTAGTTTCATTTGATATTTTCTTAAAAAAGATTCTATAGTGTTTGTTTATATAATATTATTATGTGAATTTTGAACAATAAAAATTATAAAATTAATACGAAATTAATTCTATAAAGCTGTTAAATAATACAGCATTAGGAGATGGTAAATGTAAAAAAAATAGCTGCTAGTATATTGCAAAAATAACACTATATCTATAATATTTTATAAAAAAAGTTCGTTTCAAACAATATAATTAAAATATCAATCAATTATACTCTTCCTAAATTCTAGACGGAATTATGAATTAATTAATGACGAAGTTTTGTGCAATAGAAATGGTAAATAATAATATATCTTTAAAATTTGGTCTATATTTCAGATAAAATAAATTATAAAGTCAATTACCTACAAAACTGTTAAGAAAAGTATTCTTCCCTAAAATAACAAACTAAAATGTTCAAGAATTTTTCTGATATTATGAAAATGAATTTAAGACCGGTATCTTAGGATTATTTTTATATCTTAAATTGATAATTTGTGTCGTAAAATTCAGTGAGCCTTCAACAATAAACTCTCATAATGGTGAAATATATTTTCATGATGATGAATATATTATTCTGGAAAAGTGCCAGTTAAATTTAAAAAAACTTTGAATTATAATTAGTCATTTATTTGTCTTATGCATATGGTATTTTTTTTACGAATTTAGACTCTAAAATGTGGTTTTATTTTCAATAAATTGATTAGGAAGTATTTTAATTTTCAGTTCATAAAGGATAATTTTAACTTTGATTAAATCATTATTGATTGATGCATTAATGTGATAATTATTTACCTTTATTTGAATCGCAAGTTTAAAAATATTTTCAATAATATAGTTAAAATGTAACAAGTAGAAGGTCATGGGGTTTAGAGAAATATTTACTCCCTCAAACGGCAAAAATACTATAGATAATTGGTTCTCAACATTTTAAATTATTATACTAATTATTTTTCTCATTTATTCTCATTTACATTAAATTATATAGTTTTAGAACCAATAGCAAAGGAAAATTTGCATTGGAATATTACTAACTATATTACGTAACTTGTTTAAAAAAACACTCAGATATTGGGTTTTTTTGTTAGTTTTATTGAAGAAAATTATATACAGATATTCAAGTTAATTCCATTGGTATTCATTTATTAAAATGTGAGTTTTATAAAAGCTAATGATTTTCTTCTTTAAAGTTTCTTGTCAGGAAATTTATACTGAAGTTGAATCTTCGACAGTAATTTTTGTTAAATGTTGTAAATTATGTAGTTAAATGTTTCATATTGACTGTGTTTTTTCATAAATATTTGTGAAAAAATAAAAAATATTTGGGAAATTCAATAGAAATGTATTACAACAATTATACGTATCTTTTTTCTTTTACATATGTACTAGAATTTACTCGCTTCGCCACGTTCCATTTCAAAGATTTTTATGCATGTTCCGATGAGTTTAAAGTTCAGTCAATTTTCATAATTTTTCAAACAATGAATTTATTAAAATTGCGAGCATCCTTATTTAGTTCAGACTTTACCTGGGGAAAATGTTTACCTAGAGTAAGCACTGAAACCAGGGTTAAGTCCTAGGAGGAGCCTTTTTTTCCCCCTGAATATATAACTTAAATGAATCTTCTCCTATATAACATACAAAAATACGCAAAACTTCAAAGAATTTTAAAATATTCCTTCCAATTGAACTTTTAGTTTTAATGTGAAAACATGAAGTTATAGCTTAATATACTTAACGCACACATTAGGAAACATATGATATAATGCGTGTGCTTATATGTACTGATTTTGTCTTGATTTACATATTTTAAAGGTACTGATCTATTTATGTATGAACTAAACAGACAAGTATTGAATTAATTCAATGACAACAAAAAAAAAAAACACTTACATTTTTCCTGAATGCAGGAAATATATAAAACAGACATTTCTTGTATAAGTCGAATCAAAATAAATAAAAACAAAAAAGTTTAAAAAAAATCTCATTTGGTTAAAATTTCATGTCAAATTTGTTAACATAAATTTTAACACTTGAATGCAAAAATGTTTACATCCCACAAAATAATTTAGCTAACAGTTTCTCAAAATGAGATATTTTGCAATACAAAAATAAAAGTCTCGTGCATGGATTAGTTAAAAAGAAATCGGAAGATACGTAGAATACTTGAGAACTCCTTTCAGTTACGAAGTTATTGAATACTAAAATCTGGACTTTTCTTATCCGCGTTCTTTTATCTTTATTTTCGACTAATGACATATGGAGAAAAGCTAAATTACCTTCACAGAAAATGAGAAAATGACACTCTTTTAAAAATCAAAAAAGTAAATATCATTTTTAATTAAAAAAAAACTTATCAATTATTTTATAAAAATTAATAAGTTAGAATGTAGATAGAATGGGTTTTATCAGATGTCGAAAAAGTTTCTTTTTTTTTTAACTTCTATTGGCAGATTATAAACAGTTACACACACACACACAAAAAAAAAAAGATTAGAATAGATGGAAGAATACAGAATACAACAAACAAATCAGTTGCAACAGAGTGCATCTGACAGGGAGGCATATTAAGGAAGTCACCTGGATTGAAGAAAACTAAGGAATTTGACGATTTAAATGAAGATAAGTTATTATTTCAGAAATTTCGGCAGAATCCCACAGTTTCCCGAAATTTCATTTTAGTATTTTTTTGAATGTAAATTTTGTATACGTAAGAAATATCGAAGGATTAATTGATTGAGAACAATGAATAAGGATAAAAAAGATCTTTAAGTTATATGAAATTAAAAGAAAATGAGACCGTCGGCAAAACAAGCACACACAGATGAATGGCTAATAAGATTGGAGTACATTTTTGACAAAAACAACAGAAAAATCTTTTCCTGTATCGAAAAAAAAAATGTTTTTAAAAATGTAGATTTTTTTGCAGCATATAAAATAAGTGTTTAATTTGTTTAGTTTTTCATCAATAAAATGAAATTAAGAATTGTCTTATGCATAAATTTTATTTTGCAGGTTTCCTATGTTGATTGATTCATTGATTTCGATTTTACTGGCGAGATCCTCAAATAGAAAAAGCTTGAATGAATGAAATAATTTTTCTTATAGTTTCCTATGATACTGATTGGATTTTTCTTATAGTACTTTATTTATAAAAAGAGAATAGTATGTTAAAAAATATTATTACCACATCTAACATTTATTTTTCTATTTTAAATTCTGATTTTATAAACTATTTTATCGGTGTTAAAGATTTTGAGGGCCTACTATACTAGTCTTTCTCAACTTATTAATTTGTTATTAAAACCAGCATAATCAGAATTCCTTCAAAAATTTAAAGTTAAAAATAGTGATTTTTATAATAATTGCTTTCTTTTGTGTTATTTGTGAGATAATATTAGTGGTGATTTATATAATATGCGATTTTAAGGTTTTTAATATATATATATAAAAATCTCTACATGTGATTTTTTTTATATATTTTAAAATCGCTATATGTGATTTTAAGGCTTCTTTTATTTTTTATTAATTTTTATGATAATTGATTTCTTTTGTGGTATTTAGGAGACAGTAATAGTGGTGGTATATATAATATGCGATTTTAATTCCTCTGCCTTAAATAATTTCAACTCTACACATTTAAACAAATATATGCAAATATTTTACAATGCCTGGCATATGTTATGCGGGTATTTTTAAAATATAAAACTTGAAAAATCGAGTCTTTTATTTTAAATTACTCAAGGAATAATTTATTTCTAAAATATTAGAATGCATTATCCAAATATTTTTAACATTTATTTGGTAATTATTTCACATTTAAATAAACAAAAATTATCAAAACCTTAATTGGCTTACATATTATATTTTATGAAAAACTACAAAAAATGTTACTTTCATATTCATACATATAAATATACTTAAAAGTACTATAAAATTATTAACTGCAGAAATAAGGATCAAACACCGAAATTTTTAAATATCAAAATTTTTAAAACCCATTTTACATAGGATGTTATTTACATTTGTGGTCATATGGCAATTATTCTGTTTAAAACATGTATGTAAATATATATTTTAAACTACACATTTTTTAATGAAATATTATTCACAGTACTATATACACAACATCATTATTGATCAAATGATTAAATTTTTATGTAGGTTTTTAAACGTGGTTCCATAAAAATTATTGATAAAACTTCAGTACTTTGCGATATATTGGACAAGATTATAATGCTGCATGGAGAAATTCCATAAAGTTAAGATAAAACTGAGTGAAAAAAATGGAACAAAAATAATTAGCGTTTGGTTTCTTATTGAAGAGGTAACAACATATCTCGAAGTCAGTATAAAGTAAAAAGAGTTAGTTTTTCTATGTAAATGCCTTAATAATTTCCAAGACAACAAGTATTCCACGATTAGTAATGTTTACATGGATGCATTGGTACAGAATATTCATCATCTGGCAAAAAAAAAAAAAAAAAATAAATAAATAAAAAAATTCTAAAGAACAGTTGCTGATATATTGTAAAATATCAAGAAAAGTTTTTTTATTGTTTTTTAAATTTGAAATCAGATGTTAGTTGTATTTTCTAAGTAATCATATCCATCTGTTCATTTGAATGATTACTCTTTCATTTGAAAAACAATTTTTCTAACATATGAGAATAGCATACATTAAAAATGCTTCTGGAAGAACTGTTGTAGCAGTGAGGAGAAAGTAACTTCTTTCGAGTCTTATGAGAAAAGGTTCATGGTAAAAAAATTGAGTTTGATAGAAAATTTTCTACTTTTATTAAAAAGTAGATTATAAAAATTTATACAAAAAAGTAGTCATTTAAAATTATCTACCCCTTTAGATTTCTCTTTTATTTTCGAAAACTTAATACCATATAAAAAGGTAATTATCTATTGAAAAGGGTAATAATTCATTTGTAAAGTTAATTATCCATTGGGAAAGGTTATTATCCCTTGTGATATATTGATCAAAGTCTCCTTACCATGCCCCTGATAAAAACTAAAAATTGGGAATCAATCAAATTAAGGATGTGTGGAAATGGAGTAATAATATTAGTTTTCCCTAAACTATCCCTAGAATTATTTCAGCACATTTACATTAATTCTTATCAATTATCGAATTGGTGTATAACAGCTCATGGATTAACAGTAGTAAAAAATTTCATGTTATGAAAGGAATCAAATTTACAGACTGTTAAAAAAAATGAGAGAGAATGAGTGAATCTTATATATATGAACAACAAATCACGTGTAACCAACAAGAATTGAAATGAAAGATGCTTGGGAGCTGATTGAGTATAGTTTTAACAAACATGCAAGTTGTTAATAAAATTTGATTTAATTTAGTGAATATTGTAATGTATAAATTGTAATCAATCATTGTTTCTCTCACGTAGTCAAACTGTATAAATATATAAGTCCAAAGATTCGTATATTTGGGCTGTTTTATTATAATTAAATATAATCTGTGTCGGACCTGCATTTATTTAAAGTAAAATCCTAATTTAAAACTAAAAATACAAAAGACTACAATGTTAGTTCTTATATTTTGTGCAATCAATCTCCTCTTTTAACAATTTATTAATACATTTTTAATCCTTTTATTAATACTGAAGTAGAAGAGACTCGGTCATATATAAAAATTATTTCACTAATAATTTGAGACTAGCAAAATATTCTTGATAATGTCACATTTATCGATCGTAATTATAACTTAGATTGCATTTTACGTTGGAGACAAATCAAAGAAATCAATGTGACTGATTTTTTTAAAAATATGTTAAAATAAGTTTATATTTTTTATATTTCTTCATTTTTAAATAACTGATTAAAAAATATCTGTACTAATATTTCCATTCCTAAACATATAGAATTTAAACTTAATGAAATTAAACTGTTCATCTTAATATTCTTAAAATTTTCTATTTAAGAATATATATGAATTTAAATTTTCAGATGAAATATATTTCCTAGCTTCACATATGTAGAGTGTATGTGAAGCTAGGAAATATATTTAATCTGAAAATTTAAATTCTTTAACAATTATTTTAAATGTAATTTTATTTTTTTTTTAAAAAAATACCCTTTGGCAATTACCGTTTTATTTCGTCAGTAGATGGCAGCACTAAAATAAGAAACTATATTAAAAAGTAAATTCTAGTCTTGTGGTTCTTGTACTACATTCATATTATATTTATTAAGCACACGAGAAATAATCTCACTTAGAGATCTCAATGGTATTTAAATTTTGTACATTATTTCGAGCTATTTGAAATATTTTTGGCTTATTGATGGGATTGGAATACATAAACTGTTTATCTTAATACCAAAACACTAACCAGTGAATTAACACTTCAGCCATTATTTTATCTGAGTTTAGTAGTTAGAATGATTAAATCTCACTTTAAATACAGAGAAGATTTGAAGAGTAATTAACACGAAAATATTCTTCCCAATCTTTTACAGCCATTCATTTCAATGGCCTTCGCCTCCCCGGAATACATAGCCTAAATTTTATTCTAAAACTTCCAAGCAACCATTTTGACAAATGTTCCTTCACAAAAAATAAATTCAATGCTTATAAGCCCTTTTCTTAACAGTGTCTGGGACTACTGATTTTGATACCTTCCACTCCGAAAAGCTCTGTCTTATCCCTAGTTTACAGTGAGCCATTCCAGTGAGCATTGACACTGTGTGTAGTGGACAACCTAATGGTCTCTAGCTTTTGTGACACATTTTAATGTGCACCACGCACTGGTCTTTAGGTTGGACTTTACATGTTAATTTTACTTGTAATCACGTTTTAAAGGAAGGGAGCCAAGAAATCTTCTAATGTCCCATAACGAGAGGTGTGTATGTAAAAGAGAAAACTGCAATTTCCATTTCCCGTTTTGCAATACAGCTTGATAGACCCGCCTACACAACACAAGGGGGAATTGCAAAAAACTGACTCCAGAAGCACACTTTCGATTTCAGTGCCTTCTGTTAGACACACACTGAAAATATTTATAACTTACAATTAACTGTATATTTTTTCCCATCATATTAAAATCCTAAATTCAACTCAAAATTCGTGACGTTGGCTCTAATCCTGATACCTTCATTTATTAGTTTAGGCCAGGTTCTTAAACTTTTAGATATTGGGTCTTCAGGACATTTACGAAAGTTTTAAAGGTTTTACACTCCTAAGCATTGCACAAAAATATTATGCAAACGTATTAAACAAATTCGACACCCACATAATTGAAACTATCAGTTTCATCACTTGCAGTGTAATATACGATTCTAGCCTTTGGTCATTAACTTTAATTTTGAATTTGAAGACATAGAACACACACACACAATGGGAACATTTTAAGTGAGAAGCTAGAAACATTAACTAATGTCTGTTCATTAAAGTGTAGTCACTTTGAAGATCAATATAGAGAACACCCGTAGACTTCTATCAGCATGTACACCAAAATATAGCATTAGTGGAAACTTCTCTATTTTAATTATATTTAATCTTGGCAAAATAGTTGAAAAACCATTTTCTTAAATAATCTTTAAATTTGATTGACATTTTGATTTCCTATTCGATTCAAAACATAAACATTTCGTAAGCTTCCCCCGTATTATCATTGTCCAAATATATTTGATAATTTTGAAATACCACCACGTGTCTGCACGATAGATCTGAAATGCCGAACCTGTTCCTAGGCCTCCATGCTGTGGCTTCACCAATGGGTTTTTTAAATCTTCCGGAGAATGCTTCAGTCTTTCGCTGATGTCAACTGTTTAACATCACTCTAATTGGACATTTTGAGCTCCTTCTGTGAACATTTCACTGAATAATAAATCTGATTAGGTGATTTTCGATATAATTGACGTTCGCTTTCCCAACACTTTCAAGTTCAAGTAGGAATATTTAATCCTCGTTTCTGTCTCTCAGAGGGGCATGCGACCCTATGTGTCTATATAATTATTGCTCTTCCAAGAGGCTACTATCATTCTACTTAATTTGTAAATATAATTTAGTATCCAACATGCATTGATGAAAATAGTCTTAAAAAGAAATTACATTTAAAGGCTATTATAATTATAAAATAAGCACATTCAAATAAAAATTTTTTTTACTTTATCGATATTTTATGCCTATACACAAGTCTGGCATGTCAAAGTTAAAAAAAAAAAAAGATAGGCATTCAATTGAGGAAAATAATAATTTATAAATATTATGATTAGATAGCTATTGATAAAACGCCTTGTATTGAAAAAAAGTATCAAATTCTTTAATATTAATAAAGAATATTTTAAAATATTTTATGTATATGTAAAAGTATGGAAAAGAAGCTGAGAAACATGCTTTTCTGATGGACTGTTTGAGAAATTATCATCTATTGTATAAGCATTACGTTTTTGAACTCAAGAAATAAGAATAATTTTGTGACTTAAGTAAAAACTTTTATGTTCATTTCTACGTCTCCATATCAATACAAAATGGACAAATAATAGATAATCTTTTTTTTATGAGCTATACAATTTCTTACCGATCATACATCATGTTTTGTTTTATACATAAATCAACATAGAATATTCTTTTTCATGTAACTTCTGTTGTATAGATGAAAGGATTGATAACATCATAGTTATTCCTTCAGGAATAGTTTCTCTTCAATTATATGACACTTAAATGTGTAAAGTTAATTTTAACATTCCATAGATTGAATGCATGTTAGTGAAATCTGTGTTTCTAGTGTTACAAATTCATCGCAATCCCCAAAGGAAATTTCTATGAACACCAATATATCAGATTTCTTTTCTGTCGAAACAGCTCCCTCTATTATCACAGCGCATCATAATCGTTAACATAATTAGCTGCAAATCTTAAAATGTTTTAGTGTATTAAAAACTGCGTTTGTACAGAAATTTGTATTACAAAATATCTACTTCAAAAAGTTTTGAACTTTATAAAAATTGAAAAAGTTTGTCTTCTATAATAATAATAATAATACTAGCTTAACCATGGACCACGTGTTTAAAACTCATTGAGTATTGATATGCTGAAACTTTTGAGTTAAATCTTTCAATATTAGTTTACCATAATTGTTGAAAAACACTTGTTTTATATACATTTACATGTTCAAATGTAAAGCAAATAATTTTCAGACCCTTTAGTTTTTTCAATAATTTTCAAACATAATTATCTAAAAATTTCAAATTAACATAATCTCTTCTTATCCCTTTAGCTGTCAACAATAGTAGGGAAACAGACGAGCAAGACAGGTGGCGCGGGGAATCGTACCGGCAATGGTTCGGACGGCAGACCGAGCTTCAACAGCGATGGGAGGAGAATTTCATGCGAGAACAGATGGAGATGACCAGGTCGCTGCTGGAATCTGTGACCTCCACTTTTCTGCAAGGAGTTCAACAGGTCCTTTCGAATCTCAACACTGGGAGCAGATTCCCGCCGTTTTGTCCAGATCCGCCGTCATGAGTCCTGTACATTTCTCATACTGTTCATCTTTCTCAAAAGTGTACATTTTATCGCGTACTGTAGCAGTGTGCCTGCTTTTCATTGTACTGCTTTTGTCATGGTTATATATAGCAATTGTTCGACAATTTGTTGCAATCAAAGATGTCATGTAAAATAACATTATATGGTAGCATGTCCAAAACTGGAATAAATGCAGCTTTTTTTTTTTTTGCTTACCTTTAAGAAAAGATTTGTGTTAAAACAAAATATTAACGCGAGTGCGAATTTTTGACAACGTGTATTTAAGCAAAATGCGTGTAATTAATTGCTGAAGAAATGTCTTAATTACTAAGAATAAAGATCATGTGTGTAAATATAAAGTTACGGAAAAAAAATGGATTTATAGATTTGGTATTCAATTGAAAACTTTAAAACGTGCCTAATATGGATAAATAGAATCAAAAATAAATGATAGGCTAGATAACAAGCAACATAACCAATTTATGAAAACTTCTATATATATTTATAATATCACAATACATTTAATGCAAAGAAAGATTAGATTCCAAGATAACGATCAACAAATTTTATATAAAATCTGTTGTGTTATACACCTAAGACACTCGGAAAAGCCAAGTTCGCTATGCCTTGGCAATGTGAATTTAAGTCAATAGGGAAAGTATTTCGTTTTTTATCATAGTACCACGAATGTCAGAGCACATATTTGCTCTTTTATAAATCCTCCGATAGATGGTACCACCATAGGATCCACTCCCTCAATTTTGACAATGATCTGATGGGGGAAGAAATCTTCTCCAGACCATTGCACCCATGTTAACTGCTCAACGACCGACCATAGGACTTTCGATTCCACAGATTTAAGGAGCACCCATATGACATGTACTCAGTAGGTCCTTGTCGGCATTGGGAATCGAACCCCGCCCTTCCGAATGGAAGGCTGATACCCTAACCACTAGGCTACCACGGCCTATATAAATCTAAAGACCTCACTTAAATTTATATTATTATAATCAATTGAACATATTTTGTGATTCAATGTGTATTCGTGCATACAATGTGTATTCTTATAGTAAATTATCGGATGCAAGTAGTGTGATTTTGACGATCATTTAAAAATGAAAAGTTAGTTCTTATGTCAAAAACATTAACCATACGTTTGAAAAGTCTCCATTTTGTTTTTGTATTATTATGAGCAAACATTTTAGAACCAGATACCTAAATTTAACCTTTCTTTTCTAAAAATTATTGGCATGAAACTGTGACATTTATCTAACTTACAAAGAAATGGTATTATTCTAGTTGAATTTGAATTTTTTTTTAAAAAAAAAAATTCTATAGTGTTTGTTTATATAATTATGTGAATTTTGAACAAGGAAAATTATAAAATTAATACGAAATTAATTCTATAAATCTGTTAAATAATAAAACATTAAGAGATGGTAAATATAAAAAATAATACAATATATTACAAAAAAAACATTATATCTCTATAATCTTTTATAAAAAAAAGTTCGTTTTAAATAATATAATTAAAACATCAATCAATTATAATCTTCCTAAATTGTAGACAGAACTATGAATTAATTAATGACGAAGTTTTGTGCAATAGAAATGATGAATAATAATATGTCTTTAAAATATGGTCTATATTTCAGATAAAATAAATTATAAAGTCAACTGCCTTCAAAACTGTTAAGAAAAGTATTCTTACCTTAAATAATAATTTAAAACGTTAAAAAAATTTTCTGATATTATGAAAATGAATTTAAGACAGGTACCTTAGGATTTTTTTTATATCTTAAATAGATAACTTGTGTCGTAAAATTCAGTGAGCCTTCAACAATAAACTCTCATAATGGTGAAATATATTTTCATGATGATGAATATGTTATTCTTGAAAAGAGCCAATTAAATTAAAAAAATCTTTGAATTATATGTCATTATATTAGTCATTTATTTGTCCTATGCATAAGGTATTTGTTTTACGAATTTAGACTCTAAAATGTGGTTTAATTTTCAATAAATTTATTAGGAAATATTTTAATTATCAGTTCATAAAGGATTATTTTAATCCTTTATGAAACTTTGTATTGGTGTGTTACTACATACGCAACTTGTTTAACAAAACACTCAGGTATTTGGGGGGTTTTCTTAGTTTTATTGAAGAAAATTATATACAGATATTCAAGTTAATTCCGTTGTTATTCATTTATTAAAATGTGAGTTTGAGAAAAGTTAATGCATTTCTACTTTTAGGTTTCTTGTCGGGAAATTTATATTGAATTTGAATCTTCGACAGCAATTTTTGGTTAATGTCACACGCACACATTGAATTTTATATATGAGATTGCCTGTGAATTTATCATTTTGTGACGAAACCACATCTACCAGATTATGATTTTCTTCGATGTACTTGGTTCTTGTTGATCAACGTTCAAAGTTATTTACATAATTCTTGCCATTTTGATCCATAATTCATATTCAAATTCTGCTTCCTCTTTTCCAGATGTTAACAACAATTTTTAATTTAAGCATGTTGTCACATTTCTTATCACTTACGGATTATAAAAGTACGAATATCTTGCCAGGATTTGAAATAAACTTGCTGCATTTATTACAAGTCTTTTCGAAGGTATGTTGCTTGTAACACTTTAAATAGCTTGCTTAAAAAATGTAGTGAAGTTCCCACTTCGCTGCTTCAATTAGTTGGAATTGTTTTTTGTCGTTTTTTAATTATTTGAAGAAGAATTTACATTTTATTGGAGTCAAGAATTCATCTTGTTGTTCTCAGTTGCGTTATTAGCGTTTTTTTTTAATTTAAACAGATATTAACAGATGTTATTGTTAATATGTGATCGCTTTTCGATCTTTTTTTTTTATTTTAAAGCAATCAACTGATTGTTGTCTTGAACAAATTTTTCTATAATTCGTTTCCCAACCGTAACATAATCGGGATCGTAAATTGGGTTGGACGATCTTCACCCGCCTGTTAATTTTGATCCTAGAAGAAAAGAAATAATTGTATATAATATTTTAAATATAAACTTAACGCATTTATGAGAGTACTTCATGAAATTTATTTACATAATAATTTTTTAATAAAATATTTTACAAAAATTATGAAATAAAATAATCACTGAATTTATAACTTAAATAATGATAGATAATAATTTATGTATGCTTTCATAAAATGCTATCATATATTCGTTTGTTCGAGAAAAATTGTTTGATATAATATTTTTTGTTTCTTTAATGTATTCTAGGCATTTCAACACTGAAAAGAATTAAAAACAGCAGATCTATTTCAGCTGTACGAAAAATAGAGTAAATGGCTAGTTTGATCAAAAATTTATTTTCAAAATTTAGCAAAGTTAATTTTTATATTGGAAAATAAAAATTCCATATAAATTTAATTGTCAATACAATTAAATTTATAAGAATATATTACGACCTAACATTTAGTTTAAGAGCATACTATTGATTTCTTTTTTAAATAAATTGCTTCAAAGGATGAAAATTATGTAAAATAATTTTTATTAAATTTTTCATGGTGGCATATTTATAACTTACTAATTTATAATATATTTATGGTTACATAAGCTAAATAATAGCAGAAGAAATATGCCTTTCTTATCAGAGAAAAAAACAAATATTTTTAATTTGAAATTGTATTACATATTGTTATCTTTAATCTATATTGCATTGAAATTATTAAATTTTACCTACCATTTCCAACGGATCCAATCTCCAGTGCTTTTAAAAATTCTCCCCATAACTAGATATAATATATGATAATCAAAAAATAATTCTTTTATCACTTTCCAAATTGAAACACTTGTCTAAGCAAAATAACGCAAACTTCGTAGTCAAGATTTTTTATCCAAATGTAAAATTTACTCTGTTGAAAATCTGATTATTAACTAAAAGTATTGTTTCAAATCATCAATAATAGATTTAGAATGAGAAGAAACAAACAATATTGTAGAAATTACAAAATGCAACAAAACAAATTCGCATTGTTGATTAATTCGCATTGTTTAGAAATAATTCACGCATAATTTTATGTGATATTACAATGTATAAAATTCCTTATATAAGCTAATATTAATTTTTTTAATAATGAAATGACCCTTAGAAATTAATATAAAAAATAAAACAAGAATCCCAGTTTTAATTTAGACTTACATATAATAATGTTTAATAAAATTTTTAGTAAATTGATTCGTTGAAATTATTTTTTTACATATAAAATTTAGGATAAAAAAAATTAACTTAAATGGTTCTAAATTTATACTTAAATTAAAGTCTCATTAATGTATTGAAGTAATTGGGTTGCTTAAAAAATTCTTGAAGCAAATAAAACTGACTATAAGTTAATTGATATATTATCAGAAAATATCAGCCACTTTTTCAGAATTCGTGGTGACAGTTCTCATTTCAATTTGCTTCTCTCACATTTGGGAACAAATTAGGATCTCCCCCCCCCCTCCCTCACAATTGACGACCGTTGCGACTCTCTTCGTCACCAAGCTCAACGCATGTTCTTGGAACCAAAGTACGACGAATGGAAACGCTCAAAGAAAAATTCAAACGTTATTGCCACTTTTTAAAAAATCATATATATGACGAAAAAAATAACGTAAAACATGAGGAAAAAAACTAAACCTGGCAAGAAAAAATATGAAAAGCAACAAAAACTAAAATTGACTACACTATAATCAAAACAAAAGGACGCCAGATTTGGCAAGATATGTCTTGGGAGTATATTTCCTACTTATACCCACATCTTCTTTATTCGAAATTTTCTCCGTGTATTTTGGATAATACATTCATTCTATTCGAAATGAAATTAATTTATATTTCTTTTAATTTGGAAGAGGCTACATGAATAATTCTAGCATGATATTAAAGTACTCTAATCGTTAGAGTTCTTCAAAATTTCAAAATAAATTTCATTAAATTCAGTCTGAAAATAGTTTTAGTTTTCCAATCATTTTTTACTTACAAAGCGTTTTAAATTTTTTTTAAAAAGGGAAGCTAATATCATATTTTAATACATTGAAATTTTGAGCATATCGCTACGCAATTGTTTTGAAACTCAATTATGATTTTTTTTTTTTCGAAATCTTATATAACAAATTTCTCTGACCATTTACAAAATCAAGCAGTCATTTAAACATACGTTTTATACAAACACGTATAGAAAATTATGTTGTTAAATGTTTTATATTGACTGTGTTTTTTCATAAATATAAGTGAAGAAATAAAAAGTAATATTTGAGAATTCAATAGAAAAGTATTTTAACAATTATACTTATCCTTTTTTCATTTACATATGTACTAGAAATCTACCCACTTCGCCACGATCCATTTCAAACATATTTATGCATGTTCCGATGAGTTTAAAATTCATTCAATTTTCATTAATTTTCAAACAATGAGTTTATTAAAATTGAGAGCATCCTTATTTAGTTCAGATTTTACCTGGGGAAAATGTTTACCTAGAATAAGCACTGAGACCAGGGTTAAGTCCTAGGAGGAGCCTTTTTTTCCCCCTTAAATGAATCTTCTCCTATATAACATACAAAAATAGGCAAAACTTCAAAGAATTTTAAAATATTCCTTCTAATTGAACTCTTTTAGTTTTAATGTGAATACATGAAGTTATAGCTTAACATAATTAACGCACGCATTATAAAACATATGATGCGTGTGCTTATATGTACTGATTTTGTCTTGATTTACATATTTTAAAGGTACTGCTCTATTTATGTATGAACTAAACAGACAAGTATTGAATTAATTCAATGACAACAAAAGAAAAACACTTATATTTTTCCTGTATGCAGGAAATATATAAAACAGACATTTCTTGTATAAGTCGAAAGCAAATTAATGAAAACAAAAAAGTTTAAAATTTCTCATTTGGTTAAAATTTCAGGTCAAATTTGTTAACATAAATTTTAACACTTGAATGCAAAAATGTTTACATCCCACAAAACAATTTAACTAACAGTTTCTCAAAAGGAGATATTTTGCATCACAAAAATAAAATCTCGTGCATGGATTAGTTAAAATGAATTCGGAAGAAATGTAGAATACTTGAGAACTTTCAGTTACGAAGTTATTGAATACTAAAATCAGGACTTTTCTTATCCGCGTTCTTTTATCTTTATTTTCGACTACCGACATATTGAGAAAAGTTAAATTACATTCACAGAAAATGTGAAAATGATTCTCTTTTAAAAATCAAAAAAGTAAATATCATTTTTAATTAAAGAAAACTTAGCAATTATTTTAGATAAATTAAAAAGATAGAATGTAAATAGAAGAGGTTTTATCAGATGTCGAAAACATTTTTTTTTTTTACTTCTAATGGCAGATTATGAACAGTTACTGCAAAAAAAAAAAAAAAAAGATAAGAATAGATCGAAGAATACAGAATACAACAAACAAAAACGGTTGCAACAGAGTCCATCTGACAGGGAGGCATATTAAGAAAGTCACCTGAATTGAAGAAAACTAAGGAATTTGACGATTTAAGTGAAGATGAGTTATTATTTCAGAAATTTCGGCAGAATCCCACAATTTCCCAAAATTTCATTTTAGTATTTTTTTTAATGTAAATTTTGTATACGTAAGAAATATCGAATGATTAATTGATTGAGAACAATGAATAAGGATAAAAAAAGATCTTTTACTGTATCGAAAAGTAATAAATTTGTCAATAAATAATTTAATTATAGAATATTAAAATTTTTTATCCAAATGTTTTTAAGATTTATTTGGTGGTTATTTGACATTTAAATAAACAAAAATTATCACAACTTTAATTGGCTTACATATTATATTTTATGAAAAACTACAAAAGAAGCTACTTTCTTATTCATACATATAAATATACATACAAGTACTATAAAATTATTAACTGCAGAAATAAGGATCGAAATTTTTAAATATACAAATTTTTAAAACCCATTTTACTTAGGATGTTATTTATATTTGTGGTCATATGGCAATTATTCTGTTTAAAACATGTATGTAAATATATATTTTAAACTACACATTTTTTAATGAAATATTATTCACAGTACTATATACACAAAATCATTATTGATCAAATGATTAAATTTTTATGTAGGTTTTAAAAGTGGTTCGATAAAAATTATTGATAAAACTTCAGTACTTTGCGATATATTGGACAAGATTATAATGCCGCATGGAAAAATTCCATAAAGTTAAGATAAAACTGAGTGAAAAAAATGGAACAAAAATAATTAGCGTTCGGTTTCTTATTAAAAAGGTAACAAAATATCGCGAAGTCAGTATAAAGTAAAGAATAAAGTTAGTTTTTCTATGTAAATGCTTTAATAATTTCCAAGACAACAAGTATTCCATGATTAGTAATGTTTACATGGATGCATTGGTACAGAATATTCACCATCTGGCAAAAAAAAAAAAAAAAAAAAAAATTCTAAAGAACAGTTGCTGTTACATTGTAAAATATCAAGAAAAGTTTTTTTTTATTGTTTTTTAAATTTGAAATCAGATGTTAGTTGCATTTTCTAAGTAATCATATCCATCTGCTCATTTGAATGATTACTCTTTCATTTGAAAAACAATTTTTCTATCATTTGAGAATAGCATACATTAAAAATGCTTCGGCAAGAACTGTTCCAGCAGTGAGGAGAAAGTAACTTCTTTCGAGTCTTATGAGAAAAAGTTCATGGTCAAAAAATTAAGTTCGACAGAAAATTGTCTACTTTTATCAACAGATGGATTACAAAAATTTATGCAAAAAAGTAGTCATTTAAAATTATCTACCCCTTTAGATTTCTTTTTATTTTCAAAAACTTAATCTTATATAAAAAGGTAATTAGCTATTGAAAAAGGTAATAATCCATTGGTAAAGTTAATTATCCATTGAGGAAGGTAATTAACCATTGTGATATATTGATCAAAGTCTCCATGCAATTCCTCTGATAAAAACTAAAAATTGGGAATCAATCAAAATAAGGATGTGTGGAAAGGGAGTAATAATATTAGTTTTCCCTAAACTTTCCCTAGAATTTTATCAGCACATTTACATAAATTCTTATCAATTATCGAATTGGTGTATAACAGCTCATGGATTAGCAGTAGTAAAAAATTTCATGTAATGAATGGAATGAAATTTAAATACTGTTAAAAAAAATGAGAGAAAATGAGTGAATCTTATATAAATGAACAACAAATCACGTGTAACCAACAAGAATTGAAATGAAAGATGCTTGGGAGCTGATTGAGTATAGTTTTAACAAACCTGCAACTTTTTAATAAAATTTGACTTAATTTACTGAATATTGTAATGTATAAATTGCAATTAATCATTGTTTCTCTCACGTAGTCAAACTATATAAATATATAAGTCCAAAGATTCGTATATTTGGGCTGTTTTATTATAATTAAATATAATCTGTGTGTCGGACCTGCATTTATTTAAAGTAAAATCCTAATTTAAAACTAAAAATACAAAAGACTACAATGTTAGTTCTTATATTTTGTGCAATCAATCTCCTCTTTTAACAATTTATTAATACATTTTAAATCCTTTTATTAATACTGAAGTAGAAGAGACTCGGTCATATATAAAAATTATTTCACTAATAATTTGAGACTAGTAAAATATTCTTGATAATGTCACATTTATCGATCGTAATTTTAACTTAGATTGCATTTTACGTTGGAGACAAATCAAAGAAATCAAAGTGACTGATTTTTTTTAAAATATGTTAAAATAAGTTTATATTTTTTATATTTCTTCATTTTTAAATAATTGAGTAAAAAATATCTGTCTGAATATTTCCATTCCTAAACATGTAGAATTTAAAATTAATGAAATTAAACTGTTCATCTTAATATTCTTAAAATTTTCTATTTAAGAATATATATGAATTTAAATTTTCAGATTAAATATATATCCTAGCTTCACATATGTAGAGTCTATGTGAAGCTAGGAAATATATGTAATCTGAAAATTTAAATTCTTTAACAATTATTTTAAATGTAATTTTATTTTTTTTAAAAAAAAAATACCCTTTGGCAATTACCGTTTTATTTCGTCAGTAGATGGCAGCACTAAAAATAAGAAACCATATTAAAAAGTAAGTTCTAGTCTTGTGGTTCTTGTACTACATTCATATTATATTTATTAAGCACACGAGAAATAATCTCAATTAGAGATCTCAATGGTATTTAAATTTTGTACATTATTTCGAGTTATTTGAAATATTTTTGGCTTATTGATGGGATTGGAATACATAAACTGTTCATCTTAATACCAAAACACTAACCAGTTAATTAACAGTTCAGCCATTATTTTATCTGAGTTTAGTAGTTAGAATGATTAAATCTCACTTTAAATACAGAGAAGATTTGAAGAGTAATTAACACGAAAATATTCTTCGCGATCTTTTACAGCGATTCATTTCAATGGCTTTCGCCTCCCCGGAATACATAGCCTAAATTTTATTCTAAAACTTCCAAGCAACCATTTTGACAAATGTTCCTTCACAAAAAATAAATTCAATGCCTCTAAGCCCTTTGCATAACAGTGTCTGGGACTACTGATTTTGATACCTTCCACTCCGAAAAGCTCTGTCTTATTCCTAGTTTATAGTGAGCCATTCCAGTGAGCATTGAAACTGTGTGTAGTGGACAACCTAATTGTATCTAGCTTTTGTGACACAATTTAATGTGCACCACGCACTGGTCTTTAGGTTGGACTTTACATGTTAACTTTACTTGTAATCACGTTTTAAAGGAAGGGAGCCAAGAAATCTTCTAATGTCCCATAACGAGAGACGTTTATATTAAAGAGAAAACTGCTATTTCCATTTCCCATTTTTCAATAGAACTTGATAGACTCGCCTACACAACACAAGGGGGAATTACTAAAAACTGGCTCCAGAAGCACACTTTCGATTTCAGTGCCTTCTATTAGACACACACTGAAAATATTTATAACTTACAATTAACTGTATATTTTTCCCATCATATTAAAATCCTAAGTTCCACTGCAAAATTCGTGATGTTGGCTCTAATCCTGATACCTTCATTCATTAGTTTAGGCCAGGTTCTTAAACTTTTAGATATTGGGTCTTCAGAACATTTGCGAAAGTTTTAAAGGTTTTACACTCCTAAGCATTGCACAAAAATATTATGCAAACGTATTAAACAAATTCGACACCCACATAATTGAAGCTATCAGTTTCATCACTTGCAATGTAATATACGATTCTAGCCTTTGGTCAATAACTTTAATTTTGAATTTAAAGACATAGAACACACACAATGTGAACATTTTAAGTAAGAAGCCAGAAACATTAACTAATGTCAGTTCATTAAAATGTAGTCACTTTGAAGATCAATATAGAGAACACCCGTAGACTTCTATCAGCATGTACACCAAAATATAGCATTAGTTGAAACTTCTCTATTTTAATTATATTTAATCTTGGCAAAATAGTTGAAAAACCATTTTCTTAAATAATATTTAAATTTGATTGACATTTTGATTTCCTATTCGATTCAAAACATAAACATTTCGTAAGCTTCCCCCGTATTATCATTGTCCAAATATATTTGATAATTTTGAAATACGGCCACGTGTCTGCACGATAGATCTGAAATGCCGAACTTGTTCCTAGGCCTCCATGCTGTGGAGGCCTAGGAACAAGTTCGGCATTTCAGATCTATCTAATCTGAAATGCCGAACTGTTCCTATCAGATTATCTGACCACTGGGTTTTTTCATTTTTCGGAGAATGTTTCAGTCTTTCGCTCATGTCAACTGTTCAAAATCACTCATATTGGACATTTTGAGCTCCTTCTGTGAATATTTCACTGAAAAATAAATCTGATTAGGTGATTTTCAAAATCATTGACGTTCGCTTTCCCAACACTTTTAAGTTCAATTAGGAATATTTATTCTTCTTTTCTGTCTCTCAGAGGGGCATGCGACCCTATGTGTCTATATAATTATTGCTCTTCCAAGAGGCTACTAACATTCTACTTAATTTGTAAATGTAATTTAGTATCCAACATGCATTGATGAAAATAGTCTTAAAAACAAATTACATTTAATAGCTATTATAATTATAAAATAAGCACATTCAAATAAAAAATTTTTTTACTTTATCGATATTTTATGCCTATACACAAGTCTGGCATGTCAAAGTTAAAAAAGGAAAAAAAAGATAGTTATTTAATTGAGGAAAATAATAATTTATAAATATTATGACTAGATAGCTATTGATAAAACTCCTTGTATTGAAAAAAATTATCAAATTCTTTAATATTAATAAAGAATATTTTAAAATATTTTATGGATTTGTAAAAGTATGGAAAAGAAGCTGAATAACATGCTTTTCCGATGGACTGTTTGAGAAATTATCATCTATCGCATAAGCTTTACCTGCTTGAACTCAAGAAGCACAAGATTAATTTTGTGACTTAAGTAAAAACTTTTATATTCATTTCTACGTCTCCATATCAATACAAAATGGACAAATAATAGATAATCTTTTTTTTATGAGCTATACAAGTTCTTACCGATCATACATCACGTTTTGTTTTATACATAAATCAACATAGAATATTCTTTTTCATGTAACTTCTGTTGTATAGTTGAAAGGATTGATAACATCATAGTTATTCCTTCAGGAATAGTTTCTCTTCAATTATATGACATTTATAAATGTGTAAAGTTAATTTTAACATTCCATAGATTGAATGCATGTTAGTGAAATCTGTGTTTCTAGTGTTACAAATTCATCGCAATACCGAAAAAAAATTTCTGTGAACCTATATATCAGATTTCTTTTCTGTCGAAACAGCTCTATTACCACTGCTCATCATAATCGTTAACATAATCAGTTGGAAATCTTTTAAAATGTTTTAGTGTATTAAAAACTTCGTTTGTATAGAATTTTGTATTATAAAATATCTGCTTCCAAAAGTATTGAACTTTATAAAAATTGAAAAAATTTGCCTTCTAAAAAAATAATACTAGATTAACCATAGACCACGTGTTTAAAATTCATTGAGTATTGATATGCTGACACTTTTGAGTTAAATCTTTCAATATTTGTTTACCATAATTGTTGAAAAACACTTGTTTTATAAACATTTACATGTTCAAATGTAAAGCAAATAATTTTCAGTCCCTTTAGTTTTTTCAATAATTTTCAAACATAATTATCTAAAAATTTCCCATTAACATAATCTCGTCTTATCCCCTTAGCTGTCAACAATAGTAGGGAAACAGACGAGCAAGACAGGTGGCGCGGAGAATCGTACCGGCAATGGTTCGAACGGCAGACCGATCTTCAACAGCGATGGGAGGATAATTTCATGCGAGAACAGATGGAGATGACCAGGTCGCTGCTGGAATCTGTGACTTCCACTTTTCTGCAAGGAGTTCAACAGGTCCTTTCGAATCTCAACACTGGGAGGAGATTCCCGCCGTTTTGTCCAGATCCGCCGTCATGAGTCCTGTACATTTCTCGTACTTTTTATCTTTCTCAAAAGTGTACTTTTCATTGTGTACTGTAGCAGTGTGCCTGTTTTTCATTGTACTGCTTTTGCCATGGTTGAAACAAACTGCAATAAAAGATGTCATGTAAAATGGTAGCATGTCCAAAACTGGAATAAATGCAGCTTTTTTTTTTTTGCTTACCTTTAAGAAAAGATTTGTGTTAAAACAAAATATTAACGCAAATGCGAATTTTTGACAGCGTGTATTTAAGCAGAATTTGTGTAATTAATTGCTGAAGAAAGGTCTTAATTATTAAGAATAGAGAGCATGTGTGTAAATATATAGTTACGAAAAAAAAATGGATTTATAGATTTGGAATTCAATTGAAAACTTTAAAACGTGCCTAATATGGATAAATAGAATCAAAAATAAATAATAGGTTAGATAACAAGCAACATAACCAATTCATGAAAACTTCTATATATATATTTATAATATCACAATACATTTAATGCAAAGAATGATTAGATTCCAAGATAACGATCAACAAATTTTACATAAAATCTGTTGTGTTATACACCTAAGACACTCGGAAAAGACAAGTTCGCTATGCCTTGGCAATGTAAATTTAAGTCAATAGGGAAATTCTTTCGTTTTTATCATAGCACCACGAATGTCAGGGCACATATTTGCTCTTTTATAAATCCTCCGATAGATGGTACCACCAGAGGATCCACTCCCTCAAATTTGACAATGATCTGATGGGGGAGGAAATTTTCACCAGACCATTGAACCCATGGTAACTGCTCAACGACCGACTATAGGACTTTGATTCCACAGATTTAACTAGCACCCATATGACATGTTCTCGGTAGGTCCTTGTCGGCATTGGAAATCGAACCCCGCCCTTCAGAATGGAAGGCTGATACACTATCCACTAGGCTACCACGGCCTATATAAATCTAAAGACCTTACTTAAATTTATATTATTATAATCAGTTGAACCTATTATTGTGATTCAATGTGTATTCGTGCATACAATGTGTATTCTTATAGTAAATTATCGGATGCAAGTAGTGTGATTTTGACGATCATTTAAAAATGAAAAGTTAGTTCTTATGCCAAAAACATTAACCATACGTTTGAAAACTCTCCATTTTGTTTTGAATTATTATGAGCAAACATTTTAAAATCAGATACCAAAATTTAACCCATCTTTTCTAAAAATTATTGGCATGAAACTGTGATATTTATCTAACTTACAAAGAAATGGTATTATTCTAGTTGAATTTGAATTTTTTTAAAAAAATTCTATAGTGTTTGTTTATATAATTATGTGAATTTTGTGTGTGAACAAGGAAAATTATAAAATTAATACGAAATTAATTCCATAAATCTGTTAAATAATATAACATTAAGAGATGGTAAATGTAAAAAATAATACAATATATTACAAAAATAACATTATATCTGTATAATCTTTTATAAAAAAAGTTCGTTTTAAATAATATAATTAAAACATCAATCAATTATAATCTTCCTAAATTGTAGACAGAATATGAATTAATTAATGACGAAGTTTTGTGCAATAGAAATGATGAATAATAATATGTCTTTAAAATATGGTCTATATTTCAGATAAAATAAATTATAAAGTCAACTGCCTTCAAAACTGTTAAGAAAAGTATTCTTACCTTAAATAATAATTTAAAACGTTAAAAAAATTTTCTGATATTATGAAAATGAATTTAAGACATGAACCTTAGGATTTTTTTTATATCTTAAATAGATAATTTGTGTCGTAAAATTCAGTGAGCCTTCAACAATAAACTCTCATAATGGTGAAATATATTTTCATGATGATGAATATGTTATTCTTGAAAAGAGCCAATTAAATTAAAAAAATCTTTGAATTATATGTCATTATATTAGTCATTTATTTGTCCTATGCATAAGGTATTTGTTTTACGAATTTAGACTCTAAAATGTGGTTTAATTTTCAATAAATTTATTAGGAAATATTTTAATTATCAGTTCATAAAGGATAATTTTAATCCTTTATGAAACTTTGTATTGGTGTGTTATTACATACGCAACTTGTTTAACAAAACACTCAGGTATTTGGGGGGTTTTCTTAGTTTTATTGAAGAAAATTATATACAGATATTCAAGTTAATTCCGTTGTTATTCATTTATTAAAACGTGAGTTTGAGAAAATTTAATGCATTTCTACTTTTAGGTTTCTTGTCAGGAATTTTATACTGAATTTGAATCTTCGACAGCAATTTTTGGTTAATGTCACACACACACATTGAATTTTATAAATGAGATTGCCTGTGATTTCATCATTATGTGACGAAACCACATCTACCAGATTATGATTTTCTTCGATGTACTTGGTGCTTGTTGATCAACATTCAAAGTTATTTACATAATTCTTCCCATTTTTATCCATAATTCATATTCAAATTCTGCTTCCTCTTTTCCAGATGTTAATAACAATTTTTAATTTAAGCATGTTGTCACATTTCTTGTCACTTACGCATTATAAAAGAACGAATATCTTGTCAGGATTGGAAATAAACTTGCTTCTTTTATTACAAGTCCTTTAGAAGGTATGTTGCTTGTAACAATTTAAATGGCTTGACTTAAACACACTTTAATGAATGGAAAAAGAACAGAAACCGCAAGAAATAGTGATTAATTAGAACAATCACATTTGGTCTTATGTCAAATATCGTTTTGGAAATAAAATATTGGCTTCTCCCATTGAGTTGTTTTATAATTTGAGCAAGTTAATATTTCTGGAAATTAGAGAGAAATAAGAATTCTTTTTCATATCAACTGAGTTGTAAATTAAGAATTAATAGAGCCATCTTTCATAGGGATGCAATTGTGAATTAGAAATGGATTGTCTTGCTTAACAAATGTAGTGAAGTTTCCACTTCGCTGCTTCAATTAGTTGGAATTGTTTGTTTTCGTTTGCTAATTATTTGATGAAGAATTTACAGTTTATTGGAGTCAAGGATTCATCTTGTTCTCTGTTGTGCTATCAGCGGGATATTTTTTTTTTTTTTTTTTTTTTTTTTTTTTAATTTTAAACAAAATTAACAGATGTTATTGTTAATATGTGATCAACTTTTGATCTTTTTATTTCAAAGCGATCAACTGATTGTTATCTTCAACAAATTTTTCTATAATTCGCTTCCCAACCGTGACATAATCGGGATCGTAAATTGGGTTGGAAACGATCTTCACCCGCCTGTTAATTTTGATCCTAGAAGAAAAGAAATAATCGTATACAATATGTTTAATAAAAACTTAACGCATTTATGAGAATTCTTCATGAAATTTATTTATATAACAATTTTTTAATAAAATATTTTACAAAAATTATGCAGTAAAATATTCATTGAATTTATAAATTAAATAATGACTGATAATAATTTATGTATGCTTTCATAAAATGCTATCATATATTCGTTTGTTCGAGAAAAATTGTTTGATATAATATTTTTTGTTTCTCTAATGTATTCTAGGCATTTCAACACTGAAAAGAATTAAAAACAGCAGATCTATTTCAGCTGTACGAAAAATAGAGTAAATGGCTAGTTTGATCAAAAATTTATTTTCAAAATTTAGCAAAGTTAATTTTTATATTGGAAAATAAAAATTCCATATAAATTTAATTGTCAATACAATTAAATTTATAAGAATATATTACGACCTAACATTTAGTTTAAGAGCATACTATTGATTTCTTTTTTAAATAAATTGCTTCAAAGGATGAAAATTATGTAAAATAATTTTTATTAAATTTTTCATGGTGGCATATTTATAACTTAGTAATTTATAATATATTTATGGTTACATAAGCTAAATAATAGCAGAAGAAATATGCCTTTCTTATCAGAGAAAAAAACAAATATTTTTAATTTGAAATTGTATTACATATTGTTATCTTTAATCTATATTGCATTGAAATTATTAAATTTTACCTACCATTTCCAACGGATCCAATCTCCAGTGCTTTTAAAAATTCTCCCCATAACTAGATATAATATATGATAATCAAAAAATAATTCTTTTATCACTTTCCAAATTGAAACACTTGTCTAAGCAAAATAACGCAAACTTCGTAGTCAAGATTTTTTATCCAAATGTAAAATTTACTCTGTTGAAAATCTGATTATTAACTAAAAGTATTGTTTCAAATCATCAATAATAGATTTAGAATGAGAAGAAACAAACAATATTGTAGAAATTACAAAATGCAACAAAACAAATTCGCATTGTTGATTAATTCGCATTGTTTAGAAATAATTCACGCATAATTTTATGTGATATTACAATGTATAAAATTCCTTATATAAGCTAATATTAATTTTTTTAATAATGAAATGACCCTTAGAAATTAATATAAAAAATAAAACAAGAATCCCAGTTTTAATTTAGACTTACATATAATAATGTTTAATAAAATTTTTAGTAAATTGATTCGTTGAAAAAAATTTTTTACATATAAAATTTAGGATAAAAAAAATTAACTTAAATGGTTCTAAATTTGTACGTAAATTAAAGCCTCATTAATGTATTGAAGTAATTGGGTTGCTTAAAACAACTCTTGAAGCAAATAAAACTGTCTATAAGTTAGTTGATATATTATCAGAAAATATCAGCCACTTTTTTAGAATTCGTGGTGACAGTTCTCATTTAAATTTGCTTCTCTCACATTTAGGAACAAATGAGTATCTCCCCCCCCCTCCCTCACACTTGACGACCGTTGCGACTCTCTTCGTCACCAAGCTCAACGCATGTTCTTGGAACCAAAGTACGACGAATGGAAACGCTCAACGAAAAATTCAAACGTTATTGCCACTTTTTAAAAAATCATATATATGACGAAAAAATAACGTAAAACATGAGAAAAAAAACTGAACCTGGCAAGAAAAAATATGAAAAGCAACAAAAACTAGAATTGACAACACTATAACAAAAACAAAAGGACTCCAGATTTGGCAAGATAACTCTTGGGGAATATTTCCTACTTATACCCACATCTTCTTTATTCAAAATTTTCTCTGTGTAATATATTCGTTCTCATTTCAAGTAGAACGAATATATTATCCTTTTTTCTCCGGATAATATATTCGTTCTACTTGAAATGAAATTAATTTATATTTCTTTTAATTTGGAAGAGGATACATGAACAATTCTAGCATTATATTAAAGTACTCTAATCGTTAGAGATCTTCAAAATTTCAAAATAAATTTCATTAAATTCAGTCTGAAAATAATTTTAGTTTTCCAATCATTTTTTACTTACAAAGCGTTTTAAATTTTTTTAAAAAGAGAAGCTTATATAGTATTTTAATACACTGAAAATTTGAGAATATCGCTAATCTATTTTTTCAACTCAATTATGATTTTTTTTTTCGAAATCTTATATAACAAATTTCTTAGACCATTTACAAAATCAAGCCGTCATTTAAACAAACATTTTATACAAACACGTATAGAAAATTATGTTGTTAAATGTTTTATATTGACTGTGTTTTTTCATAAATATAAGTGAAGAAATAAAAAGTAATATTTGAGAATTCAATAGAAAAGTATTTAAACAATTATACTTATCCTTTTTTCATTTACATATGTACTAGAAACCTACCCACTTCGCCACGATCCATTTCAAACATATTTATGCATGTTCCGATAAGTTTAAAGTTCATTCAATTTTCATTAATTTTCAAACAATGAATTTATTAAAATTGAGAGCATCCTTATTTAGTTCAGATTTTTACCTGGGGAAAATGTTTACCTAGAATAAGCACTGAGACCAGGAGTTAAGTCCTAGGAGGAGCCTTTTTTCCCCTTAAATGAATCTTCTCCTATATAACATACAAAAAATAGGCAAAACTTCAAAGAATTTTAAAATATTCCTTCTAATTGAACTCTTTTAGTTTTAATGTGAATACATGAAGTTATAGCTTAACATACTTAACGCACGCATTATAAAACATATGATATAATGCGTGTGCTTATATGTACTGATTTTGTCTTGATTTACATATTTAAAAGGTACTGAACAATTTATGTATGAACTAAACAGACAAGTATTGAATTAATTCAATGACAACAAAAGAAAAACACTTATATTTTTCCTGTATGCAGGAAATATATAAAACAGACATTTCTTGTATAAGTCGAAAGCAAATTAATGAAAACAAAAAAGTTTAAAATTTCTCATTTGGTTAAAATTTCAGGTCAAATTTGTTAACATAAATTTTAACACTTGAATGCAAAAATGTTTACATCCCACAAAACAATTTAACTAACAGTTTCTCAAAAGGAGATATTTTGCATCACAAAAATAAAATCTCGTGCATGGATTAGTTAAAATGAATTCGGAAGAAATGTAGAATACTTGAGAACTTTCAGTTACGAAGTTATTGAATACTAAAATCAGGACTTTTCTTATCCGCGTTCTTTTATCTTTATTTTCGACTACCGACATATTGGGAAAAGTTAAATTACATTCACAGAAAATGAGAAAATGATTCTCTTTAAAAAATCAAAAAAGTAAATATCATTTTTAATTAAAAAAAACTTAGCAATACTTTTAGAAAAATTGAAAAGTTAGAATGTCGATAGAAGAGGTTTTATCGGATGTCGAAAACGTTTTTTTTTTTTTTTTTTACTTTTAATGGCCGATTATAAAGAGTTACCGTAAAAAAAAAAAAAGATAAGAATAGATCGAAGAATACAGAATACAACAAACAAAGACGGTTGCAACAGAGTGCATCTGACAGGGAGGCATATTAAGAAAGTCACCTGAATTGAAGAAAACTAAGGAATTTGACGATTTCAGTGAAGATGAGTTATTATTCCATAAATTTCGGCAGAATCCCACAGTT
Organism: Latrodectus elegans; assembly: GCA_030067965.1. NCBI lineage: Eukaryota > Metazoa > Arthropoda > Arachnida > Araneae > Theridiidae > Latrodectus > Latrodectus elegans. Next base: position 58,991,010 of record CM057815.1, read on the forward strand.
TCCCAAAATTTCATTTTAGTACTTTTTTGAATGTAAATTTTGTATACGTAAGAAATATCGAAGGATTAATTGATTGAGAACAATGAATAAGGATAAAAAAAGATCTTTAAGTTATATGAAATTAAAAGAAAATGAAACCGTCGGCAAAACAAGCACACACACATGAATGGCTAATAAGAATGGGGTACATTTTTGACAAAAACAAGAGAAAAATCTTTTACTGTATCGAAAAGTAATAAATTTGTCAATAAATAATTTAATTATAGAATATTAAAATTCTTTATCCAAATGTTTTTAACATTTATTTGGTGGTTATTTGACATTTAAATAAACAAAAATTTTCACAACTTTAATTGGCTTACATATTATATTTATGAAAAACAACAAAAAATGTTACTTTCTATATTCATACATATAAATATACTTAAAAGTACTATAATATTAACTGCAGAAATAAGGATCAAACACTGAAATTTTTAAATATACAAATTTTTAAAACCCATTTTACATAGGATGTTATTTACATTTGTGCTCATATGGCAATTATTCTGTTTAAAACATGTATGTAAATATATATTTTAAACTAAACATTTTTTATAGAAATATTATTCACAGTACTATATACACAACATCATTATTGATCAAATGATTAAATTTTTATGTAGGTTTTAAACGTGGTTCGATAAAAATTATTGATAAAACTTCAGTACTTTGCGATATATTGGACAAGATTATAATGCTGCATGGAGAAATTCCATAAATTTAAGATAAAACTGAGTGAAAAAAATGGAACAAAAATAATTAGCGTTTGGTTTCTTATTGAAGAGGTAACAATATATCACGAAGTCAGTATAAAGTAAAAAGAGTTAGTTTTTCTATGTAAATGAATTAATAATTTCCAAGACAACAAGTATTCCACGATTAGTAATGTTTACATGGATGCATTGGTTCAGAATATTCATCATCTGGCAAAAAAAAAAAAAAAAAAAAAAAAAAAATTCTAAAGAACAATTGCTGATATATTGTAAAATATCAAGAAAAGTTTTTTTTATTGTTTTTTAAATTTGAAATCAGATGTTAGTTGCATTTTCTAAGTAATCATATCCATCTGCTCATTTGAATGATTACTCTTTCATTTGAAAAACAATTTTTCTATCATATGAGAATAGCATACATTAAAAATGCTTCGGCAAGAACTGTTCCAGCAGTGAGGAGAAAGTAACTTCTCTCGAGTCTTATGAGAAAAAGTTCATGGTCAAAAAATTAAGTTCGAGAGAAAATTTTCTACTTTTATCAACAGATGGATTACAAAAATTTATGCAAAAAAGTAGTCATTTAAAATTATCTACCACTTTAGATTTCTTTTTATTTTCAAAAACTTAATATCATATAAAAAGATAATTAGCTATTGAAAAAGGTAATAATCCATTGGTAAAGTTAATTATCCATTGAGGAATGTAATTAACCATTGTGATATATTGATCAAAGTCTCCATGCAATTCCTCTGATAAAAACTAAAAATTGGGAATCAATCAAAATAAGGATGTGTGGAAATGGAGTATTAATATTAGCTTTCCCTAAACTTTCCCTAGAATTTTTTCAGCACATTTACATCAATTCTTATCAATTATCGAATTGGTGTATAACAGCTCATGGATTAGCAGTAGTAAAAAATTTCATGTAATAAATGGAATCAAATTTAAAAACTGTTAAAAAAATGAGAGAGAATGAGTGAATCATATAAATGAACAACAAATCACGTGTAACCAACAAGAATTGAAATGAAAGATGTTTGGGAGCTGATTGAGTATAGTTTTAACAAACCTGCATTTTTTTAATAAAATTTGACTTAATTTACTGAATATTGTAATGTATAAATTGCAATCAATCATTGTTTCTCTCACATAGTCAAACTATATAAATATATAAGTCCAAAGATTCGTATATTTGGGCTGTTTTATTATAATTAAATATAATCTGTGTGTCGGACCTGCATTTATTTAAAGGAAAATCCTAATTTAAAACTAAAAATACAAAAGACTACAATGTTAGTTCTTATATTTTGTGCAATCAATCTCCTCTTTTAACAATTTATTAATACATTTTAAATCCTTTTATTAATACTGAAGTAGAAGAGACTCGGTCATATATAAAAATTATTTCACTAATAATTTGAGACTAGCAAAATATTCTTGATAATGTCACATTTATCGATCGTAATTATAACTTAGATTGCATTTTACGTTGGAGACAAATCAAAGAAATCAAAGTGACTGATTTTTTTTAAAATATGTTAAAATAAGTTTATATTTTTTATATTTCTTCATTTTTAAATAATTGACTAAAAAATATCTGTCTGAATATTTCCATTCCTAAACATGTAGAATTTAAAATTAATGAAATTAAACTGTTCATCTTAATATTCTTAAAATTTTCTATTTAAGAATATATATGAATTTAAATTTTCAGATTAAATATATTTCCTAGCTTCACATATGTAGAGTGTATGTGAAGCTAGGAAATATATGTAATCTGAAAATTTAAATTCTTTAACAATTATTTTAAATGTAATTTTATTTTTTTTAAAAAAAAAATACCCTTTGGCAATTACCGTTTTATTTCTGTCAGTAGATGGCAGCACTAAAAATAAGAAACCATATTAAAAGTAAGTTCTAGTCTTGTGGTTCTTGTACTACATTCATATTATATTTATTAAGCACACGAGAAATAATCTCAATTAGAGATCTCAATGGTATTTAAATTTTGTACATTATTTCGAGTTATTTGAAATATTTTTGGCTTATTGATGGGATTGGAATACATAAACTGTTCATCTTAATACCAAAACACTAACCAGTTAATTAACAGTTCAGCCATTATTTTATCTGAGTTTAGTAGTTAGAATGATTAAATCTCACTTTAAATACAGAGAAGATTTGAAGAGTAATTAACACGAAAATATTCTTCGCGATCTTTTACAGCGATTCATTTCAATGGCTTTCGCCTCCCCGGAATACATAGCCTAAATTTTATTCTAAAACTTCCAAGCAACCATTTTGACAAATGTTCCTTCACAAAAAATAAATTCAATGCCTCTAAGCCCTTTGCATAACAGTGTCTGGGACTACTGATTTTGATACCTTCCACTCCGAAAAGCTCTGTCTTATTCCTAGTTTATAGTGAGCCATTCCAGTGAGCATTGAAACTGTGTGTAGTGGACAACCTAATTGTATCTAGCTTTTGTGACACAATTTAATGTGCACCACGCACTGGTCTTTAGGTTGGACTTTACATGTTAACTTTACTTGTAATCACGTTTTAAAGGAAGGGAGCCAAGAAATCTTCTAATGTCCCATAACGAGAGACGTTTATATTAAAGAGAAAACTGCTATTTCCATTTCCCATTTTTCAATAGAACTTGATAGACCCGCCTACACAACACAAGGGGGAATTACTAAAAACTGGCTCCAGAAGCACACTTTCGATTTCAGTGCCTTCTATTAGACACACACTGAAAATATTTATAACTTACAATTAACTGTATATTTTTCCCATCATATTAAAATCCTAAGTTCCACTGCAAAATTCGTGATGTTGGCTCTAATCCTGATACCTTCATTCATTAGTTTAGGCCAGGTTCTTAAACTTTTAGATATTGGGTCTTCAGAACATTTGCGAAAGTTTTAAAGGTTTTACACTCCTAAGCATTGCACAAAAATATTATGCAAACGTATTAAACAAATTCGACACCCACATAATTGAAGCTATCAGTTTCATCACTTGCAATGTAATATACGATTCTAGCCTTTGGTCAATAACTTTAATTTTGAATTTAAAGACATAGAACACACACAATGTGAACATTTTAAGTAAGAAGCCAGAAACATTAACTAATGTCAGTTCATTAAAGTGTAGTCACTTTGAAGATCAATATAGAGATCACCCGTAGACTTCTATCAGCATGTACACCAAAATATAGCATTAGTTGAAACTTCTCTATTTTAATTATATTTAATCTTGGCAAAATAGTTGAAAAACCATTTACTTAAATAATATTTAAATTTGATTGACATTTTGATTTCCTATTCGATTCAAAACATAAACATTTCGTAAGCTTCCCCCGTATTATCATTGTCCAAATATATTTGATAATTTTGAAATACGGCCACGTGTCTGCACGATAGATCTGAAATGCCGAACTTGTTCCTAGGCCTCCATGCTGTGGAGGCCTAGGAACAAGTTCGGCATTTCAGATCTATCTAATCTGAAATGCCGAACTGTTCCTATCAGATTATCTGACCACTGGGTTTTTTCATTTTTCGGAGAATGTTTCAGTCTTTCGCTCATGTCAACTGTTCAAAATCACTCATATTGGACATTTTGAGCTCCTTCTGTGAATATTTCACTGAAAAATAAATCTGATTAGGTGATTTTCAAAATCATTGACGTTCGCTTTCCCAACACTTTTAAGTTCAATTAGGAATATTTATTCTTCTTTTCTGTCTCTCAGAGGGGCATGCGACCCTATGTGTCTATATAATTATTGCTCTTCCAAGAGGCTACTAACATTCTACTTAATTTGTAAATGTAATTTAGTATCCAACATGCATTGATGAAAATAGTCTTAAAAACAAATTACATTTAATAGCTATTATAATTATAAAATAAGCACATTCAAATAAAAAATTTTTTTACTTTATCGATATTTTATGCCTATACACAAGTCTGGCATGTCAAAGTTAAAAAGGAAAAAAGATAGTTATTTAATTGAGGAAAATAATAATTTATAAATATTATGACTAGATAGCTATTGATAAAACTCCTTGTATTGAAAAATTATCAAATTCTTTAATATTAATAAAGAATATTTTAAAATATTTTATGGATTTGTAAAAGTATGGAAAAGAAGCTGAATAACATGCTTTTTCCGATGGACTGTTTGAGAAATTATCATCTATCGCATAAGCTTTACCTGCTTGAACTCAAGAAGCACAAGATTAATTTTTGTGACTTAAGTAAAAACTTTTATATTCATTTCTACGTCTCCATATCAATACAAAATGGACAAATAATAGATAATCTTTTTTATGAGCTATACAAGTTCTTACCGATCATACATCACGTTTTGTTTTATACATAAATCAACATAGAATATTCTTTTTCATGTAACTTCTGTTGTATAGTTGAAAGGATTGATAACATCATAGTTATTCCTTCAGGAATAGTTTCTCTTCAATTATATGACATTTATAAATGTGTAAAGTTAATTTTAACATTCCATAGATTGAATGCATGTTAGTGAAATCTGTGTTTCTAGTGTTACAAATTCATCGCAATACCGAAAAAAAATTTCTGTGAACCTATATATCAGATTTCTTTTCTGTCGAAACAGCTCTATTACCACTGCTCATCATAATCGTTAACATAATCAGTTGGAAATCTTTTAAAATGTTTTAGTGTATTAAAAACTTCGTTTGTATAGAATTTTGTATTATAAAATATCTGCTTCCAAAAGTATTGAACTTTATAAAAATTGAAAAAATTTGCCTTCTAAAAAATAATACTAGATTAACCATAGACCACGTGTTCAAAATTCATTGAGTATTGATATGCTGACACTTTTGAGTTAAATCTTTCAATATTTGTTTACCATAATTGTTGAAAAACACTTGTTTTATAAACATTTACATGTTCAAATGTAAAGCAAATAATTTTCAGTCCCTTTAGTTTTTTCAATAATTTTCAAACATAATTATCTAAAAATTTCCCATTAACATAATCTCGTCTTATCCCCTTAGCTGTCAACAATAGTAGGGAAACAGACGAGCAAGACAGGTGGCGCGGAGAATCGTACCGGCAATGGTTCGAACGGCAGACCGATCTTCAACAGCGATGGGAGGATAATTTCATGCGAGAACAGATGGAGATGACCAGGTCGCTGCTGGAATCTGTGACTTCCACTTTTCTGCAAGGAGTTCAACAGGTCCTTTCGAATCTCAACACTGGGAGGAGATTCCCGCCGTTTTGTCCAGATCCGCCGTCATGAGTCCTGTACATTTCTCGTACTTTTTATCTTTCTCAAAAGTGTACTTTTCATTGTGTACTGTAGCAGTGTGCCTGTTTTTCATTGTACTGCTTTTGCCATGGTTGAAACAAACTGCAATAAAAGATGTCATGTAAAATGGTAGCATGTCCAAAACTGGAATAAATGCAGCTTTTTTTTTTTTTTTTGCTTACCTTTAAGAAAAGATTTGTGTTAAAACAAAATATTAACGCAAATGCGAATTTTTGACAGCGTGTATTTAAGCAGAATTTGTGTAATTAATTGCTGAAGAAAGGTCTTAATTATTAAGAATAGAGAGCATGTGTGTAAATATATAGTTACGAAAAAAAATGGATTTATAGATTTGGAATTCAATTGAAAACTTTAAAACGTGCCTAATATGGATAAATAGAATCAAAAATAAATAATAGGTTAGATAACAAGCAACATAACCAATTCATGAAAACTTCTATATATATATTTATAATATCACAATACATTTAATGCAAAGAATGATTAGATTCCAAGATAACGATCAACAAATTTTACATAAAATCTGTTGTGTTATACACCTAAGACACTCGGAAAAGACAAGTTCGCTATGCCTTGGCAATGTAAATTTAAGTCAATAGGGAAATTCTTTCGTTTTTTATCATAGCACCACGAATGTCAGGGCACATATTTGCTCTTTTATAAATCCTCCGATAGATGGTACCACCAGAGGATCCACTCCCTCAAATTTGACAATGATCTGATGGGGGAGGAAATTTTCACCAGACCATTGAACCCATGGTAACTGCTCAACGACCGACTATAGGACTTTTGATTCCACAGATTTAACTAGCACCCATATGACATGTTCTCGGTAGGTCCTTGTCGGCATTGGAAATCGAACCCCGCCCTTCAGAATGGAAGGCTGATACACTATCCACTAGGCTACCACGGCCTATATAAATCTAAAGACCTTACTTAAATTTATATTATTATAATCAGTTGAACCTATTATTGTGATTCAATGTGTATTCGTGCATACAATGTGTATTCTTATAGTAAATTATCGGATGCAAGTAGTGTGATTTTGACGATCATTTAAAAATGAAAAGTTAGTTCTTATGCCAAAAACATTAACCATACGTTTGAAAACTCTCCATTTTGTTTTTGAATTATTATGAGCAAACATTTTAAAATCAGATACCAAAATTTAACCCATCTTTTCTAAAAATTATTGGCATGAAACTGTGATATTTATCTAACTTACAAAGAAATGGTATTATTCTAGTTGAATTTGAATTTTTTTTTAAAAAAAATTCTATAGTGTTTGTTTATATAATTATGTGAATTTTGTGTGTGAACAAGGAAAATTATAAAATTAATACGAAATTAATTCCATAAATCTGTTAAATAATATAACATTAAGAGATGGTAAATGTAAAAAATAATACAATATATTACAAAAATAACATTATATCTGTATAATCTTTTATAAAAAAAGTTCGTTTTAAATAATATAATTAAAACATCAATCAATTATAATCTTCCTAAATTGTAGACAGAATATGAATTAATTAATGACGAAGTTTTGTGCAATAGAAATGATGAATAATAATATGTCTTTAAAATATGGTCTATATTTCAGATAAAATAAATTATAAAGTCAACTGCCTTCAAAACTGTTAAGAAAAGTATTCTTACCTTAAATAATAATTTAAAACGTTAAAAAAATTTTCTGATATTATGAAAATGAATTTAAGACATGAACCTTAGGATTTTTTTTATATCTTAAATAGATAATTTGTGTCGTAAAATTCAGTGAGCCTTCAACAATAAACTCTCATAATGGTGAAATATATTTTCATGATGATGAATATGTTATTCTTGAAAAGAGCCAATTAAATTAAAAAAATCTTTGAATTATATGTCATTATATTAGTCATTTATTTGTCCTATGCATAAGGTATTTGTTTTACGAATTTAGACTCTAAAATGTGGTTTAATTTTCAATAAATTTATTAGGAAATATTTTAATTATCAGTTCATAAAGGATAATTTTAATCCTTTATGAAACTTTGTATTGGTGTGTTATTACATACGCAACTTGTTTAACAAAACACTCAGGTATTTGGGGGGTTTTCTTAGTTTTATTGAAGAAAATTATATACAGATATTCAAGTTAATTCCGTTGTTATTCATTTATTAAAACGTGAGTTTGAGAAAATTTAATGCATTTCTACTTTTAGGTTTCTTGTCAGGAATTTTATACTGAATTTGAATCTTCGACAGCAATTTTTGGTTAATGTCACACACACACATTGAATTTTATATATGAGATTGCCTGTGATTTCATCATTATGTGACGAAACCACATCTACCAGATTATGATTTTCTTCGATGTACTTGGTGCTTGTTGATCAACATTCAAAGTTATTTACATAATTCTTGCCATTTTTATCCATAATTCATATTCAAATTCTGCTTCCTCTTTTCCAGATGTTAATAACAATTTTTAATTTAAGCATGTTGTCACATTTCTTGTCACTTACGCATTATAAAAGAACGAATATCTTGCCAGGATTTGAAATAAACTTGCTTCATTTATTACAAGTCTTTTAGAAGGTATGTTGCTTGTAACACTTCAAATGGCTTGACTGAAACACACTTTAATGAATGGAAAAAGAACAGAAACCGCAAGAAATAGTGATTAATTAGAACAATCACATTTGGTCTTATGTCAAATATCGTTTTGGAAATAAAATATTGGCTTCTCCCATTGAGTTGTTTTATAATTTGAGCAACTTAATATTTCTGGAAATTAGAGAGAAATAAGAATTCTTTTTCATATCAACTGAGTTGTAAATTAAGAATTAATAGAGCCATCTTTCATAGGGATGCAATTGTGAATTAGAAATGGATTGTCTTGCTTAACAAATGTAGTGAAGTTTCCACTTCGCTGCTTCAATTAGTTGGAATTGTTTGTTTTCGTTTGCTAATTATTTGATGAAGAATTTACAGTTTATTGGAGTCAAGGATTCATCTTGTTCTCTGTTGTGCTATCAGCGGGATATATTTTTTTTTTTTTTTTTTTAAGTTTAAACAAAATTAACAGATGTTATTGTTAATATGTGATCAACTTTTGATCTTTTTATTTCAAAGCGATCAACTGATTGTTATCTTCAACAAATTTTTCTATAATTCGCTTCCCAACCGTGACATAATCGGGATCGTAAATTGGGTTGGAAACGATCTTCACCCGCCTGTTAATTTTGATCCTAGAAGAAAAGAAATAATCGTATACAATATGTTTAATAAAAACTTAACGCATTTATGAGAATTCTTCATGAAATTTATTTATATAACAATTTTTTAATAAAATATTTTACAAAAATTATGCAGTAAAATATTCATTGAATTTATAAATTAAATAATGACTGATAATAATTTATGTATGCTTTCATAAAATGCTATCATATATTCGTTTGTTCGAGAAAAATTGTTTGATATAATATTTTTGTTTCTTTAATGTATTCTAGGCATTTCAACACTGAAAAGAATTAAAAACAGCAGATCTATTTCAGCTCTACGAAAAATAGAGTAAATGGCTAGTTTGATCAAAAATTTATTTTCAAAATTTAGCAAAGTTAATTTTTATATTGGAAAATAAAATTCCATATAAATTTAATTGTCAATACAATTAAATTTATAAGAATATATTACGACCTAACATTTAGTTTAAGAGCATACTATTGATTTCTTTTTTAAATAAATTGCTTCAAAGGATGAAAATTATGTAAAATAATTTTTATTAAATTTTTCATGGTGGCATATTTATAACTTAGTAATTTATAATATATTTATGGTTACATAAGCTAAATAATAGCAGAAGAAATATGCCTTTCTTATCAGAGAAAAACAAATATTTTTAATTTGAAATTGTATTACATATTGTTATCTTTAATCTATATTGCATTGAAATTATTAAATTTTACCTACCATTTCCAACGGATCCAATCTCCAGTGCTTTTAAAAATTCTCCCCATAACTAGATATAATATATGATAATCAAAAATAATTCTTTTATCACTTTCCAAATTGAAACACTTGTCTAAGCAAAATAACGCAAACTTCGTAGTCAAGATTTTTTATCCAAATGTAAAATTTACTCTGTTGAAAATCTGATTATTAACTAAAAGTATTGTTTCAAATCATCAATAATAGATTTAGAATGAGAAGAAACAAACAATATTGTAGAAATTACAAAATGCAACAAAACAAATTCGCATTGTTGATTAATTCGCATTGTTTAGAAATAATTCACGCATAATTTTATGTGATATTACAATGTATAAAATTCCTTATATAAGCTAATATTAATTTTTAATAATGAAATTACCCTTATAAATTAATATAAAAAATAAAACAAGAATCCCAGTTTTAATTTAGACTTACATATAATAATGTTTAATAAAATTTTTAGTAAATTGATTCGTTGAAAAAAATTTTTTACATATAAAATTTAGGATAAAAAAAATTAACTTAAATGGTTCTAAATTTGTACGTAAATTAAAGCCTCATTAATGTATTGAAGTAATTGGGTTGCTTAAAACAACTCTTGAAGCAAATAAAACTGTCTATAAGTTAGTTGATATATTATCAGAAAATATCAGCCACTTTTTTAGAATTCGTGGTGACAGTTCTCATTTAAATTTGCTTCTCTCACATTTAGGAACAAATTAGGATCTCCCCCCCCCTCCCTCACAATTGACGACCGTTGCGACTCTCTTCGTCACCAAGCTCAACGCATGTTCTTGGAACCAAAGTACGACGAATGGAAACGCTCAACGAAAAATTCAAACGTTATTGCCACTTTTTAAAAAATCATATATATGACGAAAAAATAACGTAAAACATGAGAAAAAAAACTGAACCTGGCAAGAAAAAATATGAAAAGCAACAAAAACTAGAATTGACAACACTATAACAAAAACAAAAGGACTCCAGATTTGGCAAGATATCTCTTGGGGGAATATTTCCTACTTATACCCACATCTTCTTTATTCAAAATTTTCTCTGTGTAATATATTCGTTCTCATTTCAAGTAGAACGAATATATTATCCTTTTTTCTCCGGATAATATATTCGTTCTACTTGAAATGAAATTAATTTATATTTCTTTTAATTTGGAAGAGGATACATGAACAATTCTAGCATTATATTAAAGTACTCTAATCGTTAGAGATCTTCAAAATTTCAAAATAAATTTCATTAAATTCAGTCTGAAAATAATTTTAGTTTTCCAATCATTTTTTACTTACAAAGCGTTTTAAATTTTTTTAAAAAGAGAAGCTTATATAGTATTTTAATACACTGAAAATTTGAGAATATCGCTAATCTATTTTTTCAACTCAATTATGATTTTTTTTTTCGAAATCTTATATAACAAATTTCTTAGACCATTTACAAAATCAAGCCGTCATTTAAACAAACATTTTATACAAACACGTATAGAAAATTATGTTGTTAAATGTTTTATATTGACTGTGTTTTTTCATAAATATAAGTGAAGAAATAAAAAGTAATATTTGAGAATTCAATAGAAAAGTATTTAAACAATTATACTTATCCTTTTTTCATTTACATATGTACTAGAAACCTACCCACTTCGCCACGATCCATTTCAAACATATTTATGCATGTTCCGATAAGTTTAAAGTTCATTCAATTTTCATTAATTTTCAAACAATGAATTTATTAAAATTGAGAGCATCCTTATTTAGTTCAGATTTTTACCTGGGGAAAATGTTTACCTAGAATAAGCACTGAGACCAGGGTTAAGTCCTAGGAGGAGCCTTTTTTTCCCCTTAAATGAATCTTCTCCTATATAACATACAAAAATAGGCAAAACTTCAAACAATTTTAAAATATTCCTTCTAATTGAACTCTTTTAGTTTTAATGTGAATACATGAAGTTATAGCTTAACATACTTAACGCACGCATTATAAAACATATGATATAATGCGTGTGCTTATATGTACTGATTTTGTCTTGATTTACATATTTAAAAGGTACTGAACAATTTATGTATGAACTAAACAGACAAGTATTGAATTAATTCAATGACAACAAAAGAAAAACACTTATATTTTTCCTGTATGCAGGAAATATATAAAACAGACATTTCTTGTATAAGTCGAAAGCAAATTAATGAAAACAAAAAAGTTTAAAATTTCTCATTTGGTTAAAATTTCAGGTCAAATTTGTTAACATAAATTTTAACACTTGAATGCAAAAATGTTTACATCCCACAAAACAATTTAACTAACAGTTTCTCAAAAGGAGATATTTTGCATCACAAAAATAAAATCTCGTGCATGGATTAGTTAAAATGAATTCGGAAGAAATGTAGAATACTTGAGAACTTTCAGTTACGAAGTTATTGAATACTAAAATCAGGACTTTTCTTATCCGCGTTCTTTTATCTTTATTTTCGACTACCGACATATTGGGAAAAGTTAAATTACATTCACAGAAAATGAGAAAATGATTCTCTTTAAAAAATCAAAAAAGTAAATATCATTTTTAATTAAAAAAAACTTAGCAATTATTTTAGAAAAATTGAAAAGTTAGAATGTCGATAGAAGAGGTTTTATCGGATGTCGAAAACGTTTTTTTTTTTTTTACTTTTAATGGCCGATTATAAAGAGTTACCGTAAAAAAAAGATAAGAATAGATCGAAGAATACAGAATACAACAAACAAAGACGGTTTGCAACAGAGTGCATCTGACAGGGAGGCATATTAAGAAAGTCACCTGAATTGAAGAAAACTAAGGAATTTGACGATTTCAGTGAAGATGAGTTATTATTCCATAAATTTCGGCAGAATCCCACAGTTTCCCAAAATTTCATTTTAGTACTTTTTTGAATGTAAATTTTGTATACGTAAGAAATATCGAAGGATTAATTGATTGAGAACAATGAATAAGGATAAAAAAAGATCTTTAAGTTATATGAAATTAAAAGAAAATGAAACCGTCGGCAAAACAAGCACACACACATGAATGGCTAATAAGAATGGGGTACATTTTTGACAAAAACAAGAGAAAAATCTTTTACTGTATCGAAAAGTAATAAATTTGTCAATAAATAATTTAATTATAGAATATTAAAATTCTTTATCCAAATGTTTTTAACATTTATTTGGTGGTTATTTGACATTTAAATAAACAAAAATTTTCACAACTTTAATTGGCTTACATATTATATTTATGAAAAACAACAAAAAATGTTACTTTCATATTCATACATATAAATATACTTAAAAGTACTATAATATTAACTGCAGAAATAAGGATCAAACACCGAAATTTTTAAATATACAAATTTTTAAAACCCATTTTACATAGGATGTTATTTACATTTGTGCTCATATGGCAATTATTCTGTTTAAAACATGTATGTAAATATATATTTTAAACTAAACATTTTTTATAGAAATATTATTCACAGTACTATATACACAACATCATTATTGATCAAATGATTAAATTTTTATGTAGGTTTTAAACGTGGTTCGATAAAAATTATTGATAAAACTTCAGTACTTTGCGATATATTGGACAAGATTATAATGCTGCATGGAGAAATTCCATAAATTTAAGATAAAACTGAGTGAAAAAAATGGAACAAAAATAATTAGCGTTTGGTTTCTTATTGAAGAGGTAACAATATATCACGAAGTCAGTATAAAGTAAAAAGAGTTAGTTTTTCTATGTAAATGAATTAATAATTTCCAAGACAACAAGTATTCCACAATTAGTAATGTTTACATGGATGCATTGGTTCAGAATATTCATCATCTGGCAAAAAAAAAAAAAAAAAAAAAAAAATTCTAAAGAACAATTGCTGATATATTGTAAAATATCAAGAAAAGTTTTTTTTATTGTTTTTTAAATTTGAAATCAGATGTTAGTTGCATTTTCTAAGTAATCATATCCATCTGCTCATTTGAATGATTACTCTTTCATTTGAAAAACAATTTTTCTATCATATGAGAATAGCATACATTAAAAATGCTTCGGCAAGAACTGTTCCAGCAGTGCGGAGAAAGTAACTTCTTTCGAGTCTTATGAGAAAAAGTTCATGGTCAAAAAATTAAGTTCGAGAGAAAATTTTCTACTTTTATCAACAGATGGATTACAAAAATTTATGCAAAAAAGTAGTCATTTAAAATTATCTACCACTTTAGATTTCTTTTTATTTTCAAAAACTTAATATCATATAAAAAGATAATTAGCTATTGAAAAAGGTAATAATCCATTGGTAAAGTTAATTATCCATTGAGGAATGTAATTAACCATTGTGATATATTGATCAAAGTCTCCATGCAATTCCTCTGATAAAAACTAAAAATTGGGAATCAATCAAAATAAGGATGTGTGGAAATGGAGTATTAATATTAGCTTTCCCTAAACTTTCCCTAGAATTTTTTCAGCACATTTACATCAATTCTTATCAATTATCGAATTGGTGTATAACAGCTCATGGATTAGCAGTAGTAAAAAATTTCATGTAATGAATGGAATCAAATTTAAAAACTGTTAAAAAAATGAGAGAGAATGAGTGAATCATATAAATGAACAACAAATCACGTGTAACCAACAAGAATTGAAATGAAAGATGTTTGGGAGCTGATTGAGTATAGTTTTAACAAACCTGCATTTTTTTAATAAAATTTGACTTAATTTACTGAATATTGTAATGTATAAATTGCAATCAATCATTGTTTCTCTCACATAGTCAAACTATATAAATATATAAGTCCAAAGATTCGTATATTTGGGCTGTTTTATTATAATTAAATATAATCTGTGTGTCGGACCTGCATTTATTTAAAGGAAAATCCTAATTTAAAACTAAAAATACAAAAGACTACAATGTTAGTTCTTATATTTTGTGCAATCAATCTCCTCTTTTAACAATTTATTAATACATTTTAAATCCTTTTATTAATACTGAAGTAGAAGATACTCGGTCATATATAAAAATTATTTCACTAATTATTTGAGACTAGCAAAATATTCTTGATAATGTCACATTTATCGATCGTAATTATAACTTAGATTGCATTTTACGTTGGAGACAAATCAAAGAAATCAAAGTGACTGATTTTTTTTAAAATATGTTAAAATAAGTTTATATTTTTTATATTTCTTCATTTTTAAATAACTGACTAAAAAATATCTGTACTAATATTTCCATTCCTAAACATATAGAATTTAAAATTAATGAAATTAAACTGTTCATCTTAATAATCTTAAAATTTTCTATTTAAGAATATATATGAATTTAAATTTTCAGATTAAATATATTTCCTAGCTTCACATATGTAGAGTGTATGTGAAGCTAGGAAATATATTTAATCTGAAAATTTAAATTCTTTAAGAATTATTTTAAATGTAATTTTATTTTTTTTAAAAAAAATACCCTTTGGCAATTACCGTTTTATTTCGTCAGTAGATGGCAGCACTAAGAATAAGAAACCATTTTTAAAAAGTAAATTCTAGTCTTGTGGTTGATGCACTACATTCATATTATATATTTTAAGCACACGAGATCTCACTTAGGGATCTCACTGGTATTTAAATTTTGTACAATATTTCGAGTGATTTGAAACATTTATGCCTATTGATGGGATTGGTATACATAAAGTATTCATCTTAAAACCAAAACACTAACCAGTTAATTAACAGTTCACCCATTATTTAAAGAATATTTTCGTGTTAATTACTCTTCAAATCTTCTCTATATTTAAAATGATTAAATCTCACTTTAAATATAGCGAAGATTTGAAGAGTAATTAACAGGAAAATATTCTTCCCAATCTTTTACAACCATTCATTTCAATGGCCTTCGCTATCCTGGAATACATAGCCTAAATTTTATTCTAAAACTTCCAAGCAACCATTTCGACAGATGTTCCTTCACAAAAAATAAATTCAATGCCTCTAAGCCCTTTGCATAACAGTGTCTGGGACTACTGATTTTGATACCTTCCACTCCGAAAAGCTCTGTCTTATTCCTAGTTTATAGTGAGCCATTCCAGTGAGCATTGAAACTGTGTGTAGTGGACAACCTAATTGTATCTAGCTTTTGTGACACAATTTAATGTGCACCACGCACTGGTCTTTAGGTTGGACTTTACATGTTAACTTTACTTGTAATCACGTTTTAAAGGAAGGGAGCCAAGAAATCTTCTAATGTCCCATAACGAGAGACGTTTATATTAAAGAGAAAACTGCTATTTCCATTTCCCATTTTTCAATAGAACTTGATAGACCCGCCTACACAACACAAGGGGGAATTACTAAAAACTGGCTCCAGAAGCACACTTTCGATTTCAGTGCCTTCTATTAGACACACACTGAAAATATTTATAACTTACAATTAACTGTATATTTTTTCCCATCATATTAAAATCCTAAGTTCCACTGCAAAATTCGTGACGTTGGTTCTAATCCTGATACCTTCATTCATTATTTTAGGCCAGGTTCTTAAACTTTTAGATATTGGGTCTCCAGAACATTTACGAAAGTTTTAAAGGTCGTACATACCTAAGCATTGCACAAAAATATTATACAAACGTATTACACAAATTCAACACCTTTAAAATTGAAACTATTAGTTTCGTCACTTACAGTGTAATATTCGATTGTAGCCTTTAGTCATTAACTTTAATTTTGAATTTTAAGACATAAAACAATGTGAACATTTTAAATAAGAAGCTAGAAACAATAGCTTTTGTCTCTTTATTAAAGTGTAGTCGCTTTGAAGATCAATATAAAGAACACCCGTATACTTCTATCAGCATGTACACCAAAATATAGCATTAGTGGAAACTTCTCTATTTTAATTATATTTAATCTTGGCAAAATTTGTTGAAAAACTATTTTTTTTAAATAATCTTTAAATTTGATTGACATTTTGATTTCCTATTCGATTTGAAACAAACGTACCATCTGACACAAATACATCGTTGAAAAAAAGGCAAAGAAAATCTATGATAGTTTTAGAAATCATTAGAAATTTTTGAGCGATTCTTATAAAAAAATTTAAAGATCGGTTTTAAAATCAGTAGAAGAATTTTTGGGATAATCTGATAAATCGGCAGTGATAACTTTCATCGATAATCCTATGATAACTTTTAGTGACGGAAGGGTGTTTCCCACTTTTATTTCAAATGGAGTTTCACGACTCATGTTAGTTCTTCGGTATTAATATTTGGAAGGTAAATAATTCTCAAACTTTTTCTCGAGACATCGGAGATTTCACCATTTTTAAAAGCATACTTTTGATTATTCGTTTCATGATTTTTCACTTAAAAAGTCGCTTTTTTCGACAAACATTTTTGTCTATTTTATTTTCTCCAAATAGCTCGTATGGAGAAATATAATAACTTTTTCCATTAAAGTTCGCCGTATGGCAATTTTCTTATTAAAAACAAAAATATTTTAATTGAATGTGAATGAGCTAAATCTTTTTCCTTAAAGTGTGTTACATTTATTTCTTTAAATATGTCCCTCAAATAATTTTAAAGTCACAACTTTTTATTGAATAAATTAAAAAAGATTTAATTTTAATAACCTTTTTAAGCTGTGACTTCTTCGAAGTCACCCTATTCCTAGTAATAGTCATAAATTTTTGCACTCAGAATCCATATCCTTTGAAACATTTGAAACAAATGAATGTTCAGAGCAGGACTTTAAAGTTGACTACTTAACCACAATCTAGAACACTGTCAGTAAAGAGAGAGGCAAAAGTTGATCACTTTAAGATTAACTTCGCTAATTTATATTTTTGGCACTATATGTGTATCATGTAATGGTTAAATAGTGCATGATAATTCTGGATGGAAATTCACTTTTTTTCGACTATCTTTTTAGTATTGCCTGTGCAGGCGCCAACACAATCCCTTGCAAACTTTCTTCAATGAAAAATTCATAAATATTTTCGAAAACTTTCTTGCCTCATATATATGTTTCTCTAAAGTGAAAATAAACTATAAATAAAACCTTTAAAAACGTATCTAATATAGGCTAATAATTAAGTTTAGGTGATAGCATCAGTTTATTTATACAATTAGAATGCAAATTTAGGATTTATTTTGTGTTACGTTATTTGTTGTTGATTCTCTTTAATTTCCGAAATTTACTTTGAAATACAATCGTCGGATTGTGAAATTTTGCGGATTTCATCCTCGTATTTTTTTGTTATTGACTACTTCGGAAATTTTAGTAACAGTTGACAGTATTGTTTCTTCTTTAATTGAATCGGTCTTTTAATATTTTCAATTGAAACGAATTTTTCATAACATGCAAATAATTACGTTTCATCTTTAGTGAAAAATGCTTTCTGTTGTCAAAATTTCTTTACAAAATGGCTTTTCTATTCCATCATAATTGCAAGAAATAAAACTAGAGTTCAAATGCGTTTTCGTTTTTGAGTTGGCGAAACAGCTGAACATAACCGTTGAAGTCAAAAACATCTCAGCACGCATGCATTACCACAACATTTTTTCTTGCATACACAGGGCTTTTGACGAAATGACATCTTCACGTGCAAAACAAATAAAACGAATGTTCTTTTTACAAAAATGAATTAAATCACTTTAACTTTTTTGTCCGTATTGTCATTACCTATTTTCAGATACACCATAAGTATACGAGGGTTACTCTGAAATTTTTGAAATACGCGCAAACAAGAATTTACAAAATAAAAATAACGGTTTAATTTTAAAATACAAAGTATTTTTACACAGAAGATGATTTTTTACTGAATTACTTCAACTATTTTAGCGTAGAATAAATTTTACGATTTTAAAGCAGCATTAAATCAAGAAGAATGGGTTCAACGGTTGCAATTAGCATTTGGCGATAAACCTCGAGCTCGTGCTACTGTATTCAGATGGTTTAGAGAATTTAGAAGAGGTTGCAATTTTCTTCAGGATGAAGAACACACAGGAAGGCCACCGTCGGTAGTAATCCCGGATAATGTGTCTGCCATACGAAAAATGTTAATGGATGATAATCGCTGTACCTATCAAATGATACAGAAGGAACTTAACATTGGATCCGCAGCCATACACAAAATCCTTCATGAAGAATTACATATGGAAAAAGTAGTTTGCCGTTGGGTTTCCCATAATCTAACTGAACACCAAAAAGAGGAGTGTGTAAGAATCAGTAAAGAAACTCTTAAATTGCTAAATGATGGTGGCCACCGCATCATTTTTAAATTTGTAACAGGTGATGAAACGTAAACAAAAGAGAAAATGGAGTTGACGCGAGAACATTTTCGTATATCACTGAATGTCTTCCAGAAATTCTACAAGAACTGAATGTTAGGGGACTAATGCTTCACAATGACAATGCATCTTCACATACAGCCGGATTAACATCTGAGTTTCTTAAACAAAAACAAATTAAGGTGATCGAACTTCCGCCGTATTCACCTGATCTAGCTATGTGCGACTTTTGGTTATTCTTTAATCTAAAAAAGAACTTATGTGGACGTAGTTTTCATTCAAAAGAAGAGATTGATGTGGCTATAAATGCATTTTTTCATCTATTCCAAGAAATGAATGGCCTGAGGCATTTAATCTGTGGAAAATTCGTCTACAAAAGTGCATTGATGCTGGAGGAGACTACTTTGAATACACCTAAAATTTTGTAAGTATAACTTTAAAAGCCTAGTTGTATCTCAAAAATTTCAGAGTGACCCTCGTATTTAATAAATGAAAAATTATAATAAAAAGTTAAAGAAATATCAAAATTATTAAAATGTCTGAGAGCTTTTCATGCAGTCCCATGGCATTATTTAGGTTCGCCTCCCACAGGTAAAGAAACTCTGGCTTAGTCCACTCTGTGCCATTTTTGTTAAAATTCTGATAGTTCGGGGCAGATTTCTCCGTTATAAAGAGATTTCTTGTCAATTTTGTAGCATTTCGTTTTTGGAGAGATTAGTATGAATTTCTAACATAAACATTATCGGTAAAAATATATTTGAGGGTGCCCTTTGACGAGATTGGCGATTTTGTTAAAACATTAAAAAATAGCAGTTTAATCTAAACCAATCAGAAACGTGAATGGATTTCAGAATAATGTTTAGGGTTATCATAAATAGAACAACATTGCCCAGTTTGGCGATAAACTTGGCGAGAATTTTATGGGCACCCTCAAGTACAATCTAACCACTTTATCTACTGAATTAAATTTATTGGAGAGAATAGTTATAACGACTAAGCCTTCTTCTAACTGCTCGAAGTTTCAAAATGTTGCGCGTTATCTTCACTGATTTAAAATATTAACTAAATTTATGTTTTGGATGTATTGTTATTAACAACATTTCTGAGAAATCATTGGAATTTTGTGAAGTCATTTGCAGACAAAAATTAGTTCGTTACATGAAATTTAATTTAATAATTCCTGTATTGTATAAAAATTAATTTTTTATTGCTATTTTGAAGAACTACTAATACTAAGTTCTTATTTTTATTCAAAAACTATGCTAATAATGTTCTTTAACTCAATCATACGATTCATGCCAGATGAAATTTCGAAAACTGACATTTTGCTAGGTGTATCGTTTAATATCCTAAATAGAAAATCCATTTCGCATCCTTTTAATTTTGCTTTCAAGAGAAATGATATTAGAAATTGCAATCGAAACTTCATGCAGTCATGCTCTTTATTTTAAATTCAGTGCTCTTCTAATTTTTCTAATAGTAATAATGATACCCTTTTTTTTTCCAATTTTTAGTTGTTAATTTTCCAAGGATACACATGTATGTCCCCACTTACTAAAAAAAGCTATCATTTTATTTTTATCAGAATTATTTAACTGTAAAAACATTAAGGAACTGAAGTTAAATTTAAATTTTTTAATTTAATTTTAAACCTTCAGATATTGATTAAAAAAATGTTTTAAATTCTGTAGGCATTAATTAAATATAATTTTCAAACATGTAAATGAGAATAAGAAGTGTTGTTACGAGTTCATTACTAAAGATTCGAAAATTTTCTGAATGACTTGTTTTTATTCGATAACCTTTCACAGAAAAGCATGATGTATTAATTCACAAGCCTACTCCGGAAAAAAAAAATCCTACCAATCACAGATTGATTTACTGATTTTTATGTGGTGAACCTTACCTTATTCCAATTCTCTCCTCGGATGTGGAAACTTGTAGCGGCTTGGAAACAACTTCAAATTGCTTAAACTTGGTTGGATTATATTTCATATACTAAATATCACCATTATAATTTGTAGAAAAAAACGTTTTATCAAAAAAAGATTCATTAAATTAATGAGATTTAAGTACATTATTGTTAAATATATTATAGCTTAAGAAATATTTGATATTATATTGGCAGGATGCGTCATTTATAAATACTTTCAGTCTACCTCGAGAACGACTTGAGCAGAATAAATGACTCAGCGATATAGCCAGAACGTTTTGTGGCCACTTTCATCGATTTTAAAATCGTATTTGAAATAAGTTCGTAAACAATCGTATTTGAAATAAGTTTCCAACAACAGAGTTCTTAGAGTGATTCAGCAAGCGTATCATAAAAATGGGCGGGACATGCTGAAACTTTACTATATCAAGAACAGTCTTTAAATTTGGAATTTAAATGGCTTATCAAAAGACCACTTCAAGCTCATATATAAATTCACTTAAACTTCAATTTACCAATATGCCATCATTGATGAACATACTACATTCGTATGGTAAATAAACTCTAAAAAATTTCATTTTTAAATTTTGTAACAGATAATCTTTTTGATCTATAAACTGTAACCTCTTACTTTATGATGTCATTTCTTACTATAAGATGCCATCTCTCTTTGTGGATTTTATCAATGAACTTTGTTTCTCTTAACGTAAACTTTGCTGTTTTTTACAAACAAAATAAACTTCATTTTAAAAGTATAGTTTAATATCATAAGAATCATTGTTACAAGTATATTTTTTGTTTGATTAGCTTATGGATATATATCTATGCACACAACATAAAATTCTTTATATATATAACTCTTGCACCATTAAAACCAACAGACCAACCAATCTTCATCAAAAGTACCTTAAATGCACTTTATTTGTGATCAAATTGTTTTCTCTTAAAATATATATAATTTTAACAGTGCAAATAAAAATAATTAGCGGTAAATGATTCATTAATAGAGAATTGAAAACTTTATGGATGATATGTAGTCATAAAATGTGTTTATTCTCATTCATAACTAAGACTTAAAGCTACTATTGTTTCTATTTTACGATACAATGTTATTGAAAAATAAAGACAGTTAATTGGCAGTGTAATCTATCGTTATTTTTACTGCATCATAATTTCAATGACAATTTTACTGCTAGGAACAGAAACTAATTTCTTCCCCCTTTTTTTTAACAGTAAATACCTATTAATTTCACAAGGAAAAAGAATTCATAATGAGTTGTTTACTTAAGCGGAGGAAGATTGGTGGAAATCATCTTCTATATGGAGGGAATTTAGGGGATCTTCTCCTCAAAAATGCACCCGATTAGTGCACCCAAATTAGTCATGTTAATGCAATGAGTTCCAGACGCGAAGTTCCATGGAACGTAACCACCTTTACCCTCCTAGAAGAGGAAGTTCGAATCGGAAAACAACAGCCTCTCTCTTCCAAGTTCCGGCAATGATGGCGTTCTGGGTCTTCTCTTCAAACTCATCTCAGCTTGTGTGGTTAGCTATGAATGAGAGATTAAACGAGTGTCCCATCTTTTGAAATAGAGCAGGAAGTTACGTAAGCGATTCGGTAAGTGTGTTTTGGAATTTATATCTTTATATTGCAAGAACAGCTATTTTTGTTTTAATATAATTATTAAGGAGATTATTTTAAAATATATTTGCTTACATCATCAAAATGTATTAAAAAATGCACAAGCATATGAAGTTAGATCCCATTTAATAAATTTATATTTTATTTTATAAGAGATTTTGTATTTTATTGAAACATAGCTTCAGTGAACCACTTTATGTCTCTAATGTTTCCACTAAATTTTTATGCGTCCTCTTGGAAATTTCTAAAAGAAATAAAACATCTAACATAAGTAAATCTTTGTATTATGTATCGTAATTTATTATGAATATTATTTTTTATTTATTGTTTATTATTACGATTTCCCGTCCCTTTGCTTTCCTTATAAGAGAAGGAAGAACTGGGAATATTCAATTCTAACGCTTACCAAAATTTCTTGGAATTTAATACTTATTTAATAAAACAAGATTTGTGTGGCTATTGCATTAATATATTCAAAATAAAAAATATTAATTTATTTATGTATTGGGGGTTATTAAGATTTGGAAAGAATAAGAAATCATTTCAGTTCAAATAAGAAGGGATATGCTGAATAAGATTTTTATTCACATATTATATAACGTAAGATATTTTCTTTGATTTTCAGCTTTTAAATTTCATAAAATAATTTATGCAGTAATCAATTAAATAAAGATTACTCCACATTTCTTAAGCCTTAGACATATTATATGTGTGCAAAAAGGTTTCAAATTAATCTAACTAAATTACAGTATGTGAACTATATACTTTTGTATAGAGAAATTATGTTTAATATATTTATGCTATTATTAGTTACATATATAGTTCATAGTATTTTTGCATATCATATATATTTTTATTTAAAATGTTGTACACCAGTATTCCTAACGAAGGAAATACACTAAATTTGCGAGTATGACAAATACAATAGAATTCCAATTATTCGAACTCCATTTATCCAAATCGCTTTCAGAATTTTAGAAAAACAAATTAGACTGTTGATAAGAAGGAAAAAGCTCAAGAAATGGAAAGTTAAGAGAATGGAGAAGATGAGAATGAGGGAGACTGTCACTTGAGGAATTCAGAAAGATTCTTTAGACAATTCCTGGATGTTCAAAATATAGTTTTGAAGACATAGGCGAATAGATTATGAGTCACACTCTAGATTTCAGATTGCAAATGATGGCAAACTAATTGAAATTGTGTGGGAAGAAAAGGATTTTAATGTCAAAGTTGAAGCAGACACGAGACTGTGAAATATTTGCCTGCTTTGAAGTGGAAGGAACGTCAGCGCTAGTGTAACCACATAAAACTTCTCATTGTCAAGCTGTTGCGCGACTTGACTGCCTGAAAACGGATGAATGAAAACAGTAATGATTTTGATTACAACCCTGTGGGTACATATTGTATTAATGTATAGCATTTGTATGTACCTTAACATGCAAAAGTGGTGTCTTTTCATTTAATTGATTAAATTTTCTTTTTCTTTAAAAACATATCGCTTTTTTTCTGCCCCCTTTTCAACATACAATAATTAATTAAAATGGGTCCTTTTTCTGAAAAAATCCAATTAACTGAATTTTTGATTATTCGAATGGGGGTCCAGTTCCAATTGATTCGAATATTTGCAATTATACTGTACTTTTTATATTTAAACATCCATTAATCAACATATTTTTTCATTTACTGTGTTTTTCGAAATCTTAATTAAGTTTTTTAACTTTAGTACGGAAGGAAATTTTAAAAATTGAGCCGGAAACAAATAAAGATACACAATAAGAAAGAATATTGCTTTGATATCGTTTCCTATAACGAATCTACATTCATTACGATTAATTACGGAATAACAGATGTTTTCATAGAACATTCAAGGAAATTTTGACTTTTAATATCGGAATGACCTATGATAATGCCTATTCTTGAGATCTGTATTCAATATTCTTCTTCCTAAAATAATATTTAATGAATATTTACATTTTCATTTCAACAAATTGTATCTTGTAATTTTATACGTACATTTGTTTCCAAAAGAAAATAAGTGTATTTATAAAGAGAATTATAAATAAGGGTGTAAAATATCAGAACAAAGTACTGCTTTATTTATGGGAAGTAGTACCAAAAAATGAATTTCGATAGCTGTTAAAAATTTATTAAATGTTAAACTGGATTCCGGCTTTAGTTGAAGTTTAGTTTCTAAGGCTTTAGTTATAAAAAACATATTCATCAACAATATTAGCGATTCAGTATAAAGATCGATCTGTTTTTCAGTCAATTGGTATCTCGGAGGTAACTACTTAGAATTCTGGATGATTGCTGATCCAAAACTCAATGTAGGTACACTTGTACATGTGAAAAGCGATACATCTGAAAAGGTACATCTGAAAAGCGTTTCCTTTGTCAATGTCTTGCAACTAACTTGTTAATGGTGTTGTAAGTGTCTGTTTTCTATCATTGGATGCGTAAACCTTTTCAAATTCTATTTGAATTATCGTTACTAATCTCATATTATTCAATTTATATATTATTAACTGTCTACATAATGTTGGTTAATGTTATATGCGTGTGTGATTATTAGAATAAAGGTGACTGATATTCATCTGCATACTCTTTCATAGTTAGGATTCAGTCCTTTTTATTTTGTTAAGTTTGTATGTATTTTAAGACAGAAACGTTCGGCAGATATTGCTTACAAATAAAATATTTCAAGAATTTTAAGAATAATTTAAGACTCCGAATCATCTTGAAACAGAGGAAAATGTTGGCGTAAACAGAGAAAACTATTCCAAGAACTGATAAAATTCTTATGAGAAATCGTATAAGGAAGAAAGACAAGTTCAGAACTTCAATGAGGTTTATTGCGCTTTGTGGTGTTGAAATGAAAGCCTCAACTACATAGAGAAAGATTCTGGAGGTTAAACCGTATGACAACTATATCAAAGGAAAAAAAAAAAAAAAAAGAATTCTAACTCAGAAAAAGGAAAGGTTTACCTATAAGTACTAATCATGTTAACGACTTTAAGAACGGGATTTTCCGTGATAAAACACGTTTATTTATTCAGGGATGCAAGTCAAATATAGTAAGACGAAGTAAACAGTGCGAACATATGATATCGAAACACACCGTAAAACACCCTTCTAAACAGATTTTTTTTAGGATTTTTTTTCTGTCACTAGAAACTTAGTTCTTTTTAAAGGTAAATAAATAGAAATATTATGCAATAGGATTGCTTTATTCACGCAAATATTTGACGGAAGCATAATTTGGCTTCTTAACACAGTCTGAAATTGCTACAGTTTTTTATGCAGGAAAAGGAAATAAATATGTTTGAGTGGCCTGGTAATTCACGAAGCCTAAATCCTTCTGAAAACTTATGGCATATTCTCAGAATTGTTTCTTTAAGATAAATCACACGATTACGGAAAAAATGAAAAAGTAGTATACGAGATAATTTCCACTATGATGAAGTGAATAACATGTTCGTTACACTAGTGGAGTGAAAACCAAGACGTGTTATTTATTCTAAAGAAGAATATACTTCCTACCAATATAGAGACTTATTATTCTGCTTAACATTTGTGATCATTAAAAGCTAAAGACTTAAAAAAAAATTTCGCTCATTTCCATTTATCCCATTTAATACCAACAGTATAGTATAATATACAGATAGAAATACATTGAAAAGAATGAGAAAGCATGCGTGAATAGATTATCTGTGTGAGTTTCTTGATGACAAAATAATAATAATAATATATTCATGTATTTTATGTCTCATTTTAAATTGTGTTAAGATAAAATATTAAATAATTATTTCGTTAAATAGGTGCATAACAATGGTATTTGTGTTTCGTAGAAATGCATATTTACCAAAAAGTATGCATAATTAAAGTGAATACTTAAATTGATAATATTAATTAACATTCATGATAATATTCATGAACATACATAAATATTTATTTAATATTTATGCGCGCGCGCACACACACATACACACATGCACACACATACACACATGCACACGCATACACACATGCACACACATACACACATGCACACGCATACACACATGCACACACATACACACATGCACACACATACACACATGCACACACATACACACATGCACACACATACACACATGCACACACATATGGTTATTTAATAAAATTTTGCCAACATTTTGTTTTTCTAACGTAGTAAAAGAAAAACACATCAAATACAATACATTTAAAAAATGATTCCTTACAGCTGTGTGTGGGAAAGCTGTATTTAAAAATAAAATACTGTGCTTCATCATATACTATGATTAAGTACACATTACTGTTAATGTGTTATGTTTATCTCTCATATAGAAATAAATAATATGCATTATTTTTTTTATTCTATACGATATATATATACATAAATTACATAAATATATAAATGAGATATTTCTATATTATATATATATATATATATATATATATATATATATATATATATATATACATAAATATATAAATGAGATATTTCTATATTATATTTATTCAGTTTATCACTTTTTAAATACATAATAAACTTATAATAGTAATTCAAGAGTTACAAAATCTAATTCATTTTTATTTTTGCACATTATTATCTAATTTTATTTTCTATTGAATAAATAAATCTGTTTTTGCCAAACAAAATTGACATTTTTTAAGTCAAAGATTTCGTGAATTTTATAAATTTCTGTACATGTGATTTTTATGAATTATTTGATTTCTATATATGTGATTCTCATTCATGCTATACAAAGTATTAACTGTTTCAACAGTACCATCGTTTTGAGATTGAAAACATTGTGAGTAAAACATTTACGACAACTTCAATATTTTTTTGATATATTTCCTTCCAGAGTAAATTATTTTTAATAATTTTCGAAAAAAAGCTTAAAATCTTAGCTTATTTTTATAAATATTGTGCATATATAACTCAAGATAACAATAAAGCTAGAAATATAGTTTTAATAATTCAAACAATATATGAAATAAAAAAAATATCAGATTTTTTGTAACAAATATATCAAACGATTATTAAACAAAGAAATCAAAATGTATGAAATTGGAAATTTTCGTACATTGAAATTTGATAAATATTTATTAAGAGAAAATAATGTGATAAAGATATTTTGCTTCAGTTACATTTCATTATTTTCATGTTTGAATAATAAGACAATAAGATAACAATATGTTATAATAGCAATACAAATGTTCTTATTTATTATTTTCATCCTTTTTGATTACTAATATAACTGTTACTAAAATTATTGGGTAAAATATTAAAAAAAATGCCAATAATGATTAAAAAAGAGTAATAAAAAATAATAAAATTTGATTTATTTTGAACTTCTTTTAAAAATTAATTGAAAATTTTAGATGTAAATGTAGCATCTTCATTTAAAAAAAAAAAAATTCAAATTTAGTTTTCCCTAAGATTTGAAAATACCAGGATTTCACAATAAAAATGACATGTTTGTAAAAAATCATAGAAATTAAAAAAAATAATAATAAAACACTGATAACTTTGAAAGTTATCAAAATAGAACTTTTTCTCATAGTTTAATTTCAAAGTATAAAGATTTTAAATTGAAGCAAACATAACCATAGTAAATACACACCACGTATACTAATAAATCAGAAAAAATGATGTATTTTTGAAAAATATATATCATTTTAAATAAGAATTTTTTTAAAGATAACATAATGTACTATCTAGGAATGCTTATCTTGTTTAGATGTTCGAATTGTCATTTCATACCCCCAATTCCTCCATTATGGTCCGGAATAGTCATCAAGCGAACACAGCATATACGATACCGTGCCGCGCTGTTATGACATAAGATATACCTTATCTTATGTCATAACATCACCGTATCATATATGATGACGTGTATCGCCCATCCTGATTACTCGTCTTTTAATCATAAAATTGGCGGGAAATTTTTCCCAAAATGTAGAATTCCTTGACATAGGAAATCTGATCTTTAAATTGGAGGCTTGTTCCGTCTGGCAGAAGTTAGGGATGTGCCTTATCTGGGTGCACAACACCCCATGAAAAGGGAATTTGTAAACTTCCTTATATGTGCGCAAGACCTTTGACATTTCCTGTTATGCTGTTGTGTTTTCTCAGTGCCTGATTTCCTTGTCTGTGTATATGTTGTTGTATCTCCAAGTTTACTTGCGGTATTGATGACATCTTTTGATAGTCAGTGAAGACGTTGGGTGAAATTACGGATGGGAACATTAATGGTCTCCTATTTTTGTGCTAGACAAATTGCTTTCGTGGTAACATTTTCCTTACTTAGTACAATAAAATGTTGGCCGAAAGCTATACATTTTGAAAATGAAATGTTGTTTCTTTTATTGTGTGCTGGAATGACATTTTAGTAGATTTGTATTACATAACAAATGCTTTCGTATATTCATACATTTTAGAAAATTATTATAACATTAAGCATAACTAGAAAAAAATGTCTATCTGTCACAGTGATATATATCGGAAATAGTGCAAAATATACACTAATAAGTAGCAAGAGAAAAAATTATCAGTATTTAACTGTCATTATGTTGACAATTTCTTGATAAACTATGATTCCTTTTCATTCATATGAGAGAGAATAAAGAGCGGAAACAATTTTAAAAAACTCACCATTTTCAATTGAATACTGATTTAAAAAAATCCTTTTATTGTTATTTTTTTAACACATACTCTAAAGTGATTTCAATTAATTACGGCTTAGTTGTAGAACCAGTTTGAAACTGAATCAAAGAAACAAGGCTGAAATGTTTGCCAACTGTTTGTATAGTAAATATTTAAATAAATAAATATATATATATATTCACACACACACACAAGATAGGAGATTTCAAACACCATAAACTGTTAAGTATGAAGTTCTATCAAAACAAAAAACTCATTACAAAAAAATTCAATTTGTAGAGCTGAGAAATGCTAACAATTATAAGAATTTCAGTGATTATAAGTTAAAACAAATTTTAGGGATTTTATTCTATTATAAATATTGAAGACAGTTAACTTTAAAATTAAAGCAGATTAATGAGATAAAAAAATATATCAAATTTTATTTATTAGCAGTTAGCTCACTATATCAAGAAATAAGACCATCCTGTCAAGGATAGTCTATGAATTTACATATTTTCGATTTTAGCTTTTTAAAAAATGGATTGACAAATTTTTAGATATTTTTTTAATTTTAGGTATGTTAACTTTTTTTTTCAGCTGTGAAAGTTGGAATTCATATATTACTAAAATGTTACTTTTATAACAAAGCTTCTATACCCGTGACCAATTTTATAACAAATGAGTATTACTAAAATTAAAAGAATAAGCTTTGTGCATTAAAAGAACAATTTGTGTACAAAATTTAAATCTAATTGCACACACATACAAAAAATACGGGAGACTTTTTAAGTATATATCATATACCTGATTGTCAAGTATATATTGTGAATGAGTTATATCTAATTGTGTATAAATCCTTCACGCCGACCAACATGTCTAGTAGACAGCGTGCCTGACTAGGGATAAGGAGGTCCTGGGTTCGAATCCCGGTTCAGGTATGGATGTACTATCTCTCTATCCTGTGTTTGTCCTTTCCTTGTGTGTGAATGAGGTATGAATGCTGCCTACCCTATAAACGGGTCCCTACGGCATGTGTGAGGGTGCGATGGTGGCCCACCCCCTGTGGTGCACCCGGGGCAACGCCTCGGCTGCAAAGACGTCGCTGTTTCTAGCCAGTTTCTTGGGTACAATACATCCCGACACACCCCGACCATTGGAAAAAAAAATCCTTCACAGTATTAAAGTTTTCAAAAAGTAAAGTATTTAGAACTCATTTTTTCCCTTAGCGATTTTAATGAAAAATTTCTATAAGTACTTTTGCTATCGATAAATATTTTGCATTTCTTCAGTATCCATATTCTTCTAATGAAGACTATTTTACATTCATCGTAAACGATTCTCACATATTTTTTTTTATCAGTAATTACAACCCAGAAAAATAACCCATGCCAAACCTTCCATTCTGCTTCGTTTAGATAAAACTTCCTCTTCAAAACAAAGTAGGAAAAAAAAGTGATGGATAAGCTGTCTTTATCGCGATATATATTCTAAAATAAAATCTAACAGTCGCAAGAGTTCCTTCCCACGCATTTTGAGGCAAAGGGGTCTCGTTTAGGGACCCGAATGTCATTCGCGGGGTCAAAAAGTTACCCAAATCTTACCCTCTTCGCTAGTTCTATAGAGTTCATTAAATTTAATCCTCTGATCTGACGCAGGCTGAAAGATTCTGCGTCATAAGACTGATATTTGTAGAGTGCGCGCGCATATATGCGCCGTAAAATCCTTTTGTGGGTGTTCGTGATTGGAACAATGAGTAAAGGCTTAAAAGATTCTTGCACAATTGATCCAACATTCTTAGATAAATTTTTCAGGATGTTAAGCGTATTGTTAAAATCAGGTCATTGCTGTAGTCTTGATCGGTCAGATCAGATATAAAGAAGAAAAAATTGAAATCTTTTAACAAACTTTGGGAGGAATGAGGTCTTGGCATTTAATAATTCAATGAAAAATTCTATAAAAATAGCAGAAGGAATTCTAACAAAGGAAGAGTTTAAATCACATATTTCAACTAATGATATTAAAAATTGTTTGATACATTATGAGAAATATTTTTCCCCCAGAGAATGCGTATTAGCAGTGGGTGTAAACGGCCGGTCGGTAGGTGGCGCCTAGAAATAAAAGAACAATATTTTTATAATTCTGTCAGTAAATTTTCAAAATATACTAGCTAATTTTTACGAAAAATTAAATTTTGTCAACATTAAAAAAATTTTTTCATCATGATCATTTGTCTTAGAATCTTATTAATAATTTTACTTATTATTTAACAATTAAATTTATTTATAATTTGAATCAATTCGTATATAAATTTAATAATTTTTAATATTAATTCTCATTTGAATATTTTATTAAATGAAATCCTTTTATTGATTATTTTAAGTTATTTGGTGACACTTGGCTTAGCTAATGTAAATGGTTTGTTGCGGTAAGAAATTTTTTATTAAATAATGTTTCAAAAACAATTATCTAAACAATTGCTTTAAATAAGTAAAAACATATTTACTAAGACATAGCATACGAATAATAACTTAATGGCATAAATTGTGAAATATGCTTAGAAATTAACATACGCGATGAAAATTGGTTAACTAAACATGCCATTACTCACTAACCATTGTTATCGATGAACTTAGACCATGCTTCTGGTGATATAATAGCAAAATATTGGCATAATAGCTACAATTAATGGGCTAATATAATTTGGTGTTTAATTCATGACTTCTATTTAAATCTCAAATGAGGATTCTGCGTTACTAATGTGTTTGTTTGCTGTTGTATTAGGGCTTGTTTATATGATGCTATATTGTTGGGCATGGAATTCACTTAAAACTGTGGGTCCCGCTTAAATCTGTCTAATATTCAAAAATTGTAGCGATATAACCATATTAAAAGGCTATAATCGCGCGCGAAGTGTTCTATAAAAAGTTTGTTTTAATTACCAATTTGATAATAATTTCAAGATTCAGATTCGTATGTTTCTTGCATAAACAATTTTATTTTGGTAAGAAAAGCAAATTTATCAAAACTGATATACAATAATTGTAATTAGTTACAATTATTTAATACGTTTTTCTCGTATTATTATTTAATACGTTTTTCGCGGATTTCTTACGTTTCCTTGACCAATATAAGTTTTAGTCAGAATAGTAGAATTAAGCGTCAGTTGTGATTGTATTACTTAGAAGCTTTGAATTATGAGAAAGATTAAGTTATAAAATCAATAATCTCACACACACACACAATTGATCCTTTTTTTAAATTCAAAGAGAGACTGATATACAAGTTTATCCACATTGACATCTTCATTTTTTACTCAGAGCTTATAGAGTCTATCGCTACACCTTTTTTTATCCTTTGCCCATTGTTAAATTAAATGTTTCTTTGTTAGAGTGTGATGTTGATATGAACACATTTCTCAGATACTGAATGGTGAGACATGTTAATGTTAATTCATGAAAAATTCCAATTGGCTTAGAAGAAATTTTTATTTAAGTTATTTGTCGAAAATAAATAACATATTTCTTCTTCAAAGAAAAAGCCCCCAAAAATGAACAACATAATTATATATACCTATTATTTATGTATATTATAATATATTGATTTTTTTTTATTCTTTTAGTGCAAAATCTATACTGTTATAAGTTTGAAAAATTATATTCAGTTTAATTTTTGGCATCCAAAATTATACTAGTTTAAGTACTTATTAAAAACTTTTTTTTTTTATTCTTTCATAAAGTAATTTATATACTTCGAAAATTAAGATTAAATCAACTTTCGCGTGGTAAAAAAATGTTTCGATATCATTAAAAGCAATTGTTCTAGGAAAACTGAGATTAAGTCCAGATGGTTTGCAATTAACTGAATAGAAATATCATACACAGAAACGTCTTAAAGGATAAGATAAGCTTAGTTGTAAAAAAACTCTCCTTCTTTAACAATGTTCTTTCTTCAGAATTTATCTGGAATATTATTGGTTGAAATGTCACAACTTCTTCTGAAAACGATAATAAAATCAGCCGTCGAGTGCTGTTTAGAATTATTTTTTTTATTTTTCCAACTTTGGCAACAAGCTCTCTGTTGATAAATATCGTCTGCTTAATCCATTTCGGTATGTGATGAAAGCGTGGAATATGGAATTTTTTTTTTTCTCTTTTATCTTTCTCAGATGCTTTTTTTTTTTTTTTTTTTTTTTGATCATCTTCATAAAATTTTGGTTCAAAACGAGTCAGAATAGATAAGAATGGATTCACTGCATTTAAGCAAGCCACGAATGGCACAAATCTCTCATCACCGCCTCAAAAGGGAATTTCGTGAGATAAAAGAAATGGCAGCTGGCGAAAAGGAAAGAATGACAATTATTAATGATACTCCTTTAAAATGGTTTACGTATTCACTTACCAAACCAATAACTTTCATTTCGTCACCTTATTCAACATAATTGATGACGTGTACAGACCGAAGCAGCCCGAAAAGCTTAAATTTTCTGTTTCCAATCAAGATCTTAATGGGTACAGAATGTGATCCATAAATTCTGTCCCCTCCAATAAATATTATTGAAAAATCAGCAAACCTTTTAAAACTCATATTCTTTAGTAATATAGGAAAGATTCAAAATGTAAGAGAATTAAAAAGAAAAAGCCCATAAAATTCATTTAGAAAGAACTTTCTTACTTAATTGCAATTCATTAATCTTGATTTTCAATTATTCTCACCCCGATAGTGAATAAATATTGAATTATAAATTTAATACACTTATTACAAATACCTTAATGTTTTTATTGAGTAATATGGCAGCTAATTTGACAAAATATAAACTTTGAGTGTTGTCGTATCTTGTTACAAGGGGGTTCTCGTGCTGAAGATTGGAGATTTTGATAAGTGACCTAATTAGATTGTAGTACAGAGAGATCTAAGCATGATTTATGTTACATAAGTTTTAATTTTTTGATAGGTACATCTGGCTATATTCTGAAGTAAAGAATAAATTGAGTTTTTCAATACGTCTTTAAAAAGTTTGGTTAATTCTAATATATATATATATATATATATATATATATATATATATATATATATATATATATATATATATATATATATATATAATATATATATATATATACATATATATATTAATTTTTATTAAACAAGAATTTTTATCATATAATACCAGCATTACATAGAACTTCTATAAACAAATGAATTTTATGTTTTATAAGAACATTTTCTATGACATGAATTTAAAAAAATATCTTCAGATTTTTTTTAAAAAAATATCCACAAGCTTCATATTAATTTAAAGTCTAGCAATCTGATATATTGAGATATTTAAATAAATATTAAAATTATCATAATTTTTTTGATAATTCTTGAAACTACTATAAAATTGTTAGGAATCAAATATTTTACTCGGACTTTTTTAGGTAAAGATTTTCAGTTTAATAACCCAATAAAATTGCTTGAATACAGAGTTTACTTTTCTTGTTTTTGCCAATGCATTAAATGAATCATGTATTTCAGAAATGGACTTAATTTTGGCCCTTATATTATCTTAACCTTTTTCTCTAATTGTTTCATGTTTCTGAAAAAATCATATACTTATCAAATTATTATTGACAAAAAAGCCATTGTAAATGCCAGAGAGAGAGAATTTTTTAAGGAGGAATGTCAAAAACAGTTTTGGACAAATCGGTTTATCAACAAAACTTCCAACCTAAAACTATCATTGGATTAGGATTGACATAAGACAAATGATACTTAAGAATTAAAAAATACTGAAACAATCAGTTTCCATTTATGGAAGAAAACCGTGATTTGAAATTTTATAACAAAATTTGCCTTAAAAATTGCTCTTTGTGAATGTTTGAAATAATAAATAACATCGATTTAACGTTTTGTTGCTTAAAACAAAGTCATGTTTTCAGATATTGATTCAGAAATAAGAAATGTTGTGTATATTTATTGAATAAAGTGCATAATGATATAAGCAATAATGTGGGATATTTTTCCTTTTATTGAGTAGAAACATGTTTTACCATCAAAAATAACGAGCTGTTCCAGGAATTCCAAGAAAATAACTTCTGCCTTTCCATGGTGTTTGACAAGTCATTAAACTTTCTTTCAAAACCAAACACCTTCTGAAAAATAGTTGCTAAGCAAAAAAAAAAGAGGCCGATGCAATTAGTTTGCCTTCGAACAAGGTCTAATTGAACTCGCACCTTCGCAACCTGGTAACCACATGTGAGCCGGCTTGTCATCTATAGTCGACACGTCTTCTCCTCCTTTTTTTGACTACTCATGGTAACTTTACACCTGTCCCTCAACTGTCAACTTTTTTTCTCTCTCTCTTCAGCTCCGTATTTATGAAATGTTAGTTAACCCCAGCTGGAAATTTTCAATTTTACGGCAAACGGGACAACTTATCTGTGTAATATGAAAAGTTGGTGCAGCTCAGAAAAAAAATAGTTAATCTTTGAAAAGAAATTTTTATTTTTATTATTTTGATTTGAGGTTAGTTACCAAATGAATGGCTGACACTTGATGATTAATCACCATAAGATTTTGAATTATATCGATTATTAATGGAATAGTTTTAAGTGTTAGAAACGTACGTAGGCATTGTAAATATTTATACAATTTTATACGATCAGCTTACTTCCAATTAACCACCTATATTTGTATTTTCATAATTTTAAAAAGTTTCAAATCTTGGTTTCTTATTTTATGTGTTTGTATTTTCTTTTCTGAATATATATAAGATTAAGAATGTAGGAAATTAACCAGACACATTTTTTGAATATGCTGAAACTTCTGCATTTAGAATTATTTTAAATCTGTTTTCTTGCAGCGTTTAATTTTTTTTAAAGAAAAGATTTAAGCAAAAATAGTGGTTTTATTACTAATTATCTTAAAATTTACTCGCAACATCATTGTCAGCATGACAAAATGTTTTTCTCTGTTAAAGCATGCTTTTAAAAGTAAATTGTTTACATGAACATGCAAAATTCCAATTGGGGCGACGGTAAATTCTCACTCATTTTCTAAAAAATCATGAAATAATAAAAAACATTTAATCATCCCTCATATTTTTATTTTTTTAAGCCCTTCTTTATCATTTTTAAACATAAAATATTATTAAAAAAAACGGAATAAAATTTCGGTTACTGTATGAATTAAAGAAATCATTCAAATGAATATTTTGAAAATATTTAATCTAGATAAACATAAGGGTTAATTTTGTCTCTAGGAAATATGTGAATAATTCGAACATTTTATTTAGGGACGCGATATACGTTTTATCTGTCACATAAAAGTAACTAACACTTTATGTATTTTTATAAGAACTTAATATAAAATATCATCTTATATAAAATTTCGCCGGATTATGGCATTAATTACTCATCTTGCTTAAAAATACATAAATTATTAGCAGCAGTAGTTAGAAAACACCTATTCAATAAGAAATTACGTTGAGTGTCAAGATTTGTATTCACTTTTAAAGAACTTTCTAATGTTGAGGTTAAAATTTAAATTTTTCTCACTGTGATTAAAGTAGAAAAAGAATAAAACAAAAATACTTCAATTAAATATTGAGATATTTTAAACTTATGAAAAAGATCAAATATTTTAAAAAGATTTTTTTTTTTTTAAATTTGTATTAAAGGTTTCATTAATTTACAGTTCAGTCGAAATTTTACTTTTGCAAGTAAATAAATTATATATATATATATTGCAGACAGTTAGAAAATATAACTTGTGAGCATTTCAAGAAATTTTATTTTTGATTATTTTATTTTTAGAAAAAGGAAGGGATTCTATAACATTTGATTCTGAAAAACAGTATGAATCGCTTAAAAATAACGGGAAAACTTTTGAAACTTAATCATCTATATATTATTTCTTATAAAAACAAGTGGCATCGGAATAAAATCCTGTGATCTTCTGTTATTCTGCGTTCCTCAAGGATTTGCCAGAATCCAAAGAACAAAAACAACGTTGTTCGCATTTCAATTCGGGTAAGCATTCTTTTCTTTCTGAATACTGGAGCAAAAATATGAAAGGGATGGGGGGCGAGGAGTTTCTATCAGAGGGTAAAGACAACAAATTTTTTTCATTCTTGTTTTTTATACTTTTTTTGTTTCTTCATATTTCTATTTGCTTTTTGATGCCACCATCTGCGATGTAATTCACAACATTCTTTACTTGCTTTTATCGTCTGATTTTCTTTCTAAGCCTTGTGTTGTGTGTCTGGGCCTTTTTTTTTTTTTTTTTTTTTTTTTTTTTGTCTTTCCTACTTGAAAGAACTCTTTTGTTAGAAGCTGAAATGTCTTTGGCGGTTTTTTTCTAACGAAAAAAAAAATGTCCACTGAGAAGATTACAGGGAGATATTTCACTGACTATGTTTCGTGCACCATACCTATGGCCTTAAATTAAGTGTTTCTCTTTTATACTCGAGAGATAAATTCGCCGAGTCAAATTTTGGAATGTCGGTTTTTGAAATGGCTCCAATGCACAGAAGATTATAAGGTATACTACTGAAAAAAAGATTCAGAAAAGATTTCAACGCAATCTTTTAAAAATTCTTGATTAAATTTTTAAAAAGTGAGTGTAGTGGAATATATTTTTGAAAGTCATAAAAAATACTTTTATAAAAATAAAACTTCTAAAATATGTGAATTAATCTTTCTATCTATAGAATTTGCATCATAAAGTAACGAAGATGGAAGCGTTGTAAAAATAGAGTGTTTCACATTTATACACTACCTGTAATTTTTTTAAGTAGGGATTATATTGATGGAAACATTAAAACATAAATATATATAAATCTAATAAAAATTATAAGTTTCTTTCAATAATTAATAGATTTAATAGAGAAAATTTAAAAAAATTATTAGATAATTTGAGATGAAGAAAGTTATATAA
This sequence comes from Latrodectus elegans, assembly GCA_030067965.1. Classification (NCBI taxonomy): domain Eukaryota; kingdom Metazoa; phylum Arthropoda; class Arachnida; order Araneae; family Theridiidae; genus Latrodectus; species Latrodectus elegans. Next base: position 59,029,501 of record CM057815.1, read on the forward strand.
ATTAGAATAAGAAACTGAGATTATGTGAAACTGAAAATTTTAATAAATACAAATATTTAAAAAAAAAATCTTATTTCATACAGAAATTGAAAAGCAGAAAATAATTGACCAAAGTAACAAATCTGAGTGCTTATGATATTTTGTTAGACAACAGTGTCATAAAATTGTTGATATAATTGCAGTTTCATTTTCTTATACAGTAAATAAATTATATATAATACAAAAAATTATATATATATATATATACATACATACATATATTATATATATATATATATATATATATATATATATATATATATATATATATATATATATATATATATATATATACATACATACATATATTATATATATATATATATATATATATATATATTGCAATAATTTTATTGATTATATTGAAAAAAAGGTATTAGATTACATTGATTATTATTTTTCATCAAGCATTCAGTTTAGCTCCTGATGTATCAAGGACAAATTATAAAATACAGAAATGCATGTAACATAATGTTTAAAAGAAGATAGAATAATGTGGCAGTGTACTGGAAGAAACAAAAATATAGTAGGTAGGTGTGGATTGCCTCCATTCTCTAGTCTGCCAACAGTACTGGTTGAAGACCTTTTTAGCAAGTGATTTGAGCCCATCTCAAAGCTCTAGTTGCACAAAATGTACGCCTTGTATACCAGTTTATATACAAATGTCTAGTACGGTAATCATGACTAGCCTACAAGCAGATCACTTCATGTGAAATAAATGGATTTCTGAGAATCTGGGGTATATTACAAATTGAATCTCTTTACTTCTTGTTAATTTCTTAAAGTAATTAATGTCAAGCATTTTATTCATGGCATTTTCACTATTCTCTTTCTATTAATAGAAAATTTTCTTTGTCAGTAAATTTACAGTTTCCGTATTAACTAGTTTATCGGCCCATTCATTTCAAGTTTCTGAAACGTGAGTTGCAGTCTGATTTAGGGCATAGGTGATCCGTTTAAAGAGATATAAAAAGTTGTGCAAGATTCAATAATTTTTCTTATGCGATGTTACGAAAAAGAAATAGCTCGGATTTCAGAAAGGGGTTTTTAAAAACTAACATGTCAAACGTTTTTAATGATAATCTGCTCAGTTGGAGTTCTAACTAAACCCAATTCACCAAAATTGGTCTAAAATGGGCAGAAGTGCAGAAAACAAAATCCCAAAACATACCAATTTTAACTTTGTCGGACATTTTTTGATCCATCTTATTGTACGTGTAGCCAATTATTCCTTGAATAATTGGAGTAATTACCTCCATAGCATTTGTTTTACTTTATCATGAATTGATGATGATTTTGTTACATTATATATGAAATAACATTCCAATCCAGTTAATTCTTATGATGGATGAAATGGCTTTGTTATATTCAATTTTTGTTCTGTGAGAGTATTTAAGAAGGTGTAAGCATATTTTTAAATATAAAATTTCTGGAAAAATAATTTAATCTTCAACTTTTTAAGCACATAGATACCATCATTTTTTCACGATTTTGTTGATGACAATTTGATTAGCATTTCATGTAGCTCTCCTCCGATTAATTTCTTCCTATGCACATAATTATACTTAAGGAAATCCATCGCTAATACTGCTCCCATGACAAAACTCATGGCTTCATTTTGAAAAGTTCTAAATTTCAAAACGATTGTATTTTCTAGGTAATCAGAGCTTTATAGCGCAATATATAAATTTGAAATATGAATTGCATGTTCATTTAAAGTTTGTCTTCCCATTTTATCACTGTTACTCTTTTAACCAATACTAAATTTCTTCGAATTTGATGAATATGTTGTTAATCCCTCTGCCAAAAAAAAAAAAAAAAAAAAAAAAAAAAAAAAACATTTTTCAAGTTTCATTTCCAGAGTTTCTTTTATCTCCCGGGTGCTATTTGCATTGAACTCTTCATGTCCATTTTAATTAATAATTCAGAATAAAGGTTTGATAGATAGTCTTGTTAGAATTTGCTTCTATTTGATTTTCTTTAACAATTTTACAGCTTGATTGATCTTGATTGAAGTACAGTTTTATTAGTATACTTATTAGGTAGAGAAAACCATAATGCCCAGTCAATTGTGTACAGAGTGCATTCAGCATTTTTCATCTTTTCATTCTGTCAGGAACATCATCGATGGATAACAAAATGTATGGTTACAAATTCATTATATTCTTCCGCAAAGCAATGTTATTAACACGTTAAAAAGGCGTGTAAATCATATTGCTCTTTGCAGGAGAACATAATCAATTCTTACATTTTCTACCATTGAATTTGTAAACCATACATTTTCTTATCCATAATGAACAGCACAAAGTTATAGAGTAAAAGTATTTTTAATTCAGCAGAACATTTTTCCAACTTAAAAAAGTGTTTGAAACTTATAAATAAATTTGACTCTTCAACTACAACCATATGCTGTTTTGAAATCAACAAAAATTGTCATTATTCATTATTTTGATCCACCATCATTGGTGAGACCAATATTCGAGTCCAGAAGTGTGTGGTGTGTGGTTGGTCATATTTTAGTCATAATTTTTTTCGTGGTGGGGATTTTCGAATTAAAGAAAATCAAATAAGATAGATTTTTTTTTTATATCTTTCGTTACTACAATTCTTCTGAAGTATGAAATCCTTTGTTTACGGAAACATTTTTACTTGAACAGAATATCTTATTGCATTCAACATCTCAGATGATACTTGAGAGACGGAAAAGACGTTTAAGAATGTTCGAAATTCCAAACAGCAAAGATATCATCTCCAGTATCTACAGTTCTTACACCTCATTTGCTACAAGTTGCATTCCACTTTTGTCATACTTTTTTTTTCTTCTTTAGAATAAGGAACAGCGAGTCATAACCACATTTATTATCATTCCATGCTTTTTTTTGTTTTGTTCCGTTTTATGTTTACCTCACCATACTTAGTTTTCTTTATATATATGTTCGGACAATCTGCTACCTTATAATCACTCTGCATGCAAAGTTAAATTTTGAAACACCTGTATCTTTTCTAATCTTCCTAATGTTTGGCCATCCACATCCATTTCAAATTCAGCATTTCAATATAATTCTGAATATATCATATATATATATATATATATATATATATATATATATATATATATATATATATATATATATATATATATATATATATATATATATATATATAGAATTTAGGCAAGAAGTCTGATTTGTATAATCACCTAAAATACATCTGATCAAAAGTTTTCATATTTTTTAGTCATTAATGATTGAGTAGGTTGTTAGTTATTCTCAGATCAAAAGTTTCACTCTGCGCTCCCCGAAGAAGAGTTTCTTTACTGCATAGGCATAAGTTTGTGACATAACAAAAGATCAATTTATTTTTCTGGTCATTTGGTTCAGCCATTATTTTTTTAATCATTTGACTTTCTTGATCAATTGACGGATGAGGTCACTTATTCATTTGGAGATAAGGTTCTTAGATTGGTTACACAAGAAAGGAGAATTTTCATAAAATGAATAAGTCATTTACAAAAAAATCCTCCTTTCCCTTCCATGGTTTTTTAAAAGTGATGACGTCATCATGTCCTTGAACCCACTTTGTTCACTATAATAATATTCCGAACTTTCTGAATTTAAATTTAAAGCTTAACAGAGGAGGTATAAAGCAAGAATAATTTTCTTACTATCACCTTCAACGGAAGTCCTGAATCATTTTGAAGATAGGGGGGGCAGGGGAGAAATCCCGTTTTTTAAATACAAAAATATTTTTTTGTAACTTTTTTAGTTAAAACGTGGCGAAGTGTGCTTAGGTGCTGCAGATCATGTGGGGGATGGAGGGGAGAGTTACCCCCAATTTGCTGGTGACTACCGGGATTCAGAGGAGCAACGAATCGACCTGGGAGTCGTGTGCTTCGATATTATGCAAACGATAAAAAAAAAAAAAAGTTAAATTGTAAAAGGAAGGGGATTTGAAGAGGTTGAAAAAGGAGGGTGGGTGGAACAGACCGTTATACAGTAGTTACATATATCCATAATGCTTCTTCTATCAGAGGGGGGAGGGAAGGAGGATCTTGCAGCTGTTGACGCACGCGTCTGCGAAGTTATACCTCCACAGCTGTTTGTCGAGGACACTACCATTTTTTACACTCGGCAATGTGCAGGCTTTCACCAGGTGAAGTGAGCGCCCCTTTTTCCTTTTCCGAATTCATCGAGAGAGTAAATAAAATATTATCGTTTGGTTATTATCGTTGGATCGAAAGCATCGTTAGCTTTGGATCCATAGCAATTGTTGAAAATGTTAAAATGAAATATAAAAATGAACTAGCAAATGCAAACACAATAAGAATCAAAAAATAAAACAGCAAAATTCCATGTTTATATTTTACAAATAAAGATATAATCATGAGATAGAAGTAATTGCTAAGTACAAATTAATTAAATGTATTTCAAACTGTGAATTTTTTTATTCAATTATTTTTTCAAATCATTTTTATTATATTTTAGAACTGCAAAGCAACTAATAGAATAAATAAGATTTTAAATACATTTTCCTATAAAATCGTATAGGAATTAAAAGATTAGTAATATAAAAAAACAAATTAATAATATAGGAAATACTTAATAAAATGTAAATTACCAAAAGGGTATCTCGTTGTTGTAATAAATGGAAAAAAAAAGTTCTCTTAAATACAACTTCATTATTTAGAAATGACATTCATACATGCATAAATATGCAATTCTGAAATAAGACAACAAAGAAGTCTGAAATATAATTAAATATAATTTATATTTATAATCCTTATACAAACTGAATTTAATCATTTAAGGTATTTTTGCAAAATATATTTCATTAGGTGAGAATGTTGAGTTTAAAAAAATTAATTTTTTGAAGAAGAGATATAAATAATTATTTTTTAGAAATAAACCTAACATTTTATAATCCATGCTATACTTACATAAACACAGGCTTTAACTTAGCAAAATTAACCTAACTAAGAATATTTTTTGAAATTTCCACGAATATTTAAGAAATTTTAGTATATTTTGCTTATATATATATTCATTTATTTCCACGAAATATAAAAATTCAGTACCTATAAATTGCTTCTATTGATTAAACCTTTATAAATAATTAAAGTATTTTAATTATAAAATCTATAAAAAAAATCCAACATTTTTTGTAATATTTCCTTATAATATGATCCGCAAATTATCACACCTGATTGTCGCCACTTTGTGCCCGGTGATCTAAAAATTTAGAAAGGAAAGTCTGGCTCAGGTATTAATTGGATATTGACTCAAAATTACAAATTGTTATTCCGAAGTTCTTATTTTGAATATTTTTGTACAATTATAGCATGTACTTAACTGTAAACAATAACTTATTGTGAAGCTTCAGACTTTACGTAAGCTTTCTTAGATGGTAAAAAAATAAAAATCTATTTTTGTATACAAAATTTGTTTTTTCTTTCTCTCTCTCTCTCTATGGTATCTTTCTCCACAATCATTGTTGTAAAAAAATCAAGAACAATACATATTTTTCAGTATTCAGTTGTGGTTGCTTTAGAGAACGAATCTATGTGCTATTTGGAGCTGAATTCAATTTCCTTTTTTATAATTAAATGCATATTTTATGATGTTCCTTACATATAATAGTGCATATAATCTACAGGTAAACACGTTCAATTTAAATTTATTAATATCAGTTTTTTCTTTGCAGAAATATTTGAGCGAAAATAATCAAATTTTAAGCAGGATAAATATTAGATTTATAAAATTATAAAACACTTAAATAAATTTTTTTGTATAACTTTTTAGAAAATAACAGTGCTTAAAATATTTTTTATTGGATATGATTATTTAAAATTTATATCAATTGTAAATAGTGAAAATTGTTTCTAAAAACTGGTATTTATTTAAATATTATGTATGTATGTGGTAAATTTTTATTTTAATTGCGAAATTTTTCCTCTGCAAATTAATTTAATTAGTACTTATTTATTTTTCCACATTTAACATTCTAAAAATGTATCAGTTTAACAATTTGATGTCAAATATTCAATATTTGTTAAATTGTTAAATATATTAATTTGCGTTGCAATTTAAAAAATAATGTCATTACATTAAGTATTCCAAAGTTGCCGCAATACTTATTATCATTATTATTACCAAATTTTATAATTTTATCCATCGAATGGGCATTTTGTGTCAAAAAATTTTGTGTTCATTGTGATAAAAATTTTATTGCTTAGAAGCTTTCCTACTTAAATTTTTATCTTATTATAAATATATGCACAATGCTTTTTTTCTTTTAAGGGTAATTTTAGCAGATTAATGAAGCAGAATGTTGCATAAAACTACTTAATCCCATAAAATTTATATACTATGTGTATGTGTAAGTATTTCTCTTAAGCTCTGTCATAAAAGTTCATGATATACTTGATTTGATTTTAGTTAAGACAGAATATTGCGAACATTTCCAGATACAATTTTTCTGTTAATTAAATCCGAACTGGTAACTGAATAGCTGTGCTCTTGCTTTCGGTTCAACTGTTTTTAGATTCGAAACGCAACTTGGGTTTTATCGTTTTTTTAATGGTCCGTAGGTCCCGGCCTAATTAGGCCTTGTGTGTAAAAATGAACTGTTAAGTGACAAATCAAACCAAAATTTGCTGATCAAGATGGTTAAGTACTAATAATTGTTTTATAATTTTAAACCATGGTTAAATAACGAAATCAACTTCTGAACTAGGGTACTTTTCTGCCCACTACTTCGTACCAGTAAATTGGCATTAGACAGAATGGATCTTTTAACATGTATAAGCACTATCAAAACGGGGTATCCTTTAGCTAGATCAATTATCAAGCCCGTTATCTTTCGGATATTATAGCGGTGCTTTTTTCCCACTCGGTTACCGTATAGTCTTAGTTTTAATAGTATATATATACATAAAAAACCATCATTATTATCATATACTTAACAAATAAGTAATTAATCAGATGATTACGGTAACAGATTCAAAAGATTATATTACCGAGCTCAAATTTTTTAAATACCAAAACTTTCATAGGAAATGTGTTCGTTTCCAACGAATTTGTGATTAGATTACATTTCATAATAAAAAATCATAAATCCAAACTCAAATTCAATGGATATAGACGTGATTTCAAACTTCATCTTAATTTCAAACACAAGTTTACTTTAAAATATCACATTTTTATGGGGCCACATGTGTTGAGAACAGACTTCAGTTATTGAGAGAGGAAGTCATGTAGGATATTATATGATACGAAACGTTACGAGGGAGGGAGGGAGGATGGGGACAGTGTATGGAAGAAGGGGCGTCGGGGACAGGGAAGTTCTCAAAGAAGAGCGAAAGTTTGTTATCCTGTGGCGGATGGAGAGGATGCAGTAGCTCTTGGAATAGTGAGGAGTTTTATTGCGTGGAGCGCTTTGTAGGATAGAGGGTGTGCAGATTGGTAATCGTGCTAGACACACGTGTTTTACTAGGTGCAGTTCGATATATTGGATAAGCGCATCTTTATTGGAGTGGGCGGTAAGTTACTTCATTCCTTCCGATTTTTTTCTTCTGTACTGAATACATCAAATAATGCGCATGGCAATCTCATCTCTAATAGTCAGTTTTAAAGTTATTGAGAGAAGAATGTTCGTATAATCATTTTTCTCATTATATTAGAATATTATTTCAAGATATATCTACGAGAACTGTGAAATTTATATACCTATGAAAATTTCGATTTTTTATGCATTTATAACTGCTTACAGGATTGTTATTCATGCACAGTAATAAATGTTTCTTAATTAAAGGCGTGTTTGGTGTTGACAGAAAATTATCAGTAAAATCTCATCCACACTGCACTTTTTAAATTAATTTAAACTTAGTTTAACTTAAACTACCTTATACTTGAAACAGATTTAAAAAAATATTAGTTTTTATTCAAAACTTCATTTATTGTTTATTAATGTTATAAAAATGATATTTTTTGTAAGTTTTATCATTGATCACATTTTTTTAAAGAAACTTAAGCTTAAAAATTTAAGAAGCTTAGAGAACAAAATGATATTAACTAAGAATATGATATTTCACATGATGAATAAAAATCAAAGAGTGTCCTTAACTACTCTATTTCTTTTCTCAAACCTATCATAATTTTTTGATTGGTTTATGATTTTTCAATAGACAAAAATATAGCAGAAAACAAGAGGGCACTGTGAATCAATTAAAATTATTTAAATCAGTTCGGAAAACTGATTAAAGATAAATCAGTTCCGACTTACTTAAATCACCGAATTTCGACAATGAGAAAAGTTTACTTGAGTTTAAAATCCGTTTAAAGGTGCGAAGAGAATATCATCCAGAACTATAATGATTTAGATTTCTTTCACATATCTGTAGTAAATAATTATTTATTGCGAACATTTCCTGTCAAACACAACAACGTGAGTCCAAAATTATTTGTTGATTGACAGCGTTTACCAATCGAAACAGTTAAACGCTGTCAATCACCAAATGATTTTGGACTCAAGTTAAAAAAGAGTCCCTGATTGATGCGTGGTGATACACTTCTGTAAGATAAATTAAGCAATACAAAGACCTGTTCATTAAGCATAGACCTGTTCAGCATGAGAGTTTTCTGTTTGGTCAAATATTAAACGCTTTGTTTTTTGACAGGCTTACTTAGCTCATAATCATCAATTTGCGTAGTAGATAATCTTTTTACTGAGTTGTGTTAATTCATTTTAGATAAGAATGGAATATATTATGCGATACAATTTTGGTCATACTTATTTATAAGTTGATCGAAAACGCTGTCTACAACCTTGAGATCAACAACGACAGTCGAAAACAACAGTTGAAAATTGATTCGATATGATCACGATATTCCATGAAGACAAGCTCGTATTTCTGGGAGATACAAAACCTTTTAAAATACTTTTCACACACACACACACACACACACACAAAGCTGAAATATCATATAACAAAATATCTAGATTAAAAAACATTATTTTTTAAAAAATATTTAATGGTTTTAATATTATTAATAATTAAAATATGCGATATAAATAGATTTGAAATACAATTAATATAGTAGAAATATTATTTTGATGCATTTATGTTTAATAGAATATTTTTAATAATTGAATGTAGAAGATTTAATAGTATTTGATATATTTTTAATTGAACAAGAATTTTCTTTTTCTTTTATGCCAATTTAAGATATTGTTACCAATAAAATTATTGTATGCGTCTCAATAATTTAATTCCTGTTTTATCTGCATATTTTTTGTTTTTGTATACTTTTCTCGAGGTATTAAAATTTTTTTAATAGAATACGAACAGTTCAAAAGAATCTAGTTCTCAAGACTGCTATTGATCCCCAAAATACATCAAGTCCGAAGATCATAGTCAAGTTCTTGAATAGAATTTTGATATGATAGCAATTGAGCTACAAATTCGGGAGTTTAAAAAAATTATGATCTAAAGTCTATTAAAATCTAAATTTGCACTATCCTAATTTCTAAAATTTCAGAAAAAAAAACTCTTTTACAATAACTTTTACAATAATTTTTCTATTTACAATAACTTTTATTAAAATTGAGTAAACGGTGTTGATAGACCAGACATTTGTTATTAAAATTTCCAAGCTTTTGAAGCTCTTCATATAATAGAATAAAATCTAATGTTGAATATCTCTCTATTTTTATTCCCTTAAAATATTCTAATTTTCAATAGGTAATCTTTCTAACATAAAATGTTTTTAGAAAATTACATTTTCCTTATTTTTATTCAAGTACTTAAGAATCTAAAAGTTACTATGAATGAATTTCTTTCGAATTGGTATACTAGGAATATATTTCGATAAACTGTAAATAAATAAAAAGAAACAGTTATTCGCGCTTTAATTTTTGATCATAAGCTTCTTTACTGCATATTTTTCAGTATTGTACGATATATCGATATTTTTATTTGAAAAGTTTGACTGAAAGTTGAATTGAGAAATTGTCTTGAAGGCTTTATTCTCAGATTGATATTTTTAAATGAAATAAAGAAACATTTAATGCAGTTTATAGATTAAAAGTTTACATTCAAGGGAGGACTGAATTTGATTTTGTTTGTTCCGGAAAATTAAAAATTCTTCAACATGTTTCTATTTATTTTTGGAATTAGAAAATTTTCCAAGTACAAGTTCTGTTGATTGTCTCTAATTACCTCTATAACTAGTCAAAGCTCCTGATTATCTTTTAGTCTGCCAAATTCTGACTGGATTTGGCAGCTTTTGATTTTAATTTTAGGGAATTTAACTAGTTGGTCATTCAGATTAGTTTGCTTTATAAGACGTCTATTTGTGTTTGGTCCAGGATTCTTATTACAATAATTAAAAATTATTGTAACAAGAATCCTGGAATGTTTATTAGAACTATTGCTAAACTCCATTTATTCTTAATATTCTTCAATATATATGCATCTTCAATCCGTCCTCTATTTAACCTTTCGTCATTTTCTTTAGCCCTACCGATTTTCACATCATTTCTTTGAAGCTCAGCTTGTTTTCCCAGCTTCTTCATCTCATGATCAAAAATTTGTGTACTCAATTTTTCATCTTCTTGTTAAATTTGTGGACTCATCATCACCTGTTGGCTCCCTTTTTTTTTATTGTAATGCAGAATATATATTGTCCTGCAATGATGAGTTTTGATGATCCGATTTTATCTTTATCACTTTGTAAGAGATGTTTATCCGAATCTTCAGATTCTGAAGTTTCATAAGCTGCCACATCTGAAATGTCCCGGACATCGCCAAAAAGCAAATAATTAATTATTGACCGTCAGACAAATAGTCGAAAAATCTAAATAGCCTGATGTGTGTGTGTGTGTGTGTGATTAAGTTAAGTTACGGCAATAGGTCTGGTTACCAAACTCTGCTGATTAAAACCACTATTGATATTCAAAGCAAGTGGCGAAGTCAACATTCTTGTCAAGGCACCTTCCGGTCGCCACACCATAGTATGAAATATATAATAATGGATAGAGAACTTTTGACATTCACATAAGTCCCCTTGAGATTATGACCTTCGGCTGAATCAGAAACTAACTTACTACGACTTAGAGAGAAAATGGATGATTCTATTCTGTTTATTTTTTTTATACCTAGAAAAAGTAAAATGTGACCTCTAATTGAAGGAGAAGAGAGTGATGTTCTGTATAATTTCATATATAAATCCACACATTTATCATATAACGCAGTGTTGGAGCTATGCAGAACTTACTGATCGGAGAAAATTAAAAAGGATATTTGAGTTTTTCTAAATGGACAAAAATTACCGCCTCCATCATCTTATTCTTTAATTTTAACAAGAATTTTTCTCAAAAATAGGAAGTTCATTCGAGGGAAAAGTTACTTATAAAATTACGATTTAATGACTTTTAAATAAGGGAAATATATTGGCATTAGTGTAACTCTCAAAAAGCTTTGGGTACATAATTATGCGAATCTCAATTTGGATGGAAATTGTTGGGGTGACGCGGTGGTTGTGTGTATATTAAATCTCCTTCAGACCAAAGTTTCGATGATGTGATGGGAAATCGTTCTCTCTCACGTCTAGAAGTAAACGTGTTTCATGCCTTATTCCACCTTTCATAATGAAAAGCCCTATAAGTTTGATTATCGCTAGGGCGATCTTTTACTCCATCCATACAATTTTAAATTTTTGTTCGAAATACCAACTTTACACAGAAAAGGATTATAAAGAGGTAAAAAAGAAAAATGCAAGATTTTGATCGTTTTGTTTATTTGTTAATCTAGTTCACCTTTTGCAAATGCTGACCAATGGCTAAGGGTAGCGCTCCTAATTCCAAGGCGGTGGGTGTCGGGTTCAAATCCCGTTTTGAGGAGAGATGTTTCTGTTTTTTCTTCCGAGATGATGCATGAATGTGTCCCACCCTGTAAGCGGGTTTGAGATGGAGAGACGTAGATAATGCTACTTGTCTCCGTGATTTGGTTCACAGGCGCCCATTGGTTAACGATAAATGAGTAGTGATTTCCAGCCTTGTTGTAGCGAAAGGTTAGTCACCCATTGCCCACCGTGAAATTTTAAAAAAAAATCTTATAAATAAGGTATTTATTCGACAAGAACTTAGAAATTAAAATGGATTTTAAATCACTTCAAACATCCATCATCTAAGTAGTAGAACTCACGAATTGTTAACTTGGAGGCGAGAATGTTAACTATTCAATTGTCGATTCAAAAGTAAATACTTGTATTTCACTATAGCATTCATATTTTTTAAAAATTATCTTTTTTCCTGCTGTTAGAGTATTATTGTGCAATCCAAATTTAGTAAAATTTAAACCAAACTGAAATGTTAACAGCACTTTTCTCAATCCTCCTAACACTCAAGAATAAATTCATTAATTTCTGTTACCATTATTACGGAGTTTCGTTAACCTCTTTACTTACCCAAGTATTTCAGTCTTAAGGCCCTCATTGTTACTCACACAGTCCAGAAACTAAATTTCACATAAATATCAATCTCTTTCGACTACTTTTAAATGTCTCTTCTTCCACACACTCAACCCGAATCGACAGCTGTGAATGGTTATTACTTTTGGGTTTAATTCCCTCTCATGGAAATTTAAACTATAAAATGAAGGTGTCTCATCTCTATAGTATAATCTAGTTAAACCTTGAGTAGCAAAAAAAAATTACCCTTGAAAGGTAAATATAAATCAAACATTCTTAAACCCACGATGGCCCTTCTGGTGCCATCAAAAATTACTTCAGAGCTTGAAAAATAAGAGATTTCGCACCCCATGAATTGTATTGAGCATTGTCTTAAACATTAAAAATGCCCATTTTCTCAGCACCAAAAATTAGTTTGATTTCCAACTAGTTTCCGTTTTGTGCATTTTTGTTTATCTCACATTTTGTAGATGTGCCGGGTCTAAGCTTGAACCTCAATGGCATCAAAACTTACATCAATTGTTTAAAATCCAATTTACCGATTTGACACAGTCCAACAGCCTTATGAAAACGCTTATCGCTTTTCCTCTTGTTTCATTGAAGTGTGAATATAAGAATATACTTTACCGTACGATTTTTACGGTAGCAAAGAAATCATACACCAAAGAATGTATCAAGATTTCTTAGAAGTTTGGTTTGTCGCTCAATGGTCATTTTTTGCACACGAGTGCTAATTAGACCCGGACCTACGGCTTAAAGCGGATTTAGAACCACTACAAACATCCATGCCCAAGGTGGGTTTTGAACCCACGAACTGTTAAACCATTCGGCTGCCAGATCGGTAGATTTCTTAGAAGATCATAGTGCTAAGAACACAGCTAAAGCAATGCGTTTATATGTATAATTTAAACAAGCGTTTCTAAAACACTAATCACAAATTTGAAATTTATGAGTTTTATTAAGTTATAGCAACTATGTGTGTGCTCATTTTTATACATTCAAACTAATGTATAACAGTTTACTGTAATTTTAACAGCATTGCTTCGAGTAACAGGAGAGCTATGTAGTTAAAAAATATATAATTCGTGTATCAATTCTTGCAGTATTATTACAGAATTGAAAGTTTGAAATATTTCATTTGTGTACAGCTCAGCAGATCAATTCATTATAACCAGAGAAATGTTTTGTAATAAATTTAAAAACATACAATTACATTAATCTTAAATATTTCCGATGCAATTTGTAAAATTATCAAAAACTTACTTTAAATGCATCTATTCAGATCAAAATTATAAAAACCTTTAAAGTTAAAAGTAGGATCACGAGAAAAGTACGTAGTTTTTAGAAGTGGATGGAAGATTTTTTTTTTTAAATAGTTGCAAAATAAGTTTAATAGAAAATGTTAAGCTCAAATTTGATGAATTGTTAAGTTAAACTTATTTCTTCTAATGTTCAAAGATCTCTACTTCTGGTTTCTTTCTGAAATTTTACCTTTGAAAATATTAGAACACTGAAAGAGTTATTTCCTTAAACTTTGGCTTCAAGATATTATAAATAAAATAATGCATGTATATAATATTTTATTAAAATATTGCAAGATCTATTACAAAAAACTTCTGTAAAAGCATAAAACTAGATAGCAAAAATTTAAATTCATATTTAGAATTCTCAATAAAAACAATGTATTAATGAAGAGCTCAAATCAACAGCTCTAGTCCATTTTTAAAAATATTTTAGGAAACTTAAATATTTAACTTATATTGGGGATAAAGGATACTAGTAAACCTTATTTAGTTTTAAAAGAGGTCACATTTTTATTCATAATAAATTCATTATTAAACAAGCTGTCTTTGATTACAAAAAATAGTTACCAAAAACTAGTTCACAAATAATCTAATGGTAGATACCATGGTTAAATCTAGTCAACGTATCACCAGCGATTTGATAAAATCTTTCAACTTCCGACTTATATACTTTAATTCGCTCGTCAATATCTTCATTTGAGTGAAACCAACTGCATAGCTTTTGTATTTGAACAAATAATTGCGCTGCTTCAAATCTAACTTCTTGAGCATATAAATGCATTTTTGTGAAGCCAGTGCATTTCTTATCGCTGGAACTTGAAGCTATTATAGCGGCTCGTATTGCGTTGTTACTGCTCCGAAACCCTCTGTTCAAAAGGGATTCCATTTCCTTTAACTCCTTGAGCATAGCTTTTATTCTTGTCACTTGTTTCAGCATTTTCTTTGAAACAACTTCTGTTTCGTTAGAAATAGAATCTTTAGAGTTCTTTATCAAAACAAAAGTAGTTGATAACGGAGGTGGACCATTTAGAACTTCTGGAAGGGAACTGGAACATTCATTTTCGAAAACATCAAAAGCCAAAGTTGGTGCTACAGTAGTTGAGATTTCTGAATCGGATTCTGTTGGTAGCTGCTTTGGAAGTGTAATGGATGGTATAGAACTTTCATTTTGAAGCTCCGATGGATTAGACTGGACAGTCTGTGATACTTCTTTTTCGTCTTCTGTCAGCAGCTGTTCTGTAGGCATTGTCGGAGGAGAAGAATCATACCGACTGCTATTCTCTGAAGAACTTAGAATAGGAAGTGTTTCATCAAGTTTTATTTCCGATTGCTCTGACAACATGGAAAGATTATCAGAACTTTTACTGACAGTCTCTAAAGGACTAGTTGTTGAAACAGGAGTTATTTCCTTAAATTCTGTGTCTCGTTGTTTTGCATGTACTGCAGAGACTTTAGAACAGTGAACACCCTGTGAAAGAACAGTAGACCTATGAGAAGAACACATGTCTAATCTTGACAACTCATCTTTGGATTGTATCGAAGAGGGAATAGTACTTCCTTCAATTTTAATCTCTGAATTACTTGATGGTAAAGAAATTTGGTATTTTTCTTTCACATCTGAATCTAAATAAGAGATTTCTTCATGGGCAGTTTTAAGAACAGGATCATCTGCTTGAGAGATAGTTAACACAGCATCAGGACTTGCTTGCTTTTCTTGTACAGCTGAAGAGGAACTAAAGTAATCTGATGAAACAGATATAGAATGTGTCAATTCTGGTTCACTTATTGCTTGTTTCTCTAAAGAAATTGCCATAGGTCCTCCCTCATCAGTAATGTCAGCAAGTTCTGTGGTACATACTGAATCAATTAATGAAGAAACTACACACTCTTCGTCAGTAGTCTGTGGAGGACTAGATGGAAGAAGCGAAGATTGTATTTCTAATCCCAATGATATCTCTTCAGATTGTATTAGAGAGGAAACAGAGCTATCCTCGTTAAAAGGATCTGAAATATTTGATGTGGATGGAGATACTTGTTCATTTTTAACATCTGAAGAAGAACTAGAAATTTCCTTGTCAGTAACGTTGAAAACATAGGCACTTGCTTCAGAAGAAAGTGATGGCTCAGAGTCTGGATTTGCTTGCTTTTTTTGAGTACCTGAATAGCTGAGAATTTTGGATTCGAAAGGAGACTGTTTCAATTCTGATTCAAATCCAATTAATGGCTGTTCTTTCAAGGAAATTGAGACTGGAATAGAGACTTCTTCAACAATTTCAGGTGTAGACAGTGGAAAGGTCTGTGGTAAATTTGAATCAGGTCCAATAACTGATGAGTTTACTGGAGAATTTGGAATAGAGTCAATTTTTTCTTCTTGAACCACTTGCAAACACTCATCTTTTGAAGCTTGAGAAATTTCAACAGATGATTCAATACAACTTTCTGTCGGTTGGAGGACGACGGAACTGGTGGCTTCAGACTCTGAACAGGATGGTGCATTCAGTTTACGTACTTCAGAGTCTTTCAAATCAGAAGCTACAGGATTAACTGTTGCAGATGTTAATAAATTCTCATCCTTTCTGAAATCGTCGTGTGCTTTCTTTGGACTTTCTGACATGATAAACCAAAATCCTTAAGCCTGCCAAATAGTTCTTAAAATAGAAAAGATTGAATTTCGTTATGAACCATTAAACAATCAAAAATAAAAATAATTTCAAATCCTTCAATACTTTTGTATGAAAAGTTATACGTGTACCGTATTTAAGTTGCTTACTACGTTTCTTTTATATCCGTTTTTATATCTCAAAACTAAATCCTAATGTTGTGTGCTTATGTCAGCCTTTAAAAAATTTAACTCCTATCTAGACGAAAAAGTGAAAACAATCATTTTACTAAACTTATCATTTATTATTGCGTTGTTTATTTTCTGATCATTTGTATTGATTTCTTGTGAATATATTTCCTATAATATTATTTGTTAATGCAATTTTTTGTTAATTTTGTACCATAAATAAATGATAAATAATTTTAATTAATCAATTGGTAAGGAACATTTTATATTTCTTTATGAAAATACTTTTAAAACTTATTTTAATTTTTTGGCTTTTAAGTTATATTCTTTATGATAATCGATAGTAAGCTTATCTTAGCTACATAATTAATATGATAATCTGCATCCTGGTTGATATCATCAATTAATGGAAGCATAACATATCACTTTGGTGATTCAGATGGTTTGAAGAGAAGACACACTATTCATTGTTAAGTAGTCTTCTTGTCTTTATAAGAGCAGCCACCTATTTAAGCATGAATTCTCATCCTGTTTGACAAAATACAGCTCCCGTAGATAAGACAAAGACTTTTAAAATTGTATTCAAAATCATTAGTAGTTATATAATGTGCAACTCTTGTACTTTTGCAAGAATTTAAAAAAAGTCCTGCTAGTCCTGCTAGCTGCCTATCCCGACAGGAGGGTGTTCCTGAACGGAATGGGCGAAGTACGTCGGGAGTTTATTCTCCTGTTAGGGCCACCCTACGTGAGAAGACAATTCCATTATGTCCATCTAAAGCGAGCAGGTGCTCGGGGCTAAGTCAGACTTCTCCCTTTGGTGCCCCAGGTCAATGGATCAATTGAAGCTGCTTCTTTCTCATTACTATGAAACGAAATAGGATTTTTTTAATGATTTTTGGTTTTATGGAGATAGTTTAGCTTAGCTACACCATCTAGGATTAGAAACAACACTTCCTTTAGGATTGCGTAATGAATTGTTTACTAGTCTTAAGAAAAACCATAAAAAAAAAGCTTTGGAACAACTTTTAAAAACAATCTGAAGAAATGTAACTGCTATTCAATTTATACATATCTCACAGATTTATAAGCCAAAGAAACTTAAATCATAAGGATGTATGTAACAATATGTAAATGCTCATCATCAGAGATAATTTAGTTTGGGGGACATAGGTAACGTTCATAATAAATACTGATGCTTTATAATGAAAATATTTTTTAAATAAATCAACTGCTTTATGAGAATGAAAAGTTAATCAAAATAAAACATCATGACGTCACAAATTCTATTCAAATTTCAATAAGTTCTCATCCAATCATAGAACTTGGAAAAAGAAGTGCCAGAAAGCGACTCTGCGTAAAATACCTAGACCCATATCTAAATCCAAAAGAATACTTTCCTGCAGAGAGAAGTTATGTATGTTAAAAGAGTAATAGAGTCCAATGTCTTTCCGCTGACGTGGTATGGCGAGAAGGGTGTCGTCGACTTCGTTAGCTCAGATGTCAACTTCGTCACTTGATCCCAATTTTTCTTATTGGCAGCCACTTCTATCGCCAGAAATACATCGAAACAATATGATATAACCTTCTACATCTGGATATGAATAATTAACTTTTTCAGTTATGATTCTAATGTTTCGCTAACTTTTTTGCTTTTGCTTTCACATCTGTCATCACATCTGCGTGTTTCTTTTCTTTTCTTTTTTTTTTTTTTTGTAGTATGTAAATACAACCTATTTTTGGATCAAATTGGAGAGTAACGTGTCCAATCACATCCAGGTCACAACGTGTAGCTCCAACTAGTTTTTAGTTCATCGTATCCACAGAAATCTTATTCTTTCTTAATTCGAAGTTGGATGAAGACCTGTTCTTACTTTACAGAAAGATAAGACTTGTATTTATAAAATTAGAAATTTATTAGTAAAACACATAACACATGCTCTTTTAGAAGGACCATTTTGGTAACTTAAACAGTTTCAGTAAATCAATAAAGAGCTCAATTTATGTGAATATAAAAAAGCTAAGTAAATTTAAACTATATTACATTAAATTTTAATCTTTGTGTACATGAATCAGATAAGAAAAGCGTAATTTAGAGTTAATTAACAAGTTACACTTTTACTAAACACTTTCATGCTAGAAGGAAAATTGTTTTACGAGACTTGTTCACAACATTATACTAAGATATAAATCTCTATTTGTTCCTTGGTTCTCCCTTTTCAGACTAAATCATTGCCAAAAGATATAATTTGTAAGCTATTTCACCAGGTTTGTGAGTTATCATGGCAGACAGATACGCTGAATTCTACATATGCTTCCAAGCAGGGATCAAATGTGGGGATTGAAATAGTTAATTGTACAGCTAGTTTATCAATAACAGGGAAAATTAATTCCATAAACTCTATCTTCTCGGCAGAGGCCACGGCACTGCTTATTGCAGTCTCTAAAATTTGCACTAAACCCAAAAAATATGTCATTTACACGGATTCTCTATCTTGCATCTGCTTTTTCGGTTTGTTCCAGTACATCAACTATTATTCAACTGCTTCGATTCCAAATGCTTCAATCTACTCAAAAGTGCTTGTCAATGCAGTTAGTTTGGGTTCCCAGACATTCATGGATTGCAGGAAATGAAATCGCAGACTCATTGGCAAAAGCAGCAACACTGAGTCAAAATGATGTATGATATTTTTCTCCTGAAGATCTGGAACATATCAAGAAATATTACTTTAAGGAAAGACTCAATCAATGAAAAAATAGCAAATATGCTGAAGCGTTCACTTATCTCACATCTATCCGCAAAAATCATAGACTATTAACGAAATTCCGACAGGAAGACGTATGGCTATCCAGAGCTAGAACAAGATCTTCTCCTGCTAATTCGGTTTAATCCCTGTCGTAGAGACCGCTGTCAGTGCGGTGAACCTGAAACCATAAATCATATTCTCCTAGATTGTCCTTTATACGAACATTTGAGGAATAAATTACGAAAAAACTTAGGAATAGAAGCATTATCATTCTCTTGGATATTTGAACTATCTACACATATCCGGAAATTAAAATTCATGCATGCTGTGAATTTCTACGCCTGTCCAACAGATTCTAATTTTAATAAAAAAAGAAAGTTACAACTCAAAATTCACCTTGAACTATTTTCTAACACGAATTTATAAATCCGAATTTTTTCTTCACATATCAAGATGTCTTTGTTTGTAATCACCGAATTCAACTGACTTTACTTAAATAAGGCTAGTCGATTGACGATATAAATCCTCTCCAAATACCTTCTTCAATGAGACCTACAAACATCTTAGTATAAAACTTCTAAAGTGTCCCTTACAACCTACCTACCTGTTACGATGCTTTACATGCATTCTTCAGACCATTGGAGATAAGCAACAACAACATGCATTCTAACATAAACTAAACGAATAGTTCAAAAATAAGAAAACTATTGTAAATTAAACAACCCAGCATCAAAAATTAAAGAAATTGTATTTTATAGCAAACGTTAAGATTGTCGTATACCTAACGATTTTAAACTTTAATATTTAGAAAAATTATAAAAGTGTTCAAAGAATTCTTATAATTCAGAATTTAACTGTAGCTAGGAAAAGATACGAAAGTGTGAAAGAAGTCACAATAGGTTTTTGAAAAAAAATAAAGGTACTAGAAAAACGATTTTTAAAAAATTCTTTGTTAAGCATTAATAAACATTAACACTATTCTGATGAAATGTCTGACAATACGAAAGAAAAAGTAATTTTACAAAGAGTATTGAGTTTTAAAATACTGCTATAGATAATTCTTTTAATTACACATAAAATACTTAAAATTAAAGAGGAAATCTATATAACTTCCAGTGCCATGTACTTTAATGCTTTGAACGCAATTTGTTTATATTTTGTTTTCAATGTAAAATATTCTCAAAAATATTTGAAAATCTGCTGTATAATTCACAAGATATATATTAAAAGATGTTATCACTTGAATGAAATAGTGTCATTTAAATATGTTCTAAACTCAAATTTATTGATACAATTTTTTTCCGTCTATAACTCATTCATACAATTGGTTAATTTTCATTATGCTTTTGAAATTTAAAGTCAATATTTTTTTAAGTTTTTTTAAAAAAAAAAATCTTACTATTCTACTTTTTTTTTTAATGAAAGTAAAATACTGGAGAAATATTCAAAAGCTCGGAGGGGGGAAATATGCAGGTCCCCTTACACACACAACACAGAAAACTTGGTGCAAAATATACGTAAGTACGGTTTCTTCACGAATCAAAAAGGGTTTTCTGTAATTGCAAGTAGTTGCAGAAAACCCTGTTGTAAATTTAAGATGTGTTAGGCGATTTAGTAACTCAAACAATATTTTTACTAAAAGAACAACATATTCAACAATGAAATTTATTTCTTACAATTTATTAAAATACTAAATATTGATAAATTAGAAGCATTTAATATTTGCTTGTCAGTTTAAAATTTATATATAACAACTCAGAACAAAAAGTAGATGAATTTTTTAAAATTGAAAAGATAATTCTTTTAAAAGAAATAGCTTGTATCGTTATTAACAATATTACGATATACATATTTATAGATACACAACTTTAAAAAAATTTTCTTTTCAATAATTGTCAATATTCAATAAGGTTACCATATGGAACGATATTTAGAAACAGTTCATAAATACACTTAATTTAGTCACCTAAATTTTCTTTTTTCTTTGAATTCCCGTAAAACAGAGATGATTGAACATTTACGAGGACTTCAAACCATATTCAAAGGTCAGCGCAGCCTCCTCCATATTAGAAAGTGTTATCATCATTTCAACATCATCAGGTGGGCAGTGCTCTTTCAATTCTTGAAAAGTATTTATGGACTCCCTTAATAATTGTTTATTTGCATCGCTAAGACTCTCTATAATTTCATGCATCAGTGGAAACATTAACGGTATTTGCCGTTTAGTCTCCTCAAAGGTTGTCAGAGAACAAGCTCCTTGCGAACAGGATTCTTCAATGCTGAGATAATCTTTGACCTCTTGAATAAATCCAGAATTGTTCTCATCATCTCCGGTTTCTTTTATAATCAATTGCTCATCAGAATTTTTGACTTCAGATTTTATATACCGATTACAATCAAATTCTGGATTTCTTTCAGGTTCCTCAGAGCTGGTAGTTACGAAATTGTTATGATAACATTGCTTGTTTAAATTACCTTCTTTAACCAAGTTTTTCAAAAGAGAACCTAATTCAGACATTTTCTCATCGACATTTTGTTCTACCATTTCAAGTTTTAAGCATTCACTGTTTGAGTTTGAAGTTGAACACGACAAGTAATCTTTCCTTTTTCCATCATCCAACGTACACGAGGTTTGATCAGAGTTCGCCAAATTTTTTACCTCTTCTTTGAGGTCCTGAGAGTCTGGAATCGCATCAAGAACAAAATCAGATTGTTGATGGTTGGTTGCAATACCGGAGTTCACAGAATCATCCGCAATCCTTAAAGCCTTCAAACCATCAATCTCTTCCTGATAGTCTGTCCTAACAGTCTCTGGTTTTGTACAAACTTCTGACGAGTTTAATTCAAGTTGTGAAACAAGAGAAGTACTAATTTCTTTAAGAAAGCCTTCACTTTCAGAAATCTTCGTATTTTCAGACATCTGGCAATGATAAAAGTCAAATAACCTTCTTTTCAAATAAAAACTTCGAAACAAATCGCCTTAATACAAGCTACTCAGCACTGTAATTGCTTTAACAACACATCAACGAAGAAGAAAACAATTTTTATACAGATTTTGTGATTCATATCGGCGCGCGCATGTTTTTTAAAATTTAGTATAGATTGAAACACAACATCAATACGATCTATAATGTCTTCTGGTTTATCTAATTTCCATTTTACTATTTTTATTAAAAAAGAATTATTATATCACTGATGAAGCATTAGAGCCATTAATTTATTTTTTTAATGAATACTTATAATATTATGATTTTTATGAAAATTAATATTAATAATGAATTCACGGGAACTATTTATTACAGGCGGAAAATATTTATAAACTATAAAACTGAATTTAAATAAAAGCTTAGTTATGTTTATATTTAAAATATTAGATTTAAAATTTTCTGCCAGTCTTAAAAAGTTGCCTTTCAAAAATATTTACTTAAAATTGTTTTGCTGCTGATGAAGCATTAGAGCTACTTAATATACTTAAATCATGTGGCCTTAATGCTTTATCAATAATATAATAAGCTTGGTAGTTATATTTCAAAACACAAATATAAAATAAAATTGCAGGAATATATAATATTGTTTATCGCTCATGGTGGCATAATTTCCCTTCCCAATTCGGTGGTCTCCAATCATTCTTAAAAGCATATAAATTGATCCGTATAGCATAATCGTGGCCGGAAATTATTTCTAGAGGTATTTTCTTATTTACATATGTGAGATATAGTCAACAGTTTTAATGATAAGAACTGGTTACTTTTATCATTTTGATTAATGAATATGTTAAGAAATATATCCCAAAAATATATAAATATTTAGTTCATTCATTTCTCACTGGAAGAGCACAATCAGATACTCGTGATTCTGCTTTCAGTTTAAAATAAAAACCAGAAAAGATATCCCTTTATGTCTCAGAAAAGAGGTATGTAATAGATAATTAACGATGGTTTAGTATGCATACTGAAATGCTTATTTTTTTTACTCAATAAAATCGAAACATTGATTATAACAAGAGAAACTAAATTCTGAAATAACATTTCTTTGAATTAGCTGAACATTGAGCTTCGAGAAGTTTTCAAATTTAACTTTCCATGAGCACAATAGAGAACTTTTCTGCTGGAAAAAATTTAAGAAAAAAAATATTTAAGGAATAAAAATATGTTAAAAATTCACCTCACTTGAAAATTATTAATCATTGAGTGAAGAGTTCAAACCCTGAGATAAACAAACATGTAAATTCTTAGATTCTTGTGTCTGCAAATATTTTTTTGTTTTTATTTTTCTTAAAATTTCAACCATGTGTTCAACACTTCATTGTCACTTTTAGTGTTTGCATAATTATTGTTATGGTAACAGTAAGAAGGACCGACAAATTTAACTGGAGCGAGATTAAAGCCTCAAGCGCATCCCTTTTGAACCTGCAAGACAGACGAGGCAGTATAAACAGGTGACATAACTCACAGACGTAAGGAAAAGGCAGTCTCTGTTAGTCCAAAGACCTGAGTTTGCATGTAGGTGTTTAATTGGGTAAGTGTAATGGCATTCACGTCTTGGGTGATCCTACCAAGAGAATACTCTCCAAACCTACTTCCCCCATTTCATCTCCTCGCCACGATGAGGTAGCCAACAGGATTAGAAAGAACAAACTGGTATAACGTTGGTGACAAAGTTGTGTGGAACTTCAATTCTCACTAAATTAAAACAAACCTCGTTCTCTTGTGATGTGCATTTTCTATGGATTCTCTCACAAGTAGACATTTGGGGTAATGAGGAGGCAGATGTTTGGCGAAGATATATGCGAGAAGGCTATGGATATTTTTCAGTGTCTGACTTACCTTGAGCTGCATTTGACAAGAAAAATTATAAACTCTTGTAATCCAAGCAAATTTTCAGTACCATGACAAATCTACAGGTAGGTCTGTCGCTATGAATTACAACAGATAATTCCAGACAGCTCCCTCCCGCTTTCTTAGTGGCCATCTAAGAAACCTTCTCTTCCAGGTTATCAAAAGCTCCATCCTCTTTGTCCGAAATGTAACCAAGAGCAAGCTTCTTCAGAACATATTCCTAGGTTTGCCCTACAATGATCTATTAGATTTACCTATGCCAGTCTATGACTTTTTGAGAGTGAATAAACTCGTAGATCTAGTCTAACAAAGGCTGGTAATTAAGATTAGCAACAATTTAAAGTTTTCCATGTTATGAACTCTGTGAAATAACTCATAAGTGAAACAAATACCAAATATTTTATTTCACATTTTTACCTAACAAATTAAAATGAAAATGTGAAAATTTTTAAAAAAGACGTGGGAGATATTTCCATCCCCACATCGTCTTGAGCAGATGTATTGTATTATGCTGCTCCTCTGCGCTCTGTATATATTTAAACTGAAACGCGCAAATTAAGTTCCAATAATTAGAAGAGTATCAAAGTACTTCGTTTCAATTAATTTCTTATATTATTCCAATTTTCTTATAAATAACATTTATTGCATCACTAAATGAACCAAAACCATAGTTCATGGACCCATGGTTTTGGTTCATTTAGTTTCGCAAAACCTTGCTTTTATGACTCCAAACTTCACTAATTATGAAATCTATCAAACACCAAGATTTTAATACTTCTTAGAGAACAGACGGGTGGATGTACGAGAACATCCTTTTAGGACCATATGGACGTAAAAGAACGTCTGATGGATGTCCAGCAACATCCTACGGGTATTCTGGGGTGCCCCAATGCCAGGATGTAGAACATCCAAGATAGACCTGATTTGGCCCACATTTGAACATTAATACAACAAGCATTATTAGGTTATTTATTATTATTTATTATAAATTTATAAGCGCGCGCGCACACACACATATTTTATATATATATATATATATATATATATATATATATATATATATATATATATATATATATATATATATATAGCTCTTATTTTTATTAATGTGAAAATTAAATTTTTTTATATAACGATGTTAATAACTTTAGTATTATAAGTTATGTTTATAGTATTAAATAGAGTGAGCATTATATTATTTTAAAAGTAGGTTAATTGCATTTGTTTCTAAAATATTTTAACTATGTTATTATTTTTGCATTAGTGTATAATTAGATGTTTCTTGTGAAAACGAACTTTTCATTTTCTACTCGGAAATAATTTTATGTATTTTTATGTAGCGCAAAATATCGCATTGTTTTGAAAAATAAGTTAATATACATAATACACCTTTAAAATACCAATTAAAGATTTATTAAAAAGAAATAATTGATGTTCCTGAATATTTACACTATTTTGAGGTATTTTTTTTAAACACAAATAATTTTAAATAAAAGTAATTGAAAAAAAAAAGTTGCGTATTTAATTTATCAATTTTATAATTTTCTGGAATAAGCCACGAAATAGTATTTTCCATTATATAAATGCCAATTTTTTGACAGATCCTCCAGTTTTAGTAATAAAGTCTAAATCTTTGAATCATAATAATTTCAGTTCAAAAAAATATTTTAAATAAAATTCTCTCAACCCATGCACGAGTTCCAGAGAGAAGATATATTTTGCTATCTTATTTTGTTGAATTTATCATCATAAGCAAAAACAATCTAGAATTCACAATTTTTATCAAATGTATCAATTAACTTGCATTTCATAATTTTTATTCTGTTCTTAAGAGGATTTTTTGTAGTCTTTAAAGCTTACATAAAGCTTTTAAATACAACAGTATCAGTTCACTTTGATAAATCCAAACTGTCAATATTTAAAAAAAAAAAAAGTTTAAGGTCATTTTTCCTACATTGTTAAATATAAATGAAACTTCTACGAGAAATTTATTTTTATTTAATGGACTACAGGTGTTTTATCACCAGAATAAGAAAATTAAGCATTTTTTCTGTAAAGTGCTGAAGATAAAGTTTTCAATAAAGAAACATTATATTGTCCAATGAAATAGTTTTTAATGGTCTATAAACACAAAGACATTGTAATCAAACGGTGAATGAAAATCATCCCCAATAGATGTACATTCTTATGGCAAAGTATATTTGAATACTTTTCAAATATATATATGTGGGTCTTGTGGGCTTCATTGTCAGGAATTAACACATTTAAAGTTTAAACTATATGTTCAAAGAACACAAGATAAAGCTATTTACATATTTACAAATTAATTATCAAATAATAATCTAGCATCATTGAAGGGAATAATTCAAAGTTGATAGTCCATTCTAACATCTTTTAGTTATAATTCAAAATTGATCAAATATCAATTCGCGTATTCACGTCTTTCCTCGTCCATCGTCGTTCTCTCTCTCCTGCGTGTCCGGCTGCAGACTCGATGCGAATGGCACTCTGGTAGCGCTTTCAATCCCACATATACATACAAATAATTTGAAAACTTCATTTGAAATTTAATTATTATATCAAGCACAAATTATAAAAATAATAGGTGAGTAAAATGAAAAACAACTTGAAACATGACAAAATAGTTCATTTATTTTAAACAAGCACAATGTGTGTGATTGTAAATCATAATTTATAGATATACATTCCCACGTGGATAATGTATTTTAATACCTTAAAAATATATAAAAATTAAAATAAGAGTGAAAAATTGCAGTTGTCTTAAGGTCGAATTGAAGAAAAAAAATCTGCAGATAATTGAAATGAAATTTATATAAATAAGATACACATTAGTCCTCCAAATAAAATATTTTTCAGCCTATTCTTTTGCGTGATATATTACTTTGGCATTTCCATTTTTTGTTTTATTTGAGACATTTTATGTAATACGTACAAACCATAATTAAAAGAAAATTTTACACGATCATAGGCAACATAAAACTTCATGTGTCCAGATAAAACAAAATAAACAAGCTAAATTTTATTCAAAAATATATTTTAAGTTTTTTTAAATATTGTACATCAAACAATAAAGTAAAATGTCCTAATTACTTCTAGATTCTCATTGGACAACTAACATTTGAAACAGCATGATATTCTGATTTATATATAATTTTTTAAAAAAATTAAGCATTTTTTAATCATTGCAAAAGACATTAAGAAGAACTTGATTATTAGGACAACATTTTGAAATCAGACATTTGCCTATTTTAATGTTTTAAAAAAACTAATTCGCAAACGGCCTAGTGAGATCCACGATTTTAAATTGTTTCTCACGGTTGTAAGGTAACCAAGTTTATGACAGATAATTACTTAGGAACCATCATTTGGCATTAAATGCAAAAATTTATTATCATTAAACTTTTTAAAAATAATAAAAATCAAAAGTTTAAAAATAATTTTTCTCACACAAAATGCACTTTTGTAACAGCTATAAGCATTTTTAAAATTTGTTTTATTGGTGTTGCTATTCTCTTTTTTAATGTTGAAGTCTATTTTAGATTTTAATATAGAATCGAGGAAAATTAATCTAAAAAGGTGAAAATACTAGGTTTAAACGGTATATGAGCAGATTGGAAAGAATTTTTAATAATATTTATAATAGTTTTTGTCTTAGTTAATAGGTTACTCACCATAAATGTTAAAAAATTTGAAAATTGGTGTATTTTAAAATTACATCAAAAGTTAAACTACAAATTTCTAAATTATATATATTTTTTACTACAATCTTTTGCATAAAAAAAATAAAGGAAATCTTTTCTGCACGTACTTACAATTAGAAATAATGGTATTCAATATAGACAAGAAAAGTTGAAATCTTTGAAATTAACACGAAAGTGATTTCATGAAGTGAACTTCTAAATTTAAATTAGTGAAATTAAAATATTTACAAGTAAATAAGAAATTAATGAAATCTTAACTTTTTTTTGTAGTTGAAGAAAACCATAATTAACAAACTATTGTTGACTTAGTGTTCCAGAAATTCTGAAAATCAATAAGGAATATATAAAGCTTTTTAGAAACAGTAACTTTTAGTTTTTTTCCAAGCAGTAAATACATTGAAAACAAAAACCTATTCTTCATAAACAAATAAAGATATTCTCTGAGAATGAGCAATAAAGGATTTTCTGGTAAATACACGATTTCCAACAGCACGATTTTTTTTTTTTTTTTGTGCTTTAGGAGAAAGCTGTTTTTAAAATATTCCATCCGCCTTGATAAAGTGATTGCTTAATACTGGTAAATCCCGAAAACCTAAAACTCTTGAAAATACTTTATAAACTAAATTGTCAAAAAGGATAAAATTTATGAAAGTTTTTATGTTGTCAAGTAATTTTTGTAGTAGTAGCACATTAAATTTTAATAGACATTCTAAGCATATTTTACGACAATAGTTTATAAATTTATACCTTTTAAATACTAGAAAGTTTTATTTATAAGCTTACCTATAGAAGATCCAATACATTCTTTGCAGACTTAATCATTGAAAATCACCTTTTAATATGTCATGTAATTGAGCAAGTATTTAGAAGATTAGTGAATAACATTTACATGAAGTTTCATAATGAGGAAATAGAACATTCTATCCTTAAAGTGTGCAAATTTTCTTAAGAGGCTGTTCAAGAATAGATGTCGAAGAACCCACCCATGGCATTTGCATATAGATTGCTCAAATGAGACTACGAAAGGATGTACTAGGTACTTTTATCTGAAAACCAAATATGGATGTTTTGGGCGTTCAAAGCACAATGTTTTTTTATATTTAACGTTTAACTTACCTAATAAATTCAATCTTAGACAATGAAATTAAGGTAGCATTTTTCTTTTTGGAAATAAGAACTAAGAAAACCAATAACTCAGATTTATTTAGTCAAAACATAAGGCACCTTTCAATATCTTTCCTTGTGTGTGTGTATATATATATATATTATAAAATAGTAAATCTTTACATTTCCTTTCAGCCTGTTAGAAGGCAACGTTTTTTTAAAAAGAAAAAAGTCAGTTTTTTGCAGAAATGAAACTACAATCATATTTTCTTCAAGCTTCTAATTTCAACAGCCCAACTTAAATAAAACCCTAAATTTTTTGCTTCCATTAGAAGATCCATCATTTTAGTAGTAACAAACACTGAGTATTTACGCAAGCAGAAAAATTTTTGCTTGTAAAGAGGGTCGACTTTATATAAGAGGAAAGAGAGCCTTCCGTTTACACGAAACAGTGTAAAGATTCGTTTATTCAAATCATTCTCAATTGATTCTAACCACTTGATATTGAACTCCTCAGGAACCTGTACGTACCACTGGAAGAATTCATTAAAATTATGTACCAAACTTTCCGCATGTCTTAAAACAATTCCCGTGTTAGTGCTTAAGCAGGACTTCATCGATCTGTACAACTCCATTTCAGGCTTTGGAGCAATGTCGAGTTCTTCCATACAGCTCGTAAGCTCTCTTGACGTTTGATCGCTCAATTTCTTCCCTAAATGCAGCAGTTCTTCCGCAGACTGAAACATTTTCCTCAATTCTGGTAAGCGCTCGTGAAGTAAGAAACTGACTTCAGAAGATTCATCGAAAGGAATGTAACAACCGATTTCGTCCACACAAACGTAGTTTCCCTGTCCAAACTTTAAACTCGGTTCATCTGCAAATTTCACTGGACTGATAATTCCGAATGGAGAATCTTTACCTTCTTTAATGGACCGTGATAATTCGATGGGATAATTGAAGATGCTGTCATTGGAGTTCTGTGATGTTGATCTGCTCAACGTCTTGAAATCTGGACTTGCCACACTTCCTAATGAATCAGTATCCTTTAATTCAGCCATTTCCAATACCTTAGCTTGTAAAAAAAAGTACAAGAGCTTCCAGATAAGAGATTTTGCTATTAAAAGACTTATTTACGCGTTCTAATATTTATCCTATAAGTAACTTCTACAAATATGAAACCAGTATAAATAACTTGATGACTTTTGAGTTATTAAGATAATAAAAATTTGCATATAAAACAAAACTTCTACTGACTTAGATCTCTTGCCCTGCTTATAACAACCTGGTGATTTAGCGATGGAAATAAATTTTATAAATATATATGCTTAAATTTCACATTCCTGCTGAATCGAATAAAATTTATTCTAAAGTTTTCCGTGTGATATATTCTGTATGTGCTTACATATATTCTGTACATGTGTTATATTCTTCTCATATTTGAAAAATAAAATATGTGCTTCGGTAGCTTGGTGGGGAAATTTTCTACTCGCCCATGACATGGAAGTTGAAAGTTCGATACTTGATTCATTCAAAGATCATCACACTGAGAAAGCCTATGCTAAATAATAGCTTAGTAGGATCAAAAATATGACTTTTTTCAATGGTATGACGAGGCATGAAAAAAGAGTTTCTGTTGGCCATATCATTTGATTATGATACAAAATAAAGAGATGATTTGATCTGCTTAGCTGCTTTAGTCTGAAAAGAATAAATCACTCGTAAACGTATCGCTATAATCTAATTTAGCAATCAAGTTCAAAATAATGTTCTCAGAATAGATAAAATTCAATCAAAATATTGCATCACTTTTTAAAGTACTTATACTTTCAGTTAGAAATTGAAATATACATATTTTCATCCAAGTTTTTTCACTGTACATTTGTTATTAAATAACGCTTGCATAAAGAATTCTAAATGAAAATAAAATTTTATAATTAAATCTATACATACCAAAGTAAAGCTATTAATATACATCAAAGTAAAATTATTTTTAAAATTGAAATTAAAAAGTAAATATATATTTGTATATTATTATTTACGCGTATATATTAATTTCATTGTGGGAAATAATTTTACTTTGATTTCGGTTTATGATTTTACTTCGTATGTACAGAAACTTAATTTTAAAATTTATTTTCATTAAGAATTATTAAAGTATATATATTCAACTAAGCATAATTTTAACTAATTTTTAAATAACTCTGGCACATTTTTTTAAAAATAAATGTTAAATTAGAGCCCCGCAATTAACTGATATGCAAATTATATAAATTTAGCAATCACAGATAATTTCATGCATGATTGAATGGAATGTAATACTAGACAACAGATTCTGTTTTTTTTTTTTTTTAAACTTAGATTTATCAAATGAAAAAAAACATAACAGAGATACTGCAATAACAGTATCTGTCATTTTAACAGGTACTGATATTATCAGTAATAACAGAGAACAGATACTATAAAAATATCAGCTACTCTATTTTTTAGGATAAATTTCAAAAGAGTTTTGCGAAACGCAGATATATAAAATTGTATCACATTCTCTGAAAAGTTACTTTTACAAAATCATTTCAATTTCATTAGCCTGACTGAGATTTTTACGAATGAATAATTATTTTTAAAATTGGAAATAAACGGGAAATAAATTGCTTTTACACAGGTTTCTAATTGTTTTTTTTACACAAGGGACAAAACACGAGAAATAGTATGAAGAAAACTTTCATAATCTTTAACCGACCATTAGATATAGTGACTAAATTTTTACTTCATTCATTCGATGGCTCTGTGGGTATGAGTCTCAAAGAATTAACATTATTTTAGCATCTCTCTGAGAACTGTAAAACGTTATCACTTTTTGTGTATTTTAATGATTAAATCATCAGAATAACTAAAGCGGATCAATTCTTACTCTTCATATTTAGTGCGAAATGAATATTCAAATTATAAATTTAAGACCGTTTTGGTCATTTTACTGAACCCTATAACAAATAGTTAGTTATCTGCATTTTAATTAATGCCTAAGATTTGATGAAGTCAAACAACAGCAGTTAGTATCAAACACACCAAGGGAGGAGTCCCTTACTGAAATGTTTTAAAACTTCCTGTAGCCATTAATGCTCATATTTATCAAAAACTTGAAACGGATTCGATGCTAACTTTCCAGAAAAATGAAATTCGAAACTAGGAAATTTTTAAGTACATTCATTATAAAGAATACACGCAAGCAGCTTCCAAGATGAATATGTGAATGGAATAAAAGTTGAAGGAGAGCATACTAATATAAAATAAATCATATACATTTGGAATAATGACAGCCATTTTCTGTCAGATTCTAAATACAGACATCAGAAAGATGAGATGATGAGTTCTCTTTCATGCATCAGAAAGATGATGCAAAATGTCGTCCTTTTGATGTCTGGAAGGTAACGACGTGGCAGTGTGGACTTAGATAAGAACTGTATTGTTCATAGGATTTGTTTCCACTGAAATTTGGTAGTTTTTGATGTCCTTATGCTGGTGTGACGAGGAATTTTAAATGAATGAATGCAAGACGATATACTTTTTGTATAAAAAATTATGAGCCAATTGTCGTTTAAGTTAGCTCACAAGACAATGAAACAACTAACAAAAATACTATCTAAGTTTATTAGATGCTTGCAAGCGAGATTTTAAAATTAAAAAACGCACTTTGCATAAAAAAAAATGTATATTTTTATTATCTCATTACATTTAAATACAAAAGGTTAAAAACGTTACAAAAAAAAAAAAAAAACTTTAAAATGAAAGTTTGACTTTTTCTTAAATTCATATTATTTGTGTCGTTAACATTGCGCTACAGATATTCAATGAAACCTCAACAATGATCTGAGCTATTGTCTCACATTCGAATGTTATGACATCTTTCGGATTTCCACATATCATCCAAGTAACCAAGTCAGCACTGGAACTAATATCCTCTTTTTCTCATATGACACCTAACCACTTCAATGAAAAAACGTAGACTCAAATGAAAAACAAGTGAGTCAGTAATTCATGGTCCCTATGAACACAAATGAACCAGTATCGAATCTATTATCTTCCGGTTGCGACAGTGGCGCCGAGCTGGCAGCCGAATGGTAGCGCTCTTGCCTTCGGTTCAACAGTTCGTGGGTTCGAATCCCACCTTGGGCATGGATGTTTGTAGTGGTTCGGAATCCACTTTAAACCGTAGGTCCCGGTCTAATTCCCTCGTGTGCAAAAAATGACCGTTGAGCGACAAACAAACCAACCTGTGACATTGGCTTTTTATCGATTAGGAAATATCTTAAAAGTCATCATATCTCCCCAAATTTTAATTCTATCTAAGCTGATTTCCTCCTCTTCATTGCACTGTATACCAATAAACAGTCATAAACACCTAGTGAGTTGATTATTTATGCACTCTATGGTCTTCCTCAGATTCAGTATCGAATCTATTACCCTCCAAACAAGACATATTTTTTGCTAACTGCTCTCACTCTTGGTGTTTGCACATTTATATCTCAAACAATAATTGTAGGATTAAATCACATTGCATTTGAGGAAATAATATTTTATAATATTACATTCAATTGTTCAGAGGATGTATTCTTTATAGTTTTGGATCACGTTCGAATGATACATATCTTTGCAAATCCTACCAGATTTTACCTGCCAGATCATTTAAGTCAACTTAAATGTAATATGTGTTGACAATCTGTATTACTACAATGGAAAAATGCGTGTGTATATATACTAAAACTCAAATGGCTACGTGCCTTGATTAATTAAAGCATCACTCTCCTCACATCAGAAGACAATCATTTCGAATCCTGAGTTAACCGAAGATCCGTCGTGTTCTCTAAAGACGGCTGGGTAACGTTATATAGGTCATGGTCGCAATGTCTTCCGAATGAAATGATATTTTTGGGAGTAACAGGTCAAGTATTCCAGAGTCTTGTTCCCTGCTTTTAAAGTAAGAAGACTCCCAAGCATCTACTTCAGGAAAGAATGTAATAATACTAGAACTCAAAGTTACGCAAAATTTTTAAAATGTCTAATAAAGTTTATAGCGAATTTCTAAATTATTTTCGGTTATTTATTTTGTTACTATTTTATAATTTGAAGAATTATAAAATTTATCTGCTTTATTAATATACAATACGAATTTTATTCACACATTCTCTTACAAATATATAAATAAATAAAATCCGGGTTGTGGTTAAAAAAGAAGTTAAAGTTGATTATTCCATTAAAATATTTCTGTTTATGGAAAAATTTAATAATTTTTTTCAAGTTTTTCTTATTATCAATTCGATTTCAAATTTCATTTAGATAAACCATCTCGTAAGAGTTACTCAATTAACAATGGCTTGCAATCCTATTTTAACCCACAATTTTGTTTAATTTCATTTAAAGTTAAGATATTTTAAGTTAGTTGACAATTCTTTATTGACATTTCAAATAATTTTCAGGCGAAAAATATTAAAATAAATAATTTACAAAAATTTACTCAAGTTTAATTTTTCAACCGCAGAGGAAAGTTGCTGATCTATTAGCAGCGTTCAATTCAAAGGTTCGTGAATTCGACTCTCATCTCGGCATGAATGATTGAGATTTTTCGGTCTTATCATTAGTCTATAAATCTCGTACTCACCGTGGCTTAGTGGTAAGATTCCAAAGTTACACCGACCCACCCGAAGGTATCCGGGGGTGGCTTAATGGTAGGAAAACACTTTAGAGCATAAGATAGCAGGTTTGACACCAACCACTGATGAACAACGGAATCGAATGTTAACCTTTTACTCCCACCATGCATCTTCGTCAAGATAGGTGCTTAGGAGTTTTCCAGATCTTCTATTTCGACACATGAATATGGGCCACTACCTAGGCAATTTACGCAGTGGTTGTTAAAATGCCTTACAACAATCCTCGGCTATTAGACTATGCACTGTCCACGTTAGTGTGGGAGTTTAAATCTCGGGTCTCACTGTAGTCTAATACTTGACCACGCTAACACCCGAGACTAGCAATCTTATTTTCGTGGAATCGATATCATATTTATTTTTAGAAGTTCCTACGTACCACTATACGCATCGATACCCACCGAGTACATGCGATATACGTGCTCGTTAAATATGTGGAATCGAAAGTCCAGCGGTCATCATTCAGCAGTTACTTTGGGCGCACTGTTCTCGAGAAAATTTTCTCTCCCGTCCAAATCAAAGTCAAAATTGAGGGAGTGAATCCCCTCAATTATCTATCGGATTATAATCTCAATTATCTACTGGTATTATCTATCGGAGGAGCTGAGACTTACTTTCATAGACTGAGACTGAGACTCAGTCTATGAAAGTAAGTCTCTACTGACTTAAAGTAAGTAAGCACCCTACTGACTTAAAGTAAGTAAGCTGAGACTTCCTTACTTTAAGTCAGTAGGGTGCGTCTTTCGTATTATATGGTTAAACGAAAGACTCACCCTACTGACTTAATTTCGCATAACCGTCGTCTAGGAAGTTTGGCTTGTCCACGTATCATAAATTACAGCAACATATGTACCGATATTTAATTTATGAAAACATTTTTATTCGTTCGTTAACTTCTTAGAACAGGAATATTCGGTGTTCGATCCCAGCCTCTGTTGAATATGGAGGCCGATGTTGCACTTCTTCATGTATGCCTGCCGTCGGGTTGGGTACTTGGAAATGGATATTTACGGTTTTCTCCTTTGCTGCACGTGAATTTCGCATACTATTAAAAAAAATTCTCTCCAAAAAATAATTTGAGTGGAAATCTTATAGTAATCTTCGGGTGTTAAGCTGTTTACTATGCAAGATAAAAGATGTACGTTCCTCCCTCAGAGCAACAAACTGAACAACAATAGCTAACGCTAATAATGTGTAAGCATAAAATATTTATATATTTATGAGCTAAATAAGTCTTTAAATTCCAGCATATTTCTAAGATTAAATTTGAAACTTTTCTTAAGAACTCCAAATCTATGAGTTTTCTTTTTAATACTTTTTAACAGATATTATATCTATTTAACAGCTATTTAATACACTTATATCAAATTTTCTTCTTTTGATGATTTTTTATTCATAGTCAAACTGTCTCAAAGAATTAAAATGGAAAATTTCCAAGCAATCCTCAAATCCCAGCCTCTGTTGAGCAACGGACGATGGTGATCGCACTTCTACCTCCAGCATGTACCTCTGCTGAAATGGATGCTTTCAGGTTTTCCAAGTTTCCTCCATAGAGATACGTGAATATGTCCTATAATTTATGAAAAGTCCTTTTGGAAGGCAGCTTATGCAAGGGATACTACTGCCTTACGCCGATAGCCCACTAAGATTAATTGACAGGACTGGGCTCTTCGAAGCGATAGGCGCTTAGTTCGATTCTGTCATTCTGCATTAGGCGGATGCTGCCCTTCTGCCTTGTTTTTGGATAGTTTTCCTGGTTTCTTCCTTTGTTATGCGTGAATGCATTCCACTATTTATAATCATGCTATAGTTTCTTAAGAAATTCTTTTGACAGCTAGAAGCTCCTTCCCTAAGTTAAATCAAAAACACCTCTCAAGAAAATCGTGCATAGAAAAGCATAGAAAATTTTTCGTTTCGAAAATGAAAGATTTTTAATTAAAAATCATTTTTCTATATTAAAGTCTCTATAGTCTTCATAAAATTTCATTTGTAAATATCTTTCAGTATGATGTCTAGTAAACATAATATTTTATATTCCCAATATATTATCTTGCATGAAATAGGGAACCGAATGTGTTTTTATTTGAAAACGTTCAGATATTTATTGACGACAGAGATTCTAAATTATTTTAACATTAACAATTACCTTCTTTAAAAATAAACTTTATATGTATATATATATATATATATTTGTTTTTATATAATCTTAATTTTTTCACTTAAACTATCACTTTCTATATCTTTAATTATTTTACTCTATCTTTAATAATTCTTTAGTTGCTCTGGAGGACATTTATTTCTTGAAATCGTCTTGTTCTCGGAAAACATTGTAGTTTTTTTTATATATAACGTTTATTAGAGTCTCATTTTTCTATCTTTCATGAATTTTTTTTAGTGTCTTTATTCTTCTGTGAGTCTTTCCTCTCAATTAGTTCTTATCCAGAATGATTTACCAAGCATCTTAGTTTTAGCAAACATTATTTTGTTTTCACTGCAGTTTATCATATTTGAGGATCTTTCGCCAGTAAAATCAAATCAAATTTAATAATTCTTTACATCAATAACTAAATAAAATGTTTACTAAATAGTAAACTTAAAATTGCTTAAATAAAATAATGATATTGACGTCAATAATTTACTAAATAAAAAAGCATTTAAGATATTTTGATCGAAACGAAGAAAAGTATGAAGGATGGCAGATTCTTGTAATTTCTAAAGATATTTTTACCATTTGAAACAGATAAAAGTATTTGTAGAGCAAAGATCTAACACATTTGGGATAATAATAACAGCTTATAAAAAACAAACATGAAGTAAAATTAAGTATCTCGACAATGAAATTTATTACATTTACTCCTTAGCATTTATTACATTTGGTTTAATATTAATTAGTTGCATCTGGGAACTATTGCAAAGTAAAAATTTGCTTAGAAACGTTTAAATGCATCAATAATTTGCATTTCCTATTCGAAATCTGGTGAAATGAAAAAATTTTCCTCGTTTAAGAATTTTAAGAGCAATTATTCATTTAAAGATATGAAGTTATAATTTGTTAATAAATATACAAATTTTGACTTCAGGATCCATGCTTTTAAATCTTATTAATTTATATATTTAAATTTTTGAAATTTTATTTACCCTTAAAACATTTTGTACAATTAACCAACTTTGAAAAAACTTGCTACATTTATCCACTGTTAACTACCAAGATTTATATTTCTGAACGATACAATACACAATTTTTAAAAAAAATTAATCAAAATTTTCCTCAAAACTTTTTACATTTTTTTTTTATTATTTTACAAAATTGCAATGTTTAAAATAAACTGGATTATAATTTCAGTTTGTTTACAATGAAAATTATTCACAGAAACTGGAAATTGTGTTAAATTTTTTATAGACTTTTCTCGTTTAAGTGTTAAAAAAAAAATTAAAGTTAAAAACTTGTATAAATTGAACTATATTATAAATGTCAATAAAAATATTTTAAAAAACAAGAGTTTCTTAAAATCTAGTTTTCTGCTAGATGAATTCTTAGATATATGTCTTATGTTATTATTATTGAATAATTTCTTGGAGATATGTATAAACTTTTTTCTAACAGATATCTTTCTTTATATTTTGTCAGCCGCTTTTTAGCACTATATATATATATATATATATCAATATTGTTTTTATATATGAATATCAATTCTTATTTTTACCAGCTTAATTGGAGTTTAGTAAAGAGCTGCTGTAGAATTTAATTTTACTCATTTAAATAACAAAAAAACTGAGTTTTTTTGTTTTTTTTTTTAAAAAAGCTTGTTTTACAATAGATGCAACTTGGTGCACTTAAAAATTTCTTCGCATTTTCTCGCGTACAAGAAGTTTCAAGAATAGACTAAAATTAAGAACCACGTAATTAGCACAATACTTATTATTTGTCAGAATAGCATTAAAAATTTGGAGGCAAATTTTCTTTGTCACATGTATTGCCCATGTAACTCTACGACTTAGAGAAGTAGAACGAAAACTTCTTGCTTCAAATTTAGAGTATAGTTTCCAATTTAAAATCATTTGCTTAGTTGTCATTAATAAGTTCATGAAACTTGAAATTTAATTAGTTATATTAAATTAAGATGATCAAAAAAAAAAAAAAAAAAAAAAACAGCTTAAACATATGAAGTCGAACACACAACTGTTTATAATTTTCCTCTATTGGAAACTTACTTTACTATAAAATCTAAACACTGGGGAAAAAGGAACAATTATGAATTCACATTGAATAATGGCATGCTTTAATACAAGTACTTAGGCTTTGCTAATGCAATACTAAATCCATAATCGTTGATAAATTAACTTTAAAGCCTAACTGTATACCTTTTCGTAAGTAATATCTGGTGTAACGAAAAATGTATCACTGAAAGAAAACTTTGTTAGTCCATTACAAGTGCACAATTATGAAATGATAATATCATTAAATGCTATTTAAAGTTAAAAGCGTGCTGTATTTTTGAAAGCTCAAATCATAATATTTTGTACTTTCTTAAAAAAAACTGTGCCATATCGACATTTTAGACCAGAGGCAATTCACCTTACCAATGATAAGAGACAATAAAGACACTACAAAATAGAATAAAACGCAAAACACTTTTATTAAAATTGCGTAAAGCAATCACTCCTGCAGAATTACTAAAACAGTAAAATACTAAGCATTTCACTAGTCCTAAAAATTTCGTATCAAAATTTTAATATTGACAATAATTTGTTCAAGTCTGTGTCACAGACTCAATTTCTTCTATTAAAATGAGAACTTGATACACTTGAGCTATAATATCGCTACACGCCTGGTTAACAGCGAGTAAATTTTTATAGAGGGGATCTTCAGGGGTGCAATCGTTATAGATACGCTGGAGTGTCGTAAGGATATCACAGAATGTTTGGAGACATTCGTGAAAAGCTGTATTGAAATTTCTAAGTTTTAGCCTGAAATTTTTCTCCTGTTTACTTTTGAACAAAAAACTAAACACTGCTATCGAAAGTCTCGCAATTTCAGAGTTCCCACTTATTAGTCGATACACACATTCCTCAATGTCTTCTTGAAGTCGCGAGGCGGTTAAAACGACCATTTCTCTGCTACTGCCAGGAAAAGACACATTTTGTGTGGGAACATTGGGCAAATTATGAAGCAACTGAAGCCATTCAGGATTTTGCTGATTAAAAGTAAGCATATGAAGGGCAATTTTATCACGTGCTCTTGCAGCAGTTCTATAAACAAGAGACCAGTTAATCCCCCTTGATTCCCCTTGATCTGAATGTCGTGTTGGTGGTAGACTAGAAGGTCCAGCAGTGCTAGGTATTTCAACTTCTGTACGAACCTCATGTGAGACATCATATAGAATTTTGAA
Source organism: Latrodectus elegans (assembly GCA_030067965.1). Taxonomy (NCBI): domain Eukaryota; kingdom Metazoa; phylum Arthropoda; class Arachnida; order Araneae; family Theridiidae; genus Latrodectus; species Latrodectus elegans. Next base: position 59,069,599 of record CM057815.1, read on the forward strand.
AGTGTGTAAACCTAGTATTCTTATCACTTCCTTATCAAACCTTTGACGAAATTCATCAAGCCCTATAACATTCCGTTCTGCATGGCGAGGTCTCGGACAAACCTCCGCCAAGTTTCTTCGAGTATTACTCCACGATGGTCTGCTTTCAGGAGGATGAAGAATATTTTTAACTACATCTTCCACGTCTATACTTTTTTTTGAAGTAGGATCAGTCTCCTGTGGTTGTACGCTACTAGAAGTGCTAGAGAAAAAATCTTTGACGATTTTAGTTTTTTTCAGATTTCCTTCCTGTTCAGTTACTCTTTCAGAAACATCATACGAGTGATCAACGCTTGCCTGCAGTGAACCGAGACTACTTTCTGAATATTCTACTCTTTCAGGAAAATCACCTAAAAGACCAACCATAAAATTATTCGATTCAAGAAGTTTACTCTCTTGATGTGGAACTCCTTCAGAAAAACCTTCCATAGAATTATTATTGTCATCCTCAAATGTATTCAAACTACTCTTTTTACATGTAAGTCTTTCAGGATTTTCACCTAAAACAGCAATAAAACTACTTTTAAATTTACTCATTTTTTCTTCAAATGCTTCACTTTGAGGGCAATTTAATGAGTCATCAACCATCGTTATCTTAGATTGACATGAAACACTCGATTTTTTTGGAAACCTTCCAGGAACATCCACTGACAACTCCGGGGTATATTTTTTAGGTGGGCTGGGACGATTTTCTGGAGATAAGTCGCTTAAATTGGACGATGAAGTTTTCTTGTAAAACGAACTTCGTTTCTTTGGTCTCGCTCCATAACTCACTCTTTCCTGTTGGACAGATGTTTCCAAACGCGTTGATGAATTCTCCCCCGAAGTACCAGATGCACCTTCTTCTGAAGTTTTAGAGTAGCTTGCAGCTGATTCAACTTCGAAGCTTCCAGGAAAATCCTTCGATAGTTCCGGCTGAAAATATCTTTTGGATGAGCTTGGACGATTTTCTGGAGATAACTCACTTCCATCGGACGACGTGGTTCTCCACCCAAACGAGCTTCGTTTCTTTGGTCCAGTTTCACTACTCGATCTTTCCTGTGATGTAGAAACATCGGTTTTATTAAGTTTGCCCTCTAAATCTGTTTCTGTTCCCGAATTATCACAAGATGCTTCAATTTCAGTCACAGCTCCAACATCCAGTAGACTTCCTATTTCCACAGAATATTCTTTTGATGGCTCACCACCAGAAGTGCTAGGTATGTTTTCAGCAACCATTGAAACGTCTTCTCTTGCCCCTGTAGAGTCAAGTTCTTCAACAGCTGGAACTATTGCATCATCATCATCATTAACAGCCTCAGCAAGAGCAGGATAATCAATTCGATTATTGGAGCTAGAGCCGACAGAAGAAGGCGGCGTGTCAAAGATTGAAAAATCTTCAGTTTTACTCTCATCAGAATTACTGCCACTTGCAGAATCACGTTCATTATTTTCTTCAGACATTATCAATTTGCGAGTGACACTTCTAGATACGTCAAGTATTTTCGTATTAATTATTGAATTCTAAAATCACTTAAAATCTCAACTATTTGTCTTGAATGCTTCATGTGAACTGGTTGAACTGAATCATGTCTTTCCTTATTCCAAAAAATATAGACTTGAAAAACCTTTCAGATAAATTTGCATAAATTTTGACGAATTATTCATTTTGAATATTATACTGAGCACCCAGTCTGATGTAGTGGATACTGTATCATTTTCTGATAGCTCAATCAAAATTCTTGAAAACATTAAAATACCACACCACATGAGAGGAAGAACATAGGACTCCTATAAATTTAACAACATTTACATGTTTATAGGTACAAAAACAGGTACTAACATGAAAATGGCGCACTTGGAAACTGTTTAATTATTATATTTAAGGGTTGCTGAGAAGCATTCAGCATATATGTAATTTTCGCAATGGTACTCAGTGGAGGTATAAGAAAAGGAAGTTTCGATTTTCTACGAGCAATATGCATAGCTCTTCATATACGCTAAGAATACTGTTCAAACTTCGTGCCATACGGCCCCACTGATTGCGGAATGGTTAGAGTCCTTAATTTTGAAGCAGTAGGTTCAAAATTCAAAATCTGGTTCGGGCATGGATGTTCCTCTCTCCCATCATGTGTGTGTTCCTTTTACTTTCGGTGCAAAGGTGGCATGCACATTGGGTGCCCCATTGTAAAAATTTGCCTTCACCTTCGCTGATTTGTAGAGCTGTATCTGATTAAATTGTAAATGGTGGCCGGCATTAGAGAGGGGGAAAAACTTTGTCTACTATATCAAGGGCAATAATGAATGTTAGTTAAAAATAATTCTTCAATATCATTTTTTGTATGTTACTTTTTGTTTTAAAACCATAGAAAAAGCCAGAGGAACGGAATCTTTTTACCATTAGGAAAAAAGCATGGAAATTAAACATTTATAAAGAAGGCTGAATAAGTTGATATACTTATAAATGCGATTGTTATGAAATTATTGCAATTTTTATATAGTTTAATTTGTTGCATTACTTAAAAATATCACAAAACAATTAAATCATTATTTATTACTTAACATAAAAAATTACAATAGTGCATTTTATTGATTCGCACAAGGCCATAAAGGTAGTAACTTGTTACACCATTGATCAGTAAAAAAAATCAATTATTATTTATCTAAAATTATTAAATTCACAGGTACCTCTGCAATTATATATTTGTACCTGTGGAAGGGGCTCATAGATTAACTTGAGGTTGTTGGACATATAACCAAACCATCCACAACGCTGGACAAAACAGTGAGGTCCCCCCTTCTCAGTCTCTGTCCGCGATAAGCAATGAGATTGTAATGAGATAGCTGTAAGATTGACAATGCTTCACTTTGTCAATCTTACAGCTATATCAATCAACAGAAATATATAATAAAACATTTTACAAATAATATTTGAGTACACAAACACATTTCGTAAGCGCAAGTAAAGTAAGAGAATGATAAAATAAAGGAACAGCACTTTTCTCTTTCATTAATAATATTTCACTTTTTAAAAGAACTCATACTCCTTTCCTAAATTAAAAGCAAAACAATTACTAAAAAATTGAACTGAAATCCTTATTTTGTCATTCATGCAGAAAAAAAAATATTATTTTAATGTAGATGAAATCAGAATACACTGTTTATGAATATATCAACTTTTTTCCTAGATTCTGAGTTAAGATATCGATAGATCATAGAACTAAAACGCTAACTATGATAGAGGAATTAATTTAAACCACTGTAAAACGATGAATTTTTCTGTATTTTTGCTATCTTTCGACAGCTTGGTGACAAAACATGAGTCGAAATTTTTGACAGTTTCGAGTCTATAAGACCCATAACAGCCGAGTTAAAACTAATGGGAACCCGTGAAAAAAAAGTTCCCCGTTCGACTGATTTCAAAAAACTAAAGATTTTATATGGATAATTGAAGTTAACTAAACTAAGTTATGATGTAATGTAAATAGGATAAAATAAAACTTAAGAATATTTTCGTTTTATGAGACTAAAAAAAAATATTTAATACTGCTTAGTGAGTAGTCTAACAACGAACTGTCGTCGAGAGGCACTTGAAACTTCTAGGTATTTCGCTTTAAAGAGCTATACATAATTAAAAGGCCGCATTTGATCAACATACGCGGAGATCGAACTGAGGCACTTCCACTCTGAAACATGTGAGATAACTAATAGACAAGAATTAGTCATTCAATAGAAAAAGATGATAAAAAATATACTTTTCTTTCCATTGTAAGAAAAGCGCTCGAATATATTAAAGTTACGCGTTGTTTTCTCTAATTATAGATCTCATCAAATGCTTTTCTTAATACATCTTTAGTAGTTTTTTGAACAAAGCATACAAAATTGTAAAAAAAAAAATAAATAAATAAATAATAATAATAAAATAATGGATATTTTAAAGAGGATGGTTTGAGTTGTTTTCAGCAATGAATACATAGCCGACCGCCCTGTCTAGTGGTCAGAGTGCTGAGTGTGGATTGGAAGCTCCTGGGTTCGAATCCCGGTTCGGGCATGGATGTACTTTCTCTCTCTATCTATCCTGTCTTTATCCTTTCTGTGCATGAATGAGGTGTGAATGGTTGCCTACCCTAAAACGGTCCCTATGGCATGTGTGTGTAGTGAAGAAGTCGGACTCCACACCAAATACGGTTCAGTTGAAAAAGGGGAGCTGCGCACTCCAATTTGCCAGCCTAGCTGGCATAAGACAAAAAAAAAATGAATATGTAAACACATATGTGCATACTCTTATATTAAATATGTAATATTCCTAGTTTTCCTTTTTTTGATTAATATTTTGTAATAAAAATAATCATAACAATTTATGTTGATAAAGTGTTGTTATAAATAAAAATTAAAAATATTTTATATGCATTCACAATTTTATTAAGCTAATAAAAAATCTAAAAGCTAAATTAAAATCTTATACTGTTATGCTCTGTTAAAATTGTAATTCAAAAGAATTAAATTTCAAATATGTTATTAGGATTTAAATTTTTATTTAGATTTTTTTTAAAAAAGAGTAAATTATTGATGAAAAAGAAATCAATTACAACATTGATATTGCTTATATGATTTAATTTTTCCTTTCTCTCTTAAAATAATTTAATGATGTATAGAACGTTTTTTTTTTTTTTTCCACTTATTATATCTGATAAAAGGAATGTTTCGAGAATAAAATTTTCGCTATACCTTTTCTGAAGTTTATCTTTTAGCAGCAATACTTTTTAAATTTAGAAATTTTTTTAAATGCCACTTAATAGTGCCAACACACCAAAATCATCACAAAAAATACTTTATTTACCGGTGTATAACATGTCTTTTTTTTTCTTTGTAAAGAGGTATAAAAAAAAACACGGGGAGCGTTTGAAAACGTCGATGCTCAGTTTTTAATAATAATAATTTTTTGAAATTTACTTTATTCAGAGTTATGCAATTTTTCCTGGCTTCCTTTCAATACGGGAGTATTAGTCACGCAGTGTTCATTGAATGAGCATCGACAATCATAGCTGAGTTCGTTTCATTTTCCAATTTTTGGGAATGACTTTTAAGTAAGGAATTTCTACTGCTAAATTTCCTGAAATTTGTTGACAAGCTTAAAATACTGGTATTGCTTTAACTTGGCTGAAGAACATGGAACCAGGGCTATAGAGAGAGCAATTAACGCAACTCCAACTAAGAATATAAAAACTGGCAAAATCAGAAAAAAAAATTTTTTTTTTTAAATTAACTTTTTTATAACCTGAGGGAGTTATATAATAAAGAGGCAGTAGTTAAATAATTTAAGAAGCGTGACATTAGTTGCGCACTAGATGGTATAATGGACTACTTGTTGAATGAAAAATCAGTTAATGGAAAGCTTCTAATGATTCTTAATTTAGCTCTGGAAATGAAAATTTGGATTTCGATCATTAAAAGGGCGTTATTTTCCAGAGATTGTACATTTGCAGAAAAAATTACTTTGTTTTTTGTGTTACTTTACATTTATTTAAAACATTAATATATTATGGTAATCAGTAAAGAAAATTTATCCCTTAAAAATGTTCATAAAAAAGGCACATTTTTATGAGGGATGAATTTTATAAGCAACTTATAAGCCGGCAAATATTGTAATCGTTTTAAATTTGACAAGTAATTACGGTTACAGTGTTTATTACAAGTAAACCATTATATATTACATTATTTTCTATTGGAAAAGGAAAATCATAGCATGCAGAAATGACTTCAGTTAATGTCATTGCGATAAGTTTTTGGTTGTCTGTTCACCAGCCAAAGTCATTAAACACATCTAATCGCCAATCAATTTTGAACCCTGCAGTTAACAAATTCGATACCTGGGCAGCTACAAAATGGAATTAAAAATTCTCGCATTTCCCAGACGTTTGAACATTACATTCCAGAAATGATTGATGAAGTTTTTCACAAATCGACTATCTCCTAGTTTAGCTTAAAAATATCATGTAAAACGTAAATAAAGTATAATTAAGTCGATAAAAAGAGTATTCCGTATATAAGTAAGGTAAATCCTCGATTTGTTTCTAAATAAATAAAACATACTTATACATGTACACACACACACATATATATATATAACGTGCAGGTGAGCTCCGGACTGTACTTTAAGTTTAATGGGTTTGAAATACTCGCCCATCCCCAAGCGCCTAGTAATTTTGACCCTCAGTTAAGTCATGAGGTCATAGTTGAACTGGAATCCTCCTCTCCACATCCACACCACACTAGCAGAAGTACTTTGGATGTCACAGATTGACGTGGACACGTCCCCATCCCACGGAGCTCCAGCAACCCAGTGAAGAACAAAACTTGGTCATCCCCCCAATCACTGCCAACGGCAAATGATGCTTCACTTTGCTGATCTTAACAAGAAACCTGTGCATCATTTAATAAGTATATTTCGGTGAAAATGTGCTTTGGGTCCCCTGCTTGGCGCATTTTCAAAAGGTCGCCAAATGGCGCGTTTTTGCGTGTTTTCTAGTGGAGTTGAATGCTCCGAGAGACACTACGCAAATACGGCGTTTCTATGGCGACGAAACTGAAATCCGTGTTTTTAACGAATTTCCCCGTTGGTAAGGTAACGAAAACAAAGACAATGGTTTTTTTTAAGAATTGTATGACAAAAAATACACATATAATTGTTTAACAAAAAAGACAGGATTGCCACAAGGAGTGCATTTAGGATGAAATAGTCAAGGTTACCACGCTTTCCGCGTCTATCGCCCATTTGGCAAGAAAGGGACAAATTACAGATTAACCGTATATTTGTTTTTGTGATGTGTAACTTCCCAAATTACATTTCAACGAAAGAAATATCGTTAGTTTTTTGACATCGCCAGTATATATCGACATTTAAAATTTCTGATTGAAAAAACTATTCATTGCTAAAAATTTACGAATGAAACATTGTTTCCTGAATATTTTTATTCCGTATCTAATGCAAATGTAGATTGGTTGATGTTCTCTACTGATAATTTTTATATCTGACAGTTAAGTGGACTCCATGAAATGCTGAATTAAAAGCCATAGAACAAACCATTACGCTACCAACTAGACAATTTCATTTATGGAGTTCAGTGTACGCTGTTTGTGTAGCGTCAATTAAATTCTACCACAACTTTTTGGCCCCAATTTGCTTTTCTAAATCACTAAATTAATCAGAATGCCTTAGGTGCTCAATTAAATGATTAATAAAGGCTTAAATTTTAATGTTATACTGAGCAATAAAGGATTTCAACTTCTTATAAGCATTCCCTTAATAAATTTTCTGAGTACGCTTGGGTTTGTTGCAAGAAGCTCTTTGGAAAAGATCCATGAGAAATAACATACAAATAGCAATATGATGTACACAACAACATGAATTTCAAATTTTTACTTTATTCTCTGATAAGGGTGTCTAAAAATCACGACGAAATATCGCTACATACTGATCTCAGTACAGAAAAAATCATCAAACCCATGGAAAACAGTATTGCAGTATTAATTGTTGAAACCCACATCACACGATTTACTGTCGGGAAACTCTCTCGAGTTGGTTGCTGAATCGTTAGCGGCTCTTAACTTCAATTCAATAGTTCTTGTGTTGGAATCCCATCTTGAACCTTGGTATTTGTTGTGCTTTGGAATCCACTTTAAACTGTAATTCGTGACTTGATTCACGCGTGTGAAAGAAGCGATTGGTGAACGACAAATATGTAAAGGTTGAACTATTGCTTTGTAGAAAGCAGCTGCCTTTAGCGACAGTTTTCAGATTCAATTTAAATTTTGACAACGTTCGAGTTCTTTTTAGAGTTTCTAGGAACAACTCAACCATTTTTCATCTTATATAATGTGCTTCCACCTGATGGAGAAGAAACATAGAATTACGGTACCGTTCATCTGTAATCACCAGTAACATTGATGCGATGCAAGCTGTATAGCTCAACAATGATACTATACCTTATCTGATAGAGAACAAACATAGAATTCTGCTACCGTTCATCTGTAATCATCACTAACAATGCTTCGAATGAAACTATAGCTCAACAATGATACTCTGTTCTGTTGAAAAAGTATTCTGTGGAGGATGTATTTTAACAAAACAATCGGTATAGCTATTTCTGCTACCTCTCGTTTTACACAATCCTCAGGAGAAGCCCACTGTAGCCTGGTTGGTTAGGGCGTCATTCTCATTATCGGAGTTTCGTGATTTCGTATCCAGGCTTAACCAAAGATCCGTCGCGTTCACTAAAAGCGGATAAAGCACGTTAAATAATGCGTGGTCGCAATGTACTCCAAGTGAAATGATACCTCTGGGAATGGCATGCCAAGTATTGGTGGTCTTCTGCTAGGTTCTTGCTTCAAAATCACAAAGATTCCATCCGCCTGCTTCTGTCTAACTGGTGGAGTCCAACTCAGGGCTGGGTACAGAAAAGCATGCTTTTGAATGCAAAAGTATCCATAAGAACTATATTCCATAAACACAGCCCTTCGTTTCATTAATTCAAGAAGACTAAAGTACATAAGATTATTGTAAAGCACATATGATCATTGTTTATTAATGTTAAATATTACCGTGTAAACATTTTATAAATTTTCCTGGTGAAAAGGATCACTTCTCGCCTCGGAATTACTCTAGATTGTGTATGACATTATTACAACAGCATTGCATCTGATATATACGTTAGAAACAGCGCAATATAGCTCCAGAATCACTATATTTATAAAACTTTTATTATATAACTAAATTATTTTTAATTGATTTAGTTAGTTAAAAATTAAAAATGTGTGTGAACTAATTTTTTAATTTAAATTATATCAAGAATATTTTTTAAAAACATACGAAAAATTTAGTATCAAAATGAATTGTTTTGACAAACTGAGTAATACAACACAGAGCGCAGTGTTTTAAATTTTGTACATTTCTAATGTCACTTGAACTGAATAGCCCAAAAAATATGGATAAACTGTAAAATTATATTTTAAAAAGGACCGACTGATGATAATTTTTTTTTCAATTGATAAACTTAGTAGGCCATAAAAATTGCTATTACTGGGGAATTAAAATTATTTGATTGAGTATTAGCAAATTCAGAGTTAATTTTTAAAAACTTCTGTTTCTTTGCATTATGACACTTTTTGAGGGTTTAGCTTGTTTTTCTTAATCCATACATTGACAATAATTCGCTTGAAAATTGCAAGTTTACAGAAGATTGATTTCTAATTTTAAGTCATTTATGTTCTAGAATCTAATTTGCATTTGAATAACAAATTTTATTCCAGTACATTTATCAGTTACCAGTCAATTATTACAAGACATACATTTGATATAATCTTCTTCCAACTATTCACTTTGGATGAAAAATTTACCCATCGTAATTTTCATCTTTTAGCCTATGACAGCAACCTTTAAAGCTAGAGTTACAATACAAAATGTTAGAGATTCTACATAAACATATGCGAGCTACTTAAATTAACTCAATTTTTGTAATATTTTACTCATAATGAAAAAATAATTGAGAAGTTTCAAGTTTTACAGAATTAACGTATTAATTTCTAGGATCGTATTCAAACACAGTTACTATCTCATCGTGTGCGTAAAGTTTAAAAAAATGTTTTAGTTTAAATTTTAAAACTCGTTGAAGTCAAAATACTACAAATATACTATTTCTGAAATTATAATCGACTATGTATTTTTCACACAGAATTATTTACACCTTTATTGATATCAGAACAATTTAGTAACTAATTTATGTACTGTTCAACTGCTAAAGTCAATAAATATTGATAAATTCTATTCATGTTATCATTGACTCGCAAGATTAAATTAATGATGAATCTAAAATTAAAGTATTAAATCCAACTGAAGTCTGTCTTTCTTTAAGATATTTTTTTCCTGTAAGTTTATTTCTAAAACTAGTATCCTTGAAATAAAGGGGTTTAAAATTTACGTTGGCTTTTCTTAAACCTATAAATATTCTGATTATTTTATTACGTATCAGACTGCACGTAAAAAATTTATCTCCCAAGACCTAAAGGAAAGAAATCAAAGGCAACTTTTATAGATATAAGTAAGAATATCAGTGAAGACTTCCATTTTATAAGTGAAGCGAATCTACACATAAATTATGCTATTACTTGAATTACGTTACATAAAATATGGATATTTTTTTAACTAAAAAATTTTGAAAATTGTCTTTTTATCACTGAGGAAATGAGTTTTTCCCTGAAAAAAATTGCTTTCATAGATTTTTATTAAAAGTTTTCAAAAGAAATTTTTAACAAGTACACACTATATATTTTTTTACTAGACAAAATCTAAGATAAAATTAATAATAAAATACTTCAACTACTAAGTTTTTAAATTTTCAGATACAAAAACCACAATACAAGTGATTAATATTTTACAGCTTATAAAAGTCAGAATACGAGTATACGCGAAACATTAAAACCACAATCAGGAACGTAGAACTGCATTTAAGCAAATATGCAATATTGAAATATGTTAGAATTTAATTCCGCATTATGAAATAGTACGGAAGCCATCAGAATTTATTTCTATAACCGCACAAGTAAACATCATTGCGACCTTCTATTAAGCTGCAGCAGACAAATACCAAGGATTCTTTTGGTTGTCAACAATCGTAGTAATCGAAAACTTAATCAATACTTTCATCCTCGGAATCTGTATAGAAATCGCCGAACACATCCAATTCAAAAGTAATTTTATTTTGAACATCTTGTGCCATCTCAGGCAATGTATTGATATGTACCATGAATTCATAATCCTGGAAACGGTCGCAGTAGCTTCTGTATTTGTTTAACGCTCCAAAACACAAAATTGCAAGCTCGTGCAAATTAATCTGCAGGAATGACAGTATATCAAGGTAATTTTCAACATCGGTAGTCGTAATATTTTCGTCAGTGTTCTCCGAGAATCTTCTGGTCATCTGTATCGCTCTGTCTAAATTTTTCTGGACCGTCTGCCACCTCTCAAATATAGAACACCATTTTTCGGATAAATGGACATAGAATTTCACATCCGAATCTACGCATTCTACTCTAGCGATATTCGTGGTAACATCGTTCATGAATTTCTTTAGTTTCCACATTTCATCGATGAGCTTTTTTAAATGACTAGATCTCGATCGGATGAACTTTCGGTTGGATTTCGGGGACTTCTGCTTTCCTCCACTGGTTTTATAACTCTTAAGGGGAGCTGGACGTTGAATAATGTAAGTTTTTGGCTTCGCTCCAGCACAAGTCTCTTTCGAAAGAACATACGCGGTTGCCATCTCCGGCATCACATCAGACAACACTTTTTCAATTTCTTTCATCGTAAATAGCTTAGGAACATCTGCTAGTGGTTTCGCTTCTGCCCCTACACATTTACTTTCATGAGGAATTGGCACAGAAGCTTCCGGCGATGCTACTTTTGCAGATATCTCAGATTCATTCTCAGACTGTATGTTAGAAGTTCCGACTGATAATTTTACCTTTGTCACCAAACAACTCTTTTCTTCCGATGGAACTGTTCCTAGATATATCAGTGGTAATTCCTTTCCTTTTGCTTCCGCAGCTTCTTTAGAACTTGCTTCAGGAGATGAAGCACTAATCTGAGGCTTATCATTAGAAGGAGCCTCACTCTTATCACAACTAGATAAGCTTTTTCCGTCCTCAGGATAGGTTTCAGTATCTGTGGAATGCGGCAAATTCTCAATCGATTTAGATGTTCCAGATTTACTTTGTTCCATACTTGTCAAGTTCTAAAACTTTCCACTGAAATTTCAATTAAAGATTTTCTAAGTTTTATAAAACCTAAGCAAGTGCTGTTCCCAAGTCGTTTAATGAGCTTATATAAGAATTATGTGGTCTATAAAATGCGCAGTTCTGAAAAAATTCTTTAAAAATTTATTGCAGCACGTTTCTGGTGGACTATTTCTGCCAATGAAAGCCACTAAGCACTGTCAATAGCCTAATATATTTCAAGCATATTCTAGTGACTAGATCAAAATCTGAGTTGGCAAATAAAATAAGCACACTAAAATAATTGATGTTTTGAAGTCGTTATTTTATATCTAATCAAAAATGTAATTAATTCTATTCAGAATTCTACGCTCATTCAGCAACCTTACTAATTCATTTGAATAAAAATCTTTTTTTAATAAGTGAATAATCAAGGAGATTAAGATTAGCGTTTTTTTTTTCTATCAGAGAAAATCAAGAAGAAAAATACAAGATTAATCACACTCAACTCTGCTTCTCCCTGGAAGATGATTACATTCAATTCAGTCAGCATCTTGCTATCTCATACGGTTAGTTAAATTCATAAAATCGTCAATAAAAAAAGATTATTTAGTGATACCAGTGCTCCAAAATATCTTTTTCAGAGTATCATAGCTTGATATAAAACGAGATTTTATTTGTTCACTTTTGGCATGAGAATGTTAGGAAGTTTTCCGTACGAAATCTTGAAATCTTCCAACCACTTTCCCCAATAACTGTGCGCGCCCAAATAAAAAATGAATTTTCATCTCCGATTTATCAACTGTGTCTGAGTTAAAATGTGATTATTTTTTGCAAAGAAGGTGACTAACATTCCCCTATTTTTTCTTTTAATAAAAATTTATACATTTATGAGCAACAAAGGATCGAATTAAACGTTTTAAGATAGTTACCGATTATTTTTCTTGTTGTTATTGTTGAATGCCCCCGAGGTCAGCAGCGCTAGACTAGATCAATGAGCGCGTACAAAAAGAACAACACCATAAGTATATTCTCCACCAGATCTCTCCCGGAGAGATCAAGGCATTGAAGAATATGTTCAGGAGAGGCCTGTTCATTTAAGCACTTGGAGTAAATTTCAAATTTCTTCGTACCCTCGACGAATTTCAAGTTACTAAGATGGCCACTTCTGAAACGGGCAATTTATTTTTCTTAACTCATTCTGGAGAAACCAAAAATGTTTTTCCTTCATCGTCTTTCTTAACTTTAACTTTATTTCAAGTTATCAAATAAGCGAAAATCAAGCAATGACGACTTGTACTTTTTGTCCACGATGATTAATTTGAACGAGATATAAGGTTTAAAGCGGATTATGAGCCATTGCAAACATTCAATTCTAAGGTAAGATTCAAATCTGCCAACTGTTGAACCGAAGCCAGAAATCAAAAAAGATTTCCTTTGTAACGCAAAAATATTTTCTTGAAGAGAATTTAATATATTTTGTCTTTATGGACATATGACATGCCGAATTAAGTTGCTTGAAAAATCATTTTCAGATTGCATTTTTATTTGCAGCATAGCGATTTTCTTTATTAAGCGAATAGAGTCGAAATTTACTAGTACAAGTCTAATCATTCTTTTGATCTGGACTTCTGAAGCATTTACTGGGGTTTTCTTGCGATGATTTAGATTTGAATCTTATTCTTTTAAAATCATTTCGTTAGTTCGAAAATCAAATTTAAACTCTAATATTGTTTTTTTATGTATATACAATATGTAATTTTTTTATGTTATAATCTTAGCTAGCTATTTTCTGCTGATAGTAACAACTAAACTTGAGAGATAACATACAAGTTGAATTTGAACAGTATTTTCACTTGATTCACTAATAAAACTGTTTAAAAAATCACGATAAAATATAGCTGCACGCTAATCTCAGAACAAAAAAAAAATCATCGAACCCCGAAAGAAATAGAATTGCAGTGTTATATGTTGAAAGCTTTATGATACGTACATCAGGGAATGTTGTTGAACTGGTTGAAGCTTGATTAACGGTTCTTGCTTTTAGTACAATAATTCTTGAGTTGGAATACCATCTCGAGCTTCGTTGTTCATAGTGTTTTAGAATTCACTTTAAACCGAAGGTCCTGTCCTAATTAGCCATCGTGTGCAAAAAATGATTGTTGAGTGACAAGCATGAAATGTCGAACAACTGATTTTAGCTACAATTTTTAGATTCAATTTAAGTTTTGGCGAAGTTCGTGTTCTTTTACGAGTTTTGGGGAATAGCTCAACTTTTTTGTCTAATATTGTGCTGCTCAAAACTTTATCTGATAGAGAACCAACATAGAGTGTTGTTATTGTTCATCTGTAATCACCACTAACATTGATCAATGGAAGTTATAGCTCCTCAATGAAGCTCTGTTCTGTTGAGAAGGTGTGCTATGAAAGATGTATTTTAACAAAACAATCTTTAACCACTTCTGATATCTTTAGTTTTGTATAATCCTTGGGACTTGTATTTCATCAATACAGCTCTTCATTGCTTTGATACAAGATTAAAGCACTTACAAACAGATCTCCCAATGTGATTATGGCCTCTACATTGGGAATGATGAAAGTAACATTTTTATCATTGCCTGTCGCACCAGCATACTTCCCTATACCTAGCACTGAGTTGGGTTCTACCAGTTATATAGAAGCAGCCGGGTGGCGTCTACGTGATTTTCAAGCAGGGACCAAGCAGAAGATCCCCAACACTTATCCTGCTACCTCCAGAGACATCACTTCACTTGGAGAGCATTACGACCTGACCCAGTTTTAACGTGCTCTATCCTCCTTTAACGAACACGACGGATCTTTGGTATATCCAGGATTTGAACTCACTACCTGCCGACAATGAGAACGACGCCCTAACCAACCAGGCCACCACAGACCCTTATCGTTGCCTATGTATAAACCAATTGCCTGATCTTAAAGATCGCGTATAACTAGAAGTAACTCGGACTTTTATTAGATATTGTATGACATTATCAGAACCACATTGTATCTGGTATATATGTTAAAGACGACTCTGTAAAACTCAAGAATCACTAACACATTTGAGAGAGTTTTAGAGATATTTATTTTGAAATTTTAATTGTTTTCATTTATATGCCACGCGTAATTAAACATTTTCAATTCCTATAACTAATTCATTAAAATGTAATAATGAACATTGAAATGTAATAAAATGTAATAATGAGGTCTTAAATAATCAAAATAGGTTCATTCTAGTTACGGCACAATGTCTGAAATAGGCTAAAGAGTATTATTTCCGTAACACCCACACATTCAATCAAACATCTTCCTTAACAGAGGGGACATGCAATGGTTAAAAATAAAGCATGTGTATGAAACCTTTTTATAAATACATTGCTTTTAATTATTTCTGCTTAAAAGATACTAAGGAAAAGAAACAAAATATGAAATATTCTTATGCAAAACCTCCAGGATGCTATTTCTCAAATTTGGCTGATTTTGGATTCACTCTGCTCAACTTATTTTCCGATCTTAATTCCATGTATATATTAGCCTTGACGAATTTTATTTAAAGAGGAAAGACCAAGTTTCATTCAAACATAAATAATTAGAAATTAACGCAATTTAAGTAAATCCTAAAAGCTTATAAAAACTTTAAAAAAAAATGCTGCCGCTATTTATTAGTTACGCAAACTACCGTTGTAGAAAACCCGAAAACTGCGCTAAATATCCGAATACTGAATTAGAAAAAAATAAATAGCTTAAGAATTAAAATAAGGATTTTGTGAGCTTTCATTAAAGCATTTTCCTTTTGAGCTAAAAAGAAAAAAAAAATTGGAAATGTGCTTTATGAAGCTTTAACCCTTTGTATAAATGTTGACCTAATTTCTTTTATTTATTTTTTTTTAAATTATCAGATCTTTTACGGACGTCCCAACTTTGCAGTAGAAATGTGAATTTTTTTAAGATCAATTAAACCCCTGTTTAGTATTTTCATAAATTAGGAAGCGCTTAATTGAGGGAACATCACAGAATAATATTTTTAGTAAAGGTTTTCTATTAAACTGCAAAAATACACATGTAAAATGAGAACTGTATCATAAAAATATTTTTTTAAATCTTTCTTCATTTACTAAGTTTCTATAATAAAGGAATTATCCCCCTCCGCTCTTTTTTATTTTACTAAACATTTTCAGCCTTACAAAAAAATCTTAATGTATTGTTACTATTTAAATGATATTACAGCTCTAAAAAATCACATTTCTTTTAAAATCAGGATCAAAATTCTCTTTATTAACAATATTTTTATGTTTCTGATATAAAATACACATTTATTTTAACATTCATATATAGTATTACATAATTAAAATATTCTTGATTTTACAAAAGACTTAAAGCAAGAAGTCTAACCGAAAAAATTCGCAGTGGAATCGGCGATTCACTCGTTAAAGTAATAGGAAAATATTTTTAAAGAATTCGATGGTAATACCTAAAATTATTAAATTCTTCACACAGTTTTGTACAAGAAATGCAGATTTCTCCATTCAAGCAGGTCAAATAAGTAAGATCCGCTAAGAAAGGCATCTGAGGATTATACTGGAAGGGCTCCAAGCACTTTATTCGAATCTGTTTGATCAGTGAAGTGACTTCTCTTGCTTGGACCACGTAAGGTTTAATGTCCCATTTATTAGTATCTTCCCATTGCGCCTGCAGCAACTTCAGTAGATTTCCTGCGCAACTTGTAGCTAGAAAAACGAGTTTCTGTTGCACGTTCCACAGGGAAATTAATTTCTGCGAGATATCTCCTGTTTTATCCGGAGAATACATCTCGGAGACAACTGGGTGATTTTTCAATTCTTGCAATGATTTTTCGATGGAGTCCTTGTCGAGAGCTTCATACTGTAGCGTTAAAGGTTCGTGATCTTTAGAAAAAGGATACATATGCATGAACGTTAACATACAGACCATTGGTTTCAATATGCACAAAATTTTTGCACACATCGATTTTGACACAAAGCAGTAAGGTTCCTCCTGGTTATCCCCGAAACTGGAAAAATCAGTATCGGGTCCAAGATGAGAACTTATTATTAGGTCAAAGTTAGTCTTGTTAATTTTCCAAAACCATTCCGTTAGAAAGCGATATTTAGTTACATCTTTGATGCCGGTTCGATCAGTTTTAGTTTCTTCTGCTGTAGATGGACTGTCCTTCATTTCAGGGACCGATGCCCCAGTAGAGCTTTCCTCAGCTTTAAACGTCGGTTCAGAAGTCCGCGATTCAGTTGGATTGTCAGAATCAGAAGACAGTTTTTCAAAAAATGCCTCTTCCTCGACTGGCTTGCTAAGTTCCATCAATTCACTTATGAATTCTAAGGTATCGTCAATTGTAGCTTCTGGCATATTAGAAGAACCGTCTTTTGAACTTTGAATGTCAGCCATGTTCTATATTTGTTAATTATTAAGTATTTACTCAAATTGTTATACCTGGGATAATCTATGCCAGGAAAAAAATTTCCCAACTCTTATAAGTCAAAGAAAGTCAATCAAAAATTTGCATATGTCTAAAATAAGAGCTTTTTATGCAATTATAAAATTGAACTGCTGATGTGGTACAACAGTGTGAAACAACATTTTCCATATGGTAGATCTGAGTCGGAATTCCTATACAATATTGATTTTCCATAAGACCTTTGTATATTTGAATAAATTTTATTTTAATATCATTTTTAGTATAAAATAATGACAAAAAAGCTACAGCATCATCTGTGGAACTTGAGAACTTTATTGGAATCAGCAATCAAATCAGTCAACTAATCTGTGTCTACGAAAAGTCGCTTACATTATAGCCAAAATCATAATCAATAATTCAATATACAGTTTTAGTGAAACGTAAATATACAAATATAACTACTTTTATAAAATTTCCAATTAATTAAAAAAAAGATTGCACATTTCATTATGAAATAAAGGATGAATTTATTTCAGTATAGCTCAGATAGATGTAGCATGTGCATATCTACTATCTTCTTAGCGTCAAGATCACACTCTTTTTCTTAGCATGATCACATGATTTCCTGCGGCTACGAGAATATCTTTGCGGATAAAATGTCTCTCGTACTCCATTGTATTTGTCAGTCTTAAAGAAAAATACTTTAGAAAATATTGCTGTATTTTTATTAGATCACATGTGAATTAATTTACTAAATGAAATGCATAAAATCTAGTCAGTATTACAATTATTCCCCGGCTGTCTCAAGACTTATTAGTGGGCATCTAAAAAGCATGATGTGGGCGCAAGGTTTTTGCATTGCGCACAAAATGCAATCTGAAGCCGGCTTCCCCTGATCACTTCCTGGATTGTTTAGGATTCGCTCTAGCGGATGTTTATGCAAGTCCACCTCTTGTGTTCAACTTCGCTGGGGTTCACTGTGTCATGCATCTGATCTAGCTGCCACTAGATCTCTGAAGGATTAGAAAATAAAAACAACAACCATAATTATTTCCGATGACGAAATGCATAACGATATTGTTCGATGTAAGCCTTGTGATCTTTCACAAGCAACTTCGATATACATTACACATGATAAGCATAACCAAATTTTAATTAGCGATATATGATCTTTTGTTATCGATAGTGAATAATGTAGCGATAACACGCGCTCTAGATTTGTTTACATAACTCATTTTACTTGCGAAAAAAGAAAATAGGTTAAAAATCATATTTTTTTAAAAAAAACGAATACTTAAAATCTTCATTGTATCAAAATGTTTTATCTGGAACATTCAGCTAAAATGTCTTTTCTAATACTTAAAAAAAAAAAGTTAAAAATTCTAATTTGGAAGTTTTTGTTAGTGTAATATAAAATAATGAAAATTATTTTTTTTTATATAAAAAAATAACAGTTGTTTTAATTTGAGAACTAAACTAAATTCAGTTGCACCACAGCCCCATAGGGTCAAGGTCTACAGACAACACCTCCTAAAATAGGAGATGTAGTACAGTGTTTTAGGAGGTGTTGCTCTCACACACAATGCCCATATCTGAAAATAGAGTCTGGGATCTGTTTCAAAACCAAGATCCGAGGACCCATATGTGCTTTGCACATATGGGAAAATCTGCTCCCCATATGATTCTCGGTGTTTTACGTTGCGGTTGGGAAACACTTCCAAATCGAGCAAGAAAAATTAGTTTTTCTCACTCACGAAATAGAAAAGACATCTGTAAATAATGCATGTTAGATTCTTGTTAATTAGCGTTGGAAAAGTAGCTATTTGTACTTTTAAATCAACTTTGTTTTTATTTTCAAGTAAATTTTAAAAATGAAATATTATAACTGTTTTGTGTTACCTTGTTCAATTATTTTATATACTAATATTTTGAAACAAAACTAGCTATGTATTAAAAATTTATGGAACTTAATATAAAAAAAATGCATTTCACAATGCACACACACACATTATATATATCTAATAATAAGAATGATAACAAGTTTTTCAGAATAATAGTGAGACAATAACATGCATTATTTAAATTTGATTTTTATTCATTTTCCAAAATTAATGAGATTTTACTTCTACAAACATTTGGGCATTTAATTTTATTTTCAACTTATTTGATGAAAGAAAACAAAAAATACTATACACTATAAGGTATGATTAATAAGCATATACGATACTATCATGCTAAAATATTGCGTCTGATAAGAAATTAAACATATTTTAAATTTGAAAAATTATATATATCGTTGAAAAAATTGGGTTTGTAGTAAAAGTTCAGCGGAAAAACATAAAAGCACTTCAATAACAAAACGAATGATAAAAATACATTGCAACACACAATACAGATGAAAGGCTGAAAATGCTCTTAGGGAAATCATTTTATGCTCACAAAATTTATTTGAAAATAATATTGTCCCTCATAACGCAAATGACATGACTTTTGACAAAAAAGGAATAAAAGTGCTAAAATATCAAAGGAATGAGTAAATATCATGTAGCACTTACGGTGATATAAAATATGTAACTGAAAGTATAGTACGTTCGAGGTGAAATGCTTGAATTTGAAATTATTACATTGAATATGATAAACAAGCCCGATAACTTTTTTCTCGTGGAAACTTAGATATTGAAACTTTTATTATGTTCTAGGAAGTTAATTTTTGATAATTCTTAATTTTGTTTCATTTACATTGTACGTTCCAAAAAATTAAAAATGGGGAATACATAATTACTACCATTCTTCTAGTAGAGATGCTGTATCAAAGTAATATCTTTGTAGCAAATAAGAAAAACGAGAAAAATTATTAACAGATGTTAAAGAATATCAGGAAGGAAATTGAGAACCAATTAGATATACTCATTGTCACTTGAGTAACTTGTCTAGAAATAGTGTGATTGAACGACTTTCTTTCTGTTATGGCTACAACAATAATTAAATCATAAATCACCTTGTTGCCACTAAAATGCGATACGTAGTACAATATCGTCTCCAAACAGGTTTCTAATACAGCCATTCTAAACTATTCAACCGCAAGATTCTGTTGAACACATTCATCTTAACGCATTTCTCAATTGATGTTGAATGCTGTTTTCCGAAAATTCAAATTTCTCGTGAATTCATTTCAACACTTTTACCATTTTAAATGTATTTTATCTACAAAAAGCAAATACATGATATACAAACGAGAAAATAAACTACCAGCTGGAATGCAATTATTGTTGTTTTTATGTAACTATTTTAGGTTTCATAATTCTTATAAATAGGCACTTATTTTTTTCAGTGCACATATTAATCAAAAATAATTTGCTGATCAAAAGAACTCAACTTTAAAAATAATAAAGGGCAAATATGTGACATAAATTATACAAAATAAATAAATTATTAATCGAAGTGCATGAGATTTGTGTTTTATATGAAGTTAATGGGTTAAATTCATTTCTCTGAGGTAAAGAAATTATATTTGTTTATGATTTCACTGCAAAGCTAGCCCTTTCCCCCTTGCACTTGTCATGGGTACAGATGCTTCTAATTTGAGATGGAACATATATCTCCAACTTTTCACATATAGGTCACTTCAGAATATTGTCATCTTCATGATTTATTTGGAGAGTGGTTGTCCACAACCTATATCGGGTGAATAAGCCCACTTATGTTTATTCTTTCTTTGTGAATTTGCTCTTTTAAAATATCTTCTGAAGAACATGATAAATAATTTAATTTTTTTATAATTAGGAGAAGAGATTGAGATAAGAATTACAGATACAATTGAAAGTCTAATTATTATTAATGATAGAAAGTCTATATATAATATATTAGAAATAATTAAAAGCTTTATTTTAACCAAATTCAAAATTGAGTTAAAAAATTTTCGACGCATATTAAAAAATTTAAGGAATTTTTAAATATATAGTTAAAACTTTAAAAATTAAAAAATACATCGAAATCTAATGGGTATATCATATGATAAATCTAAACAAATTTATGAAAGATCTTTATGTAGCTATTGTATATCACTGTAATGTATTCTTATACAATTTAATTCAAAAGTAAAGTAATTTTATTTTGAACATCCTGTGCCATTTCAGGTAACGTATTGATATGTACCAGGAATTCATAACCCTGGAAACGGTCGCAGTAGCTTCTGTACGTGTTTAACACTCCAAAACACAAAATTGCAAGTTCGTGCAAGTTAATCTGCAGGAACGAAAGTATATCAAGGTAGTTCAGTGGCGTAGTGACTGGGGGGGGGGCTATCATGCCCCGGGCTCAGCTTACAGAGGGGCGCTAAATCATTTCAAAGCTAAACAAAATTTTTCAGAAAATTTCATTCTTAGTTTTATAATAATATCAATTTTATTCGCAGAAATAAATTTTGCATTTTATAACTATTGTGTTATGTCCAAGGTAATATAAAAAAAAATGCTCCAGGGAGGAATCAGATTTGGAAAAGAGAAGGGGTTGTTGATGAAAAATGAGGGAGAGCTTCAGGAGCTTGCCATAAATGAAACTCTTAGTCTTATATTTCTTTATTAATAATCATTTTGCATGGTTTAGTTCCTTTTAAAAAGTTTATTCTTTTAACCATGCTTCGATTTTCATTTCTTGACTAGTTAGATTATCAATTTTCATTCTTTTAATCCTTTCCTTTTTAAGTTTACACTTTGCTCAAAGTTTGTAATACTATTGTTTTGTACTAAAAATCTTGTAAATGTGTAAATAACGAAAATATGTTGATTTTTTTTTTCATATAAAATATCTGGAATATTGGATTGGTCAAATCCATTTTAAAGCATTTGAAAAGTTTTCATTTTAGTATAAAAACAGTAATCAAATTATTTGTGTTAATGTTAAATGGTAATTTTTGGATCTATTAACTTAGGGAATTTACAGAAGTGTAAGCTCATGAATGATACCTATTGAATTTTGTGAATACGCCAAGATTAATAGTGCCCTTTATGACTAAATTGTTATACAGATTATCAAAGTCAAGTTATATACTACAAAAAGTCAAAACAATAAAATTAACAAAACGTTTTGTCATAACAATAAAATTAACAAAAAGTCATAACAATAAAATTAAGTCATAACAATAAAATTAACAAAACAAATTAAGTTTGCTTTACTCAATATAAAAAATTAAAAATAATAAAACAAACGATCAACGAATGTTTTTTTTTTTTTTTTTTGGACCCTTCTGGATGTTATAATTATTCAAAAATTCAAAACTTAAAAGTTTTTGTCGAAATTTCAGTGTTTTGAAACATTATTTGACGTGCTATTTTTAATTTCTCAAAACAGATTAAATCATTTTATTTAATAGGCAGCATTTCGCTAATATTTTTTATATCTTTTTATGATAATAATGTAAAAATTTAATCTCATTTTGATTATAATAAAATAATAAATAATTATGCACAAAAAAAGAGAAAATTTCATATAACTAAAATATTATTAATGAAAACTTGTGTAAGAATTTAAGTGTACTCATAATAACAGAAAAGTCAGATTTTACTTAAGTTATCAAGAAGCGATAAAGAAAGATCCGTTTCAGTTAGTTATTGAGACTTAATGAAATAGTACCATTCATTGTGTCCCAAAATAAAAATAAAACCTTTGTATATTTTTTATCTTAGGCTTTTACTGCTGTAGCCATTCAGTCTGGTGACGCGTTACACTCGTGAGAAAATTCCTGCTGAAACGTGTTTCATATTAGCGGTTCCCTTTGTCAAAAATATTATGTCCGGCACCAGACTGACCTTCAAAGAAAGGGTGGGAATTTTTCATAATATAGAAATACAGTATGCCCCTAGGGAATTGCCTTCCTGGAATAGAAATGGAGGGGATCCAGAGCTAATTACCTCCAAATTCTACGAAAACATATAAACTTTCCTTCCTTTTTATTGTTCACACGGTTAGTATTTCGTTTTTTCCAAAATATGGCTTCATCGGAAACAAAAATGTAAACTTTTGAAAATCTGGAGTTTTGACATTTAAAATATTATTGCCGTAAGTTATATTTTCTGTCTACTATGTATTCTTTCAATATGAATATTTATTTCAGATTTTTGCTGGAGTATAAAACTGTTATTAACATATTTTTGCAGAGTTTTGAAAATTAAATTATTTATTTGTTAAAACTATTCATTTAAAAATAAGTTATATAATCTTTAAATGTTTTTATTTGGGGAAATAATTTTTATTTGATTCGAAATTTTGTTGACTTTAGATTAGCACCTTATATTGAAAAATTCTTTTTTCAAATAGTAGAAATTAAAAATCTGTAAATGTCTTTTCTTCTTTAAATGTTTTTTTTTTCTGTATGCTTAAGCACACAGAATCTTCTATAACAGCGTAATAACCTATTGCAGGTTTTAGCTGCTCTACAGAACTCCTTAAACATTGCAGAATATATTTCTTAATTAATTAGTTCAATTTATATAAAAAACAAATCTTTTAACTTGAAAAATTCAAGAAAATTATAAATTTATATTCAAGAAATTTATATATCGTTCAAGAAATTTATAAAGAAATCGTACATATTTCTCATTCTACATTGTAAAATTTTAAAAATAATGTCGCCTTTAAATAATATAAATTTAGGGAAAGAAAAAAACTTCCTGCCATTGCATGAACAGCACTTCCAAAATGATTCTTAATAGAAATAAATTTTAATTTTAATAAAAATTAGTCCTTATTTTAATAATAAAATATATTTTGATATAAAATACGAAGAAATACAAAGCTTTCAATGAAGTTAAAAAACAGTTTTAAAAAATGCCTTTAAAATACGAAGAAAATTTTCAATACTATGATAACTAATTGAGAAAATTTCTGTACATAAAATTATGCGATATAACAATTAAGATATATTTTTTGTCTCAGCACTTTTAATTCTTGATTAATATTTTGAATCAATGAAAAACTTGAATGAACAATATACAGTGTATCAGTTTGGAGAAAAAAAATATTTTTAATAATATATATTGTTTGACTGAAAATTTCTGATTATATTAGATATACATAATTTTATTTGAATTTACGTGTGTTTTGATTTTTAATTTAAAAAAGTAGCAAAATAATTTTGTTGTCTTTATTAACGTTCCATTGCTCATCAGATATTTTCATTGATAATGATATGGCATATAATTTAGTTATCTAAACTGAAATTAGATGAAGACTTATTAACAAAGGTCTTCTAATTTTGCAATCAAAAAAATTGGTTTTATTGTATAAAAATGAAATATTATAAACAATCAATATTACGTTTTGTGATTTAAATTTTTTACATAAAAAATAATTTTGGTTTACACTAATAGTCTGAATGATATAATTTAAAAAAGCTATTTTAAATGCGAAATTTCCCATAAAGTTAAAATTGTTTTTCACAAAAATTTTTCTGCAATAAAAAAAATAAATAAAATAAAATTTTTTGTTTAATCTGTGGTAAATGAAATGTTTAAAAAGATATCACTGTGAAAAATCATGTGAGTTGATCTTAAATTAGGAGTGTAAGGTCTTACCCAATTATTATTTTGCCATAAATAGATAAAGTTCGTTATTATAGAGTAGTAAATTATGGAATTTTTGAAAATACGTTAAGATAAGTTATAGAATACGTTCAACACCAAATGATCAACAATTTATAGAATCTCATAAATAAGCTAATGGACAATTAATAGGGAGTAAAAATGTTTCAATTGGTTAACAAGCTAGGAAAAAAAAAACACTAAAAATTTTGTAAGACATTGTTACGGAAATGACAAACCATTATAATGAATTTTCTTAAAAGGAAAAAAAAATTAATTGATAAATAAATAAGTACATCAATTTCAAAACTGTAATATCTGGATCACAAGGCCTACAGTGCCCATATCTGTTTTCCTAACAGAGGGCCCTGGGGTGCGAAGCATATGTCCCGGTCAGGTAATCAGCCTAAAGCTAAATCCCTGGTATTTAGTACCGGAGCATGATTGGTACTCGATCGACTGAAAGGATGAAAGATTGAGTTGACCTAGCCTGAGAATCGAAACTTGGACCTGTATCTTGGTTGCACTAAGTCACCGTGCTTAACAAATGTAAAAGTTTGGGTGAATTTTGTTATACAGGTTTCCATGGAACAGAAGTCTATAGAGATATGTGGGACTGAAAGATGTAACTCAGCAGTAGAAATGAAATTAAATCAAAAACTCTATTAGAACTTCCAACACGTCTTATCTCAAACGGTGAAGATAGACAGAAAGTGTTGCCATTCAAAAACTTTTTACTATTTCTGCATCAATTGCAAGCTGTGAACGTTCATTTAGCAAAACAAGATTAATTTTGACTTATTTATGATTCACCATGTGTCAAAACCATCTAAGTGATTTAACAATTTTAAGTATAAGAAAAATTTCAAATGATGAACTTTGAAAAAGTAATTGTTCAATTCGCTTTAGCAAAGGCAAGAAAAATGTGAATAGTGTAGTATTTTAGATTGCGAATAATTACATCTGCTTATATCTATGAAACGTAACGAACTATTTCCCGTTTAAAAATTTATTTGTTTTTTAAAATAAATGTATTCGTTCATAAAATCGATCACGTCTTTTTATAATTAATTCTAAATTACATAAGTCTGGTTATTCTCTCTAATGATACTTTTACGAATTAAATATAGGTATTTTTTTTTTAAATTAGAATAGAATTTTGTTTAAATTTAAAGCAGAGCTTGGTACTTCAAATTAATAAATTTTCAATTATTTTATAGTAGGTACAACATTCTGTAATTATATATATTGTGTATTCTTATTACACAATTATACTCTATTTATTATAATGTATCATATATCGTTATATTTCTTTTATTATTTAATACATTTTATGTCCATATTTATATTGTAGTATTATTTACTTTTCAAGGGGGCGCCAAAAAAGGTATCGTACCCGGGCGCCAATTATGCTCACTACGCCACTGAGGTAGTTATCAACATCGGTAGTCGTGACATTTTCGTCAGTGTTGTGAATTTTCTGGTCTTCTATATCGCTCTGTCTAAATTTTTCTGGACTGTGCCATTTTTCAAATATCGGACACCATTTTTCGAAAAATTAGACATGGGAATACCTCATTCGCATCTAATCATTCTACTCCAGCGATTTTCGTGGTAAATTCCTTGATGAATTTATTCAATTTTCACATTTCACGGTGAGCTTTTTTTAAATAATTAGATATTGATTGGAGGAATTTTCGGTTTCATTTCGAGGAATTTTGCTTTCCTCCGCTGTTTCATAATGTTTTATAACATTTGAGGGGAGTTAAGCGTTGAATAATGTAAGTCTTTGGTTTCGCTCAAGTACAAGTCTCTTCTTTCGAAAGAACATGCGTGGTTACCATCTCTTCCGTTACATCAGGCATCACTTTCTCAATTTCTTTCATCGTTAATGGTTTAGGGATATCTACTGAAGGTTCGCTTCTGCTCCCGCACACTTACTTTCATGAAGAATTGGCATAGAAGCCTTCGGCGATGGTACTTTTATAGTTATCTCAGGTTCATTCTCAGAGCGTACGTTAGAAGTTTCAACTGATGATTTTACCTTTCTCCCCGAACAGCTCTTTACTTCCGATGGAACGTTCCGGGATCTATCTGTGGTAGTTCCTCTTTTACTTCTTCAGTTGCTTTGGAACTAGCTACAGGAGTGGAAAAACTAATCTGAGGCTCATCTGTAGAAGTCAAATCACTCCTGTTGCTACTAGATAAGATTTTTACGTCCTCAAGATAGGTTTCAGTATTTGTGGAATGCGGCAAATTCACAATCGATTCAGATGTTCCAGGTTTACTTTGTTCCATACTTGCAAAGTTAGAAATTTTTCCACTAAAATTTCAATTGAAGTTTTTCTTAGATTTATAAGATTTAAGGAAGTGCTGTTTACCTGACTTTTAATGAGCTTATATAAGAATTATGATCGATAAAATGCGCAGAACTGAAAAAAAAAAATTTAAAAATTTATTGCAGGACGTTTTTGACCGACTATTTCTGCTAACGAAAGCCACTAAGCTTTGTCAATAGCCTAATATATTTCAAGCATATTCTATTGGCCAGATCGACATCTGAATTAGGAAATAAATTAAGCGCACCAAAATAATCGATGTTTTTAAGTTCTAATTTTATATCTGATCAAAAATATACTTAATTCTATTCAGAATTCTACTCTCATTCAGCAATCCCTTGCCAATTTATTTGAATAAAAATCTTTTTTTTAATAAGTGAATAATCAAGAAGATTAAGATTAGCGATGGTTTCATTAATCAAGAAGGAAAAAACAAAATTAATCACACTTAACTCTAATTTTCGCTAGAAGATGATTCAATTCAATTTAATTTCATCTTGCTATCTCATACGGTTAGTTAAACTCATAATATCGTCAATAAAAAATATAATTTAATGACACTAGTGCTCCAGAAGATCTTATTTCGGATAACCATAGCGTGAGTTAAAACAAGATTTTATTTGTTCACCTTTGGCATGGGAATGCTTGGAAGTTTTTTGTATGAAACCTGGAAATCTTCCAACCACTTTCCCCAATAACTGTGCGTGCCCAAACCAGAAACGAACTTTCATCTCCACTGTGTCTGTGTTTCAAATGTGATTATGTTTTGCAAAGAGGATGACTAACATTCCCCTATTTTTCTTTTAATTAAAATTGGTACAATTATGAGCAACAAAGGATCGAATAAAACTTTTTTTTAAAATAGGTACCGATTATATTTCTTAACTCATAGTAACGTAACATGGTGACATACTGTATTACTACAATCGAAAAATGCATGTATATGTACTAAAACTCAAGTGGCCATGTGGCTTGGTGTGAATTAAAGCGTCACTCTCATCACATCCGACGATACTCATTTCGAATCCTGAGTTAACGAAAAATCTGTCGTGTTCACTAAAGGTGGCTGGGGCACATTATATAGGTCGTGGTCGCAATGTCCTCCAAGTGAAATGATACCTCAGGGGGGGGGGCTGGCCAAGTATTAGGGATCTTCTGGTTGTTCCTTGCTTCAAAATCACGAATACTCAACATGGCTGCTTCTCTCTAACTGGTAGAACCCAACTCAAGTTTAGGTACAGGAAAGCATGCTGGTCCAACAATAACTGAAGAATTGAAAGACTGAGTCGATATAAATATATAAGTAAAAATAACAAGTTATTCGTTTAATATCAAAGTTGAAAACTAGCAAATTTCTAGTTTAAAAAAATATCAAATGAACTATAAATATATACATACATGAAAGTTGTAATCTGAAAATGAAATGTTTTGACATAGATTAAATAATATAACGTCAATTACAGGTGTTTAAAATGTTGTACATATTTAATGTCACCAACTGAATAGTACGAGAGCTGATAAACTGTAAAAATTGAAAAAAAAAATGACTGAATGACGACAAATGTTTCTGATAAACTGACGAGTTCAATAGACTATAAATATATTCATTACGAGAGTACTAAAAATATTTAATATTGGTAAAATGAGACTTAATTTTAAAAAATTACTCATTTATACTTTTATCTTCACTAAACATTTAGTAAGAATTTTTACATAACTTATGCATTATCTCAACTTCTCTTCTTAAATTGAAATTTTACGGAATATTTATTTCAAATTTCTTTATTAATTTGCGCCATGACACTATTGTGTGTTTGAAAAACAATTAAATTTTATTCTTGTATACTTATCTTTAAACAGTCATTTATATAAATATGTGAGCAACATATCAATTCAAATTTTATAATATTTTTCGTGTCTAAGGAAGGAAAATTCAAAAGTTTCAAGTTTTACTGAATCAAAATCTTGAATCTCATTCAAACATAAACAAAAGTATTTAAATGTGTTTCATTGCGTGTGCAACGTTTAAAAAGAAATTTCATTTAAATCTCATTGAAGTAAGAATACTACAGAAGGGCTATTTTTTAAATTACAAATTGACTATTTTTTTTTAATGTAAAATTTAAATGGGTGTTTTAAACCTCATTTATTCATATCAGAAAAATTTTAACAATGTAGAATCGATTTGTGTAATATTCAAGTGCTAAAATCAATGAATATTCATAGATTCATGCTATCATCGATTCACAGGATTAAATAAATGATACAATAAAAATTAAAGAACTAAATTGAAATCAGTCTTTAAGATTTTTTTTCACAAGTTTATTTTAAAATGAGTAGCAGTAAAATTAAGAGCAAAATAACAAACTTTACAAATATCAATTAACAATGGCTTATAAATATTTTAAGCTGAATATTTAAAGTCAGAATATATATAAAACATACTAAAACCTCAAGCGGAAATTTAGAACAGACATTAGAAAATATGGAATATTGAAAAATGTTATAAATCATTTCTTCATTATGAAATAGTACGGAAGCCGTAAGAAATCATTTTTATAACTGCGACATTCTTTTAAGTTTCAGCAAACCAATTAGAAAGATTCTTTTGGTTTTATAGTATTGCAGAAAGTGGAAATTTAATCAGAACAGCTAGAATCCGATGTTATAATTAAACCTTCAAACATAGTCGCTTCAAATGTAGTTCTACCTATAACCACCGTTGCCTTGCGAGGCCACAAATCTAGATACCTTTCGATATCGATATTCGGGAAATCTCCATTGGGGCTTCTGTACCGGTGAGGCTGTGGATGACAGAAATCTCGAAGTTCAAACAACCTACCCGGTAAAAACGAAAGAATATCAGTGAGGTTTTGTATATCAGTCAATGGGACATTTTCAACGGTGTTCATCAAAATTCTTCTGATCATCTGTATAGTTCTTTCTAAACATATCTGGACATTCTGATAACATTCGAATATCATACACCATCTTTGGAAATATGGTTCAGCTTCCGAGTCCAGGCATTCTGGTAAAGGAATTTCCAAGTTGGTTCTTTCCATGTATGTCTTCAATAACCGCATTCGATAGGAGAGTTTTTTTAAATATTTAATTCTCGATCGGATGAACTTTCTTTTGGTTTCTGGAGAAACCTCATTTTCCTCGTCGGTTTCACTTTCTTCGAGAGGTGCTTGTTGTTGAATAGTAGAAGTATCTGCCTTTGCTCCGACGCTAGTCTTCACTTCGGAAGATGGTAATATCATATCAGATATCGCTTTCTCAAATTCTTTGGTTAAAAGCGGTTTAAGAAAGTCTTCTGATGGTTTCACTTCTACTCCCACATATTCATTCTCATGTAGAATTGGCATAGAAACTTCCGGTGATGAAACTTTTGCAACTATTTCGAGTTTATTCTCAGACGCTACATTAGAAGTTTCAACTGGAGATTTTAACTTTGTCCCCAAACAACTCTTTTCTTCCGATAGATCTGCTCCGGGATCTATCTGTGGTAATTCCTCTTCTTTTGCCTCCGCAGCTTTTTTGGAACTAGCTTCAGGAGATGTAGCACTCATATGAGGCATAACTTTCGAACGAGCATCCCGCGTACCACAACCTTTTTTTGTCCTCCTTAACTTTTTTTTGTAATCAGGTAAAATTTTAATATCTGTAGAATGCGACACGCGCTCAGCCGATTCAGATGTTCCAGGTTTATCTTGTTCCATACTCGTCAAGTTCTAAATATTTCCCCTAAAATGTCAATTAAAATATTCCTTAGTTTTATTTAAAAAAATATTAAGCAAGTGCTGCTTATTTTAACGAGTTTAATGAGCTTATAAGTGTTATGGTTGATAGAACACGCAGTTCTAAGAAAATTCTTTAAAAATTTATTGCAGTACGTTTCTGGCAGACTATTTCTGCCTACCGCTAAGCACAGATATAATAGTTTATATCTGTGCTTAGCGCTAAGCCAATAGTTTTCCAGCATATTCTAGTGACCACATGAACATCTGAGTTGAAAAACTTCTTTTCATGCGGCAAATAAAATAATTGAAAGAAATCAGTGAGATTTGTAGTCGTTGTGTTATACATCTGATCAAAAATTTAATAATTCTATTCTAAATTCGAGGTTTATTCATCTACCTTTTCAATAAAAATCTTTTTTTAATAAGTGAATAATCAAGAAGAATGAGATAAGGTATTGTTTTTTCAATCAGCAATAACCAAGAAGGGACAAAAAATAAATATTAATCTCTCTTATTTCTGATTTTTGCTTGAAAATGATTAAATTCAATTTAATCAGCCTTTTTGTTATCCCTTACATTCAGTTGAACTGATAAAATTGTCAACATTAAAGACAATTTATTGATACAAATCCTCTAAAAAATCTTATTTCAGATTATCATAGCTTGATTTAAAACTAGATTTTGTTTATTCACCTTTGACATGGGAGTGCTTGGAAATTTTCCGTGTAAAACCCTGAAATCTTCCAACCACTACCCCCAAAAATGTGGGTATACCAAAACCAGAATTTCACTTTCATCTCCCCATTTATCAACTGCGGCGGAGTTCAAATGCAAAGAGAGTAACTGTGATATTAGCCAATGTTTCTTTGAAAAAAAATTCGTACAAATAGGTGTAACAAATGGTAGAATAACGTGTATCGTTATACTATATCAAACGTATTATAATATGAATATCATGAAATGGTTGCCCCATGGTTAACGGCTCTTGACTTTGGTTCAACAATTCTTGGAATGGAATCTCATCTTGGGCCTGAGTATTCATAGTATTTTTAAGTTGACTTTATGCCGTAGGTCCTGTCCTAATTAGCCATCGTGTGCAAAATATGATTGTTGAGTGACAAACATGAAATATCGAACTGCTAGTTTTAGCGACAATTTTTAGATTTAGTTTAAATTTTGATGACATCCATGTCCTTTTAGGAATTTCTGAGAATTTTCCAAGCTTTTCGCTTATGTTATGCTGCTTACAACTTTATCTGATAAAAAATGAACATAGATTGCTGTGACCATTCAACTGCAATCACTACTTACATTGATTCCATAGAAAGAAAATATAGCACATCATTCAAATTCATTTCTGTTGTGAGGGTATACTGGAAGAAGTATTGTAACAAAACTGACTGTAATTATTTCTGCTGCTTCTTATTTTGTACAATCCGCAAGAACTACGGTGAGACCCCACATAATGAGAATTCCATTAAAGAAAATCGTATTTTGAAACAGCGTTAAACATGGTTTTCTCATCATGCAAATAATGGGGTAAGGGGTAGAGAATGTAATGATCAGATATTTTAATATTAAACTTATTAATTTTATTTTTATAACAATTAAAAATTATTTAATACAAATATAAAAACATAATAAAATTTTATTTATATAAAAGAAACAAAATTCTAATTCAGTGTTCTTACATTTCAGATCATTCAGTACCTTATGTATTTAACATTTTGCCTTTTATCCAGAAGATATCTAATTAAGAATTCTTCTTTTCTTTTTCCATTATAATAGATTGACTGAATGGCATATTGCTTTCAAATTCGTCATTAATTTATGTAGAAAGTTGTTTTTCCTTATCCTTTATTTAAATACTAAAACAGGTAATTCCAGTTGCAGAACCTGTAAATGCTTCCAGTTGCCGATGGAAGTATTTTTTTTTTTTTAAGAAGGGTCCTTATTTTTAAATTGCCAAATTCTAATCGTCACTTATTTGAGATTGACGTTCAACAGTATTTAATGTTTTAATCACTTGTATTTTAGTTTAGAGTGAAATTTTGTAACTTGTTGCTTTACTTTATTATGATGATGATGGAAACGAAAAATCATAATGTTTCTCATTATATCAATTGTTATATTGTATAAATTTATACTTACAATGATGTTAACAGAAATTTGAAATGATAAAAATGCGTTGCGTTTTTTTTTTTAACTCCGTCGAAAGGAAGAAACAAAGATCACAAACTGATTCGGATATCGCAAAGTCTACAGCTGCGTGCAATTTCGGAAAATTCTCACAATTCAAATAAAAGAGCGTTAAACCGAAACAGAGTTAAGGGAGGTCTTACGGCTTATTCCATCAATACAACTCTTTATATTGCATTAGTGCAAGACTAGGGCACTGACAAATAGCTCTTCCCCGGTGACCATGCTCTCTACATTATGACTATGTAAATTGTTATCGTTGCCCCTGTAAACATGCTACGCATTTGCCAGATCTAAAAGATCATTTATAACTAGGAATTCCTCGGGATTTAATTAGATTATGTTTGCCATTCTTACAAGAGCATTGCATCTAAAACATACGTCAGAAATAGCACAACAAAACTCTAAAATCACTGCTTCATCAGAGAAGTTAAGAGATATCTCTCTTCAGCTGAAATTTTAATTACTTTCATTTATAGAACTAATGTACATTTTCAATTCATATAACTAAATTTTGGTACTTAGAATTAAGTGATCAATATGCACATAACTAAAATAAATTCACTCCGATCATGGCTGTGCCTGAAATAGGCTGGAAATATCATTTCTGTAATATTTAATGGGATATCTTCCTAAACAAGGTTACATGCAATCTTAAAATATAAAAAAATATGCATGAATCTTCATGGTTTTATATACATGGCTTTTAATAATTACTCTTGTTTAAAGTAAATAAAATGTTCATAATATGGAATATTTTTATATATATATATATATGGTATATATATATATTTGTTTATGTTTCTATATATATATATATATATATATATATATATATATATATATATATATATATATATATATATATATATATATATATATATATATATATATATATATATATATATATATATATATATATATATATATATATATGTATATATATATATGTATATATATATATGTATATATATATATATATATATATATATATATATATATGTATATATATATATATATATATATATATATATATATATATATATATATATATATATATATATGTATATATATATATATATATATATATATATATATATATATATATGTATGTATATATATATGTATATATATATATATATATATATGTATATATATATATATATGTATGTATATATATATATATATTATATATATATACATATAAATTGTAAATGCTTAAAAAAAATCCACCGTGGTTTATTGGCTATGGAAAAGTTGCTGTAAACTGCTGTATAAAATGCGAAAACTGCAGTAATTTTTCGAATATAAAGTTTGAAAAAAAAAGTACTATATGTTCCGAGAAAAAATACATAGATCAAGAATTAAAATAATGACTACCAGTTTTAATTTCAGTATTTTCCCTTTAAGCTAAAAAAAAAAAATTTGAAAATGCTTTCAGAAGCTTTAATCCTTTGTACAAATGTTGATCTAATTTCTTTTATGCTCTTTAAATTATAAAATCTTTTAGGGATGCGCACAGTTTACAGTAGGAATGTAAGATTTTTAAGACCAATTGAGCACTTGCTTAGTATTTTCTTAATTTAAGAAGTATTTTTTAAAATTGGGGAAACATTACAGAATAAATTTTTGGAAAAGTGTAAAAGAAAATTGTGAAAATATACATATAAAAGAAGAACTGTATTATGAAATTATATATTATTTAAATCGTTTTATCTTTACGAAGTTCTCGTAATAAAAGGAATTAAATCCATCCTTTTTTTACATTTTTAAAAGTATTCAGCACTTGTACTCTCAAATAATGTTTCTGTGCTAATACTAATTAGATTTTACAACTAAAAGTTATTTTCTCATTTTATTATAATATTGAAAAACCTATTTGTTATCAATATTTCGATCTTTCCGATACAAAATATTTATTCATTTTAACATTTCATACAGTATTACAGAATTGAAACAGTCATTATTTTAGACTTGTTCTAAATCAAGAAATCTAACAGAGAATTGCTTAATCTGACTCGTAGTCAAAGAGCGCTGAAGTGACCAGCAATGCATCAACAGGTGGGTGATTAACAGAAAATATTAGTTTAAGAAGCTCCTAAGTGATCTTGCGAGAAACTATGCAAGAAGATAATGAACCAGTCATCCATATTTTTTAATATAAATGCTTCCAGTACTTAAAGATTCGTTTAGGTATCTTATTATACTAGCAAAAAAGGAAAATAGGATTAAAAATAATTTTTTAAAAAAGGAAAAGTTAAAATCTCCATTCAATCAAAATTTCCTTATCAGGAACATTCAGCTAAAATTTGTTTTCTAACACTATTTTTTTAAAATAAAAAGGTAAAAATTCTAAGTTAGGGGTTTATGTGAATAAAATTCAAAATAATGACCAAAATCACTTTTTTTTTTATCTAAATAAAGAGCAGTTTCAATTTGAGAACTAAGCTAAATTCTGTGGCATGACACACCCATTGGGTCAGTATCCTACACTCAACACCCTTTACGATGTCGGGATGCTGCTACAGTGCTCTAGGAGGTGTTGCTCCATTCTTTGGGCTGTTGCTACAATGCACATGTCTGAAAATAAGTTTTGAAGTCTGTTTCCAACCCAAGATCGGAAGATCCATGAGGGAGAAGCGTATGTATCTGTTTGGTAGTCAGCCTAACTCTTTCTCATGAAACAGATCCGGGTTTAGTTTCCAAGCATGCAATGATAGTAATATCAATATACTGAAGTTATGAAATAATGCGTCAACCTTGCCTAACCGAGGACCCAACCGCGGATCTATGGTGTGAGAACACGTAGGGCAATTACTACAGCAACAAGCTTAAATTGAGAGCATTTATAAAATCATCTAAAATTTTAAAATACAATCTTAGTGAAAAATCCAAGTTTTATGGATATAGTCAATAATTAGAAATTTGATAAGTTTTGGGGTATCTAATGTGCATAGTCATCCTCAGTGGCATTTATTGATACCACTTTTAGAAAGTCCCAATCCCAAGAGAATGACTGAAAAAACGGGAGATATGTAGTACATTTCTCTAGTCCCAATCCCAAGAATTACTGAAAAAACGGGAGATATGTAGTACATTTCTCTAGAGTTCTTGTCTCGCGACACAAGAGAGCATGGTTTATTGTCTACAGAAAAACTCTCTCCTAAGATAATAATCCAAATTGCTGTTAAGAAGCTTTAAAAAGAGACTTCAACTATGAATCTGTCCAGAATGTGGAGTCAAATTGGTGCACAATGGAGCTTGAGTAGGAAAATTATAGATTCCAAATTTTTGACCGACTTGGTAATAATAATAAAGTAAAATTTCAAAACTACTGGGAATTAAACTTATAATTTTAGTATGCATAGAAAATATTACCATCAACTCACTGACTTTTTCTATTTCAATAGTTGATTTTCCAAACCAAAGCAAGTTTTTAATCGCATAGAGAGCGATTATTCATAAGGCTTTGTGAAATTTGTCTTTCACTTAATACTGATTTATCTATATAAACAGAGGTTAAAACCAATCCACCACTTTAAGACCATGCATCTTCACTAGACTGTGACAAACGAAAACTTGATAATTTGTGCACTATTTTCAAAATTTTAATCATAGAATTCAGTTATCGTTGCTAGTAATTAATTTTATGTAGCTTAAGTGCTAAATGAAACATTGTAGATCCAAAATATGAACACTCTGTGTGTGGTAGTTTTATAAGTGGGCAGGGAAAAATAATATTTCCTCATTTATTTTTAGTTAATACTATAATAATTCGATTTATTTTATAACTCAATTTTTTGAAAAATCGGAAACTAGCAAATTTCAAGTTTAAAAAATATCAAATGAAACTTTAAACATATGTATGAAAGTTTTAATGTGTAAATGAACTGTTAGGACATAAAGTGAATAATACGATATCGACAACAGGTATTTAAAAAATATACAAAATATTAATGCCACCTACTGCACAGAGTAGTGCGACAGGCGTAAGTAAATTATAAAATTTAAAAAAAAAATGACAGAACAACAAATGTTATAAAAATAGCCATCACTAGAGTACTAAAATTATTCAATATTAATAAATACAGATTTAATTATTTAAAGAATTACGTATTATAAAATTTCAAGTTTCACAGAATTAAGTTTTACGTAGTTTCAAGTCTTAAGGAACCAAAACTTCTTTAGCCTCATTCAAAAATAAACAAATTTAATATTCCATTGTGTGCGCAATGTTCAAAAAATGTTTTCCTTTAAATTTTAAATCTCATTGAATTAAAAATACTGCAAAAGCACTATTTTTGACATTACGATCGACTAGGAATTTTTTTATTCAAATTTATGAATTAAATGGGATTTTTGAAACTCGTTTATTGATATCAGAATGGTTATAAATAACTTAATATAGATTTATGCAATGTTCAAGTACTAAAATCAAGAAATATTTGATAGATTCATGTTATCATCGATTCATAGTATTAAATTAATGATTAAAAGTATATATTAGATTTAAATTCACTGAAATCAGCCTTCATGATTTTTTATAGTTTTATTTTATAATGAGTACCTTAAAATTAATGAGACCAAGATAACAAGTTTAGAAACACAGGTTCATAGTAAAAATATTTATAGTCAGAATATACTAAAATCACAATCGTCAATGTAAGAACAAAGTTCAAGCAAATATGCAATATTCAGTTATGTAAATTATTAATTCCTCATCACAAAATAATCCGGAAAACGACAGAATATACTTTCATAGCTGCATAGATGCTTTTCGTTGCATCATTTTTAAGTTTCAGCAGACAAATTCCATGGATCCTTTGGTTTTCAATAATCGTAGTAACTGGAAATTTAATCAGAACTGTCAGTATCGGATCCAGTTGTGTGGTAACTTCGAATTATTGTCATCTCATACGTGACTCTATATAGAACATCCTTTGCAATTTCAGGGAACAAATGGACACGTAATATGAACTCACAACTCGGAGGATTACTACAGTCACTTCTGTACCGGTAAAACTCTCCACGACACAAATCATCAAGCTCCTCTAAGTAGATGCGTAGCGACGAAAAAATATCAATCCAATTTTGCATATCAGCAATCTCGACATTTTCAACATTTTCTAAAAAACTTTTGATCTTCTGCTTCGCTCTATCTAAGTATTTCAGGACATCCTGCCAATTTTCGAGTAACCGGCACCATTTCTTGGATGTTTCATCATCCGAATCCAAGCATTCTGTTCCAGACGTTTCCATTTTAACACCTTCCATGAAATTTTTCAAATTTGCAATTTCCTCGGTGAGCCTTTTTAAAGACTTAGATCTTGATAGGAGGAAATTTTTGTAGGATTCTGGGGACTTTTGGTTTCTCTCATTGATTCGATAACGTTCGAGTTTTGCTTGACATTTAGAAACAGACGTTTTTGGTATCGCTCCAAGGCAAGTCTTATCTTTTGAAGGAATATACATGCGTGTAAACGGAAATATATCAGGCATCACTTTCCCAATTTTTTCCATCGTTAGTGGAATAGGAACATCTGCTAATGGTTTCGCTTCTGCTCCCACACATTCACTTCCATGAGGAATTGGTATAGAAACCTCCGGCGATGGTACTTTTACAGCTGTATCAGTTTCATTCTCAGAGGCTACATTAGAAGCTTCAACTGGTGATTTTACCTTTGTCCCCAAACAACTCTTTTCTTCCGATGCATCTGTTTCGGAATCTGACTGTGGTATTTCTTCTTTGCTTCTGCAGCTTCTTTGGAACAAGCTTCTGAAGATGAAGCACTAATCTGAATCATGTCACTAGAAGCCGCATCAAGCTTTTCGCTACTAGATATGCTTTCTTCTTCAGGATAAGTTTTGGTATTTGTGGATTGCGACGAGCTCTCATGCGATTCACATGTTCCAGATTTACTTTGATCCATGCTTGCCGAATTCTTAACTTTTTCAACTAAAATTTGAATTAAAATATTTCTTAGTTTTATAAAAAATTAAGCAAGTGCTATTTTCGTAACGTTTAATGGGCTTATATAAGAATTATGGCCGGTTATATGCGCAGTTCCGAAGAAAATTCTTTACAAATTTATTGCAACACGTTTCTGTTTCACTATTTCTGCCAGCCGAAACCGATAAGCACAGTCACTAGCAATAGAATATTCAAGTGACTAGATCAACATCTGAGTTGACTAGCTGCTTTTCAGGTGGCAAATAAAATAAGCACAATAAAA
The DNA here is from genome assembly GCA_030067965.1 of Latrodectus elegans. Lineage (NCBI taxonomy): Eukaryota > Metazoa > Arthropoda > Arachnida > Araneae > Theridiidae > Latrodectus > Latrodectus elegans. The sequence continues at coordinate 59,108,926 of CM057815.1, forward strand.
TAAAGGAGTGAAGTCAGCGATTGGTAATCGTTGTTTTAAATCTGATCAAAAGTATAATTAATCCTACTCAGAATTCCGCATTTATTCAGCACCCTTTACTAATTTATTGGAATAAAAAGCTCTTTTTTGTTTGTCGCAAGAGAATAATCAAGAATCTTAATATTCCGGAAAGGTTATTTTTAATCAGCAAAATACAAAAGAGGAAGAATCAAAATTAATTACACCTAACTGTTATATGCGATAGAAAAGATAATTAAATTCATTTTAATTTTGCTATTTTACACTATTGGCCATTAAAAGTGCTACACCAAGAAGGCGACATGCTACAGACGTGAAATTTACACGAAAGGAAGAAGGTGCTGTGATATGCAAATGATTAGCTTTTCAGCGCATTTAGACAAAGCAGGCGCCAGTAGCGACACCTACATTGTGTTTAAAGGAGAAAATTGTTCACCCGATTCCTCATACACAAATTGCATTTGAACGTTGTTGCCTGGTGAAAAGTTGTTGTGATGCCTCGTGTAAGAAGGAGAAATGGATACCAGCACGTTTCTGACTATGATAAAGGTCGAATTGTAGCATACCGGGATTGCGGTTTATCTTATCGCAATATTGCTGCTCGCGTCGGTCGAGATCCGATGACTGTTAGCAGAATATGGAATCGATGGGTTCAGGACGGTAATAGGGAACGCCATGAGGGATCTCAACGGCAGCCAATCACCAGCAGCCGAGAAGACAGGCATATTATCCGCATGGCCGTAATGGATCGTGCAACCACATCACGAGCCGTGAGTCAAGAAACGGGGTCGTTTGGAAGACAACAAGTGTCTGCACGAACAGTTCGACGACGTTTGCAGCAGCATGGACTCTCAGCTCGGAGACCATGGCTGCGACTTCCCTTGACGCTGCGTCATAGACAAGAGCGCCTTCAATGGTGTGATCAATGACGAACCTGGGCGCATGCATGGCGATACGCCATCTTTTCAGATGAATTCAGGTTCTGGGTACTGCATCATGATGGTCACATCCGTGTTTGGCGACATAGTGGTGAACGCACACTGGCAGCGTGCATTCGTCTTCGTCATACTGGCCCATCACCTGGTGTGATGGTATGGGGTGCCATTGGATACACGTCTCGGTCACCTCTTGTTCGCATTGACGGTGCTTTGAACAGTGCACGTTACATTTCTGGTGTGTTACGACCCGTGGCTCTACCTTTTATTCGAGCCCTGCGAAACCCTACCTTTTAGCAGGATAATGTCCGACCGCATGTTGCCGGTATTTTACGGATCTTCCTTGATACGGAACATGTTCGGCTGTTGCCCTGGCCAGAACGTTCTCCAGATCTTTCACCAATAGAAAACGTCTAGTCAATAGTTGCCGAGCGACTGGCTCGTCACCAAACGCTAGTCACTACGGTTGGTGAACTTTGGCATCGTTTTTAAGCTGCATGGGCATCTGTACCTGTACATGCAATCCAATCTCTGTTTGACTTAATGCCCAGGCGTATAACTGCTGTTATTACTGCCAGAGGTGGTTGTTCTGGGTACTGATTTCTTAGGATCTATCCAGCCAAAATTTTTGAAAATTTAATCACTTGTTATTTCTAGGATAATATATTTAACAACCGGAAGAAATGCAGATAACAATAAATATCATTTTGTTATCTGCATGTCTTCCTGATGCAGCAATTTTAAATGCCATTAGTGTACATTTTTAGTTAGGCCCATAATATCATTTATACATAAGACAATTTGGCCATGCCAGAAGTACTTCGAAGGATGTAGTTTGAGATTATCTTCGTTTGATTCAAAACGAGATTTTGGTATTAAGACTGCACAGATGATTAAACATGTTTTATCTAATAGTTATATATTAAGAATACAAAGCGATTGATATAAGGTCACTTAGTCATCAATTTTTATAAATAGATCTGAAATGCATGACAGAGGCTGTTAGATTGTCTCACCACTGACATCTATTGTGAGATAATTCATTACTCAACATGCCTTGAACCAAAAGTATTTTCGGAAATAGTGTAATTTATTTATGGCATGGAAGTGCTTGGAAGTTCTTCAAATAAAATGTTGGAAATCTTTCAAGCATTTACCCTAACAAATGTGCGCGCCGAAACCAGAAATTCACTTTCATCTCCGATTAATCAACTGTGACTCAGTTCAAATGTGGAATCTTTTGCAAAGAAGATAACTGTGATATTAGCCAATTTTTATTATAATAAAAATTCATTCAAATAAATCTAATAAATGATCGAATACACTTTTAAAAGAGTTACCGATTTTTTTTTTTTTTTTTTTCAATTATTACTTTCTGTCATTTTACTATTGCGTGTATGATACTCAATATACGATGGATGTGTTATCTATTGTGTATGATAAATTGGATTGTATCATACAACGGGGAGTATAAAATTACAAATGTACAATACCATGCTTTAGTGATGTTTCTTCACCTAAAACTAAGACTGATTTCATATTGGAAGGGTGTAAAAGAAAAGAAATAAGTAAAATGTGCTTGAATTATAACCTTGAACATGTATGTTACTCTAGAGCTGCACAATGGCCTATTTGTGAGAGTCTCTAGCAACACAACTCAAACACAATTTTAAATATCACCAAGTGACTTACAACGTAGATTAATTTTCATCATATAATACTACTAAGATGCCCTAAACCAAGGCAATATGTATATAATCTCTTATATATCTAATCACAACTTCTATGATAATTTTGCAAATTCGCCACATACGCTTCTTAGCTTTAAGGTTAATATCAACTTTGTTGATCTCAAAAAACCGAAATGTTTTTGTCTTCATCGACTTTCTTATGCTTCATTTCAAGATATCAACGAAACTAAAACAAAGAAAGGTTTGTTTCTTTGTCACTCAGCGGTCATTTATTGCACACGATGGCTAATGAGACCGGGAACTAAGGCTTAAAGCAAATTCCGAACCACTACAAACATCCCATCCCGAGATAAGTTAAGATTGCGCCAACTGTTAAACCAAAGCCAGAAACAAAGGCGTTTTTCTTTTGAAAATTAAAAATGTTTTCTTGAAATGATTTTAATAAATTGTGGGATCTTTGTGGATAAACGACGCGCCGAATAAAATTGCTTGAAATATCGTTTTCAAAATACATCACTTGACTGGAGATTTTCTTTCTTGCGTGAAGAGGCTAAATTTATTAATCGAAGTCATAATCATTTGGCTGATGTGAACTTCATAAGCATTTATTGGGCTTTCTTACCATAAATTAGTTTCGAATTTCAATGAATAAAACGTTTCTTTCCTAAAATCAATCCGTTTGCATAAAAATAAGAGTTAAATTCTACTATTTAAATTTTAAGATAAGATATGTCACACACACATTTTCTACGTTACGATCTTACTTATTTATTATCTACTGATGAAAACCACTAAACATAATAAACCAGCTGAAACAACTTGGAGACTTGATATATTCGTCGTTTAACGGCCATTTTTTTTTTGCACACGAGGACTAATTAGAATGTGTCGCTAATTAGTCCTCATGATCAGCACTAATTAGTCTACCATTTAAATGGATTCCTGCACAAACATCCATTCCCAAAGTGAGATTCGAACTTATGAACGGAAATATATATATATATATATATATATATGCATACACTCATTTATATTTATATATATTCCTGATACAGAGACCAGTATTTTTACATAAGTTTCTTATAATTTTTGTGTGTATAAATAGGAAGAAAATATATTTAAAGATAACACATACAATTGATTAAATCTTCGTTACTTGAAAAATTTTTTGTGTTATCTTTGCAAATGTGATCTTTTAAGAAATTATTTACTATTTGCCATTTGAACAGCATAAAAATGAAACTCGAAAATTCTTTATCTCACTTTTTGTTTCTTAGTTCATATATATTGCGTTTCCTTATTTCTAAAAAAAATTATCACATTTAAAAAATACGCTCAAGATAACTGACAATAAGTCAACACAATGCTGGGTTTCTCAATCTATATACACCCTGAACATTTCGAAATTGATAAACATTTGTGATTCTGGATATAAATCATAAATTTAGAGGATTTTGAAATCGCTGATTCTTTAATTTGAAAGCATGTATCTATGTTAAAGAAAATTAACGCCTAAATTTAGCATCCTTTTTCAGAGATTAAGTTGCATTACTGACCAATTATGATTACAAGATGTTTAAGGGATGTTCATTCCTTTTATCAATGCATATCACTCAGAAGAGGAGTTAAAGAACAAAATTTAACATTGTGTATTCTCAGAGCTGTGAAATCATCCCACAAAGTTTGATTCTCACATCGAGCTTGAATGTTTACAATGATTCGGAACACATTTTAAAAATTAAAAATATTGGACTAATTACTGTGTAAAAAATAATATATCTCTGTAAAGCCTGCCACACACGATAGGATTTTTCCGTGGAAAACTGGTATTTTGAACAAGTTGAAACGTGTGAGGAAGTTGGACAGTCTCAAAAATTCAAACAAGCTCTGATTCTTCTTCCAACAGCGATTAGTTACAGGAAGTAAGCTATTGGCTTCCCAAGTTGTAGCGTATCTGTCTCATAGGGTTGCAAATTATTTCTTGGCTATGTTTGGGAAAATTAATATTTGAAATTTCTCATTTACTGAAATTTAGATTCATGTTTTACAACACGTCATGAACATTAAATAACTTTTTAAAAATGCCCATGAAGCAAATATTGCAGAAATATATTGGAGTCTATAAAAATTAGCCTTGTTTGTTGCAAATAAGGAGTGTCGATTATACAAATAAAAAGAAAGTTAGCTCACGAAAAATTATTAGAACTATATAAAAAGATAGATGAAAAAGCTTCAATTAACGAAGTAAAGGAAAAATTCGTTAAATAGTAGAGAAGCGTACAGAGGGTAAAATGCGCCAAGCGGTTGCGCCAAGAATGCGATAAAGTGCGCTAGACTGGTTTACCGGTTCGGATTACGAAGGTATGACGTTTTCGTTTTACATGCGTGTTTTGTATGTAACCCTTGAAACTATTACAGAATAATCTTGAAGCATTGAGTTTCGATATTCGATTTTTGGTGTTTTTGTGTTGCTTGCGAAAATTAATAAGTATGGATGAGGATATATTGACTTAATGTTTTCGCGGAGTAAGTATGGAGAAATGATCATCAGGAAAACATAATAGGCTTTTTAAATGCGATAAAAATGGTGTATTTGCCGAAAAGTAACGATTCGGAGAGCGATGAAGATTAGGTGAGTAATTTTATTTTTCATTACAATTTTAGTCATATACTTAGGCCATAAGTAAATGAATGTTTAAGTTGTGTGTATTGCGTTTTTCATGTTAGTGTTAAAACATGCCGCGTATTTAAGTTTCTTTAAGATTATTCTGTTGTTTTCTATAAATATTCTCTTTATAGAATTAAACAATAATAAAATAAGATAATTAAAAATAATAAATTGATTAATAATAACAAAAGAAAATTATTTACCTTTAAGAGAAATTGAAATTAAATGCACTTTCAGTTATGATTTATCATTTGGTAAATGTTAATTTGTTTCCCTTTTATTTAAAAATCATTTAAGAAAATATTATAAAATCTAAGAAAACTTGGATAATAGATAACAAAAATTAGTAATGGATTTTCTATATGCTAATAAATAATAATTATTAATACTCGATAGATAAACTTTTTGATTTACTAATATGTCTCGATAATTAATACCGCTTATCAGAAAGTGCTAAGTTGCACTTAATGTTTCATGAGAACTTAAAGATGGTTCATGAGATGGAAACAATTTTTTGCCCATTTCTTTTCTTTTATAGTTTGTTTCCTTTTCACCATCACCACAGTCCAAAGCAACAGCCAATAATAATTCTGTGCCTAATTTACTCATGTTACTTAACTTACTATGATAACATTTAATTGCAGACGTTACAAACAGACAAATGAGTACAACAATAAAAACTAAAAAGACACATAAATACGTAAAGTCATAAAAGTGACTGAAAAACTCTTTCAAATGATTGAAATTTTTGGCGATTTTCGATTTCCATTTACAAGGCACACATTTTAAGCCAAAAGCAATAAATTCTGAAAAATGGCACCCTTAAAAATAACTTCCCATTCCAGATGTGCCTCTCCTACTGTGGTCAGCAGAATTTCAGGGAAGTGTGTGCTTAATTACTTTCGAACGCCTTCAACAAATCCAAGCGAAAAATCATATCGTGTGTGGCGGGCTTTTAACTGAAACGCCAGAACTCAAGTGGCTTAGGATCTTTACGCCGTTTCTCGTTAAGATCAGCAAAATATGAAGCTCATTTGCTGTGGGCAGTGACAGGAAAAATGACCACATTCTTCCTCCCTGAGTCGATGGAACACCGTGGATTGGGGACATGTCCATGTTAATCTATGACCACCGAAGTCCTTCTGCTAATCTGGTGTTGTTGTGTCGATTATGATGCCAGCTGAAGTTTGACCTCATCACTTGACCGAGATTCAAAATTACGAGGCGTTTGGTGATTGCCAAGTATTTATCGTGTGAAGTATATTATATGTGATTGGAGAATATTCTTATTAGATATGACAGCGAAGACATGTAGTTTCTCCGTTAAGATCAGTTAAGTAAAGCATCGTTTCAGCGAGCAATGATTGACAGGATAACCACATCCTCTCTCACTGGGTTCCTGGAGCTCTGTAGGTAAGGAACAAGACCACATTAATCTGTGATGACCAAAGTCGTTTTATTAGAGTAACGTGCATATGAGGAGAAGGGTGTGAACTCTAACCGAGGTTCAAATTACGAGAATCTGGGTGACAGGCGAGCATTCCAAACCTTTTAACCTTAAGGTACAGCCCGGTCCTAGCCTGCACCGCTGTGTTAATAAAACATTAACTCAGAGTTAAATTGATTACAAAATAAAAGTCTAAAATTTAACTTCAAAAGACGTGGGCCCATGTTAGGCAGGTGGTAGGTGATTTTCTCGTGACAGAAATAGCTTTTCAAACCCGTTTCGGATGAGGATCAGATCTTGCTGCTTGATCTCAGGTGCCGATGTCATCAATCGATCATAAATCAAAATTACGAAATGATTGGTTGCGTTTAAAGGAATCGGTATCAATTTCTTCAAAAACAATTTTAACCTGAAATGTTTGCTATAACTCCACATTTAAGAAACGTAAAACTGATTTGTAAGTAAAATAAATGTACAAAATTATATTGGATGCCATGGTCAAAGCATATAATAGCCAATTTCTGTTACAGTTTAGGAATTTTCTACTAGATTCCTAAAACAAAATCGAATCTTTCCACGATTTCAAATTAAGTCAAGTGGCATAGATGTCGTATCTTTCCCCGTTTCCTCTTTTGCGACATATAAATATAGCTCAATGTCTGAAAATATTTTGCAGAATTCATTGCATGGATTTAAAAAATTCTTTACATCTGTTAGCTGTTAAATCACTTCTCCTACGGATGTGAAAACAAAATATTCATTTTTATTCTCAAACAGCTCAACATAAGCTTTAAATTCTGAAGAGTTCTAACTTACCACAATGAAATTCCCAAGATAAATGTGCCCATATGTTCACAATTCATGTGTTTCTTTGTTTAAATTGTAAGACACTAAATTTTAATTTAGCATGTAGAGTTTAACTTAATATTAGATAATGGGAAATATAGTTTTATATACCGATATGAATCAAAGTTGATATTAAGATAACAGAATTATACAATGATAAAAGAAAGTTAAGGCTTTGCAAACCTGTTGCTGCTAAGCTTCCAGTATGCAACAAAGCGTAGACAATATATTAAAAAGGTGCATAAACTTAAAATAAAATAACCTTTCAAGACTAAAAACCAATTCCAGTTTGACTCAATGGTTATTAGAATTTAAATGCACATGTTTCAATATTCATAATATCCAATCACTAAAGTATAAAAATTTTCCTAGAAAGGACTTAATTCACACATCTAAAACTGCCAATTTTTCAAAATATGGCTTGATGGGAAACAAAAATGTAAACTTCTGAAAATCTGGAGTTTTGACATTTAAAATATTATTGCCGTAAGTTATTTTTTCTGTCTACTATGTATTCTTTCAATATGAATATTTATTTCAGATATTCGCTGGAGTATAAAACTGTTATTAACATATTTTTGCAGAATTTTGAAAATTAAATATTAAATTATTTATTTGTTAAAACTATTCATTTAAAAATAATTTATATAATCTTTAAATGATTTATTTGGGGAAATAATTTTTATTTGATTCGAAATTTTGTTGACTTTAGATCAGCACCTTATATTGAAAAATTCTTTTTTCAAATGGTAGAAATTAAAAATCTGTGAATGTCTTTTCTTCTTTAAATGTTTTTTTTTCTTTTCTGTATGCTTAAGCACACAGAATCTTCTATAACAGCGTAATAACCTATTGCAGGTTTTAGCTGCTCTACAGAACACTCCTTAAACATTACAGAATATATTTCTTAATTAATTAGTTCAATTTATATAAAAAACAAATCTTTTAACTTGAAAAATTCGTTCAAGAAATTTATAAAGAAATTGTACATATTTCTCATTCTACATTGTAAAATTTTAAAAATAATATCGCCTTTAAATAAAATAAATTTATGGAAAGAAAAAAACTTCCTGCCATTGCATGAACAGAGCACTTCCAAAATTATTCTTAATAGAAATAAATTTTAATTTAATAAAAATTAGTCCTTATTTTAATAATAAAATACGAAGAAATACAAAGCTTTCAATGAAGTTAAAAAACAGTTTTAAAAAATGCCTTTAAAATACGAAGAAAATTTTCAATACTATGATAGCTAATTGAGAAAATTTCTGTACATAAAATTATGCGATATAACAACTAAAATATATTTTTTGTCTCAGCACTTTTAATTCTTGATTAATATTTTGAATCAATGAAAAACTTGAATGAACAATATACAGTGTATCAGTTTGGAGAAAAAAAAATATTTTTAATAATATATATTCTTTGACTGAGAGAAAATTTCTGATTATATTAGATATACATAATTTTATTTGAATTTACGTGTTTTGATTTTTAATTTAAGAAAGTAGCAAAATAATTTTGTTGTCTTTATTAACGTTCCATTGCTCATCAGATATTTTCATCGATAATGATATGGCATATAATTTAGTTATCTAAACTGAAATTAGATGAAGACTTATTAACAAAGGTCTTCTAATTTTGCAATAAAAAAAATTGGTTTTATTGTATAAAAATGAAATATTATAAACAATCAATATTACGTTTTGTGATTTAAATTTTTTACATAAAAAATAATTTTGGTTTACACTAATAGTCTGAATGATATAATTTAAAAAAGCTATTTTAAATGCGAAATTTCCCATAAAGTTAAAATTGTTTTTCACAAAAATTTTTCTGCAATAAAAAAATAAATAAAATAAAAATTTTTGTTTAATCTGTGGTAAATGAAATGTTTAAAAAGATATCACTGTGAAAAATCATGTGAGTTGATCTTAAATTAGGAGTGTAAGGTCTTACCCAATTATTATTTTGCAATAAATAGATAAAGTTCGTTATTATAGAGTAGTAATATTATGGAATTTTTGAAAATACGTTAAGATAAGTTATAGAATACGCTTCAACACCAAATGATCAACAATTTATAGAATCTCATAAATAAGCTAATGGACAATTAATAGGGAGTAAAAATGTTTCAATTGGTTAACAAGCTAGAAAAAAAAAACACTAAAAATTTTGTAAGACATTGTTACGGAAATGACAAACCATTAAAATGAATTTTCTTAAAAGGAAAAAAAATTAATTGATAAATAAATAAGTATATCAATTTCAAAACTGTAATATCTAGATCACAAGGCCTACAGTGCCCATATCTGTTTTCCTAACAGAGGGCCCTGGGGTGCGAAGCATATGTCCCAATCAGGTAATCAGCCTAAAGCTAAATCCCCGGTATTTAGTTCCGGAGCAGGATTGGTACTCGATCGACTGAAAGGATGAAAGATTGAGTTGACCTAGCCTGAGAATCGAAACTTGGACCTGTATCTTGGTTGCACTAAGTCACCGTGCTTAAAAAATGTAAAAGTTTGGGTGAATTTTGCATGGAACAGAAGTCTATAGAGATATGTGGGACTGAAAGATGTAACTCAGCAGTAGAAATGAAATTAAATCAAAAACTCTATTAGAACTTCCAACACGTCTTATCTCAAACGGTGAAGATAGACAGAAAGTGTTGCCATTCAAAAACTTTTTACTATTTCTGCATCAACTGCAAGCTGTGAACGTTCATTTAGCAAAACAAGATTAATTTTGACTTATTTATGATTCCACCATTGGTCAAAACCATCTAAGAGATTTAACAATTTTAAGTATAAGAAGAATTTGAAATGATGAACTTTGAAAAAGTAATTGTTCAATTCGCTTTAGCAAAGGCAAGAAAAATGTAAATAGTGTATTATATTAGATTGCGAATAATTACATCTGCTTATATCTATGAAACGTGACGATTTATTTCCCGTTTAAAATTTTATTTGTTTTTTAAAATAAATGTATTCGTTTATAAAATCGATCACGTCTTTTTATAATTAATTCTAAATTACATAAGTCTGGTTATTCTCTCTAATGATACTTTTACGAATTAAATATAGGTATTTTTTTTTAAATTAGAATAGAATTTTGTTTAAATTTAAAGCAGAGCTTGGTACTTCAAATTAATAAATTTTCAATTATTTTATAGTAGGTACAACATTCTGTAATTATATATATTGTGTATTCTTATTACACAATTATACTCTATTTATTATAATGTATCATATATCGTTATATTTCTTTTATTATTTAATACATTTTATGTCCATATTTATATTGTAGTATTATTTACTTTTCAAGGGGGCGCCAAAAAAGGTATCGTACCCGGGCGCCAATTATGCTCACTACGCCACTGAGGTAGTTATCTACATCTGTAGTCGTGACATTTTCGTCAGTGTTCTGAATTTTTCTGGTCTTCTATATCGCTCTGTCTAAATTTTTCTGGACTGTGCCATTTTTCAAATATCGGACACCATTTTTCGAAAAATTAGATATGGGAATACCTCATTCGCATCTAATCATTCTACTCCAGCGATTTTCGTGGTAAATTCCTTGATGAATTTATTCAATTTTCACATTTCACGGTGAGCTTTTTTTAAATAATTAAATATTGATTGGAGGAATTTTCGGTTTCATTTAGAGGAATTTTGCTTTCCTCCGCTGTTTTATAATGTTTTATAACATTTGAGGGGAATTAAGCGTTGAATAATGTAAGTCTTTGGTTTCGCTCAAGTACAAGTCTCTTCTTTCGAAAGCACATGCGTGGTTACCATCTCTTCCATAACATCAGGCATCACTTTCTCAATTTCTTTCATCGTTAATGGTTTAGGAATATCTACTGAAGGTTCGCTTCTGCTCCCGCACACTTACTTTCATGAAGAATTGGCATAGAAGCCTTCGGCGATGGTACTTTTATAATTATCTCAGGTTCATTCTCAGAGCGTACGTTAGAAGTTTCAACTGATGATTTTACCTTTCTCCCCGAACTGCTCTTTACTTCCGATGGAACGTTCCGGGATCTATCTGTGGTTATTCCTCTTTTACTTCTTCAGTTGCTTTGGAACTAGCTACAGGAGAGGAAAAACTAATCTGAGGCACATCTGTAGAAGTCAAATCACACTTGTTGCTACTAGATAAGCTTTTTACGTCCTCAGGATAGGTTTCAGTATTTGTGGAATGCGGCAAATTAACAATCGATTCAGATGTTCCAGGTTTACTTTGTTCCATACTTGCGAAGTTAGAAATTTTTCCACTAAAATTTCAATTGAAGTTTTTCTTAGATTTATAAGATTTAAGGAAGTGCTGTTTACCTGACTTTTAATGAGCTTATATAAGAATTATGGTCGATAAATTGCGCAGAACTGAAAAAAAAATTTATTGCAGGACGTTATTAACCGACTATTTCTGCTAACGAAAGCCACTAATCATTGTCAATAGCCTAATATATTTCAAGCATATTCTATTGGCCAGATCGACATCTGAATTAGCAAATAAATTAAGCGCACCAAAATAATCGATGTTTTTAAGTTCTAATTTTATATCTGATCAAAAATATACTTAATTCTATTCAGAATTCTACTCTCATTCAGCAATCCCTTGCCAATTTATTTGAATAAAAATCTTTTTTTTAATAAGTGAATAATCAAGAACATTAAGATTAGCGATGGTTTCATTAATCAAGAAGGAAATAACTAAATTAATCACACTTAACTCTAATTTTCGCTAGAAGATGATTCAATTCAATTTAATTTCATCTTGCTATCTCATACGGTTAGTTAAACTCATAATATCGTCAAAAAAATATAATTTAATGACACTAGTGCTCCAGAAGATCTTATTTCGGATAACCATAGCGTGAGTTAAAACAAGATTTTATTTGTTCACCTTTGGCACGGGAATGCTTGGAAGTTTTCTGTATGAAACCTGGAAATCTTCCAACCACTTTCCCCAATAACTGTGCGTGCCCAAACCAGAAACGAACTTTCATCTCCACTGTGTCTGTGTTTCAAATGTGATTATGTTTTGCAAAGAGGATGACTAACATTCCCCTATTTGTCTTTTAATTCAAATTGGTACAATTATGAGCCACAAACGAGCGAATAAAACTTTTTTTAAAATAGAACTACCGATTATATTTCTTAACTCATAGTAACGTAACATGGTGACATACTGTATTACTACAATCGAAAATGCATGTATATGTACTAAAACTCAAGTGGCCATGTGGCTTGGTGTGAATTAAAGCGTCACTCTCATCACATCCGACGATACTCATTTCGAATCCTGAGTTAACCAAAAATTTGTCGTGTTCACTAAAGGTGGCTGGGGCACATTATATAGGTCGTGGTCGCAATGTCCTCCAAGTGAAATGATACATCAGGGGGGGGGCTGGCCAAGTATTAGGGATCTTCTGGTTGTTCCCTGCTTCAAAATCACGAATACTCTAAATGGCTGCTTCTATCTAATTGGTAGAACCCAACTCAAGTTTAGGTACAGGAAAGCATGCTGGTCCAACAATAACTGAAGAATTGAAAGACTGAGTCGATATAAATATATAAGTAAAAATAACAAGTTATTCGTTTAATATCAAAGTTGAAAACTAGCAAATTTCTAGTTTAAAAAAATATCAAATGAACTATAAATATATACATACATGTGAAAGTTGTAATCTGAAAATGAAATGTTTTGACATAGATTAAATAATATAACGTCAATTACAGGTGTTTAAAATGTTGTACATATTTAATGTCACCAACTGAATAGTACGAGAGCTGATAAACTGTAAAAATTGAAAAAAAAATGACTGAATGACGACAAATGTTTCTGATAAACTGACGAGTTCAATAGACTATAAAAATATTCATTACGAGAGTACTAAAAATATTTAACATTAGTAAAATGAGACTTAATTTTAAAAAATTACTCATTTATACTTTTATCTTCACTAAACACTTAGTAAGAATTTTTACGTAACTTATGCATTGTCTCAACTTCTCTTCTTAAATTGAAATTTTACGGAATATTTATTTCAAATTTCTTTATTAATTTACGCCATGACACTATTGTGTGTTTGAAAAAGAATTAAATTTTATTCTTGTATACTTATCTTTAAACAGTCATTTATATAAATATGTGAGCAACATATCAATTCAAATTTTATAATATTTTTCGTGTCTAAGGAAGGAAAATTCAAAAGTTACAAGTTTTAATGAATCAAAATCTTGAATCTCATTCAAACATAAACAAAAGTATTTAAATGTGTTTCATTGCGTGTGCAACGTTTAAAAAGAAATTTCATTTAAATCTCATTGAAGTAAGAATACTACAGAAGGGCTATTTTTTAAATTACAAATTGACTATTTTTTTTTTAATGTAAAATTTAAATGGGTGTTTTAAACCTCATTTATTCATATCAGAAAAATTTTAACAATATAGAATCGATTTGTGTAATATTCAAGTGCTAAAATCAATGAATATTCATAGATTCATGCTATCATCGATTCATAGGATTAAATAAATGATACAATGAAAATTAAAGAGCTAAATTGAAATCAGTCTTTAAGATTTTTTTTCACAAGTTTATTTTAAAATGAGTAGCAGTAAAATTAAGAGCAAAATAACAAACTTTACAAATATTAATTAACAATGGCTTATAAATATTTTAAGCTGAATATTTAAAGTCAGAATATATATAAAACATACTAAAACCTCAAGCGGAAATTTAGAACAGACTTTAGAAAATATAGAATATTGAAAAATGTTATAAATCATTTCCTCATTATGAAATAGTACGGAAGCCGTAAGAAATCATTTTTAAAACTGACGATGCTTTTTACTGCGATATTCTTTTAAGTTTCAGTAAACCAATTAGAAAGATTCTTTTGGTTTTATAGTATTGCAGAAAGTGGAAATTTAATCAGAACAGCTAGAATCCGATGTTATAATTAAACCTTCAAACATAGTCGCTTCAAATGTAGTTCTACCTATAACCACCGTTGCCTTGCGAGGCCACAAATCTAGATACCTTTCGATATCGATGTTCGGGAAATCTCCATTGGGGCTTCTGTACCGGTGAGGCTGTGGATGACAGAAATCTCGAAGTTCAAACAACCTACCCGGTAAAAACGAAAGAATATCAGTGAGGTTTTGTATATCAGTCAATGGGACATTTTCAACGGTGTTCATCAAAATTCTTCTGATCATCTGTATAGTTCTTTCTAAACATATCTGGACATTCTGATAACATTCGAATATCATACACCATCTTTGGAAATATGGTTCATCTTCCTAGTCCAGGCATTCTGGTAAAGGAATTTCCAAGTTGGTTCTTTCCATGTATGTCTTCAATAACCGCATTCGATAGGAGAGTTTTTTTAAATATTTAATTCTCGATCGGATGAACTTTCTTTTGGTTTCTGGAGAAACCTCATTTTCCTCGTCGGTTTCACTTTCTTCGAGAGGTGCTTGTTGTTGAATAGTAGAAGTATCTGCCTTTGCTCCGACGCTAGTCTTCACTTCGGAAGATGGTAATATCATATCAGATATCGCTTTCTCAAATTCTTTGGTTAAAAGCGGTTTAAGAAAGTCTTCTGGTGGTTTCACTTCTACTCCCACACATTCATTCTCGTGTAGAATTGGCATAGAAACTTCCGGTGATGAAACTTTTGCAACTATTTCGAGTTTATTCTCAGACGCTACATTAGAAGTTTCAACTGGAGATTTTAACTTTGTCCCCAAACAACTCTTTTCTTCCGATAGATCTGCTCCGGGATCTATCTGTGGTAATTCCTCTTCTTTTGCCTCCGCAGCTTTTTTGGAACTAGCTTCAGGAGATGTAGCACTCATATGAGGCATAACTTTGGAACGAGCATCCCGCGTACCACAACCTTTTTTTGTCCTCCTTAACTTTTTTTTGTAATCAGGTAAAGTTTTAATATCTGTAGAATGCGACACGCGCTCAACCGATTCAGATGTTCCAGGTTTATCTTGTTCCATACTCGTCAAGTTCTAAATATTTCAACTAAAATGTCAATTAAAATATTCCTTAGTTTTATTTAAAAAATATTAAGCAAGTGCTGCTTATTTTAACGAGTTTAATGAGCTTATAAGAGTTATGGTTGATAGAACACGCAGTTCTAAGAAAATTCTTTAAAAATTTATTGCAGCTCGTTTCTGGTTGACTATTTCTGCCTACCGCTAAGCCAATAGTTTATCAGCATATTCTAGTGACCACATGAACATCTGAGTTGAAAAACTTCTTTTCATTCGGCAAATAAAATAATTGAAAGAAATCAGTGAGATTTGTAGTCATTGTTATACATCTGATCAAAAATTTAATAATTCTATTCAAAATTCGAGGTTCATTCATCTACCTTTTCAATAAAAATCTTTTTGTAATAAGTGAATAATCAAGAAGAATGAGATAAGGTATTGTTTTTTCAATCAGCAATAACCAAGAAGGGACAAAAAATAAATATTAATCTCTCTTATTTCTGATTTTTGCTTGAAAATGATTAAATTCAATTTAATCAGCCTTTTTGTTATCCCTTACATTCAGTTGAACTGATAAAATTGTCAACATTAAAGACAATTTATTGATACAAATCCTCTAAAAAATCTTATTTCAGATTATCATAGCTTGATTTAAAACTAGATTTTGTTTATTCACCTTTGACATGGGAGTGCTTGGAAATTTTCCGTGTAAAACCCTGAAATCTTCCAACCACTACCCCCAAAAATGTGGGTATACCAAAACCAGAATTTCACTTTCATCTCCCCATTTATCAACTGCGGCGGAGTTCAAATGCAAAGAGAGTAACTGTGATATTAGCCAATGTTTCTTTGAAAAAAAATTCGTACAAATAGGTGTAACAAATGGTAGAATAACACGTATCATAATACTATATCAAACGTATTATCATATGAATATCATTAAATGTTGATGAAATGGTTGCCCCATGGTTAACGGCTCTTGACTTTGGTTCAACAATTCTTGGAATGGAATCTCATCTTGGGCCTGAGTATTCATAGTATTTTTAAGTTGACTTTATGCCGTAGGTCCTGTCCTAATTAGCCATCGTGTGCAAAATATGATTGTTGAGTGACAAACATGAAATATCGAACTGCTAGTTTTAGCGACAATTTTTAGATTTAGTTTAAATTTTGATGACATCCGTGTCCTTTTAGGAATTTGTGAGAATTTTCCAAGCTTTTCGCTTATGTTATGCTGCTTACAACTTTATCTGATAAAAAATGAACATAGATTGCTGTGACCATTCAACTGCAATCACTACTTACATTGATTCCATAGAAAGAAATTATAGCACATCATTCAAATTCATTTCTGTTGTGAGGGTATACTGGAAGAAGTATTGTAACAAAACTGACTGTAATTATTTCTGCTGCTTCTTATTTTGTACAATCCGCAAGAACTACGGTGAGACCCCACATAATGAGAATTCCATTAAAGAAAATCGTATTTTGAAACAGCGTTAAACATGGTTTTCTCATCATGCAAATAATGGGGTAAGGGGTAGAGAATGTAATGATCAGATATTTTAATATTAAACTTATTAATTTTATTTTTATAACAATTAAAAAAATTATTTAATACAAATATAAAAACATAATAAAATTTTATTTATATAAAAGAAACAAAATTCTAATTCAGTGTTCTTACATTTCAGATCATTCAGTACCTTATGTATTTAACATTTTTTGCCTTTTATCCAGAAGATATCTAATTAAGAATTCTTCTTTCTTTTTCCATTATAATAGATTGACTGAATGGCATATTGCTTTCAAATTCGTCATTAATTTATGTAGAAAGTTGTTTTTCCTTATCCTTTATTTAAATACTAAAACAGGTAATTCCAGTTGCAGAACCTGTAAATGCTTCAGTTGCCGATGGAAGTATTTTTTTTTTTTTAAGAAGGGTCCTTATTTTAAATTGCCAAATTCTAATCGTCACTTATTTGAGATTGACGTTCAACAGTATTTAATGTTTTAATCACTTGTATTTTAGTTTAGAGTGAAATTTTGTAACTTGTTGCTTTACTTTATTATGATGATGATGGAAACGAAAAATCATAATGTTTCTCATTATATCAATTGTTATATTGTATAAATTTATACTTACAATGATGTTAACAGAAATTTGAAATGATAAAAATGCGTTTTTTTTTTTTAACTCTGTCGAAAGGAAGAAACAAAGATCACAAACTGTCTCGGATATCGCAAAGTCTACAGCTGCGTGCAATTTCGGAAAATTCTCACAATTCAAATAAAAGAGCGTTAAACCGAAACAGAGTTAAGGGAGGTCTTACGGCTTATTCCATCAATACAACTCTTTATATTGCATTAGTGCAAGACTAGGGCACTGACAAATAGCTCTTCCCCGGTGACCATGCTCTCTACATTATGACTATGTAAATTGTTATCGTTGCCCCTGTAAACATGCTACGCATTTGCCAGATCTAAAAGATCATTTATAACTAGGAATTCCTCGGGATTTAATTAGATTATGTTTGCCATTCTTACAACAGCATTGCATCTAAAACATACGTCAGAAATAGCACAACAAAACTCTAAAATCACTGCTTCATCAGAGAAGTTAAGAGATCTCTTCAGCTGAAATTTTAATTACTTTCATTTATAGAACTAATGTACATTTTCAATTCATATAACTAAATTTTGGTACTTAGAATTAAGTGATCAATATGCACATAACTAAAATAAATTCACTCCGATCACGGCTGTGCCTGAAATAGGCTGGAAATATCATTTCTGTAATATTTAATGGGATATCTTCCTAAACAAGGTTACATGCAATCTTAAAATATAAAAAAATATGCATGAATCTTCATGGTTTTATATACATGGCTTTTAATAATTACTCTTGTTTAAAGTAAATAAAATGTTCATAATATGGAATATTTTTATGCTAAGCCTCCGGAATGGTAATTCTCAAATTTGGCTTGTTTCTGGCGCCAGTCTGATTAAATATTTCCCGTTCTTCATTCCATATATATATATATATATATATATATATATATATATATATATATATATATATATATATATATATATATATATATATATATATATATATATATATATATATATATATATATATATATATATATATATATATATGTATATATATATATATATATATATATGTATATATATATATATATATATATATATATGTATATATATATATATATATATATATATATATATATATATATATATATATATATATATATATATATATATATATATGTATATATATATATATATATATATATATATATATATATATATATATATATATATATATATATATATATATATATATATATGTATATATATATATATATATATATATATATATATATATATATATATATATATATATATATATATATATATATATATATATATATATATATATATATATATATATATATATATATATATATGTATATATATATATATATATATATATGTATATATATGTATATATATATATATATATATATATGTATATATATATATATATATATATATATATATATATATATATATATATATATATATATATATATATATATATATATATATATATATATATATATATATATATATATATATGTATATATATATATATGTATATATATATATATGTATATATATATATATATATATGCATATATATATATATTATATATATGTATATATATATATATGTATATATATATGTATATATATATTATATATGTATATATATATATTATATATATATACATATAAATTGTAAATGCTTAAAAAAAATCCACCGTGGTTTATTGGCTATGGAAAAGTTGTTGTAAACTGCTGTATAAAATGCGAAAACTGCAGTAATTATTCGAATATAAAGTTTGAAAAAAAAAGTACTGTATGTTCCGAGAAAAAATACATAGATCAAGAATTAAAATAATGGCTACCAGTTTTAATTTCAGTATTTTCCCTTTAAGCTAAAAAAAAAAAAAAAATTTGAAAATGCTTTCAGAAGCTTTAATCCTTTGTACAAATGTTGATCTAATTTCTTTTATGCTCTTTAAATTATAAAATCTTTTAGGGATGCGCACAGTTTACAGTAGGAATGTAAGATTTTTAAGACCAATTGAGCACTTGCTTAGTATTTTCTTAATTTAAGAAGTATTTTTTAAAATTGTCGAAACATTACAGAATAAATTTTTGGAAAAGTGTAAAAGAAAATTGTGAAAATATACATATAAAAGAAGAACTGTATTATGAAATTATATATTATTTAAATCGTTTTATCTTTACGAAGTTCTCGTAATAAAAGGAATTAAATCCATCCTTTTTTTACATTTTTAAAAGTATTCAGCACTTGTACTCTCAAATAATGTTTCTGTGCTAATACTAATTAGATTTTACAACTAAAAGTTATTTTCTCATTTTATTATAATATTGAAAAACCTATTTGTTATCAATATTTCGATCTTTCCGATACAAAATATTTATTCATTTTAACATTTCATACAGTATTACAGAATTGAAACAGTCATTATTTTAGACTTGTTCTAAATCAAGAAATCTAACAGAGAATTGCTTAATCTGACTCGTAGTCAAAGAGCGCTGAAGTGACCAGCAATGCATCAACAGGTGGGTGATTAACAGAAAATATTAGTTTAAGAAGCTCCTAAGTGATCTTGCGAGAAACTATGCAAGAAGATAATGAACCAGTCATCCATATTTTTTAATATAAATGCTTCCAGTACTTAAAGATTCGTTTAGGTATCTTATTATACTAGCAAAAAGGAAAATAGGATTAAAAATAATTTTTAAAAAATGAAAAGTTAAAATCTCCATTCAATCAAAATTTCCTTATCAGGAACATTCAGCTAAAATTTGTTTTCTAACACTATTTTTTAAAATAAAAAGGTAAAAATTCTAAGTTAGGGGTTTATGTGAATAAAATTCAAAATAATGACCAAAATCACTTTTTTTTTTATCTAAATAAAGAGCAGTTTCAATTTGAGAACTAAGCTAAATTCTGTGGCATGACACACCCATTGGGTCAGTATCCTACACTCAACACCCTTTACGATGTCGGGATGCTGCTACAGTGCTCTAGGAGGTGTTGCTCCATTCTTTGGGCTGTTGCTACAATGCACATGTCTGAAAATAAGTTTTGAAGTCTGTTTCCAACCCAAGATCGGAAGATCCATGAGGGAGAAGCGTATGTATCTGTTTGGTAGTCAGCCTAACTCTTTCTCATGAAACAGATCCGGGTTTAGTTTCCAAGCATGCAATGATAGTAATATCAATATACTGAAGTTATGAAATACTGCGTCAACCTTGCCCTAACCGAGGACCCAACCGCGGATCTATGGTGTGAGAACACGTAGGGCAATTACTACAGCAACAAGCTTAAATTGAGAGCATTTATAAAATCATCTAAAATTTTAAAATACAATCTTAGTGAAAAATCCAAGTTTTATGGATATAGTCAATAATTAGAAATTTGATAAGTTTTGGGGTATCTAATGTGCATAGTCATCCTCAGTGGCATTTATTGATACCACTTTTAGAAAGTCCCAATCCCAAGAGAATGACTGAAAAAACGGGAGATATGTAGTACATTTCTCTAGTCCCAATCCCAAGAATTACTGAAAAAACGGGAGATATGTAGTACATTTCTCTAGTCCCAATCCCAAGAATTACTGAAAAAACGGGAGATATGTAGTACATTTCTCTAGAGTTCTTGTCTCGCGACACAAGAGAGCATGGTTTATTGTCTACAGAAAAACTCTCTCCTAAGATAATAATCCAAATTGCTGTTAAGAAGCTTTAAAAAGAGACTTCAACTATGAATCTGTCCAGAATGTGGAGTCAAATTGGTGCACAATGGAGCTTGAGTAGGAAAATTATAGATTCCAAATTTTTGACCGACTTGGTAATAATAATAAAGTAAAATTTCAAAACTACTGGGAATTAAACTTATAATTTTAGTATGCATAGAAAATATTACCATCAACTCACTGACTTTTTCTATTTCAATAGTTGATTTTCCAAACCAAAGCAAGTTTTTAATCGCATAGAGAGCGATTATTCATAAGGCTTTGTGAAATTTGTCTTTCACTTAATACTGATTTATCTATATAAACAGAGGTTAAAACCAATCCACCACTTTTTTTAAGACCATGCATCTTCACTAGACTGTGACAAACGAAAACTTGATAATTTGTGCACTATTTTCAAAATTTTAATCATAGAATTCAGTTATCGTTGCTAGTAATTAATTTTATGTAGCTTAAGTGCTAAATGAAACATTGTAGATCCAAAATATGAACACTCTGTGTGTGGTAGTTTTATAAGTGGGCAGGGAAAAATAATATTTCATCATTTATTTTTAGTTAATACTATAATAATTCGATTTATTTTATAACGCAATTATTTTTTGAAAAATCGGAAACTAGCAAATTTCAAGTTTAAAAAATATCAAATGAAACTTTAAATATATGTATGAAAGTTTTAATGTGTAAATGAACTGTTAGGACAAAGTGAATAATACGATATCGACAACAGGTATTTAAAAAATATACAAAATATTAATGCCACCTACTGCACAGAGTAGTGCGACAGGCGTAAGTAAATTATAAAATTTAAAAAAAAAATGACAGAACAACAAATGTTATAAAAATAGCCATCACTAGAGTACTAAAATTATTCAATATTAATAAATACAGATTTAATTATTTAAAGAATTACGTATTATAATCAACGTCTATAAAATTTCAAGTTTCACAGAATTAAGTTTTACGTAGTTTCAAGTCTTAAGGAACCAAAACTTCTTTAGCCTCATTCAAAAATAAACAAATTTAATATTCCATTGTGTGCGCAATGTTCAAAAAATGTTTTCCTTTAAATTTTAAAGCTTATTGAATTAAAAATACTGCAAAAGCACTATTTTTGACATTACGATCGACTAGGAATTTTTTTATTCAAATTTATGAATTAAATGGGATTTTTGAAACTCGTTTATTGATATCAGAATGGTTATAAATAATTTAATATAGATTTATGCAATGTTCAAGTACTAAAATCAAGAAATATTTGATAGATTCATGTTATCATCGATTCATAGTATTAAATTAATGATTAAAAGTATATATTAGATTTAAATTCACTGAAATCAGCCTTCATGATTTTTTATAGTTTTATTTTATAATGAGTACCTTAAAATTAATGAGACCAAGATAACAAGTTTAGAAACACAGGTTCATAGTAAAAATATTTATAGTCAGAATATACTAAAATCACAATCGTCAATGTAAGAACAAAGTTCAAGCAAATATGCAATATTCAGTTATGTAAATTATTAATTCCTCATCACAAAATAATCCGGAAAACGACAGAATATACTTTCATAGCTGCATAGATGCTTTTCGTTGCGTCATTTTTAAGTTTCAGCAGACAAATTCCATGGATCTTTTTGGTTTTCAATAATCGTAGTAACTGGAAATTTAATCAGAACTGTCAGAATCGGATCCAGTTGTGTGGTAACTTCGAATTATTGTCATCTCATACGTGACTCTATATAGAACATCCTTTGCAATTTCAGGGAACAAATGGACACGTAATATGAACTCACAACTCGGAGGATTACTACAGTCACTTCTGTACCGGTAAAACTGTCCACGACACAAATCATCAAGCTCCTCTAAGTAGATGCGTAGCGACGAAAAAATATCAATCCAATTTTGCATATCAGCAACCTCGACATTTTCAACATTTTCTAAAAAACTTTTGATCTTCTGCTTCGCTCTATCTAAGTATTTCAGGACATCCTGCCAATTTTCGAGTAACCGGCACCATTTCTTGGATGTTTCATCATCCGAATCCAAGCATTCTGTTCCAGACGTTTCCATTTTAACACCTTCCATGAAATTTTTCAAACTTGCAATTTCCTCGGTGAGCCTTTTTAAAGACTTAGATCTTGATAGGAGGAAATTTTTGTAGGATTCTGGGGACTTTTGGTTTCTCTCATTGATTCGATAACGTTCGAGTTTTGCTTGACATTTAGAAACAGACGTTTTTGGTATCGCTCCAAGGCAAGTCTTATCTTTTGAAGGAATATACATGCGTGTAAACGGAAATATATCAGGCATCACTTTCCCAATTTTTTCCATCGTTAGTGGAATAGGAACATCTGCTAATGGTTTCGCTTCTGCTCCCACACATTCACTTCCATGAGGAATTGGTATAGAAACCTCCGGCGATGGTACTTTTACAGCTGTATCAGTTTCATTCTCAGAGGCTACATTAGAAGCTTCAACTGGTGATTTTACCTTTGTCCCCAAACAACTCTTTTCTTCCGATGCATCTGTTTCGGAATCTGACTGTGGTATTTCTTCTTTTGCTTCTGCAGCTTCTTTGGAACAAGCTTCTGAAGATGAAGCACTAATCTGAATCATGTCACTAGAAGCCGCATCAAGCTTTTCGCTACTAGATATGCTTTCTTCTTCAGGATAAGTTTTGGTATTTGTGGATTGCGACGAGCTCTCATGCGATTCACATGTTCCAGATTTACTTTGATCCATGCTTGCCGAATTCTTAACTTTTTCAACTAAAATTTGAATTAAAATATTTCTTAGTTTTATAAAAAATTAAGCAAGTGCTATTTTCGTAACGTTTAATGGGCTTATATAAGAATTATGGCCGGTTATATGCGCAGTTCCGAAGAAAATTCTTTACAAATTTATTGCAACACGTTTCTGTTTCACTATTTCTGCCAGCCGAAACCGATAAGCACAGTCACTAGCAATAGAATATTCAAGTGACTAGATCAACATCTGAGTTGACTAGCTGCTTTTCAGGTGGCAAATAAAATAAGCACAATAAAATAAAGGAGTGAAGTCAGCGATTGGTAATCGTTGTTTTAAATCTGATCAAAAGTATAATTAATCCTACTCAGAATTCCGCATTTATTCAGCACCCTTTACTAATTTATTGGAATAAAAAGCTCTTTTTTGTTTGTCGCAAGAGAATAATCAAGAATCTTAATATTCCGGAAAGGTTATTTTTAATCAGCAAAATACAAAAGAGGAAGAATCAAAATTAATTACACCTAACTGTTATATGCGATAGAAAAGATAATTAAATTCATTTTAATTTTGCTATTTTACACTATTGGCCATTAAAAGTGCTACACCAAGAAGGCGACATGCTACAGACGTGAAATTTACACGAAAGGAAGAAGGTGCTGTGATATGCAAATGATTAGCTTTTCAGCGCATTTAGACAAAGCAGGCGCCAGTAGCGACACCTACATTGTGTTTAAAGGAGAAAATTGTTCACCCGATTCCTCATACACAAATTGCATTTGAACGTTGTTGCCTGGTGAAAAGTTGTTGTGATGCCTCGTGTAAGAAGGAGAAATGGATACCAGCACGTTTCTGACTATGATAAAGGTCGAATTGTAGCATACCGGGATTGCGGTTTATCTTATCGCAATATTGCTGCTCGCGTCGGTCGAGATCCGATGACTGTTAGCAGAATATGGAATCGATGGGTTCAGGACGGTAATAGGGAACGCCATGAGGGATCTCAACGGCAGCCAATCACCAGCAGCCGAGAAGACAGGCATATTATCCGCATGGCCGTAATGGATCGTGCAACCACATCACGAGCCGTGAGTCAAGAAACGGGGTCGTTTGGAAGACAACAAGTGTCTGCACGAACAGTTCGACGACGTTTGCAGCAGCATGGACTCTCAGCTCGGAGACCATGGCTGCGACTTCCCTTGACGCTGCGTCATAGACAAGAGCGCCTTCAATGGTGTGATCAACGACGAACCTGGGCGCATGAATGGCGATACGTCATCTTTTCAGATGAATTCAGGTTCTGGGTACTGCATCATGATGGTCACATCCGTGTTTGGCGACATCGTGGTGAACGCACACTGGCAGCGTGCATTCGTCATCGTCATACTGGCCCATCACCTGGCGTGATGGTATGGGGTGCCATTGGATACACGTCTCGGTCACCTCTTGTTCGCATTGACGGTGCTTTGAACAGTGCACGTTACATTTCTGGTGTGTTACGACCCGTGGCTCTACCTTTTATTCGAGCCCTGTGAAACCCTACCTTTCAGCAGGAAAATGTTCGACCGCATGTGCCGGTATTTTACGGATCTTCCTTGATACGGAACATGTTCGGCTGTTGCCCTGGCCAGCACGTTCTCCAGATCTTTCACCAATAGAAAACGTCTAGTCAATGGTTGCCGAGCGACTGGCTCGTCACCAAACGCTAGTCACTACGGTTGGTGAACTTTGGCATCGTTTTTAAGCTGCATGGGCATCTGTACCTGTACATGCAATCCAATCTGTGTTGGACTTAATGCCCAGGCGTATAACTGCTGTTATTACTGCCAGAGGTGGTTGTTCTGGGTACTGATTTCTTAGGATCTATCCAGCCAAAATTTTTGAAAATTTAATCACTTGTTATTTCTAGGATAATATATTTAACAACCGGAAGAAATGCAGATAACAATAAATATCATTTTGTTATCTGCATTTCTTCCTGATGCAGCAATTTTAATGGCCATTAGTGTACATTTTTAGTTAGGCCCTTAATATCATTTATACATAAGACAATTTGGCCATGCCAGAAGTACTTCGAAGGATGTAGTTTGAGATTATCTTCGTTTGATTCAAAACGAGATTTTGGTATTAAGACTGCACAGATGATTAAACATGTTTTATCTAATAGTTATATATTAAGAATACAAAGCGATTGATATAAGGTCACTTAGTCATCAATTTTTATAAATAGATCTGAAATGCATGACAGAGGCTGTTAGATTGTCTCACCACTGACATCTATTGTGAGATAATTCATTACTCAACATGCCTTGAACCAAAAGTATTTTCGGAAATAGTGTAATTTATTTATGGCATGGAAGTGCTTGGAAGTTCTTCAAATAAAATGTTGGAAATCTTTCAAGCATTTACCCTAACAAATGTGCGCGCCGAAACCAGAAATTCACTTTCATCTCCGATTAATCAACTGTGACTCAGTTCAAATGTGGAATCTTTTGCAAAGAAGATAACTGTGATATTAGCCAATTTTTATTATAATAAAAATTCATTCAAATATATCTAATAAATGATCGAATACACTTTTAAAAGAGTTACCGATTTTTTTTTTTCAATTATTACTTTCTGTCATTTTACTATTGCGTGTATGATACTCAATATACGATGGATGTGTTATCTATTGTGTATGATAAATTGGATTGTATCATACAACGGGGAGTATAAAATTACAAATGTACAATACCATGCTTTAGTGATGTTTCTTCACCTAAAACTAAGACTGATTTCATATTGGAAGGGTGTAAAAGAAAAGAAATAAGTAAAATGTGCTTGAATTATAACCTTGAACATGTATGTTACTCTAGAGCTGCACAATGGCCTATTTGTGAGAGTCTCTAGCAACACAACTCAAACACAATTTTAAATATCACCAAGTGACTTACAACGTAGATTAATTTTCATCATATAATACTACTAAGATGCCCTAAACCAAGGCAATATGTATATAATCTCTTATATATCTAATCACAACTTCTATGATAATTTTGCAAATTCGCCACATACGCTTCTTAGCTTTAAGGTTAATATCAACTTTGTTGATCTCAAAAAACCGAAATGTTTTTGTCTTCATCGACTTTCTTATGCTTCATTTCAAGATATCAACGAAACTAAAACAAAGAAAGGTTTGTTTCTTTGTCACTCAGCGGTCATTTATTGCACACGATGGCTAATGAGACCGGGAACTAAGGCTTAAAGCAAATTCCGAACCACTACAAACATCCCATCCCGAGATAAGTTAAGATTGCGCCAACTGTTAAACCAAAGCCAGAAACAAAGGCGTTTTTCTTTTGAAAATTAAAAATGTTTTCTTGAAATGATTTTAATAAATTGTGGGATCTTTGTGGATAAACGACGCGCCGAATAAAATTGCTTGAAATATCGTTTTCAAAATACATCACTTGACTGGAGATTTTCTTTCTTGCGTGAAGAGGCTAAATTTATTAATCGAAGTCATAATCATTTGGCTGATGTGAACTTCATAAGCATTTATTGGGCTTTCTTACCATAAATTAGTTTCGAATTTCAATGAATAAAACGTTTTTTTCCTAAAATAATCCGTTTGCATAAAAATAAGAGTTAAATTCTACTATTTAAATTTTAAGATAAGATATGTCACACACACATTTTCTACGTTACGATCTTAGTTATTTATTATCTACTGATGAAAACCACTAAACATAATAAACCAGCTGAAACAACTTGGAGACTTGATATATTCGTCGTTTAACGGCCATTTTTTTTTTTTTTTGCACACGAGGACTAATTAGAATGTGTCGCTAATTAGTCCTCATGATCAGCACTAATTAGTCTACCATTTAAATGGATTCCTGCACAAACATCCATTCCCAAAGTGGGATTCGAACTTATGAACGGAAATATATATATATATATGCATACACACATTTATATTTATATATATTCCTGATACAAAGACCAGTATTTTTACATAAGTTTCTTATAATTTTTGTGTGTATAAATAGGAAGAAAATATATTTAAAGATAACATATACAATTGATTAAATCTTCGTTACTTGAAAAATTTTTTGTGTTATCTTTGCAAATGTGATCTTTTAAGAAATTATTTACTATTTGCCATTTGAACAGCATAAAAATGAAACTCGAAAATTCTTTATCTCACTTTTTGTTTCTTAGTTCATATATATTGCGTTTCCTTATTTCTAAAAAAAATTATCACATTTAAAAAATACGCTCAAGATAACTGACAATAAGTCAACACAATGCTGGGTTTCTCAATCTATATACACCCTGAACATTTCGAAATTGATAAACATTTGTGATTCTGGATATAAATCATAAATTTAGAGGATTTTGAAATCGCTGATTCTTTAATTTGAAAGCATGTATCTATGTTAAAGAAAATTAACGCCTAAATTTAGCATCCTTTTTCAGAGATTAAGTTGCATTACTGACCAATTATGATTACAAGATGTTTAAGGGATGTTCATTCCTTTTATCAATGCATATCACTCAGAAGAGGAGTTAAAGAACAAAATTTAACATTGTGTATTCTCAGAGCTGTGAAATCATCCCACAAAGTTTGATTCTCACATCGAGCTTGAATGTTTACAATGATTCGGAACACATTTTAAAAATTAAAAATATTGGACTAATTACTGTGTAAAAAATAATATATCTCTGTAAAGCCTGCCACACACGATAGGATTTTTCCGTGGAAAACTGGTATTTTGAACAAGTTGAAACGTGTGAGGGGAAGTTGGACAGTCTCAAAAATTCAAACAAGCTCTGATTCTTCTTCCAACAGCGATTAGTTACAGGAAGTAAGCAATTGGCTTCCCGTTGTAGCGTATCTGTCTCATAGGGTTGCAAATTATTTCTTGGCTATGTTTGGGAAAATTAATATTTGAAATTTCTCATTTACTGAAATTTAGATTCATGTTTTACAACACGTCATGAACATTAAATAACTTTTTTTAAAAATGCCCATGAAGCAAATATTGCAGAAATATATTGGAGTCTATAAAAATTAGCCTTGTTTGTTGCAAATAAGGAGTGTCGATTATACAAATAAAATAAAAAGAAAGTTAGCTCACGAAAAATTATTAGAACTATATAAAAAGATAGATGAAAAAGCTTCAATTAACGAAGTAAAGGAAAAATTCGCTAAATAGTAGAGAAGCGTACAGAGGGTAAAATGCGCCAAGCGGTTGCGCCAAGAATGCGATAAAGTGCGCTAGACTGGTTTACCGGTTCGGATTACGAAGGTATGACGTTTTCGTTTTACATGCGTGTTTTGTATGTAACCCTTGAAACTATTACAGAATAATCTTGAAGCATTGAGTTTCGATATTCGATTTTTGGTGTTTTTGTGTTGCTTGCGAAAATTAATAAGTATGGATGAGGATATATTGACTTAATGTTTTCGCGGAGTAAGTATGGAGAAATGATCATCAGGAAAACATAATAGGTTTTTTAAATGCGATAAAAATGGTGTATTTGCCGAAAAGTAACGATTCGGAGAGCGATGAAGATTAGGTGAGTAATTTTATTTTTCATTACAATTTTAGTCATATACTTAGGCCATAAGTAAATGAATGTTTAAGTTGTGTGTATTGCGTTTTTCATGTTAGTGTTAAAACATGCCGCGTATTTAAGTTTCTTTAAGATTATTCTGTTGTTTTCTATAAATATTCTCTTTATAGAATTAAACAATAATAAAATAAGATAATTAAAAATAATAAATTGATTAATAATAACAAAAGAAAATTATTTACCTTTAAGAGCAATTGAAATTAAATGCACTTTCAGTTATGATTTATCATTTGGTAAATGTTAATTTGTTTCCCTTTTATTTAAAAATCATTTAAGAAAATATTATAAAATCTAAGAAAACTTGGATAATAGATAACAAAAATTAGTAATGGATTTTCTATATGCTAATAAATAATAATTATTAATACTCGATAGATAAACTTTTTGATGTACTAATATGTCTCGATAATTAATACCGCTTATCAGAAAGTGCTAAGTTGCACTTAATGGTTCATGAGAACTTTAAGATGGGCGCATGGATGTATCTTTTCTTATAATGAAAGGTGTTATCTTATCCAACAACGTTGCATACAATTTTTCATTCATCCTCACGTAGTTAAAGAAATCTTTATCTTCCTACTGCATTTCTGTAATCAAATTTAGATGTGAAACAGTTTCACGCTGGAGCAAACAAACAATTTTTTGCCCATTTCTTTTCTTTTATAGTTTGTTTCCTTTTCACCATCACCACAGTCCAAAGCAACAGCCAATAATAATTCTGTGCCTAATTTAGTCATGTTACTTAACTTACTATGATAACATTTAATGGCAGACGTAACAAGGCATATAAGTACAACAATAAAAACTAAAAAGACACATAAATACGTCAAGTCATAAAAGTGACTGAAAAACTCTTTCAAATGATTGAAATTTTTGGCGATTTTCGATTTCCATTTACAAGCCACACATTTTAAGCCAAAAGCAATAAATTCTGAAAAATGGCACCCTTAAAAATAACTTCCCATTCCAGATGTGCCTCTCCTACTGTGGTCAGCAGAATTTCAGGGAAGTGTGTGCTTAATTACTTTCGAACGCCTTCAACAAATCCAAGCGAAAAATCATATCGTGTGTGGCGGGCTTTTAACTGAAACGCCAGAACTCAAGTGGCTTAGGATCTTTACGCCGTTTCTCGTTAAGATCAGCAAAATGTGAAGCTGATTTGCTGTGGGCAGTGACAGGGAAAATGACCACATTCTTCCTCCCTGGGTCAATGGAACACCGTGGATTGGGGACATGTCCATGTTAATCTATGACCACCGAAGTCCTTCTGCTAATCTGGTGTTGATGTGTCGATTATGATGCTAGCTCAAGTTTGACATCATCACTTGACCGAGATTCAAAATTACGAGGCATTTGGTGATTGCCAAGTATTTATCGTGTGAAGTATATTATATGTGATTGGAGAATATTCTTATTAGATATGATATCGAAGACATGTAGTTTCTCCGTTAAGATCAGTTAAGTAAAGCATCGTTTCAGCGAGCAATGATTGACAGGATAACCACATCCTCTCTCACTGGGTTCCTGGAGCTCTGTAGTTAAGGAACATGACCACATTAATCTGTGATGACCAAAGACGTTTTATTAGAGTAACGTGCATATGAGGAGGAGGGTGTGAACTCTAACCGAGGTTCAAATTACGAGAATCTGGGTGACAGGCGAGCATTCCAAACCTTTTAACCTTAAGGTACAGCCCGGTCCTAGCCTGCACCGCTGTGTTAATAAAACATTAACTCAGAGTTAAATTGATTACAAAATAAAAGTCTAAAATTTAACTTCAAAAAACGTGGGCCCATGTTAGGCAGGTGGGAGGTGATTTTCTCGTGACAGAAATAGCTTTCCAAACCCGTTTCGGATGAGGATCAGATCTTGCTGTTTGATCTCAGATGCCGATGTCATCAATCGATCATAAATCAAAATTACGAAATGATTGGTTGCGTTTAAAGGAATCGGTATCAATTTCTTTAAAAACAATTTTAACCTGAAATGTTTGCTATAACTCCACATTTAAGAAACGTAAAACTGATTTGTAAGTAAAATAAATGTACAAAATTATATTGGATGCCATGGTCAAAGCATATAATAACCAATTTCTGGAACAGTTTAGGAATTTTCTACCAGATTCCTAAAACAAAATCGAATCTTTCCACGATTTCAAATTAAGTCAAGTGGCATAGATGTCGTATCTTTCCCCGTTTCCTCTTTTGCGACATATAAATATAGCTCAATGTCTGAAAATATTTTGCAGAATTCATTGCATGGATTTAAAAAATTCTTTACATCTGTTAGCTGTTAAATCACTTCTTCTACGGATGTGAAAACAAAATATTCATTTGTATTCTCAAACAGCTCAACATAAGCTTTAAATTCTGAAGAGTTCAAACTTACCACAATGAAATTCCCAAGATAAATGTGCCCATATGTTCACAATTCATGTGTTTCTTTGTTTAAATTGTAAGACACTAAATTTTAATTTAGCATGTAGAGTTTAACTTAATATTAGATAATGGGAAATATAGTTTTATACACCGATATGAATCAAACAAGGTTGATATTAAGATAACAGAATTATACAATGATAAAAGAAAGTTAAGGCTTTGCAAACCTGTTGCTGCTAAGCTTCCAGTATGCAACAAAGCGTAGACAATATATTAAAAAGGTGCATAAACTTAAAATAAAATAACCTTTCAAGACTAAAAACCAATTCCAGTTTGACTCAATGGTTATTAGAATTTAAATGCACATGTTTCAATACTCATAATATTCAATCACTAAAAGTATAAAAATTTTCCTAAAAAGGACTTTTAATTCACACATCTAAAACTGCCAATTTTTATGTTTCTCCAAAATTTATTCGCATATTTTAAACATCGTAACTAGTGATCATATAAAAAACAAGATTCTAATCAAATGGGAGGGAGAGGAAAATTTTTTCATTTCAATATAATTAAAACCATTAATAAATTATCAATTTGATTTGCAAACAAATTGAAATTCTAATAAAATTTGTAGTTACATCTTTCTTAAAAAATTAGCTTTTAAGATTTAAAATGTGATATTGAAGTTGTTGGCTTATCCTCTTTAAAATTTGACAATTTATTAGATCAACTCTAATAAATTTTCGACAGAAAGTCGATGACTAGCAGGGGATCTGAGGATAAATCCTTCCGGGAAAGTCCGACGCAATCCAAAATATGCTTTATTGGGACTGGATTGTCACAGCAATTTTTACAAGTGGGATAATTTTTGTACTACGTTCAAACGATAAACATTTCAGATGTCCACTTGAGAATCTGTCTAAGGCAGTCTGAGATTTTTGGTGTAATTTTATTTCGAGGAAATGTTCAGTACCATTTGTGGGGAATTTGCCAGATTGAATGTAGTCTAGATTTTTCATTAGCATAAAGTTCCTGATATGTAAGTGATGAACCAATGGGCGTATCTTCTTCACTCCTCTCTTTGGTCAATCAATCTGCGGTCTTATTGCCACTAATATTTACATGGGATGGATTACATTGGAGATGTACATTATGGACTTGGAAGATCATTTTCAATTTGAGCAGAATAGATATACCTGTTTCATCGTTTATAGAAGACCAGTCACTAAGATGTTGCAGTGCACTGCGGCTGCCCAACAAAATCCATAATTATCCAAAATCACAGTTACTGGAAATAACAAGTCCCACCTTAATCGCTATCAACTAACTTCTGAAGACTAAACAAGTTCAGTTATTAACCATTTTTTTAGTTTATTTGGGATAGTTTCTTGAATTTCTTTTATTCTATTAGCTACTTCTTTAATACTCCTAAACAGCCTTTTTAAGTTTATGAGGATTCACATCGGATAAAGTTCCAACTTTTAGAGTTACAAATCGAACATCTTATTGAAGCTACAGACTTCAATTTCCATCTGTTTCCAACGCTTGAAGAGTTTTCAATTAAAATTGGCATCATCAAAAATTTTTGGATTAGAAACTGAATGATGTGTTCGCAACAGATTATTATGAAGATTCTCCAATTTGATCAAGTTTCAGTCTTATGTTGAAAGATCCATTTCTTCTGAAGACCTGTTGGCTAATCAAAATCAGTTCGTGAATCGGTAGTTTCAAGAACATTTGGATTGAAAAATATTTCCGAATTTCTTGTAGAACAGCCATCATTATTCCGGACATTAACTTCGGAAATCTTCACTCGTGTTGTCTGTTCAAGAGAATCAGATTCTTTATTAGGAAATGGACTCTTTTACAAGTTGGAGTACTTATGCCTGGAGTACTAAGCAAAGACTTTTATTCAAAGTGTTCAGTTTCACTATTTACGCATTTCATTTCAACGTCTTTAGAAATAGATTCGTCATTTTACATTAACTCCGTATTTTCACTGGTAGAAAACTTTGATATGTTTGATCTAGTAATGGCATCACACAGATATGTTATTGTAAATTTTTCAGCAAGCTTAGACCATGTCAGCTATTTTGTACAGTTCATAAAATCTTTTCAACTTGTCAGTTTCCTTAACGTAGTTCTCCAGATCTTCAAGACTCAGCATGGAAAGAGGATCAAAATGGGAAACAACAGATTGTACCAGTAATCTAAAACTGTACATTTTCCCAGTCACTTGCTTCCAAAACTTGTATACAGGATCAGACTCGAAAGTGGTAGAGATTGCTTTTACTTTGGAAAACGAATATGGATCCAGGTAGAATCCGGAACCTAATATAAATGTATCTATGTTTTCTTGAAATTTAAACATTTCAGGAATTAGACTGGCACTCATAAATTTTTTTCGTTGAAGTACCCTGAACTGACCGCGGGTAGCTTACATCTGAGCTGTTACTGTTAACGTCCCAAGAATAATCACGACAAATAGTTAACATGTTTTATAATACTGAAAAGCATAACTGTTGTACATCTGTAATTTAACCAGCAAAGTAATATCAGTTCAAATTAGATGACTTCAGCAATTTTTCATTTGTCTATTTCTGCAGACCGAAGTTGTTAACCACTTGGTAATTTTGAACCGTTGTCAGGCGACAGTGTGAACAGTTGAGCTAGAACACTTCACTCCAAAATGAGCTCATTAATAGCTTCATATCAAATCTGTGGATATCTCAATACGCATAGTTCTTCCAGCATAACGTTTTCCTGAGAAACTAATGTCTAAACCCCCCACCTTCCTATCGTTAGGGATAAGTTATCCAGTAACGCTTTGAATGTCCTATGATTTTATCATAGTTCTGATATTGGGATACAAAAACGAATACTTGTTACTGTGTTCAAAGCAAAATTTAAAAACAGAGTACATGTCCTTCTCTCCATTCCCTGTAGTGAAGTAGATGCTCATTGTTCTTAATGTAATTTACGGTAGAAACTTTTAGGTCTAGTTAATATGTAACAAACTCAATTTCATGACACCCCTTATGGGAGGTAAGAGTAGTGGTAGCCTGGTTGATTAGGGCTTCTTTCTCATTATCGGAAAGTAGTGAGTTAGAATCCCACCTTAACCAAAGATCCGCCGTGTTCGCTAAAGGTGACTGAGGCACATTATACATAAATCAAGGCAGCAATATCCCCCAAGTGAAATGATACCTCTGGGAGTGGCATTTCAAGGTCTTCTGCTAGGTCACTGCTTCAAAATCACGGAGACTCCACCTGAGGCTGATTCTATCTAACTAACAGAGCCCAACTCGAGACTAGATACAAAGAAGCACGCTGGTGTAACAACCCCTTGTATAGTCAGGGCCTACAATACCTATGTTACCTTGAGGTGCAAAGCATGTCCTGGTTTAGTCACCCTAGCTCAAAACTTCTAATGTTTAGTGCCCAAGCATGTTTGGTGCACAGGAGTCTTGTCAATCTGCTTAAGGAATGAAAGGCTATGTCAAGCTTGCCCAGTCCAAAGATCGAACTTCGAGCCTGTGACTTGAAAACTAGTTAATATAAGCACTCTCAAAAATATGGTTTTCTCTCAAACCAAGATAGAAATTTTTCTAGACATGAAATATTTAACTTATATAATTCATGTGTTGGCACCGAGGAATATGTTTTAATAATTAAAAAGCCTGATTATATACACGCAAAATTCTTAACTATTTAAATTTCGATGTGAATTAGTTTTTTTAAGATTTGATTATTGATGGATACGACGATTTTACACGAGTGCTTTTCTCACACAATGTTCTGCCTAGTTTTGAAACTGGCGTAATATTTAAAACATTCTTTTTTAAAAAATCAAAAATTGCGTTCTTAATTTCACATTTTATATCAATGCAAAATGAAGAAAGTGTTTTTTTTTTTACCCAGTGAATATTAGTGAAAGCTCTATTAAAACAAAATCAATTTAAATGATAGTTAAAAGAATTACGATTTAATTTTTAAAAAATATTTACTTAAACTTACAGCATTAACAAAATAATTGAAAATGGTTAGGTTTTTTAAAGTTGTGAAGAAGTAATTTGAGATTTAATTTTTTAAATAATTTCTATACAAATCCTATTACATTTAAATTTAAGATTACAAAGTGCACATTATTATTGAGTTGTACTTTGAAGAATTCTCAGCTTTCTGCCTCCAAAACTAAAATATTTTGAAATTCTTAAAACCTAAAGAAGTTTTGTGAATCTATTTTCAAATTCATTAAATTTCAAGCCCATTAAATAGAAAGCTTTTGTAATTAAAAATTTTAAAATGAAGTATCAAAATTACTCAGAGTATAATGACAATATTACAGTGAAAATACGAAGAAAATAACACTTTAATTAAAGTTTAAATTTAATAAAATTGCAAAGGAGTTTTATAAACATAAAATTAAAACTTCAAATATATTCTAATTTTATTTAAGAAGTATTTTGAACTTATTCCAAATTTATAAAATACCAATTTTATAGATTTATATTGATACAGGCTTTATAATTTGAGATTTAAAAACACTAATTGTTGCGCTGCAGTAAAATTCAATGGAATTTCCAATTTCTTATTCGAAATTTTTTGTTTAACTCTATACAAGGCAGCATTTAAAGTGCTTACAGTGTTAATTTTAACTCAATATAATTAATTAATGAAACAATTTAAAGTTCTAGATACCTTAAAAATATTTTTTCTTAGCTAAAAACCACATAGTGCATATATTCAATTAAATGATAATAGATAAAAGGATTGTCATAACTAATAAGAATGATAGTAGGTAAAAAAAGGAAGAAAAATATTTAAGGAATGGATAAAATTATAATAGATAAAATTAGATGAAAAAATTGCCTTAATATTAAAATGGATGATAAAAGCATTTTCATCCCACAGATTATGTACATTCTTAAGTAATATTAACCAGGTTTGTAGAAGATTTCTTCAAGGAACTATTATCCCAGGACTAATTTCTTCTATGGTGTACTTGATGTTTCGAATTTCTGCATAAAGAGAAGTATGTAAATTAGCAATTTTACAGGAACAGATCCTTAATGAATTCAATTCTAAAAGCTTATTCAATGGTATAGAATCGTGAGTCTGATAGAATTTCTCGATAATATCGGTGGTATCTAAGACAGTTTCGTACGTATCCCTACACTTATAGATATTGATATTAGTGATAATATACAAGAGCTTCGCTGTAATACGAGGAACTTCGTGAATAGTAGCGTACATGTCCTTGCATGCAGATTCTGCTTCGTAAATGGGGTCAAATATCAATTCTGGAATCGCCTGTCTGCACCACAGTAACATACAACAGCTCCACTGAATGAGACGTGTGTTGTTTGACTTAACCACTTGCCAAATTCTACTCAGATATTCTTCTTCAAGTGAAGTCGATGACTCTTCAGAAATGACAATAGTTGTTACTGGTAATCTTTGGCAGTCTTCAGCAAAAGCCTTCAGCTTGTCAATATTGTTCAGAACGTAAGTCTTATAAAATGCTCCAATTTCCGGGTCTTCCTGATAAATTTGGTAGCAAGCGATGAGTTCTCTGATGAAAATCTTATTGGAGTCTGACTCGTTGTCAATGCAGTCTCTGTCTCTAATCCAAGCTTCTGTTTCGTCAGGCCTTTCTGTCATTAAACTAACAAACAAGCAAACTGTGTCATGAATTAGGTACGCAAGAGATTTGATTCGAGCGTTCAAATGATCGACGGGGTATCTGGAGGTATACTCTGAAATATCACTTGCAGTTCGCAAAGGCCTATTCCACCCAAGAGTAATGGTTGGAAATTCAGAAGTCAGTTCTTTCTTATCTAAAAAAGCTGACATGAATAGTAATTCTGATGACTGCAATGATCCAACTGAAGATTAAATCAGAAATTTGGTAGCCGAGTTAATTATGATCGCTTAACTTTTTTAAATCTTCAGATGCTTTATTAAATGCCATATTTTTATGCCTTCTCCGTAAAATTCTGTATCATTCATAAGAAATTTCATTAAAGTAAGGCAATTCTCAGATTGAATTATTACCTCAAACGGTACAAGTCAATAAGATTCCGTCAAAACACTGAAACAACATCAAAGGCACCAGAACAGATCCACGTTAGAAATCTGCGCAAACTTTGAATTCTGTAATCCTTATCCGCTATTAGATAAAATTAGTGATACGTTTCCAACAGTGTATATCTCTTTAGACACAAGCAGTTGGATCGTATTAATATTCAATAATTTTAAACCAAGATGACGGGATTCACATCTGAGCCGGCACCATTCTCTCACTACAACAGCAGAGTAACATTGAGTTCAATGGAACTTCATGGGCAAGACACTCAGCCTAACTACTAAAACGCTTATGTTATTTTCTAGCAACGATGAAGTTTGCGCTTGATAATAGTCTCATATATTTATTATAATGTTTTTAAAAGAAACTTGTTTGTTTCACTCTACGTTCTTTTCATTATATAGGCTAATTCTTCAATGTCAATAGCTAAATCTAAGCGTATCAGTTTTAGATCCCAACTCAATGAAGAAGATAACATTAGAGCTGTTTATTTATTTTTATAAATACCAAACATTGGCGCTTAAGCCATTAGTTCACGGGCTCTCCAATATTTCTTGGCAATATCCTGATACAGAGAAAGTACGGTACAATTACTTAAATGTTCAAAAATCATTGGTGGATAAAAGTTGCACAAAACACACTGTTTGGAGAATCCAACACTCTCATTCTATAAAGATGGTTCCGCAAGCACATTAGACTTATTAGACCACGATTAGTTAATGCTTATAAACCAGATCAATACCATAGTTTTTGATTTGGTCAATAAACGTTAAACGAGATTCATTGAACAGATAACTTTAAAAAATGACTTTTCCTAGAAAGGAACAAATAATCCAATGTTTTTTAATATTATTCACAATAATTTTGGTACTTTTATGTAAATGTCTTACAGACAACTTTGTTATTCATGTAATTGATTTATTATTATTAAAATTTCGCTTTTGCTGTTCTTCAACCGCAGTTTGCTCACAAAGATTTATCTTTGAAGTGGATTATGAACCACTGTAACCATGAACTGACTAAGTGAAGGCCAGACCATTGACCATTGAGTACCAGTCGGTTTTCATTACAATGTTATTAGGTTTTGATGTGTTCCCACATCACAATGGAATTTTTTATTAATAAGTTACAAATAATTTGAGCATATACAAACACACAAATTTATAAAAATAACTATTTATTGAGTAAGATATTAAAAAATCTAATCACAATCAACATAGGAATTAAATTTGAAGATAACTGAATTCTTCTACAATAAAATATTTTGTAACTTGTTCTAATTTTGCTTACTCATACTATCCATGATGCTATGTGCAATCGAAATGTGGACATTAAATATTGATATGCAGCGAACCCTAGAAACCTTTGAAAGGAGGACATTAAAAACTGTCTATGGGCTTGTACAGCAACAGGGTTGCTGACGAATCAGATATAATTTTGAATTGTATTAGCTGTATAACCAGCCATAGATTACCCAGGTTATCAGAAGCAACAGGCTAAGATGGCTTGGCTATGTCTGGAGAAGCCGAGAAAACAATCCCACTAGAATATCAACGAAGGATCCCGTGCCTGAGGAAGACCACCAACAAGATGGCTCGTTAACACTGAAAATGACATGAAGATACTGCAAGTTAGGAACTGGCAAAGTGTCGCTCTGGACTGATTGGGCCGGAGAAAACGTGCTGTAGAAGTAGATAAGACCTGTAATAGCTTGTTACGCTATTAAAGAAGAAAATAATTTTATTTTAACAAATAAGGAATAAAATTATTTTCCATTAAAAAATAATTCAATCTGTAAGACATTAATAACAATTTTCCATTATAAAATGAGATCTTGATATACATGTGTATCCAAAATAATGTAACATAGTAGTTACTTTCAATTATGGAATAAAATTTGTGTTTCCCTGATAAATAATATTTTAACAAACTAATTCGTAAAAAAAAATAAATAAAATAAAAATAGAATAAATATAAAATTTTTGGGTTTAATACTATTTTTATTTTTAGTTGAACACTTAAATATATCTAGTAATTCTGTGTGCTTTCTTCACCATTCATCGTGCACTTTGTAATCTTGCCATTCATGGAATTTGTAGCATATCTGGTAATTCTGACATTCATAGAATCTCAGGCTTTGCTATAATTTTGGCATTCCTTGAATTACAGTTATACATGTTGATTCAGACATTCTTGAAATCCGTAGTACATTTGGTAATTCTGAAATTATTAGAATTTCAGGAATGCATGTTAGTTTAAACATTTCTCTGGGACCATACTTAATAATTCTCACATTTCTACAACATTTCTAACATACCTGGTAATACTACATTTCTGGAATTTCATATATACCAGTATAGCAGCCACTTCAGAATTTGTAACATACCCCACAATTTTGAGATATTCTGAAATTTTAGGCATATCTCAATAAATCCAGAATTCTAAGAATTTGTAATATAACTGCTTTTTCTAGCATTGGTGTCATACTTCGTAATTTTGGTGTTCCAGAGTAGAGTTGAAGCACGTGGAGTAATACACCTTTTTATTTCAACTTTTATTGGCATATAAAATAAAAGAGGGAAATGCATAAGTTAATTAAAATGCATATTGCGAAGCACTGTAAGTAAATTCAAAGGGTCAAACTAATTTCTTTTCTCTCGCTCTGGTTTTTAAAATTTCAGTGCAATTGTTAACCAAAACACGGTTCTCAGTGATTTTCTTTTTACAGAGTTTAATGATTAGATGTCATCATAATCTACTTGTCACTGATAGTTAATAAAGCAACCCATGTATGAGACATAACACAGTTTCGTAGGAGAATAATCGGAGGTATGAAAGCAGAGTATCACAAATAATGATGTCATCATAATCTACTTGTCACTGATAGTTAATAAAGCAACCCATATATGAGACATAACACAGTTTCGTAGGAGAATAATCGGAGGTATGAAAGCAGAGTATCACAAATAATGATGTCATCATAATCTACTTGTCACTGATAGTTAATAAAGCAACCCATATATGAGACATAACACAGTTTCGTAGGAGAATAATCGGAGGTATGAAAGCAGAGTATCATAAATAATGATGTCATCATAATCTACTTGTCACTGATAGTTAATAAAGCAACCCATATATGAGACATAACACAGTTTCGTAGAATAATCGGAGGTATGAAAGCAGAGTATCACAAATAATGATGAGTTTGGTTTTGCCGTTTTGATAACAAGAACCGTTAAAATTCTCTGATACAGAGATTATTAAATCATAACAAAATAAACAATCACCAAATAGCTCTCGGCTCAGTAATCCCACGTATTAAGCATTTTAGTTGATTTAACACACCATACGAGAACAATTTTGGGGTCAGTTTTTAACCCTCTTGACTCCCAAGAACTTAGCATATAAATTCTTTTTCCGTTATCAATAAGATATTTCGATTGGCTTAAGGTAATCGAATGAGCATATCAGATTCAAAAGTGAATTTGCTGGGAAGGCTGAAGAGAAACAAGCTCCATGTATAATGCAATTATTACATTTTCATGAGCTTTAATTTGGCTAGTCCAATGAATCCAAATTTATTCCATCTTTAAAAAAAAATAAATGACTAAAAACATAATTTGCATAAGTTTTTAAGTGAAGACGAAAGAGGGATAGATATATATTTGATTAAAAAGTAAATGTCTTGCTTTGCACACACTGAATATTACATATTTCGCCAAACTTGTATCGGCATACTTGAATCATCAAGGCATATTTATGTGCCGCGATACAAAAATTGAGAAACACAGTTTCA
Organism: Latrodectus elegans; assembly: GCA_030067965.1. Classification (NCBI taxonomy): domain Eukaryota; kingdom Metazoa; phylum Arthropoda; class Arachnida; order Araneae; family Theridiidae; genus Latrodectus; species Latrodectus elegans. Next base: position 59,151,061 of record CM057815.1, read on the forward strand.
TAAAAACAGAAAATACCAAGTATTTGAATAAATGTATACTTAGAATCTGATTATGTTTCTATATTTATATTTTTAATCTATATTTATATTTCTATCTATATCTATATTTTTAATTTTTTGGTAAGTTAACTGCAAAAAATTAATAAAATTGAAGCTTATATTTTCTGATAACTCTGGATATTTCTCGTATTACCATTAGTACTAATATTATGACTGATATTTGCAGTTGCTCAAAAACTTACTATTTTTCAAGTAATATGCTTTACGTAAAATTATTTATTTCGATAAATAATTAATTTCATAAAAATTTTATTAAGATCACGTAAAATTACGTATTTTTCTTAAAAAAAAAAAAAAAAAACTTGCTTTCTTTTTGAATAAGTAGAGAAAATTCCACGAAATATCAAATAAGAAGCAGTTACGACCTTAATAAAAAGTAATTAATGAAAATGAATAATCTATTGAAATATTATATCCAAATTATGTTTGGTTAAACACATTTTGAGCAAATATTTCAATAGTTAATTATTTTTAAAATGCGTTTGCGTTTTGTTAAGTGCTATACAAAAACTAATTACTAAAAAACAGTATGTAAAAAGCAATTAATTCCGCTCTTTTTTTACAATTTTCAAAGCAAATAGTTATTTACTTTTTTTCAAGTCCAATTAATTGTATAAAAAATGATATAAAAATAATACCAATGAATATATAGGCGTGTCACATTTTGTATTCATTAAAGATAATGATTCATTTTTTACGTCAAAGACTTTATATCAAAACACCTACAAAATTTAAAAGTGTTATGATTGATTTTTAAAATAAAATTATTCATAAAAAAATAATAATTTTATATTTAATGATAAAACATCTTTACACACACACAATATCAATGAATTTGTAATTAATTTCGTATTATATATTAATTTAATATTTAATATAAATAATTAATAGTGAATAATGAAAAAATATTTTAAAATAATATTTATTTTTCAATAATAAAATAAAATTAAAATTTAATGAAATTGAATTAAAATTTTATTTTTAAATTATTATTATTTTTAGTTTGCTTAGATAATTTATAGTTATTAATGTTTATCCCATGATTTCTAATTTTTATTTTAATTAAAACTCATATATCCTCAAATCATAAATTTTATGTTATAAATTGGAAAAATCTTCGTATTAAAGATCTGAAAACATTTGATTTATAAGCACATGCTTAAACACCCATTATATATATATATATATATATATATATATATATATATATATATATATATATATATATATATATATATATATATATATGTATATATATATAATAACAGATATTTCAATATAATATCCCATAATCAAATATATGAAAAGTAATAACATTCCAGAGTAAATAAAATAATGACTCAAAATATTATAATAAATAGTTGTTATATTAATAAAAAATTTACACTTTCATTAGTATTCAATCATAACTTTTTAGAATTACATTTTCAATAAAATTAATACACCTCTCTTCAGAGAGATCATATCCCAAACCATATTTATCCTACATCAAATGACAGATTGCAGTAACTGGATTTCTACCTTCCCTGCTGGATTCCTTCATTGAGAAAACGAGAATGGAGTTGACATCTGTTTCTCATGTCCTCTTTCGTCAAAGACATCTGGTTTGGTGAGGACATCTGACTGGGGCTGTAATGTTTACTTCCGGGATGCAATTGCCATGAAAGTTATGCTGCTGATTTGCTTATCAAACTCGATGAAACAGTCAAAGATCAAATGTAGAAAGTTGAATAGGAATATCGTGCTAAATATAGAAATATATCTTGATAACCGTGTACCTGATTAACAAGGTCTATAAGTACTTTAGATCAATGTATTAATCTTCTGCTTGTGAATATCTGTATATAATCTGTGCTGTTGTTTCATAGAAAACACAGCCAGAAACTAATGTAACAAAATGTTCGGACTATTAAGATTTGGGGGTGGATCAAATTTTCATAAATTTCTTTATTATTAAAATAGGTTTCAAATCTTTACTATTAAAGTATGTCTAAGCCTTTTATTTCGCTATTCTTAAGCCTTCGTCTTAAGCCTTTTAATTACTTATTTTAATTTTAATCATAAAGAAATTGGCTTTCAAAATTTATTAACTAAAAAATTGCCTTTTTTTATTTATTTATTTATTTTTCTAATTTGATAACTTTTTCTTTATTTGTTCACTTCTTATTAAGAGAATATAGTTTAAATATAACAAAACTTAGACTTTTTCTTGCGAAAACAATTTCTTTTATCTTTTTTTTGTGATAAGTATTTTCCACGATCCAACAATCAGTTACCACAAAATTAATAATTATAAATAAATACTTGTTTGTAGTGATTAATGCATATAAAAATATTAATTATGAATTAAAACAGACATAAAACTTAATTTACTTAAACAATGAAAGTTAACATTTTAAAGACTTAGAATTGAGACATTTAAATCCCTCTTTAATTTGAATCCTTTAAAATAATATAATTTAAAATAATGCGTTTATTTATTTATTTTTTTCAGTAAAGTAAATTACTCTATTATTATATCTTAACTTTTACTTAACACTTATTTAAAATCACGATTCAATAAAATAATTCCATATTTTACAGTCAATCTTAAGTATTGCTCCTTAAAAAGCAATAAATAAATCTGCATTTATTAATCTTTGTCTCAAAAGTAAATGTAAAGATAAAATCACTAATGAAAATAAATAAAAAAAAATTTAATTGTTTCTGTTTACTTTAAAATACAAAAAATTTAATTAACAACTAAAACTTCTATTCTAATTATTTTACATTAGTCATTATCACTTAAATATATTTTCTCCAAAATTGATATTTTGGATTAAAATCTAGTGATTTATAATTTAAAAATAGTTATAATGATGATGTTTGCCTCAAATATAAGAAAATATTTGGGATACATTATTATTTACAAAAATTTAAGATTTTTTAACTGTGTAAGCTTTAATAATGTTCTTATAAATTTCTCTAGTATGATAAAAATAAAACTTTTATTTCATGCATCGAAAATTACTTAAGAGTTTATATCATGTTGTCGCACAATTTTTCTTTCCAATTTATATTAGTTTTTAGTGAAATATACAATTCAATTTATTTTTAAACATTTTTTTTCAAACACAATTTTTACATTTTACTTTTAATAACATAATTTATTCACATATATTTGCAGCATGGCTCTGCTAAAATTTTAATAATTGTAATCTGGTTTTACTAATATCAAACTAAAAAAATAATAACTTAAAAATAATTCGAGGAAAGCAACATGAATAGCTAATAATAAAGTATTAATTTTAATTAAATAATTTATTTGGTTTAGTGCATATAGGAAAAACCTTTTCACATTTTTCTAAACCATTTAAAATTTTACACTTATGATATATTTCTTTTTTTGTATGTAAATATTATTTATATAAATATTTGGACTAACATGTCCTTGAAAACAGTAAAATTCAGTTGCTTATACATATTTATAACTAGCTGTGAGGGTTTATATACATTAATTGCGTTCGAACTTAAACCATTAAATGGCTTATATTGATTTCTGTCTAGCTACTATAACTAGCTTGATTGAACATAGTCTTGTATTAAATTATTTTCGAATATCTTATCCCACAAAGAAAATCCATTGATAATTACTGATTGTATTCCTGATATTCAGAAAACTCTGTGTACTTTTAAATATCTATTTAGTAGATACCCACATAGGCTCATTGTTTACAAGGTAAGCAAAGAACTTCCTTTAGCAAACATTTTTCCCAGGGTGGCCGAACCAAAATTCTTGGAAGCCGCGCATTTTGAGTAGTTTGAGGAAAGGGAGTGAGGGTATGTACTCCATCTGTTTCATTCCAATATGTCATGTTTGTCCACTCTAATTGTCAGCCCCTTTTCCCTGAAAACTTTCCACCCCCCAAACGTAACTGACCACACGTGCTCGTATCTCTTTCTTTTGTTCACCAGAACAGTTCTGGAAGCGAGAAAGGAAGGTTAGTGGTGTCTAAGAGCAGAAAATCCGATCGGAAAGCAAAGTCTGAATGTAACAGGCAAGTGGCTTTTTATTATATCATTTGTAAAACGGATGTATTGAGTCGTATATTTAAACGTTATTTTGTGATTTTTCTGGTTTTGTTAGTTTGAAAGAACTTTTACCCTGACTAGCTTAAAATTGTTGGCGTGGTTATTGATCATAATACCGATTTAAATTATCAAAATATTAATAAAATTTCTTGTAAATTATACTTTCTTAAATAAAAAGGGGAACAAGTTCGATATCCCCATATAAGATTTCTCGCCAAATCTGGCGCCCTTTGTTTACTGCGTAGTGTTGCCGATTTCAGCTTTTGTTTTTATTTTAGTGTTGCCAATTTCAGTTTTAGTTACTTTTTTTTTTGTTGTTGTTGCCACTAATCAATTTTCTTGTGTTTAACATAAATTTTAAAGCTATTTAAAAATTACTTCGACTTTCATTGTTCTAGAAAATTCTATATCCCACGTTTTTTCGACGTTTCTATTTGAATTGGAAGCCATTTGTCTTTAGTTTGCTGTAGGTGCAATTAAGGGATGTGCTTCGTTGTCACCAGCGTCTAATCATCGTAAATTTTTATTTTTTACAATTTCTTTTACATTAATTCTTTTTATTTCGTTTATTTAATATATATTTATTATTAGCTTAATAAATTAATTCATTATTATCTTATTAATTTAATTCATTATTATCTTATTAATTTAATTCATTATTATCTTATTAATTTAATTCATTATTATCCTAATAATTTAATTCATTATTATCCTAATAATTTAATTCATTATTATCTTATTAATTTAATTCATTATTATCCTAATATTTTTATTCATTATTATTTTATATATTTAGAAACATATTTTTTGAATCCTTTTTTTTTCCAATTTTATAAAGTAATTTATATTTAAAATAATATTTTTTGCATGCCTTTTTTTTTTAGCTTTTTTAAAATTTTATAAAGTGTAAATATTTAGAAAAATATTTGTGTAAATATTTAAAAAAAAAAAAAAAAAAAACTGAAATGTGACTCTGGTGACAGCGAAAAAAATGTCGAAATAAACATACCAATCGGCACGTCAGCTCAACTTCATATCAAGTAAGTCCATTTATATTTATTTCCCTTTTTTAAATTTCTAAAATGCTTATTTTTCGATCGAACTTCCGGAAATTTCCCGTGTTAGCTTGGCGCGCTTACATTGGCGACTTGGCGACAAAAAAAATCGCCGCGTTCGCCAATATATGGGGAAACCGAACTAGTTCCTAAAAAGGCATGTGTTTTATTGTATATGTGTATAATCTTGTTAATATTCATGATTGATTCACATCTTCCATTTCCAAACAGTAGGTATTGAGCGATCAATAAGGCCTCCAAATTTATATATGTATATATACATGTGTGTCAATTATGAAATAATAATTTTTTATTGCAATTTAATACTACTTTAGTGAATTATCAAACATACTATGCATAAATTTCTTTTTATCATCCTCGTTTTTTTTTTTTTTTTTTTTTTTTCAAACTGAACAATCAAGCTGTTATAGTGAAACATTTTTATTCGACTGATAATTATTTTAAGGTTATGATAACTATTCAAAGCATGAGATTGGAATGAGAGCATGATATTAATTTTAGTTTTAAAATTGTCGAAAATGCTTGGCAATCAGCGATAAGTAAAGACGCAAATAATACTAATAAAATATAAATTTTCAAATTATCTTCTCATATTGTTATTTGATACATTATACATTACAGTAAATTGTAATATTTATAATAAGTTTAAGCACATAATTATTACAAAAATAAGGGTATATGATTTATAGAATTTACCACATGCTTAATATGTAAAATAGTATTTGTCACTAAGATTTGCTTCTAAACATAACCTAATTTGGCCTTTATTTACTACTTCTTGATTATCAGGACATATCAATCCTTTATCTGGTTTCTCTCTATTTTCTTCCCAACATCTTTTTGCATTATCTTTTCTTGTTCGTTATTTCTCTCATTATAAATGAAACATCTTGTACAAAATTCAAAATTTACTTCATCTTTTAACGCTTAGAGTGATTCTTATTAGTTTTCAAAAACCTGTTTTCGGACATTGTTAGGATTATGCTGGTTTCGAATTAATGTTTGAAAATTTAACTTCACATTGAGTAAAGATGCAAATGATAGCATTTGTTTACCAAGTATATATGATTCGTTTTTTTCTCTTTTATGAGATTCAAGTGGACACTCCAAATATATGTATTTCGATTCCTCTTTCCTCCAGATTTGTCTAATTATGTATTTAAATAAACACCATAGTGAATGTTTATTTTTTGCATCACTTTTTATAATATTCGGATAACATTTTCTTTGTCTACCTTCTTAAAACTGTTGGGAACAATCGCCACAACATCTATAAAAAAAATGGCTTAGCTCTGAAAAATGTAGAAAATAATAATAAAAAGAAGAGGAAATCGAAATTCATTATTAAAAACAATATTTTCAGTAGAATATTGATTAAAAAGAATGAAAGCTGTGTTATTTCTCCTTATTTATGAACTTTTAAATTTTAGACTTCATTTGTATCTGGTTTAGATTTTATTTTATTTGTTATGCTTATTATATCTTAACCTTTAATAAATAAAAATGAGAATATATCTTAACCTAAAATCTATATTATATCTTAACCTAAAATATAAATGAGAAATATGTTACATCTACCAATTATAATATTTTAAAATATATTATGACATATATTTAAAATATGTTACTCCGATGGTGTAGAAATAAATTGTTCCGCAGATTATGCAGTTACTGTGCTATTTAAGTAGGATAGTATGTTTAGCTAGCATATTATTAGGTAATTTGCAGATTACCCAAATAATTTTGTTCCCCAAATTAACTTGGTAATTTGCAAAGCACGTTAATCTGCGCACTACCTTCTAGAACTCGTTAAGTGAAATTAAGATCTTTGTTAGGATTACAGCCACTTTTTTGTGCACTTAAATTAACATAATATTTTTTAACTTTTTATACTTAAAGAGTCAAGTTGATACAATCAAACAATTAATTGAAAGTATCGTCTATTAATTTCAACCCGGCAGATGGCACGGTACTGACACTGACACTGGGATCCGCGTGAAGTGATTGGTTCGCCCTATAAGTTTTATCAAAAAAGTGAGTTATAAAAAAATATTTCATTAAAAACAATGATCTGTAATTCTATTCTTAAGAAAACGTTTTTAATATTTTAAGAAAATTGAGCATTCATAAATTACAAAAGCAAAATGACATTCTTGTATTTAAAGTTTCGATTCGACATAAATTTCTGGCAAACATAAGCAGAATGATTTCTTCAAATCAAATTATCGCATTTTGTGCAAAAATTGATTTTATTATCCTTATATTTTGAAAATAAAACACAATGGGTTTTATCAGGTTTTGGACATTGATTCTGTCCTAGTTCACTTGAATTGACTCTTGATTTTTTCGCAGTATTCTTTATAAAGCATTTGCGTAGTTCATGTCTTCATATATAATTCTGTAAGAAATTAGGCTTAGTATTTAATTTTTCTTTTATTGGCGGATATCTTTGTTAACATTAGAATATTTCTGGTATTTATTTCTTTGACGTTTAATGTGCAATAAAAACAATCATCAATCATAAATTGATTTTTTGGCTTCCAAAATGTGATATAGACATTTCGTTTACTGTACCTGCAAAACTTTTCGTGTTGCGTCATTAAGCAGAATAATTTCTGATTTTTCTTATCAGTTTCATTGAGGACCAAATTTTGACATTTTTATTTTAATTTCAAAGTGTTTGATTTTTATGATAAATACGTTTTCTCCTAAATCAGATTTTTCATTATTTTCATCACTCTGCTCAAAAATTAACTATCATAAGAACAGCATATTTCTTCCATCATGTTCATCCTCAATGGATTGATCAATATTTTTTGCAGAATATTCAACTTCATATAATCTTGGTAATCTGAAAATTACCGATTGATTTACATCTCGACAGTATTCTTTAGAAATAAAACTGCAAATAAACGTTTGGAGAAATTTTGAAGCAATACTGGTCACATGGGGTTCAGATTCACTCCATTGCCATATGAATTCCAAGAAAAGATTGTTTGAAGAGAATAAAGGGAAAGCAGGTGAAAAATTACAATGCCCATTCCAAGGGAAGTGTCAGACAGCAAGACACTGAAAGGATGATTGATTACATATAAATAGCTTCTCCACACTTGTTGATTTTCCAGCCATAGGGTGATTGATTTCCATCTACGCGACATCCAACAAATCAAGTTGATAAATCGGACATTTAACAAATATATTGAAAAGCTCATTAGTTTAACAATATTGCTGAGAATTAATTGATTAATTACGAGAAAAAGCAGATGATATTGATATTATTTATTATTACTGATATTGCTAACACAATCCAAAATTGTTACACTAACTTAAACATTCTACGTCTAAAAGCAATGAAATGAAGCATACACACATACCTCAATGTAAAGCAAGTATGAGTATTTCAAACATGACTAAAAACAAGAAATTCTTCACAAACTTCTTTAATGGCTGTATTTAATGCTTTGACGAGCAATTAATCGTTATTGTGTAGAATATATAATTAAATTTAAGAATTCAATAAATTTATGTAGTTTAATTGACTTGTCTAGTTAGTAATACTTAGTTATTTTATGTATTTCACACTTTAACTGTAAGATAAACAAGGTTCATTATAAAGTCCTTTGTGGGCCTTTATCACTAACCATTTAGAGATATACAATTTCTATTACAAAAATTTTAAAATGAAAGCAACAATTACGTTATGGCATTATTAGATTTAAAATTTCATTGAGCGAAAATTGTAAAATCTAAATTTTTATATGGTCCTCAGGCCCCTATGATTATTTTTATAAAAGTTTTGCATCTTCCTTGTCTGAGATATGCAATTTCAATTACAAAAATGTCTCAAAAGAAAAGAATATTCCTGTTATGACCTCATTATTTAATGCTTCGATAAAGTGAAAACTGTAAAATCTAAATTTTTATATGGTCCTCAGGTTCCTAATATTATACTTATAAAAGTTTTGCGATTTTCTTGACAAATATAACAAAAAGGTTTCATTTACGACAATACATGAGAGAGAGAGAGATTTAGTTTCATGTAATTCGGGTCACCTAAAGAAATAATTACTATAATTCTAGAGAAAAAATTATAGGAAAAAACAACATTTTGGAAAAAAGCAAATTTTCCCCTTCCAGTACAGTAATAATTTAAAAAAAAATCAAAGTGCTTATTTCATTACATAAGACTGACAATCTTTTTAAGTAGCGGTGAATTTTTTCTTATGAACAAATTCCTTCAAATTATACCACTTTTTGGTACAATATAATTAAACACCGGTCTGTTACAAATATAGGGTGTTCCATTTCTTCATTTTTGAAAATATTTGTTTTCATAATTTTAAAATAAGTTCCATCGTTAGTTTTTTCTAAGAAATAAATTGAAAATGACCATCATTTTCATATTGAAATAGGAAAGCTTATTTATTAGTGAAAATTATTATATTTGATGCAGCAAGTTGTTCTCAGTTTTACAATTCAAATTATAGGACTTATTATAGAACATCTTTATTGGGATGAACAAACAAACATCCCTATAATGATGTTAAATTAAAAAGCCAAAATATTTTGCTTTTATGCCGTATATTTTTGCCCTAAAAAATAATACTTTGTCTTTCTTCTTTAGGATTAATATTTTGAGCCAAGAAAAGATTTTAAAATATCAGTTCTAATTGTAAATATTTTATTTATTTATTTATTTTAATTTCCTACTTAGATTAAAAAAATTGTCTGATGGCAATGTTATTAACAATACATTATCTTTGCAAAACACATAGTAAAACATTATTTTAAAAACTCGATGATTTCTTTACCTGTCTCTATTATAGATAGGACAATAAAATCAGATTGCTGAATAATATAAAAACATTGATTTTTTAAAGTCATGGTGCTGCCATCTACTATTGAAAAGGTAAAACTTATTTAGTGGCGTCCCACACCAGATTAGTGCTCCGATTACAATGCAGAGTTCCTAGAAAAATATTTGGACATTATATTTTAATGGATTTTGTATATGAAATAAATAATATTGCTAAAATAATTCGTGTCAAATAATCTATATTATTAAATTTTAATTAAATAGGGGAATTAAGCATGAAAATTTTGTTTTTTAGTTTTCTAATTCAGTGTTCATACACTAGTACGCTGACTAACATTTACTTTTGATAACATTTTTTTTATGTAAGTTAGGCTGTCATCGATTTAGATATTTTTTATTTTAATTAATTTATTATTGTTAATCAAATTGAAATTTATTTTTTCACAAAAATACTGCATTAAAGTTTTACTAACAACACTTAAATAAAAACGAGATACTTTAAAGATAAAATGTAATACATTAAATGAAAAACAAACAAAAAATAAACATTCGTTGCACACTTGTTTTTTGAGAAAATATCTTCTTGTTTAATCATAAACGACCTATTTTATTTAAATCATGGAATTGTATAAATTAAAATTTATTCAACGGATTTTCTTGTCAATATCAATGAAAATAAAATTTACTTTTTTAAGGTATTTTTCTTTCAATATTTTCGGTTTATCTAAACTAAATTAAAATGCAACATGATTAAACTAAGCATTTCTGAAAATCGATTATCAACATAGAATATCGATGTATTATTTTGCAAATTTACATTTCTTATTGATGATGATTTGTTACTTTATTAAAAAAAATTTTCTTCTTTAATAACAATTAAAAAAAAAAATTTTGTCTTTAAATTGAGTTATCTGGAGCCTTAGATGAATATTTTACTTTTAAATTTATTTCAAAAAATGTTTTCATTCTTGTTTATAATTTTTATTGTAATAATTAACTTTGAAAGAATAATAAAATCTAAAATTTATTTACTTTTTTTAAAAAAGCTTATTTTTAATGTCTGGAGTTTATTTTTAATTTATCTAAAGTAAAGTTCGCATTTTAAGTATTTAAAATTAAATTTAAAAGGAGTCTGATTTCAAGTTATAAAAATGGGAGTACATAAATTTTAAATTATGTGTTTTTAGTTATAATTTCAATGATTATGAAGTACATTTTTATTTAAATTTTTATTCAAAATCTTTTTTTGTATTCAATATATATATATATATATATATATATATATATATATATATATATATATATATATATATATATATATATATATATATATATATATATATATATATATTCCTAATATAGTTATATATATATATATATATATATATATATATATCCAATGAGAATATTTCAGTGAAGTTTTTCATTATAGTATGATATATATATATTTATATGCAAAGGAAGTGTTCTATATATATATATATATATATATATATAATGTTTTTATATATATTTATATTACCTTTTGCTACTTTTTGGAAAAATTTTTAATTTATGCAGAATCTAATTATTTATTTGTGTTCATTTTGAACATAGTTATATTCATCATTCTAAATATATATATATATATACAATATATATATATATATATAATATATATATATATATATATATATATATATATATATATATATATATATATATATATATATATATATATATATATATATATATATATATATATATATATATATATATGTTCCTAATATAGTTATGTCTGTTACACTTCCTAATATCGAAGTTCCTCCAATGAGAATATTTCAGTGAAGTTTTTCATTGGAGTATGAAATAAGAGTTTTTATGCAAAGGAAGTGTTCTCTATATATTTCAGTGGGTGACCATAAAATGTTTTTAGAGGTTTTCCTTATTACCTTTTGCTACTTTTGGAAAAATTTTTAATTTATGCAGAATCTAATTATTTATTTGTGTTCATTTTTGAACACAGTTATATTCATCATTCTAAAAATATACCCAGACAATAGCATATAAATCAATGAAAGGATAGAAGACAAATTATTTAAGGAAAGAAAATTTATGAAAAGAATTTCGGAAATTAAACTTACACATCTAAGGATATTTAAATTTAGAAAATAAAAAACAATAAAAAATAAACTTTTCCCAGAAAAATATATGTGTAAATAGGTATTTCTGTTATGGTCTATTTATAATTAATTTATAAATAAATTGATAGTAAAAATGATACTATTTATGAATGATATTGCAGCCTATTTATGAATGATATTGCAGCCTATTTATGAATGATATTGTTTTCATTTTTAATGATGAAATGGTATTATTTTTATTTTTAAGTGCTTCATTCATACAATAAAGGGTATTTTAAATTCGTAATAATCGTTTTTATTAATATTTTTCTTATGAATAGGAATCACAGATGAACTTTTGAAGTTACTGTTTATAGTAAAGTAAATTTCTAATATTTATGTTAATAAATCCAAAATAGGTACTAATCTATTTAGTTAGAATGATTTTGTTATTGTATAGTGACACTCTGTTATATTTAAATGTATCGAGTTGCATTAGAATTTACCTAATAATTACTTAAATTAATTAGAAAATCTAATTACTCAACTTTTATACAATAAGTAAATTATTTTAATAATAATAAGTAAATTACAATAGGTAAATTATTTCAATAAATTTTTAAACAATGAGTAAGTTACTCAATTTTTTAAATAAATTAAATTAATTATAAGAATCAATTAGGTCCTGAAAAATAAATAGTTATTGGTTTAAAGAAATTGTGCTTATTAAATTAAAAATATATATAATTGTAATTTACACAATTTATAATGTCGGTTTCTTAACATAAATCCTAATGATATGACAATACTTCGAGCTAACGATAATCATAATGATTTCGTTTTTCTTACATGGATCAGCTTTTCGCTTGTAAAAACTAACCACTTTATGACTGTGGAATCATGCTACAACCAGATAGATGGTAAAAGCTATTAGACTAGAATAGACAATGTGCAATGGAATACAGTATTTATTTGTTGCACGTTTTTTCATTTCATGAAAAACGAAATGACTTTCCGAACAACCCAATATTTTTCACGTAAAATATTAAAATAATCGTTCTTTATTTTTTACTAATTTATATTGAATGTTACAACATTCAATTTATAAATTTATCTCTGCTAATGATTATTAAGTACAAATAGAATTATACAAATTGTTCAAATAGAACATTTAAAAAATATTTATTTACTTCTCTGCGATTATATGCCATCTTTATGAATTAGAAAATTTAGAGTTTTAATTCAGTCTTTCGATGTTTTCAAATAAATTTATTCTCGGTACTCTCAATCTAGATTATTCACCCATAACGAAACAAGAAAGCAAGCAGGGAGTGAAAAAAAACACGAAATAAAAAAAAGAAAAAGAAAGATCATTAAGCTTTTCTAAATAAACCGCTTCATCGATAATAAGGTCAAATGATGATATTAATTTTTTTTTCATTCCTTGTTTTTTACCGATCCTCTCCTTCCTCTGGGAAGTCATTATCTCAGTCATAATTCTGAAGTATGGCGTTGGACGGCGCTGCCATCACCAACCAACTCTGAATTGGAAATTCAGAAAATTATGATAATTAATTCCGTTCAATTTCCGATGGTGGCTGTTATGGATCTCAATTGGGATTGGGTCACGGGGATTCGAACTGCCATTAAGACTCCCAAAATGGAAAACTCCAACTCTACAGGGTAATTGAATTTTCGGAGGACGACTGAATATTTAGAGGACTGCCCTGTACTGGATATAATTGAAAGTATCATTATTAAAACAGCTGATATTTCATCAATTTTGAAGTCTTGGTAGATCGGAATTCAAAGATATTTTACTTTCAATAGAAAAGAGGTCAAATTAGTAAACTTGTGATAGCTCTTTTAAATTCATCTTGTATAATTAATTAATTTCATAAATTAATATATAGTGTTTAATAGAACTATGGCCTCGATCTTATTAATAAGCTTTTGAATCAACATTTTATTTTATTAGCTTTTCACAATATTCAGTTTTCAACTAATTTTCATTTGTTAAATAAATATGATTTTTTTTGGGGGGGGGGACATTTAAAAATAAATGGAATATCAGATGTTTTTAAATGTTTAGTTACTTAAAATAACCATGTTTCATCCTTTGTGCTGAGTTACTTAAGGTAATCAAAACATGGAGTAATTTATGCCAGTTGGTAAATGATTTATTTAAGTAAAATTTTCTCAAATAAAAATGAAGGATTTTTTCTTAGTTATATATAATTTTGAAGTACAATTAATAAGAGCAACTTTACACTTAGTATCCTTAATTAACGATTCCTATTTATTGTTATATTTTAATTCATTAATCATAGACAATATAGCAAATATTTGAAAAAACGGTAAGTCCTTACTTATCTAAAAAGGTATTCTTCATAATTTAAAGGTAACATTTCTTTTTTTCTTTTTTTTTTAAATCACATTTTATTTCTAAAATAAAGTCAAAATTGATAAAAGATATTAATAATGTATGTATATATTATGATTAAATTTATATTGACAAAAATATAAAATGGTTTTATAAAATAACAAATGACTCGGATTCTTAGAAATAAGCAAACAAAGATCTTTTAAAAAATAATGTGGTAAATGTCATAGGATTTAATCTTTTTAATGAATAAATATTTATACCTATCAAATAATATTCATATTCTAAGTAAATAAAAGCTAAATAAAGAATATTTTGAATTCATTTGTGCTTCTTATTTGCCTACATCAATGGATTTCGGCTCAATAACTTGTAAGTGATTCCAAATTCCAGAGTAGATAGTTAGCCTTTAAAATTAAAACTGTCTTATCTCATTCGCATTAGTTTTCGTAACCGTAGAGGGACAAATAATCAAATTTACTTATTTGATATCTTAATATTAAAAATATTTTTTAAAAAGTATTTGCAAAATCAGCTTTTGATTTGATAACGAGAGAATAATTTGTTTGGTTCACTTTCTATATAGGAAGACTGATATCCGCATTTCAAAAATTTGAAACTGGAATTACCAGCATACACTTCAGAAGTGTGAGTCGAACTTAATAACTTTAAAACGAAGCGCTGTTTATTTAACTAATATTTCTACAGTATAAATAAATAGCTATATTAGAATAGCATGTAATTTTTCTTGAATACAACAATATTTAGGGAAAAAATGTCCATAGAAGATGCTAAATCGAAGTTCTTTCAAAAATTTTAATTTTGAAATCAACGAGTAATAAATATAATTTGAAATAAATGCATTTATCGAAAAAGACAGATTATTATTATTTATTTTGTATAGAATAATAATAATTTTATTAAATTATAGAGGTCAGTCTTATAAACACTATAGAGCTCCTGTATCACGTGACTAGAAATAATAAACATAATAAAGTCATTAATATTTATCGGTTTTGTATTAAAAATTGCTATTTAAATTAATATTTTATTAATTGTCACACTTGAATTGCCTTTGCTTATATTGTTAATTTTTCATCTCCATTTGTTTTGCGTATAACATTTTTAGTTTGTAAATTTATAAACTTTAAAAAATACTATCACACAAATTTAATTAGTGAGAAACTGTATATGACAAAATAAGAAAAATATGTGCATTATATATGTCGACATTTAAGAATAAATAGGTATAAGAATGCTTATAAAAATAACAGATTCGATTCCAGATATAGGTTAATTGTCCAGACTCCTCCTTTCTGCTATAATTACGTAATGTAATCCTACGCATATTATCGCGTAAATGATACAGTATCACCACAAATCAATAAGGTCAGTCGAATTGAACGATATATAAAAAATAATTTCTCATTTACAAAAGACATGGTGCCATGAAAGTTTATATAATTAAGGAATACGCTACACACGCAGTTTTTTATTGAGAAAAAAAAAAACTGGATTGACATGCGTTACCCTTTATTCAATTTCACGCTCTTAGAAGCCCTTTATTAGCGTCATTTTCTCTGAAAAATGAATGAAATCATTGGTTATTATTTTATTATTTAACGAAATGAAAAAAAAAATTATAGCACCCGAGAATCATAAAAATGTTCGGATATATTCCATTTCACTCTTTTATTATCGCAAGTAAAACATACTCTAATAAATAGAATTAGTTATTTTCGTAGTATTGATGCTAATTTTTCCATTAAATCGAACTATTCATGTGAAAAAACATGTTTTTTACGCCCTATTTAGAGTTAAGAAGATGGTATCTTCAAACGAGTCAAGAAACGCAGAGGAAGATTCTGATGTCGCTGAGCAACAGCAGATGGCGCTGGAAGCAGAAGTCTCATCCAATGGCACGAGGGAAGCGCACACGTCGTTCGCGTCGCAACTTTCGGATTCTCCTCAGTCTCTGATCAGCAGTGGAGGAATTGTGAACCGCGGTTACCGTCACGATTTGGAAGAAGAGGAAGACTGTTTTGTTGACATCAGCGAGCAGCCTCGAAGGAGGAGTGAGGATCGACTCCAGCGTCTTGACAGTGCAGTCAGCAGATACCTCGCGTCGTCTGAGTGGTGTTTTGCGCGACGTTATCCACTGAGGATATCCCCTCGGTCACCACGGATTGTGAGGATTAATCCGCGACGTTTGTGGTTCGAGCGTCGAGATTGGGGTTCGACCCTAACGCCGAGACATGACCGTGGGTCAGCTCAAGCAGTGCAATTTCCCTCACGGCAGGAATTAGGTCAGGGCACCGCGCTTCAAGATTCGGGTCGAGATTGCCCGAAAAAAAGTCGAGTGCCCTCTAAAAAAGTTGTATACAGCATCGGGGTCTTCTACTCTGACAACGAGCTCTGTATCAACCCACCTGACGACAAAGTAAGTGATGTGTCCGACAAAGAGGTAGTGGCTGACCACCAGATGACCAGTAATAATGCGGGGTTAGTGGGGGAGGGTTTGAACCTCCCCCACGAGCAACACCCGCGACGTAGCTCCAATAGTTGCAGAAGCACCCGAAGACTGCAGACGCATACTCAACTTACGCAGGATACTTTCGCGCCACTGCCGGATAATCCGACGCCGGATAACGCTGTCAATGGTGCCCTGCCGGATATACTAAACTCTCACATGCCCCCGCCTTATTCCACTCTGCCTCCAGGCTCAGTTGACAGGGGCGGCGGAAGGCGATTACCCCCTCCTTCTCATCCACCCCCGCCACCACCCCCTACAACTGCCCCAGCATGTCCACACTTGTCTGGAAATCCCCGCAGGACGTCGAGGGCAGGTGGAGGACGCAGTGGGGCCTTCCGAGGCTTCAGCCCCAGAGAGCGGGGCGGTGGTGGTCGTAGGGGCGGACCCAGTTTTTCAGGACCCCCAGCAGCCTCGGAGTCTGACGAGCCCAAACACTGCTGTGGTGTGATGGTCACACAGACTGTGAGCATCAGGTGGTTTATTGTGATGATAGCTTTCGTAGGCCTCTGCTGTGCCATAGTTGGCACTGTCCTGGGTGCTCTCAAGGCCACGGGAAGGGAACACCTTACAGTCTCCTTGCTCATGATTGGTAAGTCCACTCTTTCCTGTTAATATTTTCAATCTAATAATGCTTGACAAGTAAACACATTCCAGAGAAACGATCAAGAATAAGATCTTTATGGCTTCCTTTAATTTCCTTTTGTAAACCCTATTGCTATCAAATCACTCATTTAGAATGACTGTTGTTGATTCCAGATAACAACAGTAGTGTGATTTGAGCACTAGTAGTGTTAGAGCAGACTCGGAAATCACCGTTCTATATCCATGATATGTCATGTCGAAACAATTTTTAACTGCCAATTCTTGCACAATATTCCCTACGTCTTATATATGTACCATTACTAAAATATATTTCATCCAAATTCAGTGACAAAAAAATTAAATGTAAGTTGTGATTCATAACAGAATTCATGAATAAAATTGGAATTTCTTATTATAACACAAAAGTATCAACAAGTAATGAAACCAGAGCTTTTAACTGAGATTGTCACATGACACTGTCATTTACAGCATAAAGGTTGTTTACTGTCCTTCTGTTAAAGACAGTGATATAACTATGCATGGAAATGACGACTTCTCTCTTAATGGTATATATTAATAAAAAAATGTGGAAAAAATTAAAACAACTTTTACTTAGATCCGAATATCACTAGTATAGTCTGCTCCCTTGTAAAATATAATCTAAGTTTAAAATACATTTTGCTTTAATTATACATAACTTTTGCAGTTGTAATAACATTAAGTCATTAAAACGTTTGCTTTTTTCCTCAGATATTTTTTGCAACCTATAAAATTAATGTATTTTTCCTATTTCTATGAAAAAGCCATTTGCTTTACAAAAGTTAACAAAAAAAAAAAAAAGAAAGTTAAAAAAAATTGAATTTAAAATAGCAGTTAATTATGTTAAAAAGTAAGTTTAAGTGTTTCTAAAAAAAAGTTTTAAGTAAAAGGAGTTAATTAAAATGAAATCCTAATTTTACTTTCAGTTTAATATTATAATTAAATATATGATACTAAAATAATAGTAAAAAATAAATTATTAATAATATGTGCAAACAATTAAATACAAAAAATAAATACATTTTATTTAATATTTATTTTTTTATCTTATTTGTTGCAGGAGGATAATATAAATGCCCATTTAAATTAATAAAAAAAAGGAATGCTTGTTAATTTATATTTTTACTGTGATAAGTATAATATTTTTTTATTTATTAAGAATTCTAATATTTTTAATTTGTGCGTATATATATATATATATATATATATATATATATATATATATATATATATATATATATATTGCTAAATTAGAAATAATTTATTTAGAAATTAATTATATATATCTTATTCTGATTAATAGGCGTTAAATTATATATCTTAATGACGTATTGAAACCAAGGTTAAAGAGTCTTAAATTCTCGATTAAATTTTGTCGCGAATTATTTAATTCTACAACAAACATTTCCCATTGTCTGCTTTTATATTCTGAATCTTTGAAACAATGACGTTCCAAAACGAAATAATTTAATCGCTTTCATTCAAACGTACGTAATTAAACAATTTCTCCCTGTTCCGGAAAAAATCGCATTATTCTTAGAATAAAGGCAGATTTCAAAATCAGCTGAAATGAAGTAGCAGTTCGCTCAGCCAAAGTACGACGATTACTTCTTCCGATTCTAATGTAATTCTTTGTCGCTAAATTAAACGTATTTCTCTGCTTGGCTGGATTATCGTTAATGAAGTTGATGCTCATCAATGATGCCAACGTCTTGAGGGGAACTGAAGTTTGGCGTAATTTGATTTGTAGATTGGCGTTGAAATGGTTGCTATGCGATCCCAAATTTTGCAATTAAAAGTATTTTAGAGTGAACTTTCAATTTTTTAATGTTTCGATGTATATTTTTTAAATGCTTTGTTGTGATGTTTTATGTTTCGAATAATTTATTTTTCATAATTACGATCCAATCTAGAAAAATTAAAGTTATTTTTATCTTAGCACAAAGTAAAATTACTTTTCCGGATGATATTTTTAAATACGATACATTTAATTCTGTGATTTTCATAAAAACAAATAATATTCATCATAAATGAAATCTCTAATGAAAATATTTTGGTATCCGTTATTTGAGAAATTTTACTCATTAAATTCGTTGAATGTTGGATTTTAATCAAAATTATTGAAAAAGTTATTTACTTAAAATGTTTAAACATTAAACGGACTCAAAAACATGCAATCTCAAAACTTATTAAATACATCTGAAGCTTGACGCATTAAATGAAAAAATAAAAACTTGGAGTTGCAAATTCTACTTATTTCCTGTGTACATATTTCATGTAATGATTTTAACAAAACTTTAATTAAAAGAAAGGTTTAATTGTAGATATTTTATTGATGAATACAATATTACTTATGGATGCTGAAAGGAAAATTAAAGCTTTATTTACAGAAATTATATTTAAAAATTAAACATTATTTGCAAAAATATGAGTAATAAAAAGCCTAAGTGGACAAAAACTAAAGTGTTGTCAGCAAATATTATCAAATAATTATCCCAGCATAAAGTTAAAATATCTTCAATATATGAAAATTATCCCTTGATAAAAATGTTATCTGAAGTAAAATAAGTTACTTAATATGAAGCTAGTTTTGTAAAATATAAAATAAAGTATTCTTAAATAAGCTATAAAAATGTGTGTGTGTGTGTGTGTGTGCAAAAAATTATATTGTATAATTATGTTAAATATATGAAATTGTAGAATTGGACTAATATTTAAGCTAATTTGTATTATGTAGGTTTATATTTTAAAATTTTCAAAAGATTCAGTGAAAAAATTATTTCAATAAACAGTGTTTAGGATACATGTAAAATGCAAAAGTCATTGTTAAAAAAAATGTTTTCTTTGTTGTTAGTTGTGTCATCATGTTTTTAATACAATTCCTTGGTCTTTCATTTGTAATTATTTTGAACTTATATCATTATTGTTAATTATTTTGTGTGAAAATATTAGGTTTAGTGAATTGTGTATCAGCTATCAAATTTTTTACCAGTGTTAGAGTTTTTCTTTAAACCCGTTATATCATTCTTTAAAATCTTAAGTATCATTGTGGTTGTTTGTCCTAGTAAAGCGGTTGCGCGCTCTTCAAGTCATCGATTAAACTTGCGCGTGGAAGGTCTCTGGTTTGATTCCAGCTACTGCTCAATAACGATAGATAACTATTGCGCTTTAGTCCTCAGCATGCAAATGTAAAAGTGAAGGATGCAGAAGAGTTATCTAAATTTCCTCCTTTACAATATGTTAATAAATCTCAAGACTTGTTTTATTAGAACTACATTACACTGAAAATCTATAATTATTTTTCCTTAATTCAAGTAGAATTAGAAGACCATAATTATATGCATTTATTATAATACGACTATGTATAAAATGATGTACTTTTAAATCAAGAAAATTATATAAAATCCGAAAAGTATTAATCAGAATTTTCTCAGTATATTCTATACTGTTTGGTTGGGGTAAAATCTCTTCTTTCCTTTGTTTACTGTTTTATATGCATTATCAAATTGACACTGCTGTAAATCGTTGCTTTCAATATTTTCTTCGGATAAAAGAAAATATCGATTATTTTACGATTAAATGAGCTTTTTGAATCATGCTTCCATTATTTCTGAGCTTGGCGACCAGTCGGTGCCAAATCTGCCGACATATCGATTTTTCTTTATGTTCTTTCCTATTCAGGTTCATTGCTTTATTTTTATCACAATAAATATGATATAACTGATTGAATATCGATTTACAATGATTTAGTCATTCCCTATAATCAAATGGTAATTTGTCTTAGTTTCAGTTTCAGCGTCATTTTTAAGGTTTGACTTTTAACTAACTAAATAATTTACAATTTGAAATTAATCAAATATAACATTAGTTTGATTCTAAATATTTTGTGACATATTTTTTTATTCCTTAAATTGAATGTTACCCAAAAAAAAATAAATAAATAAAAAATAAATAATATTATTCTGATACAATTTTTTTTTAAGTTTAAACTAAAGAAATTTTTTTTTTCTTACATTTAAAGTTATAATTTTTTTCTAAAATTCTCAATTATGTTTTCGTTGCAATGAAAAAGAAATTTCTTTTGCTTATATGCTTTTAACTGTTGCCTGAAACGATGTAGCAACATTTATTGTGCCTTCTGTGTCGATGAAGTACTTGACTTCCATCATGTTCTTTCGAATCGCAGACGATAAAAAGAACAATCTAATTTAGATTCATAAATGGGGAAAAAGCACTGTTATTAATGTTTCATTCTAATAGCTTTTGTTGTTTTTAACTGTAACTGAAGCCGCCAACAAATGACTGCAGTTAAGAAGTACTTCACATAAATAATGGGCTCTGAAAAAGTTTCGCTTTTTTGCCGTAGATGGAGTACAAAATATGTGGGGAAAAGATAAGCTTTTGTGTAAACTTCTACTCATATGTAAGACGATTATTTTTTCTCGCGCCCTATTTATAAAAGTTTTTTTTAACATAATTCCAAATTCAATTCGCTTTTGTCACGTGACTTTGACAGAAAACATCCAAGCATTGAAAATCTCATTGCTGAAAAGATTGAATTGATCTTCTGTAAGAAATCTGTGTCTAGACTTCAGATACAAGTTAGAAATTTTATTTTGATGTTCTACATTGGATCAAAAGATTAGTGTCTTTTCTTATGCTTCCATTTTTGTTGTCTCAATTTTCCAAAAAAAGCATAAATTGGTTCTTTCTTGGCGCCTAATTTTGATCGTGTTATTGATCATTTTCTCTTATTTTGCCTGCTCATAGCAACAAAATAAAGTTTATTGAATTTATCCAAAAGGAATTACAAAAATGCAGTATAAAGAAATCATATTTCATAACACCACGTGCATAAATAAAATGTTATTTCTGTTAGTTCAACTATGCCTAAATTATTTGTCAATAATCTTTAATTTAAGTTATATTAAGAATTATAGGGAATTTTAAAGTTATTCACTTGAATTCAAAACATATCTTGATGCCTTAAATGCATCCTTAGCATTATGGATTTATTTAATGGGTTGAAATGTAATTGTTTCCATAAAGAATGTGATTTCTTCCAAATATATAACACTAATATTATCCAAAATACTTTAAACAGCTGCACAAAGTAATATGCAAATTTTTCCTTGTTTATTTTTTACTGTTCTTGATAATTCTGTGTCTTTTTATTAAGTAGACATGTTACACACACCTACTGAAAGAAAAAAGTTTTAATATTAATATTTCTACATAGTATATAACACTTGTGTAATTGTGTACAATGTCTCTCTACTGTCCCCAGAAAACATACTTATGTCAGTATATCTCTGGCTCAGAAACTGTAATCTTTGATTGTTTATCATCTTCTGTAACACCTTCTCTCTCTCATCTAATAATAATTATCTTCAGTTATTATTAAATTACTTTTCTTAAAAGGTCACCTTTGTCGTTACGAATGAATTTGTACTAGCCATTTTTACCTTGTAGTATTTACAATTTTGGGTTACAATTTACTGCAGTATTTTCAGAATTTTTACGTCTTAATTTCGCAGTTTTAATTCTTCTGTACTTCTTTGTGCAATGTATTTATTCTATGTTTTTATCACAAGTGTTTCAGTTATATATGCAAGCAAAATCAAAAGTAGTCGAAGTTTTATCACAAATGCAAAATTGTTCCACTCTGGATTACCTTTCGATTGTTGCACAGGAAACATCGGTGATTTTGTTTTCCTTTCATCTGTGGACTTCTTGGCCGAATCTAGTTACCCTGTCTTCCGCAAATGCAGAAGTTCCATCACGTTCCTGCTATTACCTTGTCCAAGAGCCAAACCCTTCTCAAGTTGCTATCTTCTTGTTCACGCTCAAACGAATCTGCCGAAAAGGCTTAATCCACCCATTTCCCCAATCGTAACAGGCTAGTGAGTCGCATCTCAAACCTTTTCCATTCTATTATTATCGTTATTCTATGTCGGTGCGTTATCTTTTTCTTTTCTTTTTGTATTTATTTGGAAAATTATCGCCAGCTTCTTTCTTCCACGAATTCTTAGAGTCTCCTCCTTACTTCCTAGTGTGGAAATAGGGGAAAGGAGTATGACAGGATACATACCCTTATCCGCTTTTATCAGGGGAAAATAAGAAACACCACTGAGAAAACAGAGATTGTTTCCTTAGGAAATATTTGTGTTTGTCATATTTGATAACATTTTGGCCCTTATGTATTGATACTTCGGTATATATATATGAATAAGACTAATGACTTCATATGCTCCCAAGTATTAAATCAGTGACAAATTTTTTTAGTGCTTCAATTTATGGAATTTGCAAATTGAATTGGAGGTTATATAAATAAATTTCTCGGAATAAATAAAATGATTCCTTTAAATTTTAATAATTTATTTCAAATTATTTGTAACATTTAAATTGCCCTTTTTGTTAAAAGAAGAAATAAAATTTAATATTTTGGGGAAGCCTTGCATGCATTATAAATAAAATAGATTCCTAAATAGCAAACCTTTTATATTTTAAAATAAAATATATCGAATATTTGTACTTATATGCTAAAAAAATTTTACTAAATGATAAAAAAAAAAAAAAAAAAAAAAAACTTGGTATTAACTATTCAACGTTTTTAATTAAACTGAAATTTGTTGAGGGGGAAAAAAACCAATGAACTCAATATTTCAATAAATACTACATTCTTAAATTATAATAAAATTATACATGAAAAATATAAATAATGTTATATAGTTATATAACTTCCTGTCCGAAAGAGATGTCATCGTTTGTAAAAAGTAGCTCTGAAAAGAAGGGGAAAATATAATTTAATTCAATTTAAAAAATCTTTTTTTTATTTTTATGTTTAATATATTGATTAATAAATTAATTATTTTCTTGTTTTAAAATCTCGATTTTCCAATTATTTATTCAATTATTTACTTTTGTTGAATGCTTTATTAGTATGTATTTAAAAATATACTGATTACTTAAATAGGTTAAAATATTTTATGTCATACACAGATAAGGAAATATGCCATTTAATTTAATTAATTGAGTTCTAAGGGGCATATGTGAAAATTATATATATATATATATATATATATATATATATATATATATATATATATATATATATATATATATATATATAATATCTATATAATTATTATAGAAGCTAATATTGTATCTAATTCATATATTATATAAACTGCTATACAGTAAAGTTCCTTTTACAATTTGAATGGAATTATTTTATTGATCAAAATTCCATTATATTTAATTATGTTTGGAATACGTGCCTTATTCATATATTTCTCTTTTTAACACAGGTGGAAAATTTTCAGAAACTAATTTTCATTCCAAACTAGACATCATAATTTCATTTTGATCTTGCTCACCCCCCAAAAAAAGTTTCTGTTTTTTACATCAAATCAAATGCCTAAAACAAAATTTCTTTTTTTTTTTTTTTTTTTTTTTTGCTGAGTTATTACTTCTATGTTTATGTGTGTTTTGAACAAAAATTCTCTTTAGAACTGTTTTGAACAATATTTCAAATTGAAACTATTTTTCTTCTTCTAAGTCTTTCACCAGACATTTATTTTATTTTTTGTTTTGTTCCGAACTCGTAAAGCCAGCCTAGAATATTCTATTCTGAAAGACTCGAAGAAATGCTAAATTGTTGTTCTAAAAGTATTTCGTAGTATCTATGTCAAAATGCATTGGCACGTCTTTACGAAAAATTTTTTGCTCGCATTTTACGTATTCCTTGCAAAAAGATACAACACAACTCCACTCACTTTTTGGCAACTGTGTATCCTCTACTATTCTTGGCACGTTCGCCTCTTCTGATCGCGCCGATTTGTTTCTTTTTGTATTGTGTCCAAAAAAAAAACTCTTCAAGCTCTAAAAGATTCTATTTTCATCTTAACTTTTTTATGTGTTCTTTAAAATGAGTCAGGATAGATACGCAATCCCTAAAAATCCAGCTTAAAGAATTTTTTATTTCTAGCTCTGCTTTTAAAGTAAACAAAGGATTAGGAATTTGATTTTTTCAACGAATTTTTTTCTTCTCACTAGTTGTGAAATCCATTACAATGGTTTTCATTAAGAAATTATCAATGTTTTTAAATTTTATCGGCAAGTAGCTTTATTTCTTGTATCTTAGTAAAAAAGTAAATTTATTCCTATTTTTTGTAATGTTAATTCCCTAAATGCATTTACTTAATCGTTAGATAAAAAGAAATTAGAACTGAAAGTCTCTTACTGCTTGCTTTTATATTAATTCTTTAGACATTAGCTTTATAAAAAAATTATTTTGTTCTTTAATATAAAAACATTTTTTTTTATTTAAATTTTCTTAAAAATTAAAATAAGCGATATAAATCATATAGACGACTTTTTTAGACAATTATTATTTGCAATATTTTTAACCCTCTAGTCTTTCCCAAATCAATCATTATTTTTCGTTACTAACAATTATTTACCGAAATTTAAAATATAATTTACTTAAAATATTGTGCATCCAAACGAATTTTTCCAATCGAAATTTTCGAATACAAACCAAACGATTTTGAAATTTCTGTTACGAAATTTTACGGATGATACGTGATGCTTAGATACAATCTGGGAATATATCAACACATTATATGTGACAATGTTAAGGATTGTCATGTGAAGCATTCTGTTGTGAGGGTAACCAGAATGCTTATTTTTAAGTTGAACTGAGTGCAACATTTCACCATCATTGAGAAGAAATTTATAAAAAAATGCTTTTACCAACTAGGAATATAAATTTCATTCGATTACCTCAATCCGACGTTCGGAACTATTTAGCATAATGTCCCTCTTTGAGCTTTAGAAGGGGAGAAATGAATGGGTTTTGACGCTGGAGGTGTGGAATTTGACAGAAGCTATTTACACCATGCAGAGAGGGTGGAGAGAAGAGGTTTATTGACATTACTTTTTTTTCTTTACTTTCTTTTTTATGTCGACCTTTATTACACAGCTTGGAGACTTGTCTCGGAATAAACAACGTTATGCAGATGTGGCTAGTTTGAACAGCTTGGCATTGAGGACACGCCCACGCGGAAGCTACTTCCACCGTTATGTTTGTTTTTTTACCCTTTTCTTTTCAATTCTGTTGGCGACGGATAGAATTCATTATATTTTGGCGTGCTTTTTTAAAATTATTCTCACCCGCTTTACGTTCTTCTTTCCCACATTTGCGGTAGTTTCTGAGAAAACGAACGTGAAGAAGCGTGAAAATGCACTTAAGTTGGCGATGCGCATGGGAGAAATAAAGCTTAGAAAAAAATTTTTCCGGAAATTTGCCGTTTCTTTTCTTTTACCTTCAATTTATTTTTATTTTATTATTTGCTCATGAGAATATTCTTGTTTTTTCGTAACAGTTTTGATTCCCATGCTTTCCTATTCGCTTATACACTTCAGTGAAAACAACTTTAACTAGCGTGATTCAATTATTTAGACATTAATAATATACAATTTAATCGATATCAAAATGTTCATTTCATGTCATAGAAGAAATTGCGAAGAATCAGCTCGCTGTTTGTAAATGAAAAATTATATTAGAAAGTAATTTTTTTATTTCCGATATTAAATCCTATTTTCCCATTTTAAAGAGGAAGAAATTAAGTTTAAAGTTTATTTTTCTATATACATGTGTTCTGTATTTCGTAGTCATTCATTATTTCATTAGAATATATTTATTTTAATGTGAATCTATCATAGCGAAACATTCATCAAATTATAAATGATTTGGAATTTCACTATAAATTTCACTTGCGCAAATTTCAATAAATATTATCGGCATCACATTTAATTTGGACATATGCTCCAAAAGTGTCCGCCATAACCTACCTACCTGTTTTCCTCACGAAGAAACAGCAATCGTTTTTTTAAATTGATTTTTGAATGTTTTTCTTTTTTTCATATTTGCTTTTCACCATTTTTTATTCTTAATTACTAAAAAATGGGATTAAAAGTTGCGGTTCGAATAATTTAAACCTTCTTTAATGATAATTAAAAGGCATATAATTTTTCACTATTTCTTTTATATAATAGACAGAAATATTTTCACGATTTAGGATTCCGTGAAAACATTCCATATTTCCTAATAATAATAATAATATTTTATTGAATTGATACAAAAAGGGTTACCTATATTCTACAAAATATTTCTAATATTTAGTCAGACATGCTATTACGCACATAAATATAAAAATTCTTCAAAAATAATAATTATTGTTTCATTTGCACTTAAAAATAAAAACATAATTGTTTTATATTTCTTTTTATTAAACATATTTATACGTATATAGTTTTAAAGCAGAAATACCCACATTTATTAAATTAGATGTAATATTTACTTATACTAAATTTATAAGCCCCAGTAAATCTTGTATATTAATCCAAATAATTAAACATTGCAAGAATTTATGAGAATACATTCCATCTTTTACAGCAAATTTGAATAAATTCTTTTAACTTTTCCTCCTTGTAAGGTTTGTTAAATTTCATAAACATGTATTTTTATGAAAATTACATCTTACTTTTGCCATAAAATGTTTATCCTTATTGTGTTATCTCAATTTTTTTTTTTTTTTTTTTTTTTTAAAGAATTTTGCTATTTTTATAATATTATTGAATTACAAAATGATTTAAATTTTCAGTGTTTGAAGACATGATTTAAGAAAAAAATTGAACATGTTAAAAATACTCATTTTGCACATTTTTATATTAATATCTTATTTTATATATAATTTAACATTTTATTTTATATTAAATTTTTTAGAGAACCATTAACACAGTTTAAAAACAGAATGAAGTTATGTAAATGTGATTTTATGGAATTGAAATTGTTTTGAATTTCTATTAAGGTTTTCGAATGCAAAATCTGAGAATCGTTTTAAATTATAACGTAGATTATACTTATTAGTATACAATTTCTATGCAAATAAACATCTGGTTTGACTTAAGTTAGAAATTGTGTTATTTCGGCTAGTTGAATATCATCAGTTTATGAAAAAAAAAAAAATATTTTAAACGAAGCAGTTAAAAAATCATTTGCTTCGAGTGGCCTTGTCAGTAGAGCATTATTTTATTCTTTTCAGAAAACATTATTTAAAGATTAGAGAATGGCATCGGGTGAAAATATAGCCCATTATCATATCTTTATTCGAAACTAGATATATGAATTTCGTGAAGAATAATTAAAGAGTACTTAAATCGCCATTTTCAGGTATTGGCGAAAACTGGTAATCAGTGGAAATGTAAAAGTAATGATATGATTAATTATATGCCAGTTTTCAAAGTTAATTACATTTTTTTTAAATATATTTAGTGTCCGCTCGAAAGGTAACGAAATGGGGATATTTTTAGGCTGATTTTCTCCTGCACATTACAGTTTAAAAATCTACATAATTGAGAAAAATTATTCCTTTTCATTCTAAGAAAAATCATTCTTGCATCTTTATTAATTGAAATAATTTATTAATTAAAAATAGCGGAAACGTAATTTATCCTATTTAACATACCTTAAATTATTTATATCCTTAACTTATTTACGAGAAAGTTGATTTTTCTCTGATAAAAAATGAGTTTATATTTTTATACTGATTTTCATTACTTAATTTCTTAATTCGCTTACTGCTAACTTAAGATTTAAGAAAAAAATTTAAAATAGCCATGATTAATTAAAAACATTAATTAATCGTGGCTATTGTAAATTTTTCCCAGTATTGTCGGACGTAATGCTTTTTTAATTTTTAAGGAAAATATTAATTTAATATAATCAAAATTACGTAAAATTCTAAAAAATGCCTTCTATGTGTAATAATTATATACTATTTTAATAAAACATTAAAATTCTTAGAAGTGTAATTACTCTAAATAACTAAAACTAATTTCACGAGTTTAATTTTTATGGAATCCTACAATGGAGAAGGTAATTTTTTTATGTAATTAGTTTAATTTGAAATTATTTTACGCGTTTTCAAACATAACTCTTATTTTTCATTCTCCCGTATTGTAAAGCATTATTACATACGTGAGAATAAATAATGAAATTGTGTGTTTTTCTAAGGAAATGCACAGCTTGTAATAACTTTCAAAAATGTATTCTGAATAACGATAAATGTCTAACTGATGACGTCAGCGACTGATTGATTCATGATGAGGTAGCCGAGACAACATTACAAATGGCTCTGCTGGCAGAATCTTTAATTGAGCCATGTATTTGGCAATCCACTTCCCCAAATTAAATCAATTCTTTCGGTTGTTAGAATTATCGTCTGCATTTCCGCACGATGCTCTACTGAAAGGGCCTTATGAGAAATTGAGAAATGCTATTGATGTCAGTTGTCTTTCCTTCTTGTCACAAAGATTTGTCCACCGTGATTGTTTCCGCGAATAATTATGTCGCAATTTGTTTTAATGCCACCCGATTACGCCCAAAACATTTCTTTGCGTGACGAATCCATTGTGCCCAAGTTAATAATAAATGTTGCGAAAACTTTGAAATAGATTTTTTTTTAGTAAAGTTTTCCAACGAAAATAGTTATTGGAAATCATAGGCAACGGTAATTATGCATGTCTTACTTCAGACACAATTAAAAAGTGAGTGACTTGATTAATAATTAATGTTTTATAAAAGGATATATTTTACTAACATAATGTTGATTAACTTCTGTGATTTTTTTCCGCAATGTTTTTAGCAAAGTATTTTCGTAATTATAATTTTTTGTTGCTTTATTAGTTTAAAGCAAGAATAATCAAATCATTTCTTATATATATCATTTCTCATATATCATTTTCCATAAACCTGTATGAAAAATACGAATGTTGAAATTACAGTTATTAAATTTTTTTTTAGAATTAAAATGAACGCTTAATAGTTTTCTTAATTTTTTTTTTAATAAGCAAGATTGTAAATATTTGTGCCAAAGGAAATTTTAAGACTTACTCGTTTTGCTATATTGTTTTTTCTTAATAGGATACAAAGAAATCTTATATAACTAAGCTTTTTTCAATTTTAAATACTAAATATCAGAAAATAAAAATAATGTTATCATTTAGAGTTATTTTTTTCCATTCTGTAATATTCAAAACATTTTATAAATGTGAAAAATGTTTAAGAATATATTAGAATATTCGACTAATCTGTAAGCAAAGCCATAAAAATGATTCTGATTAATTTATAAAATTTTTAAGCAATTCGTATGTCAATATTTATTTGGAGACAATTATGACATGATATTTTTGTAACATCTCTGTACTTTTTTTTAGCTTTTTTCTTATCATAAGTTGAATCATTGCAATTCTCATTGAAATTAATTTTTAGCATTCAAGTTAAATTATTTGAATACAATTATGCTATTATTCATAAAATTAAATACTTAAAATATTTTATGATACTTAAGAATTCATTAGAATACTTTAAATTTTGCTTGAGAGTTTTCAAGCTCATATTTTAAAACTTACTTCGTAAGCTAAGTGGAATAACCCATGAAAAATTAAAATAAATTTTCCCAAATTTTAAATATTTTATATTTTCTAAGTTTTTTTTCGATATCTACATTCTTTGAATGGTTCTTAGCTTTTGTAATTCTTTATTTTCTATTGTAGACTTCCATAGTACTTTTTCCCCAGATTTCTTTTTTTATGTTTTTATTTTCATTTTTCTGATCTTCTAAGCTCTTATTTTCGTTATGTATAATTTTCCTTTCATGGGTTTCTGTAGTATATCTATTTACTTCATCGTTTCTACATATCGTCGTATCTCCTGTACTTTTTTTTTTAGCTTTAATAAATCTTACATCTTAATTAATTCTTCTAGCTCATGATTGTATTTTATTTTCCATGTTTTTTTTTCTCCCTTTAATGGATTTACAAATTATTCTAATGATTCTATATTCAAAATGTCTTATAATTAAAAGAAAATTAATTCTATTTCATTATTATCTTAAAGCTAAAACGTAACTTATTTTAGTTATTTAAAATATTTTGTAATTGCTTTACATTCAAGAGATTTTATTATTAAGATGAATTCATGAGAATATTCGAAA
This sequence comes from Latrodectus elegans, assembly GCA_030067965.1. Classification (NCBI taxonomy): domain Eukaryota; kingdom Metazoa; phylum Arthropoda; class Arachnida; order Araneae; family Theridiidae; genus Latrodectus; species Latrodectus elegans. The sequence goes on from CM057815.1 coordinate 59,182,786, forward strand.
ATGACTGCGCATATCTGGTTAAAATTTTATTAAAATTTATTGCATGAATTTTTCCGAATTTTTATTCCTTCCCTTGGAAAAGTTGCCCTTCATAATACATTTATTAAAAATATTAACAGTAAATAACGTGTGAAAGTCATGTGCTTTTGTTAAATACATTTTAAGTTTTTTCAAATAAATTGCTAAATATAAATAAAGCTTAAAAATAAATTACCTACATATTTTAAGTACTTTATGTATGAAAAAATCTTTAAACTAAAAAAATAGCACATATGTAATTTGGTCAATTATATTTAAATCTGACCTTAATACTTATGTTTATTTTCCATTGAAACATGAAATGTTTTTTACGATGTATTATGTTATGTATAGCAATGCTTTAAAAATAATCTATATGTTTAAGGAGAAGTCTTTTCCTTTTTATTAAACACTAAGTCAAAGGATTGTAGCTATCTTTTTTTATGAATTATATTTTTTTAAGGAAAGAAATGTTATATTACTTTGTGTATTAGCGAAGTGCTGAAAATTTAATTTAAAAAAAAATGAAAAATATAAATCTGTTCTGCATCAAAAATCAATCATTTAATACTATTGAATTTAAATTAATTAAAATCGAAAACAAGATAGAAACATAATTTAAACTAAGTTTGAAAAAATAATACAGATGTTAATATATAACTCAAGAGGGAAAAATCAAATATTTGTTTCAAAATTATTTCTATGGTTAAGCTCATTGGTATACATTGTAGCCATTTAAGAGTTTATTATGTTTTGTTACTTGAAGAAAAGTTTTAAAAATGTTCATCATTTTTTAGTGCGATTAAATCGTGTTTTAATTTCTTATTATAATCGAACCTGTTCAAAAGATGAAATCACCCTATTGCAGTGATGATTTCATTCTCTAGCCTTAATTACTGGTCTTTATTATTGAATTATAATCTTTTTAAGTTCAAGGCAGGTGCATGAAAAACCGAAAAACACGTTTTTCATCGGGAAAACCGTCAGCACCAGACAAGCTTCGAATATCTTTAATCGAGGGCAACTGCACTGAACTACAACTTCTCCCATTCGGTGTTATTATCGTCTGTTTTGTTTGTTTCCCCCCTCAGCTCACAACTTCTACATCAAGTCGGACAAACTATCAGAAGTCGGTCGTCTGCTTTATGAAGAAGCTAAAAACGAATCTCTCTCTACCAAAATGGCTAAGACAGAAATAAACCTGTTCCATCCCTCCTTTAGCATTTCTTCCCACCTCTTCCCCTCACGTAACCTGGTTTTTCAGTTCGCCGGTGACCTCTTCTTTCAAGAACTTATCTACTCAAATTCTATGTTCGATATCTTTTTCCGATGTACACTGCCATTTTTTTTCTTAACCCTTTTTACTATAAAAGACATAAGACCACCCTTTCTCAAAATTCTTGAAAAAAAATATAGGAGATATCTTAAAATTCGATTTCTACCTTTTTATTTAAAAACTACAATAGATTCGGCACCGTCATCCGCTTTTTTTTATGAAAGAAAGAAAATATATTTCTTATGTGAAAATGCACGCCTTCTATCGACTTATTTTCATTTCATATATTTTGCATTAAAAAAGGCTTGCTGATGCATTTTTTTTTTCTGCAAAAAAGTTATATTTTTGGATTCATTCTATATTTACATTGAAGTATAAATTTTTTTTTTTATGTTATGACATTAGTCATAATTTTTTAAAGGAATTAAGGAACAATATATTTGATTTTCCCTAAAAAATGCAAATATAACTTTCCAAATAAAACCAAAATAAAAATCTATCAATAAAATCAAAGTAGACAAAAACAATCCTTTCTAAACATAATTGGGTTGAAAATAACTTCTTTTAAATCTACATACATGACAAATAAAAATGGAAGATGTCATTATTTAATTTGTAATATACATATAAATATTATATAAACTATAAGAAATCAGTAGAAACTATTGGCAAATGTGCGGTTTATCGTATATTTCATTAACTTGTTTTTATTTTCCGTGACACTTTTTTCACCAAAAAGAATAAATGCTTTAAATAAGTACCTCTCATTTTAACAGCTGCAAAAATATTTTCCTCAAGTTTGGCTTACGGATTTTCTATTTGACGTATAATATTTATATTTTTTAAATATTTATTATTATATGGAGTATCTTATGTATTTATTTTGTAGGAAATGGCTGTCTTTATGCTTTGAACTTTTAGGTGTCTCTTTATATTTTTTATTTATCTTATTGCCAATTTATCTTCTTAAATGCGTCATGACAGATAATTGAAACATTACTTAGCATTTAACAGTTTTTTTTTTTTTTTTTTTGAAAAAAGCAATAATATTTATGGTTGTTTAATAGTTTTGTTTAATTTTTCATAAAAGATAAAGGGTAATAATGATGGCAACTAATTTTAGGGTTACACAGAAAATATTTAATCCATTACTTTTCAGACAGCCATTTTGTTTCATAATTTACTATTATTTGATATGTTATAAATATCACTTATTTCTTCTTTCATAATATTATTGAAAGTACTAATAATCAATTATTTTATTCGTTCTATAAAAATCGTTCATGTTTCTAATTGTATTCCAAGTATTGAAAATTCTGTACGTTCAGAATTATTTGACACTCGCAATGAAACAATAATTAAAATGTTAATCGAAATTTAATTTATGTATTTCAAATAATTTTATTTTATTTCAAACTATTTAATTTCAAATAACTAAATTATTTCGCGAAGGGCATAATAGTTTATTTCATAGCAATAATTTTTTACTGTTTATTGAAAATAACTAAGCAAAAACTATATATAAAACATTATGTATAGTTAAAAGTGTGAAACACGGCAAAAATCCTATTAATTTCGTGCACAAATGCAATATTCCATCCGTAAGCATAGTTTCTAAAATCAAACCTCATCAAAGCAAACGGTGAAGAGTTATTAATTTTTTCTAATCATTTAAAACTTCTTTATTAGAACTATTTGAGTTTATGATAGTGATCAGGAATAAATATTTATTATTTTTAATAAATTAATAATTAAGTAGTATCACATTTATAATTAAAAATTTATCGATAATTTTCAAACAAAATATTAAAAGAACATTTTTAATTGTTTTAATATTAATAATCGGGTTGTTATACGATATGTCTTAGTTATATATTCAGAGTTTTAAAGAGTAGATAACTTAAAAATTCCAGTGTATAAATTTCTAAATGGTTGTTTTCCCAAACTTTGCGAGAGCACTAACCATCAACTTGGCTGCATAATAGATCTATTAAAGTTTTCTTAGAATTTATGTGGCAAACGAGATCCGAATAGAATTTATTAACTTGGGCAACCATTTTGAAAGTAAGCCCTTAATATCCTCATTATCATTCGGATGGCGGTAGAAATGTTGTTTTCGTCAAGTGGAGTCTCTTACAGCAATTTTCCCAAAGTGAATTTGCTTGATGTTCATGTTTTGAGAACAAAGACCGAACACTTTCACAAGCAGTTTTTCGTCTGTAAGACTCTAAACTTGAGAGCTTTGTTCAACTATTGATTCTTATGCGTTCTTGATTTTATTTTTAAATCAGTAAATGATGCTTGAATAATTTTAAGTTTTTTCACGATAACAGGTAATATGGTAACAGGTACACGGTAACAGTTTAAACAGGTATGAAAATTTTCAAATTTGATAAATAAATATGCTGCTGGTAATTTGATTTAGAAACTATTCCAACAGCTTATGTAAAAACATGATGTGTTTCAATGAAACACCATCCTTAATTAATAGATTTTAAAATAGTTGTAAAAATATCGAATATAGTTAAAAGTTTTTTTTTAAAGAAATTATTTTGTTCTTCGATTGTGGATTACATAGATTTTCTGCTTGTAATTATTATAGACAAAATTATTACTTTTTATACATGTTTTATTTATTTCACTTGCGTGTTAAATGTCACAAAATTAAGTATCTTATTCAGTTTCTCAAATGCACATACTTTCATCAGTTATTATTTTAAGCTGCTAGGTTTTAAATGTATTGTTATGGACTATTCAAAATAGAAATAAAGTTTCTTTTTTGGATAAGTGTGCTTTGTAGAAAAATCGATTATACTGCATTTTATTTTTGTAATTCAACGGCGGCATCCCTTTTGATGTAAGTGCAACTAGTACTTTCGCTCTATCAACTTACATTCCTTCTACTATTCCTGTTATTCAGTTCACTTCGCAACCTCAACTCACCGGGGAACCAGTTCCGATTCTGTGGATGGCAACAAAAAGACTACAAACAGTCGACTGCAAGAAGGACGTGAATGCGTATAGTTGAAGTGCAATAAAAACCTCCATCACAAAAGGAAAGTTTTTTGGACCCACGTGTGTGAAGGAATGAAATAAAATAAAGATAGTAGTAAAAAAAAAATTTTTTTTTAGGAAGGGAACTTTTTGTGAAGGGAGGAACGTGAAGTAAAGATGTTTCGTCTTTCAAAAGGCTTTCATAGAAGAAAAGAACTTCGGTCGCGTAAGAATGGCGGCAAGAAAAAAATGAAGAAAAAAATCGGTAGCTAACTGAAACGATTTCAGACGATTTTATTGTTGTTGCCAAAGTGGGGTTGCATTATTGGTCAAACTTTATGGCTTTCGGGTAGCAAAAGCTTTAAATTAGGCATATTCAATACCAAATGTTATGGATTGGTTTTAAACTTTTTTTATTTGTCTGTCATGATGGAATTTTTAAAGGAATTATTTTGTGACTATAAAATGTTATTCTACTATGATGTACTCTCCTTTGTACTTTACATTGAAAAATCTATTTGGAATCTTCAGGAACTATTTTGAACACTGATAATTGCTTATCTTCATACTTTTTATTTCAATTTTTTTTTAAATTATAAATAATCGATATTTTTACATCGTTTGTTATTAAAATAAATATAATATAATTTTATGATTATCATTATAATTTTAGTGTCATAATTTTGTAATTGGATCTAAATTAAGATGCCCTGATATTTTGTAATGGTAGTTGATGTTTGAGTATCCAACAATATTTATTAGAATGAAAATAAAAATAGCTCATATTTGTCGTTGAAGGTGATTATATTGTGCTTATAATTATATTTCAATGCAAAATTGAGCAATGATTATATCGATGTCTATTGCCAACAAACTAATAATATAATTTATAATAATTATTAAAATTCTGAATGAAATAAGAAAGTAAAAATTTTATATAGTATTAATTAAATTCCATGGATCATGAGAAATTTACTTAAAAAAGATGTCTCTAAACACTAAAAAGTAAAAATCATTACATTGAAAACATTCCATTTGACTCTAATTTTAGCTGAAACAAATACATAATTTTTCTTTTAAAGATCATGTAAAATATTTGAATTTATTCAGTCAAAAATATCAGGGTTGTTTAGAAAAGGCTTCAAATTGATTGTTAAAAAATTAAGTGAGGAAAACTTCCGAGGCCTTAAGTTATGTATTTTAGAAAAGGAATTCATTATGATAAGAATGATTAATATTTTGTGCAAAAAGAATGGAAAAAAAAAAAAAAAAAAAAAAAAAACCCAAGAGAAAGGTTAACTAATCACTTCCTGGGAGAATATATAACGATTCTGAAACTTGGAAGTATGATCCAATTAAACCAGAGGTGTATCCAATTTCACGGTGCTTTTAAAGTTAAAGTATTTCATAAATGTTCTTTTTTCAATTCTAGGAGACATAAATAAAGACGAAATTAAAAGAGCAGAAAAATTAATTTGTCGCCGCTAAAAAACATCGCCTGTTTCCTGTAAGAACATAAAATATTTTCTGTTGCTGCTAGAAAACATTAATATTAGATTTTTTTTCTTTTTTTTTTATGATACATCAAGTTATTTTTATGGAGATCAAAATAATGCTTGACTTATTTTAAATTTCACCCTTTTTTTGTGTAACTCCGGCTCTCTGAAAATTACCTTGTGTCGTAGCGTGTCATCTTCATTTCTTTGTAAATAAAGATATGCACATTTCTGATGTAAATTCATTTATCAAATAAAATTAATTCTTTTCAATATTTTAAATATTTTAATTAAGAAAAATAATATAAAAATAAATAAATAAATTCAAAATTAAAATCATCCTTAGCTAGAGAAATCTCTAAAAAAATTGTTCTAAAGTAATTTGGGATGTTTTGCATTTTTAGATTTAGAATTCTTTAATTCTACATAAAATTAATTAGACAACTTGGCGGTTCTGGAGAAATGAAGTGATTAATTGTGCTTCCAATTCGACCTTAAAGTTATATTTTTTTAATATTTCAGTTTATTTTTCTTATATTTTCGACGTAAATTTGCAAAAATATTTACTGCCTGCATAACACTAACATAATTTGTTTTAAAATAATTCAGTACACTGAAGCACTTTTTTAACTCTTGCTGCATCGCTTTTCTTTTAGTGGTAAAATTCAATATATCTAAGAAAAATTATAATATATATAATTGAAGTTTTTTGTCAATTTAAATTAAGTGTCAATTAGTGAAATATTTTCAATTGTAAATATCAATCAATAAACTGAAATTTAAAATTTTGAAATATTTGTTTGGATATTGCTTAATTGCAATCTCTCGAAACAAAATAAAGTTTTTAAATACTTATTTTATATTAAAATAATAATAATTAATGTTATAATCGTGATTACTTAGCATATACTATTACCTTTATGGTTTTATGCTATGTTTTTATTTAATTAATATATTTTAAAATTAGACACATTTAGAGTGAATTAGGATTGTAAAAAATCAATTTCATAAAAATCTGTATGAATGAAAAATTGTCATTTTTTTAATTTGTAGTTAATTTATTTTAGATAGTTTAGTATCAAGTATATATTATTATTTGGCATGTTAATAACGTATCTTGCATGCTATATTTTGTATTCTTTTCTACATATTTATAATGTCAAGGGGGGAGGAACCCAATAAATTAATTTTGTCCAAAAATAATTTGATTGATTCATTATTTTAATTTACGTAAATTTTTGTTATTTTATAAAATCTTCGCAAGCAAATTTATTTAAGAGCATTTAAAATCATACTATGTTAAACTTTTTTTTAAGTTGGGCCAACCCGGGAAATATTTTAAGGTATATATATAAAAAAAAAGATAACGCTACAGATCTATATTATTTCTGCAATATGGATACTCGCCCTGATTGATAACAAAAGGCCCTCAAGCGAAATCCGGTTCGGTCATTAACGTGCGTTTCAATGTTAATACCTGCGCCAACACCTGGACGCGGAAGCCTCAATTTGGAATAGATTTGGCATAATTTTGAGATGTGTTTGCCTCTTTTGATTCTCCCAACATTCTAATTCTTATCGTCTGCATGTAATCTTTTCGTTGAGACCTATTTACACCTGAGATGGGAGAGCTTTTAGTGAAATCTTCCATTATTTATATAGATATTATATATCTATATATGTGTGTGTGTATTTTGTAATTGTAATCGAATAAAAGAAAAATTAAATTTCTCGAATAATTTTAACTGTGCTATTTAATAAAAATTTGAAAGACTGGTCACAAAACAATTCTTTTAAGTTCATAACAGAAATGGGAGGGGGAGGAAATGTTATGAATATAGATTTTAAGAGTGCTGATGTACTGAAAAGTTCCAAATCGAATTTTGTAATCAAACGTAAATATAGTTGTATGCTATTATTCCATTTTGAGTCCATTTAAAAAGAATAAATTTAATAATATTATCAATTTTATGGCAGAATTATTTTCGAAGTTATGTAAGAAAAATTAATTTTCAAGACTCTAAAAAACAAAATTGTTTCAGGATTATTTCATTAGTTATTAAAAAACTTTTGGCATTTTTATGTACCACCCAGTTTATGTTGTTGTATCATAAAACATAATGTAATTCACATAACTATTATGTATGTTTTATTAAAAATTTCATTGATCATTCTCTATTTTTCACTTCAAAAGATATTTCAAAGGACACTTCAAAAGATATTTTATTCAAGAATTAATTTTATATCAGTCTAGATCAAATTAAAAGGAACTCCTTTGAGTACATACTTATTAACAAATTTAATATATATATATATATATATATATATATATATATATATATATATATATATATATATATATATATATATATATAATTTGTAAACGATTTTGTTATAATTTTCCGTTTTAAGATATTAAACCAGGCTTGTTATGTTTTCTCTTCTAAATTAATTTACTATACTCTTAACCATAGCTAAATAAAAAAGTTATTTAATACACGCACATATTCCAGCTATAATTTTAATTTGCTTAACTAACAAGAGTGACCATTTTTCTTAATTTTTGTTTATTGTTATTTTTTTATTTTGCCTTGAAATGAATTTCTGAGGAAAAGTAAAAATAGTTGTGGCGCAATTAACCTTGGCGCCCTTTTATTAATCATTTTTAATTCTTTCTTCCCTTAATTGCTTACGTCTTTTATTAACTAAAAAATATCGTCTGCTTTGGACACTTTAAAAACTGGCAACCGTTCGTATTGTGCGATTACGATTACGATAAAAATATTCCATTTAATGAATTTAATTATCCAGAAGAGGGATTTTTTCATTAATAACGGTTTATTCATTCATAGTGGGTAACAGTTTCTGAAAATAAATTAATACCGTTTTTGCATAATGAAAACGAAAGCATTCTATTTTTTAAAGATTGGTTTATTCCTTTTTAAGCTCACTGTAACACCTGGGAAGAAACATTAATTAAATTTTTTCTAAAATTCATATCGAATTAATACTATGGAATTAATTAATTTGATTATCTAGGTAAATTAAGAGTTTGCAAAACTATCTTTATGAAAGGTATTAAAAAAGTTTTTTTTTTAATGAATTTGTTAATTTTATATCCTTAAAATGTAGTTTTTGTTTTGATTTTATGAACAAAAATTTTGAAAATTATCATCTTTTGTGTTGTATCGCATTTGACAAAGTGACTAATTTATCATGTGAGACATTATTTCTTAATTTTATTATTTTCAATGAAAGAATTATTTTTTATGAGTTATAATAGCCACGGATTAATTTTTCTATAAATATTGCTTATATACTACTCCAAGATTTTATAAAATTAATTAGTGGACATCTATATTATTAAAACTTTCTAATCTAATCCTCTGTAAAAAATACTTACCATCCTAAGCTGTCATAGCTCAATTGATTTTGTTCATAGAAATATTTATTTGTAATCATGCTTAAAGAATATAGCTATAGCAACCATATAAATGATTCTATATTCCGCTTTGAAATAATATGTCGCATTTTAATGTTTGTATCAGCTTCTTAGGATTTTATTGATCAATTAACTTTCATCACCATCTTATTTACTAGTTGAAATTGCCGAATAAAAAAATTATAATTTTTCTCCTTCATTAAAAAATGATTTTAGGCATTTATTTTGAGACTTTTATTTATTTATTTATTTATTTTGTATGCTTTAAAAAATTAAAATGTCAGCTTTCTTTCGGGGACAAACATCATAGTTCAAGAGGATAATTGGATCTTATTTAACAGTAAAAGTTTTATTTTATTTAACAATTTATTTTTTTATAACAGTGTTAACAGTAAACAGATCTTAAAATAACGCTTAATAAACGCATCCACGTTGCTCATAGCAATTTAGAAAGATTTATCATGAAAAATTTGAATGTATTGAACATTTATTATAAATTACTCCATTTTTTTTAATTTTTATTATGGTTATGTAGTGTAAACTTTTTTATAATTCATATGAATATAATCACAGAATTTGATTATTTTGATTATTTTAAAATGAAATTCATGAAATTTCCACTGTGATATTTAAAGATACACTGCATGATTTTTTAGACCAAAAATAATCTAAAAGTTTATAATTCATATTTTTTCATGATTAGTATGTATGTATATATATATATATATATATATATATATATATATATATATATATATATATATATATATATATATATATATATATATATATATATATATATATAACCAAAATTTAAAATGTACTCATTTTAAACTTTTTTTTTCTTTCTTTCAAATTGAAAATATAAAAGATTATGATTCAAAGGTCACTTTTCTGACCATCATTGATATAGTTTTGTACTTTAATGATGCTCATATATACTGAGCAAACACAATGTAAAGTGTTCATGTAATTTAGTAATGGCGGACATTAGTTATTTTTATATAATATCCCTAGGCATAGTAATCTGATAATTTCTTGAAAGACATTCTATTTTTGTTAGATATGAAAAATTTCAAAGTAATAAAATTTTTTTCCATGGCACAAAATCAATTCAGGATTGATTTTATGTTAAGCGTTTACTCGTACAGCTGCAACCCTTAATTGTATTTAATTGGTACTAATTAATTCAATGTTATTCATTTAATTTATTCAGCATATTTTAGATAATTTCTCAGAACAATCGAAAAATAAATCATAAGTTAAAATTCAAATTGATTGCTTATTGCAATTGATTTCTTTTAAAACACTTGACAATGTCTTTAATAAGGTTCTAAGACAGGATAACTTTTGATTGATTCACTTCTACTTATACGACAATGTATGGTAGTAGCTGTTTGCACAATAGGATCACGGAAGGTCTTTTTTTTCTGTTGCCACTCAATTTTCGATTGCCGATAATTATGCAGCCGAAATAGTCACAAAAAAAAAAGAGAGAGAGAGAGAGACATTGAAAGGGTAAAAATTCAGAACAACGAATTAGTACCCATAAAGCGAAGTTCTGAGGGGAAAAAATAATAATAAAAAAAAGCAACTTAATTTTGAACAAGAACGGTCTTAATGAATCGGAACACGCACAATTATCCAGTAAAGTGTGTTTGTAGAATTGCTGACTACATTCGCATTCACAAAGATATTTTCCCTATTCGTGCTTAGAATTGAATTCTGAGACTTCAGATCTTGGGGACATACATATATACTTATTTTTTTTTAACCCGAAATAGGATACATAACGGAAAAATAACAAAAAAATATTCTGGCTACCATAAAATTAAGTAGATAAAAAAATAAGTAGATAAAATTATCCATGGAAAAAAAAGTAATGTCATTTTTTTATTATTCGGCTCGTGTAGCTTCCGCACATTGGAAATGACATTGTATTAAATATTGACATCACGTGAAAATAAATGATAGTGACATTTTCTATGACAACTATAAGCTTAACAACATTCTGGTATGAATTTCTTGTTTGAAAAGCTAGCTACTCTATTTTCTCCCACTTTATTTTTAGGAACATAGGAATTATTATTTTTTTTATATATTAGTTACCATAAAATATGGTTATCTCACCAGACTAACTAGTAAAATTAGTTCTCAATTATCTCGTTTAAATTTTATTGATGTTTTTATTATTCTCTAATAATATAATTTTTTAATCTTCCCAATCAATATCGGCATAAAACAAGATTTCGTTAATAGAAGATTTTATGAAATTTCTCTTGTCATAATAATCAAAATTAATTTTGACGAAAGTTTTTAAAGCATTTCTGTGTTAAGCAATGACTGCTGCCTATTGATTCGCGTTATTCTTAATGATTTTAAAGAAATTTGAAAAAGAATTGTTTTATTATTAGCATTGTCTGCTATCGTGTGATTTTTTCTTGGATTTTCATCTGCTGACCCAGTAACCAATAGGAAACGTTTAAATTCCTTAAAAAAATTAATAAGCACATTTTTCGAGATTTTCTTCATCTTTTTTATTATATTTTATTAAATGATAAAACTTAAGATAAAATGTCATTACTCTATTTAATCTGTTATAAAAAACCATTATAAGAAAATGCAAGTATCTTGAAGTAAAGCCAACAACAACGAAATAAATTTGGAACAATAATAACGGAAAAATCAGTGACTTCCCGAAATTAATAAAAAAAATATATAATATAAGAACTTAATTAATGCATGAACTTAAATTTAGAGTGACTGCTAGCTTTGCTATAACACTAACATTTTATCATGAAGGGTCTTGTGGAGAGAATTACATAATTTCTTCAAGTTGGCGAAAAGAGAAGTAAAAAATAACATAAGTATTGCATCGCCCAAAATTCTGGCAGCCATAAAGCTAATTGAATACTTAGTTTTAACCTTAAATAATGAATAATTTGCATATAGGATTTCGCTCTTATTTTGTTAGAAGCTATTATTTCTGAAAGTAATTTTCAGTACTCACTTCTTCCTATTCTGCAATGCGTGGTTAATTTATAAATAGTCCTGTTTTTAATTAGTTCATAATGCATTATATTTCATCAAAAAAGTAATGAAAAACCGTCAAATTACTGTTGAGGGAAGATCTTTTAAAGCATTTATCGTAAAATAAATAATCTAATAGAAACATAATATTAAGTCTATTATTTATCATATAATTTATATATGAATATTAATTTATATAGGCTGATTAATTGTTGATAAAAGTGTGGCCTTTTTTATGGTCTTTCATTGAGTTAGAAAAAAGTAACTGTTACAGTATAGAATATTGTGTACACTTTTCTTTTACAAAATAACTTACTAGTTGACATTTCCAAGTTATGAAAAATAAAAATTAAATAAAAGTTTATTTTCCAATTTCAAATGCAGATCTATTTTTAATAATTTTGACCACCAGAAGCTTTTGCGAAGACTTGAAGTTAACTAGTGCTGGTTTCTCAATTTGCTATTGTGCTGTACCTCAATTTGCATAAATAATAATATCTATTATGTCACGAAATAAATTTTAAATAAAATTACTTTGTGTGCGGCAACACATCAATTTTCTCTTGTCGTTTTATAGCGGCGGCTAGGTATTTAGGTTCCGTATTTAAATTGCTTTATATACACCAATAAATACAAAAAAGCAGGAACACTCGATTTTATAAATGGAACTCCAATTTTCCCTGCAAGCTTTTCGCCTGCGTGGAGGCAGGAATGTTTTATTTATCAGTTGCAATTTATCTTAGCCAGGCACGGTATATCCTTGTGATTTTTGTGGAATATTCTCCTTTTTTTTAAAAAAAAAATATAATAATAAAATCAATGGAAAATACTTTGCTCGCGTGCAGCACTTCACGGCACATTAACTATAACCGTACTTATATTGTTTGTATAAATGTATATTTCATGATAGATCGAGACATGAGTAGAAGGAAAAGAATGAAATTGAACAACCATTTTCCAAATTCCGAAATTTTTATTCGGCATTGTATTGTTAAAAGCATCAAAGTAAAACCCTCCTATTCGCGGGAAAGGTTGTGTTACAGGATGAATAGCTGGGATTGTCCAATTGAAATAGGGCAACACTCTCCATTAATTAAAGATTTCGCTTTCATTTAAATGCGTGTTTTGGGTTTATTCCTTTAGAAAGGAAATCTCATGTTTGATTAATCTTTTTTTTTTTTTTTTTTTTTTTAAATGCAGCATTTTTGTTATTCAAATTCTCGCTTCCAATGTTTATGCATTGTTATTTTAATCATTTATTCAATACTGAAAGCTGAAAGGGATTTCCTAAAATTTTTCATTACCACAATTTTGGCTTTGGTCAAGGGGAAAAAAATGTAAATTTCAAAATACATACAGATTTATCATCGACTGACCAAGCCTAAATATATTTCGATGTAATCCCCGAACGAATTTCAACGCTTATCTCATCGTTAGTAAAGTTTAGTACTTCTTGTAAATGCGATCAGGCTAACCCCTTCTTTTGTGTCTGAGATTTATTAAGTAAGATTTCCTTGCGAATCCCTTGTGGTTTCTTCATTTTGCGAGGATTAAGGGGCTCGTGGATCTGGTGTAAATTGTATCAGAAACAACAATAAGGTTTTCCTTTGCATTGAAATCGAAAACTTTATCAGCGTTTCTTATCCAAATCTATACAGTTAGTTCATAACTAAATAATTATTAAGTTGCCTAGACAAATTGAAATTACACGATGTTTAGCTAACAGCTAATGACTAAATTAATGAGGCAAAATCTCAACTTTTGAACTTCTCTTTAGAAAAAATAATTTATCACCCGGTAGTGGACAGTTAAATGGTCGGAGATTGATGTAAATCATTATAGTATTGGAAATTTCCTGCTTCCATGGAGGATTTTTCACAAACTTATTCATGTATTGCAAGGCTGGAAGACCTGAAAGTCTGAAGATCATCCGCTCTGACAAAATGAAACCGCTGACATCTTTGGTATCATTACATAATGTGCCATACCAAATTTTAACATGCCGACAATATAAACAACACTACACAATAGTTACTAAGAAAGCTTACAATAAACTTAGTTTTTGTAAGGCAACCTCATTTCTCACTAAGAACTATCAAAACAGTTACCATATGCTTGTAGCTAGTACTTTATTTTTCGATGGTTCGAGGATTCTGGAGTTTGATTTCCTACCTTACTCAACAACTGGAGATGGATTTTGCTGTTTTGATGTTTGAATGCACGTAGTTCAATTTGGATGTTCAGGAATTTTTTGGATTTTCTTCTCTTGCGACCTCGAAAAATTCTACGCACAATGGGTGTTCAAATCCATTATAACCAGAGTTCGATTGTTTTGTGACATGATGTCAAAAATAACATAAGTTTCTTAGCTTTAGCTTGTTTTCAAAATTTAAGAAACAAAATTTCGAAAGTTAATCTTGGCATATTTTTGCCCTATTTACAATTTGATGATCTGTTTTTTTTTGAAAAACTAAAGTGATAACTTTTCTTGGTTCCTTAATGATTATTCTCATATATTTTTTTTACAAAATTATGTTAGTACATATTTACCTCATTTTTTGCTTTATTTAATTAATTTACTTTCTCCATTATTAAAAATGCCGATTAATCCACTAAAAATTTAATTCATATTCATTTATACTTATGTATCTTAATTCTGTTGTATTTGGAAATGTCCTTCTTGTATTATAGTAGTGTCAAATTTTGTGAATTATTTCATAACACGGATTGTTGTTAATTTAAATTTATAACCATTACTATCAAATTTTAACAGAAATTAAATAGTTCATAAACTTTGCAAAATTAAGCTAAAAATTGTTCCTAACTAAGGGAATATAACTAAGGGAAATTGCATACTTAAAGCCCTTTTCAGTTATCTAAGAATAATTAGTTTTGACGTTTTGTTTGTTCTCTATATAAATTGATATACGTAAACAATAATATTTCTAAAAAGATATTAATATCAATAATTATGGGTTAATAAAAAGATATTTGTTTAAATTAATTTATGTATTTCTTGACATTTTGAAAATAATATACCCATAAATATAACTAAGAAAAAAAAAGAGAACGAATATTAAATATAAAACTATATTTCGTGCTTCTTAAAAGCTGTGAAAAGGTAAAAATCTTTAAATCATATTTGTGCAGTGAAATAATTATCTTTCTTCTTAAAGAATTTTACAAGAAATGATCAATAATTATAACTTTTTATGCCTGCATAATTGTGATATTTTTTATTCATATTTCAGCGCAAGAAAGATAAAAATCATCAATAAGACAATTTTGTAAGAAAGATAATTGTTCTTTTTATCATTGTGGAGGATAATTGTTCTAGAGGATATTACTTTTTTATACATATAATTACTTAAAAAATTATTGCTTATTTCTTAAATTAATAATGTGTGTGTGTGTGCATTATTATATAAATAGATATATTATTAAATAAATAAACTCAGTTGTTTGGAAAAATATTATAATCGCTAGAAAATGTGATAATAAATTGAAAAAAAAAATTATCCGGAAAAAAATTTAAAACTACTTTATTAAGGCAGTAATTTTTTTTGTTAAATTTTTTCCAGTTACTCTATACAAGGCAATAGTTTCCTTTTTTACAGCATGTCACCGAATTAAATGATATATTGCGGTTTTATTTCTTAATTAAAAACTTAAAATACGACTAGAGTAAATATTTAATTCTCAGGAATCTTCGAAATATTTTGAGTATTATTAACATCATGACTTTTTTATATTATTTATATAAAATTCTAAGTATATATATATATGTGTGTGCGTGTGCATGCTTGAAATTAGGTAGACCTATTTAATAAATTTTTTTCAATTAAAATACAACTTGAAAAGATATACATTTATATTTGTTAAGAGTTCATTAACATTATAGTAGTTAAAAAATTTTAAAAGTTTTATCAACTGATTTTTTAAAATAAAATTAGAATTAAAATATATAAGGAATTTCAATGCATATATATATATATATATATATATATATATATATAAGGAATTTCAATGCATAATACCCATCAATAAAAGCTATTAAAATAAATCCTACATATTGATTCAACCAAAAGCTTAGTGGTTTTTGCGCATTAGTAATTTACACAAATGCTATTAAGTTTGTGCATTAAGCACTGTTGTTTGTGATCAGATAAGAAAAGTATTTATATCAATTGGTGGGGCTTATTTCTCGGTAATAAAAACAACCTCAGCATGACTCATAACAAAAAGAAAAATCTATTCAACAAAACAAATTAAAACAAGGAAATGGAAAGAAGTAAATCTCCAACTGATGGTGGCGTAGCTGCTAATCTAAGAAAAAGAGAATTAACCCTTCGCATTTTCTTGTATTTTTTTCTATTCTTTTTCTATCCTTCTGAAACAAGGTACAAGAAAATAAAGATGAAACTGTAACAACCACTCTTCTATCCATTCTGTATAGAAAAGAAATAATTTAGGTCATAGAGGGTTAAGCGAACAAGGATTTTGAGCGACCTCTTGTGGAGAAGTGCGAGAAGTTGCTTGAAACACACAGAGAATAAGTGATCCCTCTACTAAAACTCCTCAAACCGGTACGTCTCCTCATTGTTCTCACCTGAGTATTTTATTATTATTTATTTCATTTTTGGAACAAACCGTGCTACACTGTAATTCTAACTATTCAAATGGATAAGCAAGAGGAAATTTATGCGATAAAATATGTAAAACGAATTATTGAAATTTATTATACATCTTACAATTTTAGATTTTTTATTTCAGTCCTAAAATAATTTGTTGAAATAATTCCAGGAAGCCAAAAGTACTTTCAAAATCAGATTTTTGAGGAAAAGAATTATTTATATTCTTGCTGAGATTCGAGCTCAGACCGGAAAAGGAAGATATCGAGAATTGAAAGATCTTTCCCACAATATTTATTCACATTTTCCACGGAAATAATTCTAATTTCAACTATTTATAGTTTTTATTTGAAACCACTTTATAAAAAATATAAAAAAAGGAAGCATCAATGCGGAAATTCTATTGAATTTCCGTGTAATCAATATTTGATCATACATATTCTGTTCGAATATATTTTCTGGAACAAAAATTTCTGGAAAATTAGTTGCTGCGCTTTATAATTTGTTGTTGACAATACTGTTGCAGACAAATATACATTTATTCACCATTGGACATTGTTGTTAAATATAAGATTGCATCAAATCAATCATAATTTGCTTTCATATTTATTCAACAAGTCACTTTGTATTACACTCGCGTTTTGTGAAATATTAACACACAAATGTATCTTCTTAAACGCTCTGTGAAGATAGACTGCAGAATAAACCGAAATGCACCTTGGCCTTCTGCCAACATACTGGAATAATATATTATGTTCAAATAGAAAATGATTCTTAACTCGAAAGTAATGAATTTCGTGGGATGTATTAGATTGAATTATTTCTTCCTTCATAAAAAATTAAATACGTAAGATTTCGTTTACCTTTCCCGTTTGCTTTAGAAGCAGCCTTTTTGTCTTAATTTTGTTTCTAAAAAATCAGTTTTTTTTCCATGTTCTACACTTTTAATGTCCATGAAAATTTGGTTTTCCTGTGCTCACTTTTCAGAAGAATGTAATTTTCAAGCTATATATTATTGCATTAAAACTAACAAAGCTACTGAAAATCATATTTTTAATAAACAAAAAAGACTGAGCACCAAGCGTAATGCATATTATTTATAAGCAGATATATGGAAGATTTTCGCAATATAAACTGAACTGGTTTGAAAATATTTTGGCACAGGTGCATAATACACGATTCCAAATTCTAAATTTTTTTGGCGATGAAGAAATGTTGCTAAGATGACGTTTCGTGACGTGCGCAATGACGTCAGTATTAGGGTTACCAAAATAAAATTTTCTGCATAATTCTTATAGGTCTCCAAAGTATGACGTCGTAATAAAATCGAGATTGCTAGATACATAAGAAAATCTGCCAAAAAAATTGCCAATCTCAGAATTTGGAATCATGGATTATGCAGCACCTGTGCCCATATTTCTGTTGTGTTATTTTTTTTTTACGATGACACATACATTCTGAATTCTAGTTTTGTGTCATGTGAATACATTATCTAAAATTATAAGTTACATAAATTTGTATATTTACAAGTAGAAGATTTAAAATGTTTTCAAGAATGCCTTTGTAAGAATCTGTAAAAGAAATCCTTTTTCTTTTAATATATTTAGTTTATTCTATCTCTCGAATCGGGAATTCCAAACAGATCTATTCGTTAAATTTGTAGGTACTGTTATTTAATTACTTTATAATATTTGATTCAGCTTCATATTTGGGTATCGAAGATTTTAAAGAAAATTTCTTTTCAGTTAAAGAATGAATATTTCTTCATCTTCGCACGTTTATTGTCTTATTATTCCAGTGTGAGCAATTTTATTCTAAAAATTATTGATGCATTATTTGATAAATTATATAAATTATTGGTGGAACTATTTGAGATATTAATTATTGGTGGAACTATTTGAGAAGTATATAACAAATATATATTTCTCTTTTATCACATACACACAATACTATCATTCATATATTTTAAACTTATTATTTTTGTTAATTTACCGTTTGGATATTTTGAACAAAATTACAGACAATTGTTTATCGTTTGGATATATTTAAACAAAATATTTTTGTTAATTATCGCTTGGATATATTGCTGGATTTTAACCTAGAAAAATGATACAGATGATAAGTAACATAGCCTAGTCCGTTTCTTTTTGAAAAGAGCTAACAATTTGAGAAATATATAACATTTGTTATATATTTCTCTTTTATCATACACACACACAATACTATCATTCATAAATTTTAAACTTATTATTTTTGTTAATTTATCGTTTGGATATATTACTGGATTTTAACCTAGAAAAATGATATCAGATGAAATGCAACATAACCTAGTTCGTTTCTTTTTGAAAAGAGTTAAAAAGATTAAAATTAATCCTTCCGTGTCCTCCTCTATAGTAAATTTTAAAAAATGCAAATGTAAGGCAGTTGAGGTAAGTTCAATTTTCGATACTCCATACATGAAACGAAGAAACTTTCCCAACTTTTGAAATAGGATGGGATGGATTTTATTTCTCGCAAGAGTAAGCATTTTGCTACGTGGGTGGCACCTGCAGTAAGCAAAAAAAAAAAAAAAAAAAAAAAAAGGAAGCATCTCCAAGAAACACTCGAATGGAAACAGGTCAATAATCTGTTTTGTCAAACCATCCATTTGCAGGGAGAATTCGACCGCCTGAACTTTTGTCTTCGAAATCCTTTTTGTTGACAGTTACCGAGTAACGCATTTTCAGTTACCCATGATAGATTGCGCCTGCTGCTGCTCGCTTTTGCCATTGGTGAAATCTTCAAAGGAGGATTCTTACGGTGAAGATGAATAGTATTTAACGAGGCATGTAGCATTTTATGCTGTAAAATAGCAATAAATAAATTCACTTGCATTAAACAACATAGATTGAATGATGAGATACAAGTAGTAATTAGATTTAAGTATTTTTCAACTGACGTTAAATAATTCATTTTTATATTGAGGTTTCAATAATTTCATAGTAAAAATGGATAACTAAATAATTTTTGTAAATTTTGAATAGATAGAATACGATATAATTAGTTTATAGATCTGCTATTTCTTAATTTAAAAATACTTATATTTTAGTTTTGAATTTATGCTGCTTGCGCTTTCAAGTTTTTTTTTCGAATTTTTACTTTTTCTAACTATATCATGTGATTTAGAATCAATATCGATATTTTCCAGTTTCCGAATGTGTTGGATGGACGGAAATGTTTTATCATCTATTAATCAGCGAAAGTTCACGTGTTATGAAGTTCAGATGGCTAAAAAATGAAAAAGAAAAAGTCACTGCCCCTTGCGCGTTTCACAGCTGGCGGAACTTTACTGCCGTTGTGATTTTTCTTCTTGTCCGCAAATATTAACAATGGATTTTAGTTGTAACCGCATCCAGCATGGTCGTACGCAAGGCCGAGACATGTTTCGTGACGTCACGGATTGATACACGCAATGTCACATTTCCGGCAGCAGCGGATGTTTAATAACCCTGTAATGTCAGGTGATTGTAGAATCACTTTGCGACACCGGTGTTGCCATTCTAGTAAATCGATCGGAATATGGAAATGTTGGTATCATAATCGTGGGCATTTGGTACCAGATTGTGACAGTCTATTTCCGAAACAAGAAAGACTATTAAATTAATTACTTCTGCAGTTAGCTTTTTCAATTAAAATAGAATTGACTACAATTTGATTATGCTGTTTATGTTTTAGGGTAGCATCGCTTTCACTTTATTTAGATTAGTTATAATAGTTGCAAATATTGGGAATTTTATGGATGATAAAATTGAATATATATGTAAATGTTTTTAAGTGCTTATAAATGTTTAGAAGATTTTTTTTTCTTAGTAAATTTAACGTAAAAAATTAATTTTAAAAATCTTAATTTTAGGACACAATTAAATAACTTAAATTTTTTTCAGTTTTGATTATTCGTATTAAAAAATTCGATAAATGAATCTATAATGATAAAAAGATAAGAAATTATATGATTCAATAACATAATGAATTCTACTATCGTCAGTCCAAATACCATATATAGAGCAGGATATTGTTTATATATATATATATTATATATTATATATATATATATATATATATATATATATATATATATATATATATATATACACACAATATCTCAGTCCCTAACTGTAACTGTAATATCATCTATGCAGAAAGACAAACTTGATTATAATTGTTGAAATTTAGCTCTAATTTAAATTCACTCGTTGAAACAAATCTTCAGGTAAAGATCAAGCCGTAAACATTCACAACACAGCCTGATGAGTATTATATCACAATTAACATATTTTATTTAAATTTTATTGGGGTAAAACAAATTGGGTATTTAAGGGGTAAAAATGTTACAGAAATAATATCCTCCTTTAGCTATATTTAACTGTTTCGATTGAATTAAATTTAATGCGTGATTGTATGTTGATAAAGTTATTTCTATCATATTGATAATTTAAAAATACTATTCTATCATAATAATATTGTGCTTGTGTAAGCCTTTCGATTATTTTAAAATGTTATAAGTATCACCATTTTCTATTACTGAAGATTTTTGTGCTACGCTTAAATTTTATTTTTTACTTGTAAGAATCACCTAAAACTGCCATAAATATAAATAAATAGGCTTAAAAATCGTGTACAGTAGTTCATATTATAATTCTTGAAAATAGTGAATACAAAATTTAAGAAAAAATAGAGACTTAAAAATTTTAAACTTAAAAATAGTTTTTATGCAAATTTTTTTAATGCAATTTAAAAATTATTTTTAAATACTTTAACAACACATAAAATGTGTATATAAACATGCAAAGTTTTAAAATTTTAAAGCAAATGTAATTCTGAACGAGCATACCCAAAAATAGCTTTATGATAAAAAAAAAAAAAAAAAAAGAAGGGGGAGGGGGAGAGAAAACTCCAAATGTGAAAATTAGCATTTATAAGCATTTTGAAATTTTCCATGTCCATATTGGTTTTTGGGTGAAATTTCTTAGGTTTACTGCTTCATTTTTGCTGTCTTTTTAATGCTCGAACACTTCCTCTTCTCATATTTTTAATAAGTAATCATGGAATCAAATTCCATTTTTTATTTTTAGAAGGGTGTCGCACATTATTACCAGGTGTGGTTACCATTTTATTCAGAACACATGAACGACTTAACAAGCCATCATTAAGCCATTACTGCATCCTTAAATTTTTAGATTCAACAAAAGATTTTTTTTTAGAATCATTTCCCAAGGACAATCGTTGAAGCTCTCATTTGGATTTTGTATGATTCCACGCAAACATTTTTACCAAAGCTCTTCAGCTGCTTTTCTGTAAAAAATTTCAGTATTTCTAAAAGGCTGTGTCGGAAAATGCTTATAAGCATAACTCACATCAATAGTAAACAATCAAAAAAAAAAAATTTATTCTTTGAAAGTAAAATTTTAAATGGCCGTATTTAATAAATAATAGCTACGCAGTAGGTATTTCTTAGAATTCTAAATGGTTTTCGTATTTTAATTGAATTCTCCCAGTAGAAAATCGTTGAATTCACTTAAGAATAATGATTACCGCAAAGAAATTTAATTGTTTATCTTATATGAAAGTGTTCTTAAGAATCACACTTGGGCGCATAAAATCAAGTACAGTTTTAATGTGGACAGATCGAACTAATGAAACACAACTGAACAAATTACTCATTCGGTATTAAGAGATTAAAATTCAAATGTAATTTTTAATTAGTAAACATTCGAATGGTTAAATTCTGTTGAATGTTTACAATGGGGATTTAGCAAAGTTATACATTATATTATTGTTTTTTATCTAATAAAAAGAAGTTTAAAGTAGGCATTTTGCGAGTAAGTTTTTCGATTAATTTTAATTGCGGATGACTAATAAAATATAGATATCACAAAACAACTTTTTAAATATTTATGTATATTAAAATGATAACGGAGCCAAATTATAAAGCAACATTTTTGCTTTAACTTTACATAACTTTTCTGAATTTATTGTAGGATAAAATATCCTGCTTTTTTACTTTTATCCCTTTTTCATATTTTTTTAAAAATAAATAATCGAATTTACGCAAAAATTGTTGATGAAATGCTGCAGAACCTGAACATCGTAACTTTGTCAAGGTATTCGAAAACGCGTTTTTCCTGGGAAAAACATTACTTTATTACAAGGAAGATTTAATTTCTTACCAAAACTATTTGAAACAATTCCCACGAATATCTTGTAAAAATCTTCCTTCTTCTGAGATGCTTGGGAATGTCCTTTGGTATCGAATATCCCTCCCTACTTAACATGTGTGTGTGTGGTTATCGTCCTCCAGTGTCAATACCGTCTGTACTTCCTTTTCTTTCGCTTGAAAGTTATATATATATCAAGAAATTCCTTTTATATTCAGTTTTTTTCTTGTTTTATTTTTTGAGAAGTGGAAGAAGTAAAGTAAAAGAAAATGAAAAAGCGAAAAAATCATAAATCCATAAGTATGCTTTCCCTGTCGAGTAGGGGAAGAAAAATTGAAAGGGAAGAGGACCAATGGAAACCACTCGCCTTTGTCACGTGTTTTCGAGTATCGATTGCGTCTTTTTAAGATATAAAGAGTGGAAAAAAGGTGTTACAAACTTCTGACGTATTTTATTCTATCGGAATTTGAAGCACGTAGAAAAATATTGACCTTTTTCTTTTCTTTTCTTTTTTCACGTGCTTCAGATGATAAGTTTAAAAGATTTATGCTTCACCGTTTAAGGAGATGTTGAAAAGTATTTTTATGAAACCTTTTATTCGCTTAGATGTGAGTCATAATCTCTAAGAATTTAGTGTTATTTAAGAATTCCATAAAATTTTATTTCAATTGTGCTCTACTATGTGTGTGCTTTTTTAATATAAGTTATCTTTGCTAATTTATGAAATATTAATTGTTAAATAATATAGAATACGTACTAAATATGTTAAATAATGTAGTATATTCTTAATAATAGGTATTGTTATATACTATTGTATCATGCATAATTGACTTTTATAAATTAAAAACCGCAAAAATAATGCAACAAATCATAGTCTTTTTGAAACAAATATATTTCATTCCTCTTTATTCTCTTAAAAATAATGCATTGCAAAAATATCATTTCTTATATTGTAATTTAAATTGAAACAAAGACTTTTTAAATTGTAAGGGTATATTTTCCAACGAATATATATTTTAAATGTTTCATTGAGAGAAAAATGTATGCCCAAAATATTTAAAATATTCACAATATCACCATCTTTTTTAATATAAGTATACATGGAATCAAAATATTCAAAATTTATTTTTCCTTACGGGTTCAGTGAAATCTGATTATCTTTAGTAGTAAAAAATTAATTTTTTTTGACGATGAAATTATTGCTTAGCTTTTAAATGTACTTCAATATTTTTTTAAAGTATACATATGAATAAAAATCACTTGTTTGTTTACAGTACATTTCCGTCGGGATAAATCTACCGGCATAAAAAAAATCGTTTTCATAACTTATTTCATGCTCCGTAGAACATATTTGGATGCCATTTTGAAAAGTTTTTAACTTATTTTATTATTAACGGATAAAACATACCTTTCGCGAAAATATCGTTTGTTTACAATATAAATGACCTTCAAAGAAGAATTATCTATTAAACATTTTCATAAGCCCCTCTGATGCATCTGCCATTTCATTCATATTCGATATTAAAAGAAATCTCTTCCTCAAATTTGGTCGAAGGTCAGTTTGGCGACCTTGCTTTACCGTAAATTCTCATCCAGGAAAAATGATTCTTGTTACACTTCAATAAAAAGAGGAATGAACTCACGGAAGGAGAAGATTCTTTATTTAACCAGTTTCATTCGATCTTGTGGCAACGTGGAAAAAATCAGACGATGGAGAAAACTTTTATTCCGGGAAAAATAATAAATGGGAGCCATTTTGAATCTTTTATAAAAGTTTGGGATGTGAGAAAATGGATGTAACCTTTTCTTTTTTTCTTCCCTCCCCCTTACATCTTTTGCTTTTTCAGATTTTTGTCCAAGAGGCAGTCTCTCCTTTCTTATTCTTTTTTTGTTTTATTTTATAAACTTTTTTCTTTTTAAGAATTTTGTCATTTTTTTCCTCCTTCCACTACTAGTGGCTATTATGATTAATAGCCGATACCAAATATATGATATGTAGTGTGATTTACAGCCTAAGTCTAATTTTTTAATGTTTTATGTATATAGGCACATATAATTTTTGAATCATAATTCTAAGTTACGTAATTAAATGAAACATAATAATTTATAAAATATCACTAGCATCATTATAATATTATTTTAAGGATAGAAGATTTGATGTAATTAGCTAGAATTGAATTAATCATATCACATGCCATTAATTTTCTTCTTGAAATAACTATGAGTTTGATTAAAATAATTATGAATTATAAAATGAAATGTTTTATAAAATAAATTAATTATAAAATTATGAAAATTAATAATTATAAAATTAATATTAATTAAA
Organism: Latrodectus elegans; assembly: GCA_030067965.1. Taxonomy (NCBI): domain Eukaryota; kingdom Metazoa; phylum Arthropoda; class Arachnida; order Araneae; family Theridiidae; genus Latrodectus; species Latrodectus elegans. The sequence goes on from CM057815.1 coordinate 59,208,193, forward strand.
ATTGTTGAATTAATCGGTTCTTCAAAGGGATGCATTTACATAATAACATCAATATTTTTGTTACATTTTTACGTTTTAACAACATTTATTCGAAGAATTGAAAATAATCAACATAACACATGAAATTTAATCCTTCAGATCCTACTCATACATGTTTTATGCTTCTTTAAATCAATGTTCGTAGTCTATTTTGATTCTGATAAAATTAAAAACGTGTTTGCAATTACTAGTATTTAGTTTGAAAAAAATTTTGATTAATTATTAACTATGTCGCAAAATATTTTTTTATAATTCTGAAGAAACAAATCGCGTTAGTAAAAGCTGTTAATTGATATCTTATTTTAGGTACATATTTCGATACAAGTTATTAACTTTGACGTCCTAGTGTTGTCTAAATTCTAGAATATGCAGCTTTGTGTGGCTTATCTTTAGTTGAGATACTCCACAGTATAGGAATTAAACTCTTTGGAACTTTCTCCTTACATATCGCATGCATATATTAGAAAATGCAGTCGAAAGAATTGAGAAATACTGTTTTTATTTATTTAATATTTTATATTTCATTTATGCTATTTTAAGATAAGCAGAAATTTTCTGTTTAAAAGCGTTGTTGCTTAAAATTACTGATACAATGTAAAATAATATTTCTTGTATCCCTAGTGTTGTTCTTCTTATTATTTTTTTAAATTTTTTTATGATTAAAATATAAAAACGGCAATAGATTCTTTTTGCCTTTAAAAATAAAAAAAATTACCGCCTTATCTATTCCCGTAATTATTAGGCTCAGGTAGTTTAAAATTTTAAAATTATATTTAATATTTAATTCGTTAAAACAAATTTATAGTTTTATCTTTAATTTTAATTCTGTATATATATATATATATATGTTCCTTCGTCGTGAGTAATTAATTCCGTTAAGATTTCAATGTAAATATTTTTCACTTTCTACAAAAGGAATTATTGTTCAACTTGTTAATTAAATTAAAAATTTTATCATTTTAAGTTTTACTACTTAACTCATCTATTTTTTTTTTCTTTTTGTATCCAAGGAAAGTTTCAAATTAATTTTCTCAGAGTTTTAATTAACTTTTTTAACATTTCCCATTCGCTTCTTTCATCGTTTTTATGACTGAAACTAATGCTGATTTGTTACTTGAATATCATAGCATCTTCTTAAAAGTCACATTAACTGCAACCACATCTCTTAAATATATTTTTTTCTTTTTTCCCTCTCTAAATTGGCTCTTGTGTCTTCAGTAGCGTAAGATTGAAGGGATTAAGTACAAAATATAATGAGCCTTTTATTCTCCGGTGCTCTTACTTAAATAAAATCGGTACTTATATAGTCATTTTTTTTTATTTTACTTCATTGCTTCTTAATAAATTTTTCCTGTTATGATTTTTAAATCTTTTCCTATTAGCTGACTGTTGACCATTCGGTTTGAATCAATCGAAGTTATAGTGACGAAATTTTAGAATCTTTAAAGTTTTAAACAATCGTTGAGAGAATTAAAACTCATAAAAAATATAAAAAGATATAAAAATATTAGATAATTTATTAACGGGGATATTAAATTGCGTGAAAATATTATGAGTGAATTAACAAAGGGTTCTGGAATTGCAGTTTTGGTAATTTGTAATCAATTTTAATATTTCAGTCGCTTTATTTTATATCTGAGCAAACAGAAAAAAAAAATTAGCATTTATAAAAATTAGAATTTTGAACTTGGTTTCTTTACAATTTAAAATTTAAACATTTTAAATAATTTATCTAAAGTATGTGAAATAAATTTTATTTAGCAGTAAATAATGGAATTAGTCGAATAACAATATGCCTAAATATTTTTGTTGCTTATTCTTAAACATAATATTATAACATATTAAACATAATATTTGGTATAATATATTTTGTTCTTATTTTATCTTCCATTAATATAAGAAAAGTATATATATATATATATATATATATATATATATATATATATATATATATATATTCTCTCCTTCAAAAATATACGTTTTGTCTACAGAAATATTTAACGTGACAAAGATTAATATCATTTGGATTGCTCTCAAAATCCTAGAAATTATTGTATATTTTTAGTATTTTTATTCAATATGAAAATGTAAATCTGTATTATTTTTTCGGTATATTTTTATTTGGTCAATTTTTTTTAACATTTCAATATTTTATACAATAAATTAAGTATGTGGTATTTAATGCCACACACAAACACACACTCAATATTCCATGAAAACAAACCTCATTATAGTTTGAAATAAATTCATTGAAATTTCTAGATTATTACTTTTTAATTATTTTATTTCATAAATCTAATAAAATAAAAGTTTCATATTTATTATATTATTGTGTTTCTGTTGTATACAGTTTAGAGAAATTTAACAATTTATTTTTAAGAATTATTAATAGTAGATCTTTATATAATCAAGGAAGCATTTGAAAGTGCTGCTGGAAATATTTGCTCAAAGATTTTGGTTGCCCCTATTAACGCCTTTTATTCTGGATAAATTTTTACTATACAATAATTTTCATCATCGAGACCTGTTTATAAAATTTTTTTCATAAATATAAAATATTTTATGCATTTGCTCATAAATGTCTATTTAAAGTGAAATTAAAAGTTCTTAAATTTGCTATTAAACGCAAAAAAGGATAAATAAATAAAAATAAAATTTAATTTATTTATTTACTATTGAAAATTTACGTTTGTTCAAAATCCTTTAAACTGCTAGCAAAGTGTGTTGCGGGCTGGTTGAAATTTCAAAGAAAAGCTTAACATTCTTTATTATACTATATTGTCACTGTATTTCGTTTCCTTGTGAAATTTTGTTTAATGAGTTTTTAAAATCTGTACCGTAAACTTTTCATCCCACGATTTAATATTCGAAGAGAACAACAGGCAATAAAATTCGAGAAGGAATCGTATTCAGTTGTTTACATCCTATTGTAATCCATCAACTTAAAAGTAAACAAATACTTATAATATTTTAGGGACGAGTTCGGAATTTTAAAACCACTGTATAAAAGCTCATTAATATTTTGAGGTAAACGAAGGAGAAATTCATCCTCTGAATAATAATGTGAACACAATGGCTGGACAACTCCTGAAAAGACGAAAATTTATGGTGACACAATTGCATTCCGTCGCTGCTGAGAAATTAGGCAGACGATAAAATTTAACGGCTTCGCGTTCCTCTTGTTGCCACATCTTGTAAACTAATGATTCCGCCACTTCAACCGTTTGTTTTTGAACTTTTGAAAACAATGTAACAATATATGGGTTAAGAATGCCATTTGATGCCTTCGCTGTAACGTACAGGTAGAGTTGAAGAATTGAACCGAGAATTCTGGGAGCATCGAAGCCATTGATTCCATGACGTCACCTCTTCTTTATCCGTGCGCATGCGCCCTTCGATCTGTTCACGTCGTTTGCGAGACGGGAAAAGTCTTCCATGCTTCTCATGTATTTTTGTATACTAAGCGTGTATGTATCGATTTATATTATGGTATACAATGGAAAGAAAACAATAAAAATGTTTCATTTTTCAAATATTTTGAAGATTGGATTGGGAGAGATGCATATTTTAAAACTTTCCCCGAATTTTAATTTATAAATGGATTTCATCTTTTATTTGAATGCATACCAAAATATGTTGTGATGAGAATATAAGAGCTTAAAACTATTTTTATATTTATTCACGCTTATTACGTTGAGTAAATATTAGTTGTAAATGTAAATTGAAATTATTTTATTTCACTCTAATGAATTTATCTGCATTTATTCATTCATTTTTTTGGTTGTCTGATTATTTTTTCACAATTTTAATTTGTTTACTTTATGATTCCTACTTTTAAAATTAGCACTTTGACTTCCAAAAAAATTATTCGTTGCAAAATAACAATTAATGATACATATATATATATTTTTAAATAAATTTTTGTGTCGGAAATGTTGATATAAGTGTGTTTTTCTTTTTAAATGAATATTCTTAATTAAACTAATTATTATTTTGAAATTATTTCTCAGTTTATATATTTGTTTACTAAAAATTAAAACACTTGCACTGTTAATTTTATCACCTGTCGAATAGTTATTAAACTATCTTGGACTTGTAAAGTTTTTAAATAACTAATGTTTCTTTTTTATTCTATTCATTTATTTTGATATATATTTTATACGTATATAAGAATTCCATCGTTTCAATATTTTGTCACCTGAATTTTTTGCGCTTCTTATAACAGCTACTTATTTTAATTTTTTTTCCTAGAAGTAATTTTTCCCCCATTAATTATGGTAAAAAAAAAAAAAAAAAAAAAAAAAAACATAATTTGCTCATAAGAATTGCACTTAATCGGCTGCTATCTCTCAAAATCAAAGGGCAAGAAAATAAGAATAAAAAATAATTAAAATAAAATTCTATTCAAAAGATTTAATTATTTAAATGTAAATAAAAAATTATTTTACTGAATTTTTATATCAATAATTTATTTTGAAAATTATAAACATATATATATATATATATATATATAATATTCAAGTAAGTTTTTCCAAATTTTCTTGTTAACTCAAATGTAACTATATTAATTTTATAAATATTATCGTTTATTTCATAAAAATTATTAAAAAAAATATGAAAAAAAGAAGAAAAAACTTATACTTTTATATAAAGTCAAAACACACTTTTTATGTTGCGTATAGAATAAAATTTAAACATTTTTTTCTACTAGTTTTAATTTTTTTATTTCTTTTAAAATAGACAAAAACACAATATATGATCAGGAATAAAACATGAATTAAAATTTAAAAGTATGAATGTTATATTTATCAACTGCATTTCTTTCTTTAAATATGAATCTTGTCTGCAACCCCATGTTGACTGGATTTTTTTTTTTACATGCAATCAATAAAAATTTTCTTTTTTATATTGTATCAAAAAAGCCTAATTTTGTATAATTTATAAGTTATTAATTCTAATTTGCTTTTAACCTCGATTATACTTCTAATATCGATTTACACTCGATTATATAAGTTGATTACATCTTCAACAATTTTTACTTCTTCAAAAAATTTAGGTATCAAGGTATTTAGAACCTATTAACTCTTCAAAAAGTTTTTTCTCTGTCAATCATTTAAACAAAATAAGATGTGTAGTTAAGTTTAAATAGTTTATGTTAGTTATAATTCGTAATTTTATATCGATATAGTTCATTGAATATGTTAGAAACTTGAGATTTTATCCTTTTTCGTAAGTCTATAAAGATCATTGTAATTCGTAATGTATCTTACCACTTTTACGTTTATTTTGTTCATGATGATTAATTTACTCAGTAACTGATGGGATTCGAACCATTGAACTACTGTTTTGAAGATGAAAACTTTTGATAATTGATCTATCAATGCTTAGAAATGGCACAGCGGAAATATGAGGATAGTTCGTTAAAGTAAAATTGTTAATCGTCCTTATTTTTTTTTTAATCTTAATTACTTTTGATCCATATGAGACAAGTTCTTTTTAGAAATACATGAATAATCTTAAACTAAGTAATAATAATATGATTTATCTTCCTTTTGTGGCGGAATAACATATATTGTAAAATATCCAATCTTTCCCATCCCATCTTTTTGCGCGTCTTGGGCAATCAAAGCATGAAAAATTTTTTGCTCCACCCCTCTGGGGCATTTCTGAAGCAAACGACAGATTGAAAGAAGAAAAAGAGACAAAAAAAAAAAAAAAAAAAAAAGCTTCTATTCGCTGGTGTATCGGAAATTATTTCGACCCTGCTTCAATCCCTGAACCGAAGGACTTTAGGAAGTTAGTGGAGAATGACTCAAGCTCCTCCACCCTCACTTCCAGAAAACGATCGATAAGTTCTACCGAAAACGGGTCTCGAATTTGTATAAAGGGAGTGAGAAATGCCGTCCATAACGTCAGTTTTCCAGGGAATCGCAAACATCTATTTCCCTCTCCCCCTGTTCCAAATTCACTGCTATGAAATAAATAAAATTCTAAAAATAAGAGGGCGGCAAGAAGAAATGAAATGAAAAGATCTCTCGTCTTCCCCCCAACCTCATTCCTTTTACTTGCCCATCCCCCTAATTGTTTGGGGGCTAGAGGGGAATGAAGAGAAGTTAGGGAATATATTGCATTAATTGAAGAGTCAGTTTTGTAAGGATGGGCAATAGTTTTCTAGAAATAAGACTGACGACAAAGATGTCATTTTTTTTCTCATTTCTTTCCTTTCCTATCTTAATGTTCCTTTTCAAATTAAATTTATTTACAATTTGTAAAAATATATTTTACTTAATTAAAATAAAGTTCAAAAAATTAAAGCTATAATATTATTATTCAATAACATAAAGTTAGCTAAATACTAACTAAGATAAAAAGATTATAAGATTTTGTTAAATATTCAGATAAAATAAGTTATTTATAGAAAAATAGCTGACATATAAAAAATGATTAAGTCGATTTTTATGTTTTCTAGTTATTTAGTCGATTTTTTCCAAACTTTTCTAAATGAATAATATTTAATTGCTATATTTTGACAGATTTATCCAAAAAATATTTTGGTAGAAACAGTAACTTTTGTATATATTTAATAATTGTCATTTATGTTTTCTCATATTTTCATTTTATGAAAGAAAGAAACGTACATTTAGTCGTCTGCTTGTACATACTCAAAAATTGTTTTCCTTCGCACAAACAATCGAGCAAGATTTGCTTCATATTGTATATGCTTTATCTCCCATATTTCTCACCTCATCTATAGTAAAACTGTATTTATCTAAAAGTAAGAGTTTATTTGTCCATTTAGAAGTGCATTAATCGTTTGCTGCATATAATCAACATATGTATATATCAAGCAAACGATTTAGTGTTCCTTCAGTTTTTTTTTTTTTCCCCTTGAAATTGTAAATATGTGATGTCAAAATTTTAAATGAAAATTTGATATCTTCTAGATTTTATTTTTATGTAAATTATTTTATAATTATTAAATAATTTTTAGCTAGCAATGTAGTATTATTTTCTACCACCCCACATATTTTTTCTTATCTGATTTGGAAGTAAAATTTTTTAAAATGTTATCTTGATTTAAAGATGCTTGTTTAAATTGTTTCACCTTTAATTGCAACCACCATTTGGTTTTAAGGAATAATCTAAAATTTGAGTTCAGCAAGAATATCTAGGGAAGTTCATTAAAGTAGCATTATTTTAAGAAAATTTTTCGTAATTTTAATTTCGAATGAATTGAATATAAAAATTTTATAAATAGGCGTGAGTATACTTTTTCTTTTGTTTGACTTTTTTATAATTGGGTATGAAAGTAGGGAAAATATATCTTTGAAACAAATAAATAAAAAACATATAATTTATATCATTTTTATTGCTGCCTGCTCTAAAGTTTGCATTTGAAATTTATTTGCACATGATTTAAAAACCAAGAATCTTCAAATTCGCATGTGGTAAAAAAAGAATTTTTCACAGTTCTCTCGGTACTAGAAAACAATGAAAAAATGTGAAAAACTATAATATTCTAATACCAGAAAATATCGCCAAGAAATTTTCTGCAATAGGAATCTCTTTTCCAAAACCAATAATTTCTCTAAAAGCTTGCTCTGAAGTATTTCTCTCTTCCTCGCCACGGCAAATGTTACTATGACAGATTTCCATTCCGTGTACCATAAAGTCAAAAACCGTAGCGATTCAATGATCCAAAAAATCAAAAAAATTCTCCGTTGTTGATTTAAAACACGCAAAACGCTCGTTTCTCTCCCTCTCTTTTTTTTATTATTTATTTTTTTTTTTTATTTGTTTTTGTTTTTTGGTTCTCACTCCGAAAGGTATGCTTCTGCCTTGTTTTCCAATATGTTCATGTTGTAGCATTTTGTTCATAGCTTCGGGGAGTGAGGAAATATATGACCGTGCTTATTCCTGCGACATGCATCTATAAAAAAAATTTGCACTCTTTTTTGCATTTTATTTAAAATTCAACGATAACAATATTCTTCGTTTTTGTTGCGCTTGGAGAACCGGTGCAGTTGCTCAGAAAGATATATTTGTAAATGCCACGCCACTTAGTAAAAAAAAAAAAAAAAAAAAAAAAAATTGTGTTTATTTGTTGTGAAAAACTTACAATCGTGCTTAAAATGTTTATTATTGTTTATACAGCTCTATGTTTAATTAATTTAAAATTTTACTATATTGCCCGAATTATTCCGAGAATGAATGTCACTGGTTTGTTGGTATCATTATTTTATGAATTATTCAATACGAAAATGTGTTTAACATTCTATAAATATCACTTGCTGTAATATTACTATCCTAGCATAAGAAGTTCTTGAAAAGTATGTATATTACGCTTGACATTAGTTTAAATTATTTTATGAATAAATTATTTATTTATTTGTTTTGTTTTTGTGAATAAACTGCGAGGTAATTATTACTGACGACTTTAACAGTACTTTTGTAGTGCAGATAAAAAAAAAACACACAAGTATGCATGTACGATAATACTGTCTACAATACTTTATTAGATGCATATATCATTTCTTCTATAATACTTAAGTTTACTTTTCGAAGAAATGAAAAAAAGAGATTTTCTATATTGTATTAAAAAAAAAAATCTTAAATATATATTGAGGTTTTACTTTCAGAAGCAGTTGGGAGAAAAATTATTTCTTAAAATTTAAAAACAATCTGTAACCTACATTTCGAAAATAATAGATACTTTATTACTTTATTTTTTAAGAAGTACTTGGTACATTGTTTTTCTAGAAAAAAATGCAGAACCGAATAGGTTAATGTAAGTATGTTTGCAAAAGTATACATCTAATGTTTCGGAAGTGGGCATTAAATCATAGTCGTCAATCTTGAAACTAAAATATTAATTCCTCTCTGTCTACTTCTGAAACACAATGAAATTCATCAACTATTAAAGCCGAAGCCTTTTTCGCTTTTAACATTTAATGCGATTGCTGGTCTTTGGAAAGGCGAGCGTAATTGTCTTGGAACCTAAGAATTGAAGACTGTAATCATCTTCCCATCAAGAATTGAGCATCCTCTGATTATAGAGCCGGAGATATACGTGTGGGTGCGCTGAACTAGCAATTCCAGCGCCAAAAATGCTAGAAAAATGAAAGCCTGGGTTGAAATGACCATTCACTAGTTTCATTGTTAAAAAACCCCAGAATCCGAACGCCTTTCTTACACAATAAGTCATAAAAGCAAAGACAGTAATTGTTTGTTGTTGAAAATGGACAGGCTGTGTAACGTTTTATCTTGGGTGTCTAAGTGACAGGCAGCGTGATTATCCGCTGATGAAGAACTGTTAGGATCTTTAAACTAAACTTTTGTTGACCTCAATACATATTGATCTCAATTTGGCGACAAATTCTTTTCTTAGGGATTTTTCTTTGTTACTTTCTAATTTATTTAGCTTTGTTTTAGAAGCAATTAATATTTCTATTTCGCTGTAGATTGAAATATACTTTTGATTATTTTTAAAGATGAATTCAAAAAGATCTTCTTTTAAGTTTTAGATAATATATCCATATGTATAATCATATAGTGTGCACACAATATTACTAATGTTTGTGTTGCAAATATTCACTATAGCGAACTGTGGTTTTATTTTTTAATTAATGGGATTTTACTTTATCAGCCAATACAATAAAACCCTGATTTTTCGAAATTTTAAAAAATCAAATTCTATTGTCAGCAGTTTTTCTACAATCAGAAAACAATTGATAGTTATGATTGTAATTTCTTTTATGTATAACAGCATTAAACTGAAATTTTGATTTGCAAAATTATTTTATGTTTTTCTTTTGAACATTTTCTAAAATATATTTCCATATTATACTTTTATATAAATAGTGAGTTAAGCAAAGTAGTTTTTATATATATATATATATATATATATATATATGCACAGAATTTCAATCTATTACTATAAATATGTATTTAAAAAAAATATCGTTAAAAAGAGGGTTTTTTTTTTTTTTTTTTTTTTTCTTTTAAAACTTCATTTGAGATTTCATTTGATTTTTGACTTCCATACTCCGTTTTAGGTTTTTTTTTTTTTTTTTAAATTGTATAATTAAGTTTTAGTTTTAAATGTTACAAATTGTGTCGTGGTATACTAAAATTCGAATTCATTTTTTTAATCATCGAATATTTCGGAATTCTTTTTCTCATCGCAAAGAAAAGATTTATTTCTAGAACACATTTAGTTTTTATTTCCATTCCAGTAAAATATATTTCTGACGGAAGAATATGAAACATTCAAATTGTCTTAAATTATGCGCATGCATTAAAAATGAAAAAAGAATTCTTATCGAATCAGAATTTAATATTTGTTGCTTTCGTTGCCATCTTTTACTAGAAAATAATCGTTTTTCAAAAAAGGGGAGGAAGGGAGATCATGGGGGGAAAAAAGAAACTTTACTACTTCCACTTTTTTTCCCCGTTTATTATATTTAAGCATGTTTTATTAGAATCGATCTGGTTTTCATTCTTATTGCCACATTTGAGAAAAAAGTTTATTAATAAAAATTATATCTACTGGGAAAGAATAGTTACGAAAAAGATAATATAACAAGTTGTAGAAGAGTGTAGAAAAAGTTTTCGGAGTAAATCTAGTTATAGACTATACGTAAATTTCACTCAGCAAATAAAACATTTTAAGAATGAGATGAGTTGGATGAAAATATTGCTCACACACAAAAATATAAATTCAAGGAAACTGGTTAAAAGGAGTGGTGTGACTGTAAAACTGGTTAAAAGGTTATGGAAAACAAGCAATACGAAAATATATGGCAAGAATTTTCCTTTAACATTATACTAATAGAATGTTCCATTATAACAACTATGAAAACAACCGTAGGAGATTTTATCACCTTGAAAATTGTGTCAGTTCTCCAAATAATAATTGAAAAGTGCGTTATAAAAAATTAAATAATATCTACTTCTGCAAATTTTACTGGTTCTATGTAATTAGAAGAATTCAATTTTGTTGTCGACAATATTGATACGGTGACTTTTTTTTTCAAGCGAGAGTAATATATTTTATAAATTTAATTTAACCATTAATATTCATAAGCAAACCGTTAAAAACTTTATTCACAGCATAAAACCGTCATTGAGTTTTAATTTGCAGATTAGAGAAATTCAAATATATAATTTATAATAACTCTTAAAAGCATTGTGAATATATAATTAAATTAAGATATTTAACTTGTATTTTCCTATATGAGAATGATTTTTCTTATAAAATAATATGATATGGTTTTTAATGGTTAAAAAAAATTATATGCTATGAATTAAATTTTTTTGCTATGCCTCATGCATATATTTCTATAATGACACAAGCCAAATATACGTATATAATATTTAAAAGATTTTTTTTATTCAATTAAAAAAATTATTATTTTTAATCGAATGAGAAAAATGCTTAAATAAATAGAAATGATAGATTCAACGTATGATTAAAAATTTTCTCTCAAATATTTATTTAGTTATTTTAAAATAAATAAAGAATTTATCAACCTTTATTTTGCTTTTTATTTTTTAAAACAGACATCACACCGTTCTTTGCGTGCCAACTGATAGTTTATAAAATTATTCCTCCAAACGATTTTGCTTCATTTCTGCTTATTCCACAAATTTTCTTTCCTTATTAATTTAATAACTCTCATCGCTTGCTAGCATTTCGTGGCCAGCTGAATATTTTCCCCTTTCGTTTTGTTTTGAGGTCATCTTTATTTTACATATAGTGAAATCTAAAGCGAACGGGGAAGAAAAAGAAAAATTAGTCCTCCTTTTCTGTGTCGTTCTTTCCTCTTATCGTTGAAGCATTGACAAAACGAAAATGTGATGCGTTTTCATTTTTCACAGAAAGCAATGATTGAAGTAATTTCACTGTAGGGTGGGAGAGGGAATTTTTCACTTTTTTCTATTCGCCCTGATGAACAGAGAGGAAATTTCGTGTACTCTAATCATTATTTAAGAGTCACTATATAGGATGTTTGCGGGCTGGATTTAACTTCGTGAGAAAAACGGTCATTAACCGTTTATGTCCGTAAACACGATGTGTCTTCGTATTTAATTTTTAGTGTTCTAATTTTACGTTTGGAAAAGCATACAGCTTGGCCAACCTTTTTAATTCGTGCATAAGAGGCTTAGCATTTTATTTTTCGGACTTGTAACAGGTGATTAGAGCTTAGATTCTGTTAGAACCATAATGTGTAACTATTATTTCCTTATTTCCTTGTGTTTACAAGTGTATATAGGATTAAAAAAATGACTGGTAGCTTGTCCGTAGAACTTGATTCTCAGCTTAAAAATAAGGGAGAGATAAATTTGTTGTTCTCTGTTTCTTTTGATTTTTATTCTTTTGATGTACTTAAAATTTTTTTAATTACTATCTGGTTAACATATTAATGTATTATATCCGTATATAACCTGAAATCTAAGGGTTTTACTCATATGATTATATTCAAAAATTTTAATAAACAATTTCTTATCGAAAATTTTATATACCAAATAAATAATTTGAATATAAATTAAAAGTAATATTGTCTAATAAATATTACTTTAAATGTATAATCAAAATTATTATTGTTAAATATCATTGTTAAATAATTATTTCTCAAACACTTTTTACAGAAATATTAAGCTATAAAAGTTACTCTCACATTCTAAAAACAAGTCATTTTTGTTCGAAGATAGTTTTTTTTTTTCTCATTATTCATTGTATAAACAGGACAAGAAACTTTTGATTGTAATTGATAAATATGCACAAACATTTCGATTCTTTATATGATTTCGAAATTATTGTTATCATGTTATTTAAGAGAAAACGAGAGAAAAAAAAAGTAGCTATAGAAAAGCATTCGAATCACGTACTAAAGAAATACTCAAAAAAAAAAAAACTATTTTATTGAATTTAAATTGGACAGCCGTGTATATCTTGGAATCGTCTGCTAATCATGTTGTTATTCAGGTGACTCATTGTTTCCCTACATGTACCGAATAGTTGCTGATTTTTCCGACCTCCGAAATTACTTTCTTCGTCCTGTTCAGTATGTAGTAACAAGCAAAAGATGATATTTTCAATTTTATTTTTAATCCTTTAATGTGTTGTTGACTGGCCATAAAGTTTTTATCGCTATTGTTTACGTCGGTAACTTTTTTTCCTTGTTGGAAAATTCGATTGTTATGTTTCTTTCTTAGATGTGATTGTGTGTTAACATTGGATGTTGAAGTTGGACTCGATTTATTTATTATAAATATTCACTTTAAAATTTAAGCATTTTTTTTAAAAAGTTATTCATTGTATGAAAGAAGTTTATTTCATGAGATGTGAAAAATAGATCATACACAGAAATGATTGAATTTTAATGTTCGCAGATAATTTTGAATATTAAGGATACAATTTATTTTTAAATATGAAATAGAATGTTTACTAGATTCTATTTCATATTTAAATAATTGCTGATAAAGATATACAGAAATGCTTTAGCCTTATACGTTTCATGTGGTTAACATTAGAATATTACATAAATAAAAAAAACAAAAACTGTAATTTTGTACAAATGCATTTCTTAATTCAAATTACCTATTTTTAAAAGCCTGCATGCGTTTAAAAAGAATAGTGCTATAATACTTTTCAATGATATTTTAAAATATTATTTTTGAAATAATAATTTCGATCTTTATTCCTCAAATTTTGCTACTTATCGAAAATTTCTCAGACCATTCTTCGATGTATATTGTTCTTGATCAAGTAAGAATTTTCCAGAAATTGAAAAAATGTTGCTAAATGTATAATTTGATATAAAAATAGTCAAATTCTTTTTGAGAATTTACTGTGTGGTGAAATATGGTGACAGTTCAAAATGTTCCAATTGAAAGAAAGAATGCGTAAGATTCGGAAGAGTGTCTTAAACTTAGCACTAAATCACCTATTCACAGCAGTGGAAATTTCATTGGCTTCAAGAAACTCTCTCCTGCCAAACGTTTTAAAATTTAGCAACCATCGACGGAATGGTCAAACTTAATTCAACAAGGCATTCACCTGAATCTAAATATTTGATTTACCCTGGTGAAGGGGACAAACAAACGCTGCATTTGTGTGGACATGGAGCTTTTGACAAATAGATACAGACTGGAGAATGCAAATTCCGAATGCACTTTCCTCTACAACACAGTAGCCAGTGTTTAATATTCCACACGGTCAATCGATGATGTCACTGCTGTATTGTCATCGTCGATAACATCTCCGGTTCTGGGATCTATGACGTGAGGGATCTTCATAATTGTTATCGATATGTCCCCGTGGACACAAATATGCAGAAAATGACAATTACCATCTCATCTTAAATCATTCCTCCCGAATATTTTATGTTATCAATTAATAACACCCGTTATCAGAGGATCGCCTCATTGTTCTCGTCCTTAGTGATAAGTTATGGTTTCGTTTTGTTAATGATTTCTAATTAACTTTTTTGTCTTTCCCCCCATCTCCTTGATTCGCGTTGGAATTCGTGCTATTTATTAATGATTCTAATGAATTATTAATATTATTTCTCGAGACTAACCACTATTTTTATTTTATTTTTTTAATTTTCGGGGATCAACACTGTGTTTTTATGCAAGTGCGGGAAGGTTGAATAAATTTAATTTCCAAAATAATATTTGTAAGTGTATACACAACATTTTTTGTTTTCAAGTTTTTAATTTTAATTCTTTTTTAATCTAGTTGGAAAAAAATCGAACATGATTATATTCTGCTTTTAAGTAAGTACAAATATCTCCGTGATCAAAAAAATCTTAAACTCAAAGCATTTGTTAAAAAATTTTTTTTACGGTAATTGAAGAATAAATTTGATTAATTACTAAACTGAAATCTATTAAAAGTTAGTTTTGAATATTCAATTCGCAATGCTTTCTGGGAAGATTTTTCGATCACAGTGAGCTTTATTTACTAGTCCCACTAGACAGAAAGTCAAAGCCAGCATTTCGACAAATGAGAATGCAGAGATGCAATACCCATCCTTCGTTGCCTTAGTGTTTGGTATCAAACTTTTAATCTTCTATTCTGAAGACGGCTTCTGAGGCCATGAAATTTCATTAAATTTAAAAATAAAATTTTACGAAAAGATAAAACATTTTTGAGAAAAAAAATTTTTTTTTTGTATGGATCACTTGTGTTTTTTATTCATTTTCCAAGCCTGTTATTTCTTTTTAACTCCTATCTATGATATTCTCACTTTTTCTTTTTATTCTTTATGTGTGAATAAATCATTTTTAACTTCAATAACTGGTGTAACAGAGCATACGAAGTAAATTATTTCATTCTTCACAATGTATCTTCCTGCCCTGTTAGAATAAACAAACGAAACACGAAATCTTTATTTGCACTTCAAATAGGTGATGTAAAGACCCCGAGGCCATTTCATAAAATTACCGTGCTCTTACTTTTTAGAAACTCTTGTATAATAAGCAAACATCTTTTTTTTTTTTTTAAAAAAAAAAAAGACACGATTGATCTTAATTTTTTTCTCTTTATTTCTTCAAGCGAAACAAAAGAGCTTCAGAATTTTGAAGGGTTCTCGAAGTGCTAATATTTTATTTAAGCAAATAAAAAATAATTTTAGTGATGCTTGGTAAAACTGATTTTTTATTTTTTTATTTCCCGTTTTTATTTCCTTTGTCAACATAAATTTGAAATCGCTTTTTTATTTTTTTCAAGTGAATAAAAAAAAAAATTAACACCTCATGAAAGATTTTCTGTAGAGGTGTGTATTTAAATACCTCTAATAAGGCATTTTATTTGAATATCTTTTTCTCCTCATTCTATTATGACTTTTCTAACTTTTTTTCCCACATTATTTAGTTCTAAAAAATATGTTTACGTTCTTTTAAAAGGATTTAAATTCATTACGTTTTACATGACGAATTCCTATTTGGAAATAAAGATTAAATATCTAAATTATTAAAGAGGTGGAAGGAATAATTTGATTTTAAATAATTATATATATATATATATATATATATATATATATATATATATATATATATATATATATATATATATATATATATATATACTACAAATTATTTATATAGTTGTACTATTTCAACTAATTGGTATCAAATTTCACTTTTTAAAATAATAATTAAATGCTACAAAATTATTATCTAATTAAATGTTAGTATTATTTCTTCAAAATAGACATTTTTTTTTTTGTAAACATAAAAATTCCTTATAAAATTAAGTTAAATGATTTTAGCGTTTATTAATGTGTAAATATGGTATATAATTATTAAATATACGAATTTTTTTAAATTTGTATAATAATTAAAAAAAGTATAAATATTTTATATAATAAATCTTGAGAATATCTAAATCCTCCATCTAGTTAACTTATTCTTCTATTAACTAACTACTCTACATGAAAAGTTGAATTTGATAGTAATTGAGCATTAGAACGAAATTCTTACGATTCGCTTACACCAAAAAGTTCTTCTGCATGTGGTGGTTGGTATTAGAAATCGGCGCGGAAAATTCGCGGATCATTTGTTAGTAATCTGAGCACAGAACGAGGCTGCCTTGTCTAGAGAGAGAAAATGCAACATCCCCGATGAACGAAATCCATTCCCAAATATTTGCAACAACCCCTTCGAGGCACAAACATATCTTCCTTGTGTAACTAATGGAACTCGGGGGTGGTTCGAGAGAGGGGGAGGTATAAAATGTCGATTTCGGGTCTCCCGTGGGATCCGCCAGCCGAGAGGACCGGATATTATAAATGGAGCCTCGAAAAATCTCATTTGTTACCTCATGACGCCCTATTTGCAAGTTGATAAAGTGTAGCTCTGGGGCATCGTTCCTTTCCTATGCAGTCGTTTGCGGTTTTTCTCTGGCCACCCTTTAGACTCGCACAATGCCTACCTGGGACCTTGGCGAGCATTAATTGAGCCTGCCTGGACTGGGTGAGTCCTTGATTAATTGCCATCGTCGGTTCGTCAAGGTCAAGTCGTGCTGGCTTTGATTTAACGCTCTGGTTGCATCGTCTTAGGATGCTGATGGAATAGAATGTGATCGACTCGATTGTGGTTGCAGTTATCCTGTAATTTGCAAGACCACCATAAAGAGTCTTAACTTCGAAACTAATCAGCGCTCACATCGTTTTAGAATGTTTCGGAAAAGTTTTTCGTTTTTAATTACTTTCACTAGTAATTTTAAATTTTGTTTTATCATTCATATTAAATAGTATTTATGATGTATTTGATTTTTTTTCATCGTTTTTTGATCATGTCTAATATGAAAACGAAACCATTGTTAACGATTTTAATGAAAACTAATTATAGCAAATTATTAGTATAATTGTAAATTATAACTGCTCTGTATTAAAAGACTTATCAAACTCAAAGACAATTAAGATTACACTGAGTTATTATATTACATATTTGGAAGCGATTTGAGAAAGTGCATAATTTATTAGCATCTGTGCATAATCCCGCAAAGATTTCGTTGATATTGATTCAAATACTGAGACAGAAGACTTACACTTAGCATGTATTGGCTCCATCAGCATAATAGTCATAGGCAGATTCGGGTATCAAACCAGCTGCCTTCTGAAAATGTGAAAGGCTACGAAACTCAAAACTTTTTGTACTGTAAACCTTCCTATTTCGGGTTGTCTGGGGACCGTGTTTGGACCCTATTCTTCACACTAGAAAGCTTTAAGTTCGATCCTAGTGCTTAACGAACAACAGGAGAGCAATGTTATGATTTTTCTGCTTTTTGTAGGTATACGTGGGCATGAAAACTCATAGACTTAAAGCTGATAAGTAAAACTTTTTTCCAAAAATCAATACACTATAGATGATAAAAATTGTAATATTTTTCATTTGTCTGGCTGTTCTTGTGCAATGGAAAAGAATCGAGTTTTCCTTTAACGCTTCATAATTAATACATACGTCTTTATCAAAATTTTTAAACTTCTTATTTTATCATGCAAACAAGCTGAAGGTCTTGTAATCCGAATTTTATTTGTTCATTTTTATTTTATTCGGCACTTACTTTTAAGATGATTACGATTTTTCCGTTATGTTAATCATCTACTTTTATTTCTCCATCATAAGACAAATCGAAGCATTCAAAGTAATTTCACATCGAATTCGTTTTATTGATCATTAAATCCTGCATGGTGATAAGCATGCCTTTTTTTTTTACGACGATAAGTCCAAGAAGAATTCCATTTTTTTTTTTTTTTTCCTTCTTCTAAGAAGGTTATTTTTGCGTGCAACCGCTGCGGGAGGATTCCTAAAATACCCATTAACTTTACACCACATCAACCATATCCAAAACAAGTACGGTTACAGTTCTCCCTGGCTAATGATGTGAGTGAAATTTTCTCTTACGATATTTCCAAACCCGTTATACTTAGCGAGATGGATAGGGCAGAAGTTGGGGAGGGGGGGGATGAGACGTGGGCTTCGCATCGAGAACCGGTCCCCCTGATTGCAAGGTGTGGTCCAACTTTCAGGAGAAGGTCGCACATATTCTTCTGGAGAGAGCATAACAATGGTAACAGAAAAGCGTCCTAATGGTCTAGCTGCGATGCGGTTTATTGGGGAAAATTTAATATATTTGCGACCATTGTGAGCGTGTTATCTCGACAACAAAAGAAGTTGTTGGCGTCTCCCGTGAACTCGTAATGCGCTTTATTTCGGTGGCTCCGCGATGGAATAAGTGATTTGGCGATGGCTTCGTGATATGAATGGAGTTGTTGAATGTGATCTTTCCCCAGCCCTTCGCTTCATTATAAAGAGTGGCAGAAATATTTGCGATATCACTTCTTTTTGCTGCAAACGCTGATGTTAGAGGAGGTTTCTCATATCACTTGTTTTTATTGAACAACGAGGCAAATTATGTTTTTGTGTTCATATTGCGCTGGCGTTCCAAACAGGCGACGAGTTTTGCCGCTCGAAAGTCATTTCGCCCATGACTGTTGGTCAATGCTTATTAGATACTTAAGAGGTCCAAATAAAGAAGTTCTGCTCTGCAGTCAAATACGATCAACTGGATGTAAGGATCTAAATCAGAAAATAAGTTAGTCGTTCAGTAATATTCAAATCTGATTGAATCGAATTGCTAACATTTGACGCCGAAGGCTAGTTACATTTTTTAGAAGTATTTTTAAATTAATATTTTGTTGATGATCTGTGGTGGATGTTATTCTGGCTAAGGAAATAAGTTTTTTTTTTTTTATATCAATTTTAATTTTATTCCAATAAATACTAAATGTAGTTTTGTTTTCTGTCCTGGACGACTGTAAGCTGAAAGCGCTTTGATAAGTCGATTACCAATTTTGCTTTCTATTGTAATGATTTTGCTATACTTCCATCTCAAGATTGTATATTTGAACTTTATATGTAATTCTGTTTTTCTCTAATTTTAGTAGGCACTGTTCTCCCAAGAGATCATCATGAAAATAGTACTTATAAATGTCAATAATTTCAGTTTTATATCCATCAGTTTCCAAAATCAAGTAATTAGCAGAAGAGTCACCAGTTCAAGATCAACACCATTTCCAGACCGTTGTTCAAATTAAAAGCCATTACTTTTGAGTATCTCTGAATATTTTACTGAATTGAGAGGAAAAACTTGTTGGATATAAATACTCTACAAATACTCCTCTTTGAAAATATTTGCATTCTATATTCAAGCAACTTTCAACCCATATTTATCAGATGAAGAAACAAATGCTAACCTCAGGTTTGATTTGTGGTGCAAGGTTTCCAGCAAAAATGTCATTTACCTCAAGTTGTAAGATGGGGTAGCCATTAAATTTGAATTGCTTCATGCTAACCGCCAAACTTATTTCTGGACAGTTTTAACCGTAGGATCCACAATGAAGTATAAAGTGTAATCTTTATAGAATAAAAAATCTTACTACTATATAATTTTTCTAAAATATTAAGGAAAGAATTTACATGAAAACTAGTAACATTTGTTCCACAAAACTAATAAATCTAATATTTTTTCTAATTCTATGTTAAAAGTACTCAAAACTATTTCCTAAAATCTTTTTCTTAATTTTCTTATGGGCTAGAAGTTTGTAACAAGACGACAGGAGTTGGAGACACGATAATAAATCATTCTGCCAAAAATCCAAGCTAGTGCAAGAGCCCCGAGTTTGGAATTTCAACGTGTCCCCGAAAACTAGATTTTCTTATGTAATCTCGAGATTTATTTGCTGCCGTCTACAAGCAGATGAGAGATGTATGTTACTTTTAGATCTTGTGTTACTTTTTTTAACGGCACCCCCACCTCTGTTACGCTTCAGACTTTCTCATCCCATTAACAGCGGGCTCAAAAAAAATGCAAAAGGGAAAATGTTTCTGGTGAGAGTTGTCACCTCATTTGATGTAATGAGTGCTGTCGACTGCACCCATGTGTGTTACCGGTGATTACACGTGACTTCCGGTTCGGAAATGACCTTCACTGAACCAGGTGGCAACCCCGTAATGTGGGAGGCAAGCATAACGAAATCCAATCATTGTTTTCAACCTCCATTCGTTTTCCACTGCCATAGGGGGTGGGGGTGGGTGACAGGATGGGATAAATTGAGGTAATTAGGGAAATAGGTAATATGCTCAAGCTTGTAACAGATTCTGCTAAACTGCGAATACATTTTCCATTTAATCTTCTGGGAGGAAAATTTAGCTAAGCATTGTTTTCCCAAGAGAAGAAATCGTTAAAAATCAGAACAGGATTTATAGTTTTACAAAAAGTTCTATTTTTTTTTAAAGAAAATTTTTTGACTCTTGTTTTATCATTTGATGGATTTTAGGTTCGAATCCCAGTTCAAATGATTCTGATGTTATTCGATATTATATAAATCAATAAGTATATTCTTCGTTTATGTTATAGACTAAAGAAAACTAGACTCAGTGACACGACAACCCATATGGTGCCAAAGTCTACTGTTCTCATATCTGTTGACCGAGGGTACGAAGCATATTGGTGCTCAGTATTATTAACCCACTGAAGGGATGAAAGGTATTGCCACCCTTACCAAGCCCGAGGATCAAACCTCTGGCCTTGGGAGCGCTACCACTACATCACCGGGCTTCATGTCACCACCATTAACAATAACATTTAGTGCAGTTGTATGAAAAAGATGTCAAAACGGTATCCAGAAGTTTATGAGTTTTACTAGTTCTCAGCTTAATATCCCCCATTAAGGTAGTGAGCAATTTTGAACACTTATTAATCTGACAGTAAATATTGCTTAATGACCAAGCCGCCAGAAATAAAAATAAAACATTAAATTATATATATATATATATATATATATATATATATATATATATATGACATGAACTTAAATGCTAGTAAATGCATTCCATTAGGATTAAGTTTATTATTCATCAGCAACATCTGTTCTTTCAGAAATCAGCCAAAGAAGTTGTATTTTTCCCCTTTTCTCAGTGTCCCATCTAATACATTACCTTTTACATTCCTTCCGTCGTATACATTACCTTTTTTAGCACTATATCTTCTTCATAGCGTATCTTTGAAGGATTTTCTTGATAAAAATTCAGGACCATCAAATTAGCAGTGGCCCCGCTGCTTGATTAGATGAAGTTGGTCCCAGGTATATTTGATTTTCAAATCATGCAATCTCAACTGCAGGTATCTTGTTTTATTACCTACCAATTAATTCTAGCTCATATAGGAAAACTGATTTATATGTTGCAACAAAACCGGATTTGGATAATTCGTTTTTTTGTTCGACAAAATAGAATCTTTTTCATTTTCCAGAGTTCCAGTCAACAGGAAATGTAGATGTGAATGAGAAATCGAATGGGTGTCATTAAATTCGAAGGCGCAAGACAATTCCTGAGAAAAAATGAAGGTCAGGGTTTGCATATGACTATTTGCCACGGTTAAATGCATTTTATCTGAATTTAATGTTTTTGGCTGGATGTTTGCGTAATTCATATCGTTAACGGGGGATAGTGGAATAAATGGCACATTGTTGAAATGAAACTATTACTTAATGTATTTATTATTATTTCGAATTTCAGCCTTTTTTTCTGTTAATATTTTTTTTATTACGTTAATAAAAACACTGGGAAAAATTCCCGTTTGATAAACATAAAATTTATTTTAAATATTTGAGTGAAGTTATGAAATTTTAGCTTGCTTAATATAGATATTCTTGATTTAAGCTATGTTATTAAGTGATAGTTGCTTTCACTCCAAATAAAAGTTTTTTTTTTTTTTTTTTTAAACCAAGTGTAGTTCTAAGACAAGTTTTGTGATCTTTGTATAAATCAGAATATAACGTTTTTATCGCCTCAAATCTACAATCGCAAAAGAGAGAGAATCGTGTTTCTTTTTATATAACGCGACATTCTCTATTTTCAGAATCACGCAAAGAAAGAACAGGGTCTGAGAATAAAATTATTGCATCCAACTTTAGATACATTTAATTATTATTTTCTATACTTACAACGCATTGATTTAGGATTTATATTTGTAATATATTTTAGCATTTATCCAGAAATATCGCAAATTTTACGTGATAATCCAATAAAATAAATACGATATATAATACGGTATTCTTTTTGGTAAACATTCACTCGTATCAGGTAGAAAAATACTTGGTCCTTTTCGACAATTCTCTCTAAAGAAATCAAGTAACTTGTTTAGGTATTTCTTGAGTCCTTGACCAAGAGTCGCCCACTGTAGCAGAAAGCATAATTTAGTAGAATTTAAAAAAAATAAAATAAATAAAAAAAGCGTATAATCAAAATTAAAAAAACTTTTATTGTTACTGTAATTATGATATTTTATAATTAAAAAAAATTCAAATTAGATTTTAAGGTTAAACAAAAAATTAATGTATTGAAGCAGTAGTATAAGAACATTTATATTTGTGTGCCTCGCCATTAAAGTTATCTTGTACACTTAATACCGATTCAGTTAGGGTTA
Organism: Latrodectus elegans; assembly: GCA_030067965.1. Taxonomy (NCBI): domain Eukaryota; kingdom Metazoa; phylum Arthropoda; class Arachnida; order Araneae; family Theridiidae; genus Latrodectus; species Latrodectus elegans. Next base: position 59,231,234 of record CM057815.1, read on the forward strand.
CAGTTTCAAATAATTTCCGGACATTACAAATTCTGAAGGGTAAATTTTTGTATAACTTCTGCTGAGTACCGCTTGAAATTAATAATTTTTACATCGCTCTACCCGAAAAGAAATTTTAGAGTTTATTTTCTGTGAATACTTGAAATTTTATTAATTCCGTTTTCTTTATATCGTTAGATTTTCTCTTCTACGTCACTTGAACTAGCCTCCTTATCTAAAACTCAGATGGAAATGCTGATAATTATCATAAAAGAGTAGAGCCATCATTTATCCTGCTATACCACTTTCTATATTATATTCGATTTATCCAAAATATGCGATAATTACATTACTATACACACATACACATCACCCCCGCCGTACGTGCCTGCCATCACGATTTTCGAGATCATAATCGTCATCACTTCTGATCGAAAATTCTGGTCATGACCCTCTGTAATAATCGGGGGTGACTCGTATCCAAATTGGGTAAAGGCTTTAATTGCAAGAACCACCCCGATTCCCGAAAAGCAGACGATTTATGGGTAATATGAGAAAAGTATCTTAATTGTGGATTCATTTTGCATTTTTCGTAGCTTCAGCTACTAAAATCACATATGTGTGGACAGATATTTGGCCACGCCCATTATCAAAGAACTTATATCTAATGCACGACTAGCGTGATTATTCTTCTCTTTCCTACCTACCCCTTATTTGTAACCTTTATCTTCAGTTTCTTTCAGGTGAACTTTTTTTACTGACCAAAAGGTCGGTGACCTTTTTGTATTGCGGACTCGATCCGTATGAACGTTCGAAACGCTTAAATACACACCCACGCCTAGATATCGTCTGCAGTATTTTTAGTGGATGGTAAAAGCTTGCGTTGGATTATTTTATCTATAGATTAAAGATATATCTCTAGGAAGTGAGATGCTGTGTGTGACGAGCAGTTAACTGTAACCACGTCTCCTGCTTCGGAGAATCACTCGTTGCTCGCTGGAGTAAAAATTGTTTGATATAGTTAAATGGTTCAAAAATGACAAGCCTTTAAGGATACTGTCATGGAGGGAGAAATTTATCGTCCTGTTTATTATTAAGTAACTGTTGAACCGTGTTTTTTGTGACAGAAATATAAATATCTTTCGATTTTTGTTAATATAGACTCGTGGGGAAATTATATTATTATTGCTTTTGTAAGAGAGTTGGATACACTTTTTCTAAACATACAAAGAGACTGATGGTTTCGAGAATAAAAATATCTGTATTAGTAAAGACACAATTTGTCGTATTACAGTTAAATATCAGGAGCCTGAATAAGGCAGAGACATACGGGATAGTTGCCCAAGACCCTCATATCAGATGGGCCCACAAATCGAATAAAATTTTTGCTGTTGTGTAGCAGAGGGGCTTTAGAAAGAAGTTTTTCCTTGGACTTCATTTAGGCTAAGTCGGGGCCCTGTAATGCTTGAAAAACATTATAATGCTAGTTTTTATACGCCATAAAAAATGGTACTAGACAGCTGTAGTTTGCGAATTAATTTTGAGAATCTGTTCCCGATTCTTGGAAAAATAAAATTGTAAATTAAATTTATACTGTGGATATTAGGTCTTTGCTATAAATGTACGTATGAAGTTGAATGTATTAGACTAAATTTTTTTTTTATTTTGACAGCAAAATTAGATTCAAACTTTCTTACATTTCAGAAAACAGAATCAAAATTGTAATAAATGAGATTTTACAATGGAGAAAATCTAGAGACATTATTTTGAAACTATAAATTAAATTTGTAAAATGAATTAAAACAAAAAATGGAATGAATGCATTGATTTACTTATATCAAAATTGCTTTAATTCATGTGTACTTATTGTGCGTTGGTATTTTTAAATTTGTATCGTAAACTTTAGTTTTTAAAATTTTTAATAAATAGTTAATAATAAAAGTTTTTAAAATTTTTAATATTCTTCTTATAAATTTAACGTTCAAACTAACATTTTAAAGTCAATATAATTTTAATTTTACTTATCATTTTTGTATTTAAAATAAATCATAATTCACATAAAAAAATGTCGTTTTATTTTTTAAAGTTATAGGCTGAAATTCGGCAAATAATATGATAGTAATATGAGCGCGTGTTCAAATTATAAATCTCATTATATTCACGTATATGTAAAATTCAAAAAATTCATTTGGAAGAAAAAAAATTGTCGGGGAATTAGAAAGACTTTTATATTGGCCCTTTGTAAAATGAGTAACTATTTTTTTTATAAGCGACAAGTTTTTCAAATTTAACCGCTAGAGTTCGCTGTCATTGGTTAAATTTTCTCAAGTAAAGAACATTAAATTTCAAAATCGTTTGATTATATTTATGGAATGTCATTATTAAAGTTTTCTTAACTTTTCGCTAGTAAAGGAATTAATGCGTTATATTAATAAAATTAAGCAATAAACCTTTTAACTGCTTTTTAATGAGACATTCTATGAAATATCAAATTTCTCCATTTGTTTCCAAAAATTTGGTGGTCTGTAATTATTATTTTCAATCTCTAATTTTTTAATTAGATTAAAATGATAGTATCGAGAACAAATCTAATAAAATAAACCGTCTTTACTAAAAATTTATAATGCCGTATTAATTATGGAACGCATTTTCCAGTTTTATTAAGATTAAAATACAGTCTTAAATATTTTGCAGAAGCTGCTTGATTTTTCAGGTTTGAGAAAGGAGAAAAAATTCTTCATATTTTAACGCGAAAGAGGCAATTAAAAATAAAACGTACTTGCAAAATTTAATTTAGTACAAAATGAGTTCTCGCGGAAGAAAGAGGAAAGAATTTTCTAAATTCTTTCATAATACATTCAGAACCGAATTAGTGTCAAGGAAAATCTGACGTAATTGAATTTCGCGCCAAAATTTTCACGTTTTGAGGATTATAAATTTATTTATTTTTTAACTCGTTAATGTGAAGAGTTTAGTTGTTGATTTTAAGGAAAGGAATTAATGTCTGAGTCAACAAGGCACTGTTGTATTTGTTAAACTTATTTATTTTGTGTGTATTATTTAAGACGGATTATAAGAAAAGCAAAGATAATTTTTAGGTTATAGAAAATGTATATTCGCTTTGTGTAGAGATAAAATTATTTAAAAGAAACTTGATATACATCACTGTGCAAAAAAAAAAGTAAATAAAAAATAATTGTATCATTTCAACGCAAAGTAAATGTTTTTCTTGTATACACTTGTCGTTCTCTGTAAAGATTCGAATGATGCGAAAATGTGCAAGTAAAAGCGATATTGCATATTTTAGAGTTTTTGAGTATTTCAGAATTAATAATTAATTAAAAAAAATGTTTTTTAAAATTTAAGAGACGATTTATTCTTTATAATTACTCTATAAAAGAGGGGAAATCCAAGAACTGAAAAAATAAAAAAGAACTGTGTTGTATTTAATTAGTATAATTAATTAAGGAATGTGTTATAATATGGTATTAAACGATAGAATGATATATTTATCTTGAGACTGAATATAATTATTAGTAGATTATTAATAAGGAATACTTTGTACCGATTTTAAATTCTTTTTTTATTTTATTTAATATTTTTTTTATTGAACATTGAGTTTTTTTTTCTTTCATTTAATTAACACAATTCTTTCAAATATGGCACTAAATGAATAATAATTAAAATAAATGATAGTTAAAATAAAATTTGCTTGCAAATAACATTTGTGAAACATAATTTGATAATATTATTTAAATGATATTAAAATTAGTTTTTTTTTAAATACAAAATGCCTTACAGTTTATTCTTAAATATATGTTTAAATTAAAGATAAAAAGTGACAAACAAGATTTAAAAAAACTATTCTTACATATTTTTTATGGATAAATATTATTATTATTTTAATTTTTCCATTGATTTTGGAAATTTGTTAAGTCAATTTTCAAAATCAATGGAAAAATTAAAATATTAATAGTAATCTATAATTGTGAATTATTTATCAACCAGGGGACACACAAACATATAATTAGAAGTTTTTGAAAGTAAGAAGAAATTTTGTACAGATTTTGAAATCAATTGAAAGAAAATAAACTTTATATCCTTGTTGTTGGTGATAAAAATCATTTGTATAAAAAAGTACATATACATATCAAAAATGGATGGCATAAAAATCATTTTATTTTTATACTATCTATATATTGCATTTTATTTTTTAAGTAACGATATATATATATATATATATATATATATATATATATATATATATATATATATATATATATATATATATATATATATATACAAAAATGTATACTGCTATTTATAATGCTTTGCCACGCTTTTACTTACAATTAATAACCGAAATTTACAAATGAGACTTAAAATACAAAAAAAAAGTTTTTTTTTTTTTTTTTTGCATATATCCACACAGTAAGTACTTTTTTAAAATATAAGAAAAACAGCACAGCTGTCCGAATTCGAAACTTTGTTTAAAGTTGTCAAAAGAATAAAGAAAAGAATAGAAATCCGTAATTAGTACAGTTCCATAGACAACAGTAATTCAAGGCAAATGATTCAAAGCTTTTCAAAATAGCGTCATGGTTGTTTCTTACCTAATTCCCTAGAGGTCAGCAGCGGGATTTCGTCTAAAGATCATTTCTTCCTGCCTGTTTGAGTAAACAGTCAATTGTGAAAAAATGAAAACCCCTTAGAGCGAAATAACAAACAAAAGAAAAGGAACGAGTCTAAGTCAAGGTCTTATTTTGATAAGAATCACAAACCTTTTATTCTAAGAACTGTAGTTAACCATTGAAGTTTAAAAGACAGTTTAATGAGAGAAAAGTTACAGAATGTATTTTAAAATCGTTCTTTTTTGTTCTATAAATTATTAATAAAAGTCCTTTCATGTTATTTTTTTTTTCTGGATTTCACATTTCGGTAGTGTTTTAGATTTTCGTCATCTTTCTTCCTCTGTCAATTTTTATTCGAAATAACTTTTCCACCGAGTGCTTTTGTGTTGCCATTGTCTACGATGAAATAATTGAAGTCAAAATCGTTTGAATAGAATGTAAAATCATTAATGAAAAATTTTCTTCGTATACTAGGCCTTTGAACAAAGTTATTTTGGGTAATATTTCCTTATTAGTATGATTCAAACAAAATGTTGTCGGAGTTTGAAACACTGAAAGAAGTAATGAATGCCAACTCTAATTATTATTAGATTTTTATTTCTTTCATTGGATTTGTATTTTGAATTACGTAAGAATGGAAATACGTTTTCCATTGATTGAGGTGGATGTATTTTTTTCTTTATCTTTCATATTATCAATACTAAAAATAATAAAATCTAAATAAAAAAACAGTTATTTTTCAGAAATTACTATTATATGGTATACCTTGAAAAATATGAAGAAATTTTAAATAATGATAAGGGAAATATATGTCATCAGAGTAGTATCTTAACCTCATTTCCTGTCCTTCAATAACTTATGAAACACTGACTTTATTTTGTTTGTTATTTCTTTATTATTCTAAAGAATTACTTAAAATAATATGTTAATTGAGGAACTCGAAGTTAATTGGGAGAATAAGGTATACCAAACGAGTGGCATAACTAATGATTGTAACAAGTTTATTGGTTTATATTAAATAAGTATATATATATATATATATATATATATATATATATATATATATATATATATATATATATATATATGCAATGTATACAAAAATATAAATTTTCATCAATATTAATCTTTTGTTCAGAATATTTCTTTTTAAGGTAAGGATTAAAGAAAAAATATTTAAATAACTAAATCATGTTTAATATAATATAATTATGATTATCTGGCTCGCTCAATATCTATTGAGTTAATTCACTACGGTAATAGACATCCTTAATATTATTTATTAACAAAGCGAGAAATAAAATTCATATGTCGATAAAATTTTTTTATCAATAGAATTTTGTTTTAAAATATAGTTTGCCATCAAAGAATGGCGCCATCAGTAGTATGCAAGCATAAATCTTTACTAAAATTAGAAAATAGTATGTGTAAGAAAAATTGTTTTGTGTGATGGTTAAACGAAATTCAGGATAATATTTTGGTTCCTCCTTATGGAAAATTAGTGCTCGGTTTCACCAAAAATATTAAAAAATGTGCATAATTTTATTTTGCAATGTTTTTGTTTACGTAAAAAGAGATACGACATTATTCGTTACAACATTTTGCACACAACAAGGCTGCAAGGATATCAAGCCCTCGTTTTCAAATTGGGGGCTTACTTTTCGGTAATCAGACTATCACATGATGAAATGGTATCCCTTTTTTGTGTATTTTATTTATCGCAACTGTTTTTAGAACTTTAAATCAAAGTCTTTGAAAGGCATTTAGAAAAAATTACATATATATATATATATGTATATATATATATATATATATATATATATATATGTATATATATATATATATATATATATATTTGAAACAGTGGGACAACGGTTTTCTTATGGTGAAGAAATTGAAAAATGCCTCGTCACTTATACTCATAGTATTTTAAATCCATATTTTTTCGCTATGATTTAGTAACAATTATAATTCTTTTTCAGTAAAATATTAAATCCTGAAAACAATATGTATTGAATTATATTATTAATGTATTACATAAGATTCGATTTTAAAATTATCGTTAAAAATACTTTTTATCCTTTTGAAAAAGATTTTGGCAGCATAATTTTCACTAATTTTTGGCTTTCTATAATCTTTTTAATACTTCAAAAGAAATAATTGAGTTGAAATCAAATACATTTTTGTGTGTAATGTTAAAAAAAAAAATCTTTGTGTGTATTCATATTATTTAATAAATCTGTTGAGTCATTGTAACTATTTTAATTCTAACTTAAAACGTGAAAGTAAATAAATTTAAATATTTCAATTTTCTCAAAAGAAGTGAAAGAAGTAAACAAAGAAGGAAACTTGGATGCACATATGTCTGTTTTATTCCTTTAAAACATTTCGTAATAATATACCAGCCTCCCAGAACGAATAATTTCGCAGCGGGCGTTTCCTTCCCATTTAGAAATTGTATCAACTTTTTATTCAATTACGTTTCTTCGCCAGAGAAATACTTTTCTCTTGGTACTCATGAATTTTCCCCTGCTCCACAATTCTTTTTCGCTCTCATTATTATCGTCTGAAAGAATACGATACGAGAACTGAAATGAAGTGGAAAAAATGTTTACAATAATGTTGAATAGTTGTACGTTTTGTTTTTCTCCAAAAAGGATTTTGGAGGAATAGAAATTATAGTGACGCTGAAGTACATTTAAAATTTTGTATCTTATTTTCTGATATTTTGTGTGAGTGAAAGTAATAAATTTGAAGAGAGAGAGAGAGAGAACAGCGTTTGTAGAAATGTTCAGAAACACATTTTCTGCAATTTAGAATACTTTCTTATTCTGTAAGCATTTCAAAAATGTAGGATGCATACTGTGAAAACGCTGTTGTCAATGAACTTAAAAAAGAAAGTTTGGCATGTATGTGTGTGTACACACATACATGTAAGTGTGTGTGTTTGTTTGTTTGTTTAACTGAAATAAAAGTTTTTTGCTGCGAGTATTTTCTAAAGATTTACTATCCAATTTGCTGTTAGGCTCTGTGTAAACAATGAATTATTTATTCCATTAATAACATTATTTGTGAAGAATTAATTATAACAACGAAGAAAATGTTCTTTAGTAAAAATAATTTTATGAAATATATCAGCTGTGTAATTGTTTAATTTTAAATTTAAAAGCAGTCTTCATTAAAATAATTTAATATAATGACTCGTTAAGATATGAGACTCGTAATCTTGCATATACTCTAATATTGCACGTGTGCAAAAATATGCGTATGTTTGCATATAATGCAAAAGTAAACCACGCTGGTTGTTCTTGTCTGCTAAATATTGTTTATTTTGTTACAATATTCATGTGCATGTATTTATTGGTTATGCTCTGTTTCTTCAAGTGTATTTTTTTTACAAATAATTTGATATTTTCCTCGCCTAATAATGTGCACTTTTTTGTGGCCTTATTCAATATACCATTTTTTTAAAAAATATAAAGGGAAAAAAAAAATCGAATATATTCTTTCTTTCAATAATACCCTATTTCTTTCCGTTAAACTTCTATAACTTAGCCTGCTGTTCGCCACGCTTTTGTTTTTCCGAATTCCGAGAGGGATTATGCAATTCTACGGTCCCTTTGCAAACCATCACTACGGTTATTATAGTATTAGCTCATCATAATAACCTTTTGACTGCCGTTAAGCTATGTGTTGCTAGAAAGGCCTCTATCCGCGGCCCATCCTGGAAAGTTAGAAATGCTAATTACCCCTTAATTATGGTCACTAAACCTCTCAAATGGTCTTCCATCTTTGGGGTGTGCTGCTGCTGAAGAATTTATATTGTATTTCAGATGGTCACGAAGCGTTAGAAGTAAAACCTCTCATTTCATTTTCTTTTTAGCTCATGCAACCATTATTTCATTTGCTGATGTCGATTGCGGAATTCCTTACGTGCGACCGTTGGAAAATTTAAGTAGCTCTTGGTGTGCATATCGATGATCAAGTGAAAAGCATTTATGGAATAAAGTATTTAGTGTAATATAATCGATACATTCATTGTTACTGGATAACTTGTGTAAACGCTGTCGTCGAGAGTAGCTCAGATTGCCATTGCCACATTATGCTTTTCTAATTTTTTTTCTTAGTGATATATTACAGATGGTTATTAGTGGTTAAAGTGGAATTCTAATGCTAAAATTAAAAAGACAATTTTATCTTGTTACCGATGAATTGCAATGGTACAAAAATGTAGCTTTCTCTTCAGAATAACAAGGTAAAGGCCTCGATATTTTTTACTTTATTTTGATTATAAAATATTTATTGCATAAATCGATCTCCAATCTTTTATGGAAACGAAAAAAACAAACTGATATTCTATTTTTTCTAGGTAACTTGGAGCTTGTTATCCTTTTCTTTCATTAATAATAAAATCTTGGGAATATAGGAGATCTCTAAATCTTGGGATTTGAAGCATTTATAAAAGATAACAGGCTTACTTTTTTGGGTTATGTAATAACAAGCGAGCTTTTATTTTTGTTTTAACTACCCTTTCCAAAGTTAGGTTTGTAGGTCTGAATTTATCTACCGTATGTGTATGGGTTTTTTCATTCGTGTAAGCAAAAAAATAATTGTACTGTCTGTATAAAATTCTTTCACGTTGACTGATTATTTTGCTTACTTATTTACGTATTAATAAAAGAACTTAATTGCAATTATTTATTTTATAACTTTTGAAAATTGTTTGTTATTTGATGCTCAAAATGATTAATATTTAAAAAATTGAATGTGTGTGTATATATATATATATACATGTGTGTGTGTGTATGTATGTATGTATATATATACAAATATGTATGTATGTATGTATATATATATATATATATATATATATATATATATATATATATATATATATATATATATATATGTATATAATTTTTAGCTTTATAAAATTTAACGATTTCGATTAGATATTTTTAAGCTTATATTGAATAGCTTGTTTATTTTCTGAGATATCAATATTATTAATTTTTTATTCAGGGACTAATATGAAATATTGTATAATTTTGGAATCATAAATTTATTCCAGAAAACTTTAAATTTTTGCTTACTGCGTTTATAAATAATTTCCTTTTATTTACTAAGTAATTAATCGATTGCATTTACTTCTTTAAATACATGCTTTATTTTAAAAATAATCAAACTCATAAAGTTCTAGTTAATATTTATTCATGCATTTTTGTCGAAAAAAAAATAGCTTGAATTTTGGGAATATTTAATGGCATTTACTACCAGTTAAATAATTTAAATAAAGTCTAAAAATAAAATATGTTATCGCAAATAAAAAATAATTAAGCCAATTTTATCTAATAATTACTGTGCTTTAGTCTACGTGCAAATGAATAAAGCACATTGTTATTCTAAAGTATGATTCAAAATAATTTTTAGTCGTTTCTCTCTCTCTCTCTCTCTCTCTTCACATAATTTCTGTCCACGTTTTCAGCCAACTTCAAACTCCTAGAATGCACATCACTAAAATATTTAAAATATAATCGTGAAATTTTTTGCATTATAATTCCAGTGAAGTTTTCCATTTAGCTTTCCTTCTAAAATATTAAAACTTTCGTTCCAGTTTCATTACTGTCTGCTGGTTACGGGAGCAATCGCGGCGGGTTAACTGCTCTCATATTCGTGTATTATTAAGGACGTTAGGGAGAATTAAAGTCAGAGCGAAGACGAAAAAAAAAAAATAACAATAATAATAATAAAAATAAAAGAAAGGAATGAGGGAAACAATTTTGGAATTTGAGTTGATTGCAATCTGTAGCTGGAGGAGATTTGCGAGATTAGATTTAGGAAATGAAGAGTGGGAGAGAAAAAAGATCCCCCCCTCAAGATTACGTTGTGGTCATTACCTGCATTCGGAACAGACCCCACTACAGCTGATTATTTTTCGCCGAGGAATTTTGTTGCTCACTGTTACTTTTTTTTTTTTTTTTTTTTTTTTTACAGATACTCACTGGAGACAAAATATATATAATAGTTGTTATAACGCCACTTATTTACTTAATTTTTTTTTCAAATAATTATACAAAAAAGAATATAAATTTATTTTTGGATAAGTATGAAGAATATGTTGCAGTTTCTCTTACCAAAAATGTTACGAGGTTATATTTAGAACAAATCTTTTGTTCATTAATATTTTCGATTTTCCAGAAAAGATAATTTATTTTCTATTTTCAACCAAACATTTGAACTAAAATATTTTAAATATTCTACAATGATATGAACACATGGCACAAAATACTGCCACATGTGTGTGTGTGCTTATTTGCCTTACAAAAATTTAATTAAGAAATAAAATATTCTATCTGATCGAATTAATTTCATTATCATTTCAATTTCTTTATTTTTAAGTTTTAAAATGAAAAATTTAACCGTAATTCATTAAGATTTAGTGTTTTGGGTGATAATCTCTATGCCAGTAACTGCTACTTTGTCGTTGCCCGCGCCATACCACCACAAACCCGTTTATAGGGTGGGTCAAACTCGTATATCATCACAGAAGGAAGGACTGAGAAACACATAAGGAACAGTGAAAGTAATTAACATCCATGCCCGAACTAGGATTCAATCACGGGACCCACAGCTCAGAAATCAGGAACGCTAATCACACATCCATCTGTCGTCATAACGAATCGTTAAATAATTCATTTAAATGTAAAATTGTTGCAGCTTAATGTATGTAGTAATAATTAGAAATCATATATTCCTGCTATCTAAGAACTTCACCGATCACCTATTAATTTTTTATAGCTTTTAAATAAATTGAGCAACTTATTTTATATTATATCAATTCTGTGATAGGATTTTAAAAATGAATTCTCATTAAATTCTCAAAATACACTATTGGCTTCAATAATGCTATAATAAGAAGTTGATCTGCCACGTACAAGCGGTTGTGACTCCTGCTATCCGTTTAAATCAAGGAACTACAAAAATTTCCCACATATCAACTGCATTTGAACAATGTTTCTTGATGAAAAGTTATTGCGAATCCTCATGTAAGAAGAAAAAACATTTACCGGCATGTCCTTGACTTTTATAGAGATCAAAATTTCTTTTAATCTATCAAGATTGTATATAGTAATATTACTGGTCGCATCAGTCGAGAATCAATGGATGTCTGCGGAAAATTGGATCAGAACACGCCATTTTGGATCAGTTTGGTCTGTTATTAGAGAAGACAAATGTTAACACCACAAGTCTAACGAGGCATTGATTTTGAGTCAAGAAATTTTGTAGTTTGCAAAACAAATGCTTATACGAACTGTTCGACATTTGCAACAATATGGATTGTTAGTTCGGCAACTGTGGTTTTGGTACCAAGCTAGGAGTATTTTCAATAGTATAATCTATGATGAACTTCGACATAGGAATGGCGTAGATGAATTCCAGTTGCATTTCGCATTTTTTATTTATTTATTTATTTTTTTTTTTTTGGTTATTTCGTTAAAAACGAACACTGCCAACGTGTATTTGACACTGTCGCACTGTCCCATCGCTTAGAATGATGGTGTGAGGTGTTATGAAATATACATTTTAGGCATCTAATATTTACTTCGATGTTACTTTAAAACAGCTACATTACACTGTAGTGTTGTCGCTTGCGATTATATGCTTTATTTAAACCCATCATCATCATCATCTAGATCGTCTTGAGGATACATCCAGGAATCTCATCACTATCTTGATAATCTTTCTTGTCATCCAGGTTGTCGCCTTCTACTGATTTCTTACTGATATTAAATGTCTGATCAATGATTGCCAAGTGACTGTTATCAGATGGTAATTTGATGAACTGTAGCATCCCATTGATGCCGCATGAGCACTATATCTGTCTTCCAATCTCTATTTGGCGCAATTAGTAAGTATGCAAATTCTATCATTGCTGACAGAATTGGTTGTTTTGACTAGTGATTTTCAAAGTCTAAGCTTTCAATTTCATGAGAGAGATTTAATCTTTCGTTATTTCAAGTTTTAAGTCCTTAAAATCATAAGAGGAAACATGATTTTAAGGACTTATTTACTAGTATTCCACTGGAAAAACTTTTTGATGTTAATATGTTTTATTTTTATGAATTAAATATCGATTTAAATTTTTGGAAAGACCTTATTTCGTTTTGGATATAAAATAACTATATTTCTTATGGAGAAAAGATTTACTTACAAGTTTATGGTATTCCTCAGGACTCTAAATTCTCAAGTTTAATAGCAAATCTATTTTTACATTACTATGAAAAAGCTTTTGTTATACAAATGCCCTTTGCATACCGATATATTGATGATTTCATAATTTTTAATTTCTTAGAATTTGATAAAATTTACATAACTATATATCCTGAAGAATCAAAATTAAAACAAATAACGATAACTTAAAAACTGAAGTTTTAGATGTTTTAATTACTATAAAAGATAACCATACATACACTGATATCTATGACAAAACTAATGATTTTAATTTCAAAATTAATAAGCTATATATATATAATTATTTGGAATTGAAATATTTTAATTAAAATTTTAAAAAATGTTATTTTAATCAACTTAATAGAATCTATAATATATGTAATAATTTAAACAATATCAATAAACAAATAAATAGACTAGAATGCATTCTGACTTATAATAACATTCCAATCAACTTTATTAAACACTATATTTGGTTAGTAGAGCATTGCTTATAAGAGTGAAGTAAGGCGTAGTTTTATGCTACAGAACGGTCACCCAAGACTTGAAGGTCTTATAAGAAGCTTGAAATGCCAATAATGTTTACATTTAGTCGTTAAATTTATATATTTATTTGGTTTACATGTAGTATTTGGTGCAGTTCTTGCAGGTTTAGATTTGTATTTGGATAAGGATTTAATTTTGATTACTATAAATTAAATGTATTTTGACTTATATATTTTAGCTTGACTTTTCTTCTTTTATTCTGGTTTAATATTTTGGTGTGGCTTTGGTGTGTACTGGCCTTTTTAAGACTAGGTCTTGTGCCAGTGCAGAAAAGCCATACTTTGTACCATGTGGTCAACACTCCCTGATGAAGCTGGCAACGTTGGTACTTCGCTCCATTTTCCTTTAATCTATTTTCTTTGAAATTTTAAAATATATATTAAACATTTTTCAATCTGTTTACTATATTTTGTATTTCCAATATATTGTTCTCCATCTAGCATTTGATTATTCATTTTATAAAATTGTGTGTGTGTGTGTATGTATGTATATATATATTTGCAGTGTTAAAATTCAAGTCATAAGTTTTTTCTGTTTTACAAGTTATTTCCATTATTACGTTAATCTTTAAAGGACAGCTGTAAAAACTTGCTTATAGAATTCAATTCCACTATTTTTAATCCTTGCTGTATTTTATTATTTAAGATTTTGATGATCAAAAAGACTGAATTTTTTCTGAATTTTGAAAAGTGTTGTTTTATTTCAAGTCAGTTTTCTGAATATTTTTCTTTATTTAATTTTATGTATAAATTTGCTTTCTTTTGAAACTGAATTCACTTTCACTGAATTCACTTTGGTGGAATTAAATCTTAAATACAAAAAGTTTCAACATAATTTTTTATGCTATAATGTAGTTATTAATAATAATCTCTGTATTCAGCCTTTCTAGAGGAGATCTACAAGTTCATTCACCCTCAAAAAGTTATATACTTGCATAGGTGAATCTAAAAGGCCGTCGTATAACAAACCTAGACACCGAAGAATATGTGCCCTAGAAGCCTGCGATTGGCTACATTTCGGACAAATCGATTGAGTTTTTTTTGACTACCCTGGAAGACAAGCCTTCTTTTATGCAGTGATAAACTTTATTATGTGCTCTATCAATTGTAGATCAGAATGCTTTTTCATATATATTTATTTATCTACATTTAAAGTTGATACCAGAAGAATATTTTCACAATAGTGCTTCCGACTACAGTTGTTATAATTTATCCATCTGAATGAACAATTAAATAATTGAGGTGTCTTACATTGCTACTGTTGAGACTCTCATTCAGCTGCAATCAGCAGGCGACGACACCCCAACTTAACAAAGTGGAAAGCGTTTGCAGAATGAAAGGGAGAGTTCGACTGCAACAAAGAGACAAACGGCAGTGACAATCATCATTGCTCAACAATGGTCAGGCTGCCAACACAATATTGCACCCGCTTCCGTTACGGTTGTCGTCAGAATGTCAAAACCTTGAGCTTTCCCTTTCAGTCGGTGTCGGCGTGCGCAGGAAGTTTGGGGCGCACAGGAAGGAAACGCACGCGTTAGGTCATTTCCACGAGGGGTATAGAAAAAGGGTATGGCGTGATCTCGACCCCGATTTCTCGTTTCGAGCCACTTTTGGAATATCACACCAGCAGAATTATTCGAGTTTATTATACAATGTCTCTATTATCTAATTTCCTTTTCGTGTGCAAGGCAAAAAAAAATGAGGGAACCCAAGGTTTGATGTAATTTCGGGAATATTTGTTTCATGTAATTAAAGTATTGCATTCCATTATTCAATCGTTACGCAGTTTTCTTTTAAAGGTCATTTTATAAATAAGTAATAGCATTGTTTCATGAATTACTTTTTGTTTTTATTCTTTAAAAGAATGCCAAGCATTTGTAATATATTTTGCATTTATGCCAAAAATATTTTGATCATTAAATTTTATAACTCAGCTTAAATTATTATTATTTTAATTACATGTGGTATTACCAAGAATTCTTTGGGGTGAATACGTAAAAACAATATTTTTGAATAGGAAAATTAACAGTCACAATTTTGGAAGAAATTTCTTCTTAAAGAATGTAATTCTGGATTTTTAAATTTTTTATAGATAATTTATATTAAACATAAAGATACTGTTTTTGTCTCTGTATTTAGGATTTTGATTTGGAAGTTTTACTCTAGAGAATCTAAGATACTGAATGTTTTCGTTTTGTTTAATTTGTATCCAGTTTTTTTAAAATTTTATGGGATTATTAGAAATATATATAAATACTCTTTTCATTGCTATATAAATGGCTAATTTTTCCTTATGCATGATAAATATGAACTCCATTTGCAGAACGGTAGCACAATTGTCTTGTTGCCATTCCTGAATCTCCAAATAGCATCCATTTTTTATCGTCAGAAATCAGACCTTAATGTGTATTTTTTTGTGTGTATCAACAGTAGTTATTCTTTAGACTACTTGCATCTCTCACACAAATACTAATCATTAATACTCTAATATAATAATCATTAAGACATTAACGACTATTTATGCTACTATTTATCAAATATCAAAGACTAAGTATCAAATATCTTTCGATATTTGGTACTTCCTGTCTGACAGCAGCATTGTTCCATCAACCTCATTCATACCAGTTGCATACTCCAATAGCAGTGTAACAATTTATGGGCATCTTCTGCCTCTTGACGTTTGTCGACTTCTACCTGTCAGACAGCAGCATATGTTCCATGGATTTCTTGTATTCCAGCTAATATTTCCCCGGTAGCAGTGCAATAATCATCTGGACTAGCACCAGTGCTGGTATAGCAATCAGAGATTTTCTGCTATTTTAGAATTTAAGAGATTCTTTACATAAAGTGTCATACATTAAAGTTTTCAAACTTTCAGTATCGTTCTATATGGCAAAAATATTCACAAATCATACATAATAAAGTTTGATCTCTAACACTAATTTTGAAACATTTTTATTTTTTTTTTAAATAAACTTAATTTTAGTGTTCTAACTCGTTCAGAAAAAAAATTTTTTTTTCTTACGTCCCCATGATTTGTTTTGTTATTTATTAATTTACTAATTTTGAAAATAGTTTATAATTTAAGTGTGAATTTATGCTTACTGATTCAAAAGTAGTAATTGTTAAATTAGTTAGTGAATATTTTATAGTGGAAATATAATAGTATACTTTCATACTCTATTTGAATTTTAAATTTCTTATTTCTTTCTTTAAAAATGTGGAAGACATATTAAAGCATATAACACATTAAATAATCTTTCTATGAAATATTTTAATTTCTTTTTTCAGTTTATTCCAGTTTCTTGGGACGTGATAGTCTATTTTAAATAAAAGGAATATAATATATGAGCACACACAATGCATTTTAAAAATAAATACAAAATTAAACTAATATTTATCTTATCAGTGTTAGACAACTGACCTAATTTTAGGCTTGCGAGAAGCTATCTGAGCAGCTATTTTGACACATAAAAATTCGAAATACTAATGATAAATATGTACGACAAACGAAATCTAATGTTCTTTTTATCTGCGATATGAAATATTTGCTATTTTTACAAATTGTATTTCTGACATCAGCATTATACCTATATATTTATCAGCATCATACCTATATGATGCTGATAAAAATGGTTGATCAAAATGTTTCACAAAAATGCTGTGATTTATAGAAGACATAGCACATACGATATTTTAATGGAACAATCGCAAATTCTAATTTAGTAAACACTTGATAAAGTTTTTTATGAATTCAGTTTTAAATTCGCATTAAGTAACTGGCATGTTTGCTGTGCACACACACAGTTGTACGTTTTGAGTTAAATTTAATAAATTATTATTATTGATTGAAAATAGCAGTCTTAATTTAATATAATCAATTTATACAAAAAAAAAAAAGAATATTCTCAGAATTTAATTCATTAATAACATAGATCGCTGTCTTTCGGTAACATTTGTAATCAATTTTCGCGAAATTTAGAATAAAATATTTACGGCTATTCTACTACATACAGTTTGTGATGTGGGGTCCCTAAAGCCGTTGGTACACAGTTGGAATTATTCTTTTAATATTTGACAGCTTTTGTGGTGTATTGAATATTTTAAGAAAAATAGATTCTTTTGAATAATTTTTGAAATTTAAGACATTTACTGTCAAATTCTTTTCTTGGTGGTAAAATAAACTTACAAAATCTTGCATATCTATTGATATCACTGATGTGATATAATAATAAGTTTTCCTTTCTTATTCATAGAATCGTTGGATGTTCGAATTCAGTGCAAAAAAAATGAATCAATATTGTACATCTTCCATTCAAGTTACTGTTTCGATATTTTATCAGGACTTCATCGCCGTTTATCACCGTTTTCCCTCTACTTCCCAATTCTTACATAAATATTTTGTAGATGACTCTAAATTCTAGACTAAAAAAAGTATAAATTAACTAATTACGCAGTCCATATTGCTTTTATCATAGATAACTGTATTTGTGTTTGAAAAGTTATATCGTAAAAAATAACCGATTTTTGTATTAAATTAATGTAAATATGGGAAAAAATTATTGTATACATGTTAATTTAAATAACGTAACGTATTATTAAAATCTTTCCTTCAGATAAAGTAATTAAAAATATTTTTTTTAGGTTATTGTAATAAGTAATCATAAATGATTGTTTTACATTGTAATAAAAAAAAATTGAAAATCAATATTTTCGTTCGATGTAAGTTCCGAATATAAGATAATAACATTTTGTTATTTCTGCTTCATTATTTTTTATTACCATTGTTGCTCTATATAAATTTCATTATTTCTTTTATAAGATTTAATGTTTGAAGTGAAATTATCATTTACATCAAACAAAATCAAGTACACCACTGTATGGCAAACCATTTTATCCAAAAAAGTTTGTCTAAAGTTCAACCTTATTAAAATAATAACTAATAAGAAGATATAATTAGTAAAGATTATAAGTAAAGATTATTTTAATGCAAAATTTATTACATTTTACTGATTATTTAGATAAACACACACTAAGTTTAATTGATGTAAATTCTTTTTTTCTTCTTATAAATCTCTTTAAGAGTATCTTCAAAAGACTGTTTTTAAAGAAAGACTTTTATCTCACATGTTTTCATCAAATTAACATTTCTTTTGAATTAAGCTAGAGTCTGTCATTAGGTTAATTTGAAAGAGGATTATAATCATAATTCTAGCCATTGATTGACTTAATTAGTTAGAAAAGTTTTTTATGTTCTAGTAGCGATCATTAATTATCAACTTTCTTTCACAAAAGTGATTACGATCAAAGACGCTCGATTAAATTAGCATATTGTTAAAATAAACGCGAATACATTTGGTAGAAAATTTAATTTTTTAATCAATAACTGTAGCTGCAATTCATTTGCTGTGTTTTAATAACTTTATTAAAATTGTGTTTATATGAAAGTAAGTTGCATTACTTACATATTACATACAATTCATTGTAAGATTTTTCCGATGTCAATTTTCCTTTGAAACAAAATTTTAGAATTTTCACTCAAAAATGCAGCATTTTTTGTTTTACAGTGTTTGCAAAATATTTTCATGTATTTTTTTATCAAATGATTTCGTGAAATCTGTATTTTTTTATTGTAATCAGATAATGACTTTTTGTATAGAAATTTATGGATGGCAACACATTTTTTTTTTTTTTTTTTTTTACACTTTGTAAAACTTAATATAATCCCTTTAGAACTTACCAAAACCCGTTAATGTATAAAATTGATATTAGCATAATTTTTTATACTTCATTTGGATAATTTCATGTCTCCACAAAAGTAAGATTCAATCTCGCTAAGTTCTTAAGTATTCATTTAGCAAACGATTTTGTATTGAAGTTTTGTTACTTCACTTCGAGTCCTTCAATTAAGAAAACGATTCTAAAAGGAAAATTTTTAACAAAGAAAATTTGTTGAACAAATAACTTTTTCAACATCTGACTAAATTATTTTTTTAAACGTACCTGTTTAAGTAAACATCGTCCTCGGAATATGTGCATTTACTCATTTTTCTTGGCACATAAAGTATCTCTCGCCATATACAAACAAAAGATTCCTTTGGAAACGAAGACAATTCCATCTTCAACACTGTATCTCTAATAGACATAAGTACTTTCTAGTTAAAAAGCATGCTTAATGATGCGACCTTGACAAAAAAAGCAATTCCCACAATTTTCCTAAAGTAGTATTACGTCAAATCATTTTTTTCTCATGTCGCAACTTCTGGCACTTTCAAGGTTTTAAGTAACTTTCACTTGGCAAAAAAAAGGGATCATTTTCTACGTTTTTTCTTTACATCCTATTGATGTTTCTTATCGTTCTTTTTAATATTTTTTTTTTCAATTCTCGTTTCAACGTTTCCATGGAAAATCCGTTGATTTTTGTCATTAGTTACGCCTCTAGCTGTTGATTATGTCTTCTTATATCCATTCTATGTAATTTTTCTCTCGTTTAGAACAAGTTGGAACCTAATGGCAGAGAAAAGTTTACTGTAAGCTTTTAGTGTTGTCCGTTTTTATTTATTATCCCAAAATATAAAACTAAAAACACAATCTGAAGTGAAATCACTTCATACATTTTGGAACTTTTTTCTTAATATTTTACTGGCCATTTTCTATTTATCTGTTTTTGCAACTTTCTTTTCCTAGTTTGAAACGTAGTTTCAACTACATTTGGTAATTGGAATTTTTTCAGTAACATGAATTATTGTGTATAAAAGGTTACGTAGACGTGAAAAATACGTGATCTAATGGTACAAAAGTATAATTATTGTGTTTGAAGAGCACAGGCTGATATAACCCTATTTATTCCAGATGTTTTTTAATCTTGTATTTCGCCTGTAAATTGTAGAGAAAATATGACGCCTTATTAGAAAAAACAAGAAGTATCTTCAGTGAGTAACTAATCAATTTTTGAGAATGTTCTAATTCAGTAGCATTTAGCTCACATTGATGATCTAACATTTTTTAAGGATTCTTATGAAGACAATATATATTTCTAATTAATTATTCCAAAATATACAACCAAATTTAAAAAAAGTGGATTATAAACAGGCCTCTACAATGAACAAGTGATTTCAATTAAAATCTTACTTTAAAATTTAAAAAAAAATGCCATAAGTATTTTCATATTTGCAAAACATAGAGGCATATTATTTGTTGAATGTAAAAATATTGAAGAAGATGTCAAAATAATATATATATATATATATATATATATATATATATATATATATATATATATATATATATATATATATATTTGATCATCAAATATTATATTTGATCATTAAATATTATATATATATTTGATGCATGCATTTTTAAATGTCTTCGATATGAAATGCTAAGAATAAATTTTGATCAATTTGGTATTAAACTAAAAAATATTTCAAAAATCTTTTTATTTTATTAATTTATTTTTATTTTCTAAGTTTCATTTTTGTAGCACATACTAATTTAATAAATTGTAATTCCATAATTATAATTATACTGTTAGAATATTTACACCCTTATATTTACAATAAGGCTTCTTTTTTTTACAATAAGGCTTCTAATTTATCTCTTTCTTAAAGAGATAAAATATAATCTTAAGCACTCTATATTCATTATAAAAATTATAACAATTGATTATATCTGCAGCATTAAAATATAGGCAATATAAATTTCACGTAATTTGCACTTAGTTAATCAAACTATGACTAATTGTCTAACAATTATATTAACAGAACCAAGAAAGTAGTGTTTGCTAGAACTCCAAAATTTATATTTTAAAACTTATTTATAAATCTTTAGGTTACTCAAAAATTTGCCATTTTTTTTTCCTTGAAAGGATATTGATTAAATGCGTTTTGAAAAAAAGATAAAACTCCGAAATCGGATTAAAAATCGTTTTCTTTGAATTTTGATAACAGAATATAAATAAGTTTTTTCCACCTCATAAATCATGCTTAATTTGCATTTTTCGTCTAATTATTTTAAAATAAATATAAATTTTGAAAAATCTATATTATTTCCTTTTAAAAAATATACATATATTGCCTTATTATCATTGTTGAATAAATAACTATTATTGATTTAGTTATGGTATAAAGCAGACGATGTAAACTTTTTAGAACAGAGAAAGAACAAGTAATCCTTTTTCTCAAAATTCCAAACAAAAATCACCACTTTTTTTTATATATAATGATTAATTTCTCCAATATTTTTCCTTTTATTTAAAAACTGATAGTTTCCACTCAAGTTATAATCCTCTTGAAAAACCGGAGATTAAAAATGAATTTCTCAAACATTATGAATTTACGCCTTAAAATCGTTTTTTTAAAAGTCGTTTTCCTTATTTTTCTTTTTATTTCTTAATTTCATTCATAGCCCCATTCATCATGGGAAATATTCTCTAGTAAAATGAATCCCCTTTCGCTCTTTTGTAATTTATTACAAGCCTTCCATTTATCACGACTTATTTAACTGACAGAGTTTGTTCACTAAATTCCATTATGTTCCCTTGTTGTGCTAGTGAAATAAAAATAGGAATCTCATCAGTCAGCCATCGCAGAGAAAAATTCTCATCAATTCTTTTTCGCTTCTTTTTATTTATTTCTTTTTGATAAAACATTTATAAGTTTCGCGGCATTTCTTATTCCCAATATGATTCTAATGACGGATTTTCTTTTAGAGACCCCCGCCCACCAGCTATTGTATCTTGATTTTTAGTTAACAAGATTTAGAGTTTCGCATTTGAATGAGGAGTATGAGTTTCATTAATTTTAAAAATGTCTTCTAATAAATAATATTCTTTGAAATCAAAATAGAGTTTAGTATTGCAACTTATTCCTATAATTTAATTAATTTGAAAAATAATTTAATTATTTAAAAAATGATTTATTGTGAAAAACAATGTTTCTTCCTCTTTCAGAAAATGTTTTAAAAATTAGTTTTGGCGTCATTCAAGCTCAAAAATGCTTCCCTTTTCGATAATTTTTTATTGTTTGCTTATAAAAGAAATTAAAAATTATGTATCCAGAAATTTTCATAAAAGTTTTATGAATATGATCTCTTCATAAATAATTTAATATTTAATGAAATATTTAAATGTCTATAATGTCTGGGAGAAATTTTTGCGGAACATAAATGAAAAAACAATTTATTATCTGCGGCCCTCTATAATTATGTAAGGCTATTGAAATTTATAATTAGTATTTTTACATGCAAGATATGAGACGATAACTATTCTCTGAACAGTTTTGTTAGTTTTGTTTGATTACAAAAACAAAAAGATTAATCATACATAAATTTGAAAAATTTATGCAAAATATTTTATTAGTCTCGTAAATTAGAAACTGAAAATTATAAGAAATTAAAATTTTAACTTTTCTCAATCTTAAATTAAATGAATTTAATCTAATATTTGAAACTTTAGGATCTACTTACTTTCTCAGCTTTTTCTTTAAAATTTTTGAAAAATGTACTGATTTATATTTTACATGCTTATGAATTTTACTAGAAGATTTTATTTTGATATATATCTTATTTTGGTATATATATTTTGATGTATATATATATTACTTTTACATTTGCTATTCTGCATGTGTTAGTTATTTAAGTAAAGTATTATAATATTAATTTTGACATTATTTTATATATATAATTACTAAAAGATACTTTGAAATTAAAATATCTATAAAGTTACTTTAAAAAATTAAAATATCTATATCGTTACTTTAAAAAAATTTGCAGTAATAGAACCACAAGTATTATTAACATTTGTTAATTTTTTTAATTCGTGAATTTAGTTAAAATATAAATATTTAAAGGTAATAATTATAATTTGATATAATATATCAAAAAACTGCATTTCCCATTATAAAGAGAAAGGAAGATTTAGTATATACGTTGAAATATGTGTTAATGCATTTATTTAGCAATAGCTTTAAGTCGTTAATACCCCAGTTTCTTGTGAAAATTTACTAAATCCTTTCCGGAAGTTTTCATCAAACCATTTAATTCTTTTTTCTAAATAATTGTATGTTTTTATAAAATCGTCATATTTCCTTTGACTTTGCCAGTTTTAAATTGCTCTTCATATAATATGCTTCTCAATCACCCAAATGATTTTATAATTTTATTCATATTGTCGTTGTTATTATTAACACCTACACGTATAGAAACATTTCATGTTAAGCGTTATTTAGTGCTCATGTCTTTTATTTCTATTTTCGGTATCATTGTTTTGCTTATTTAATTCTCTTGCACTTGATACATTTTACATTCTATAGTCTATTCATTCTATAATCATAGCGGCAAACTTTAATGATTTTATTGGGAAACTCTTGATTTTT
Organism: Latrodectus elegans; assembly: GCA_030067965.1. Taxonomy (NCBI): domain Eukaryota; kingdom Metazoa; phylum Arthropoda; class Arachnida; order Araneae; family Theridiidae; genus Latrodectus; species Latrodectus elegans. The sequence goes on from CM057815.1 coordinate 59,254,997, forward strand.
CATCATTTCTCCCGATTTCCCGATAATGTATGAAAATCTACTGATATTCGGCAATTTTAGTGAAAGGTTTAAAAACAGGCGAAATTTTGCTAGAAAAAAAGTCGATTAAGCTGTTTTAATAACTTAAATGGTCAACAGAGGACGCACCAATATATATACATATATATTGTTACAAATTCATAAATAATTATTGTATATGTCTTAAAATATCTCAGACAGATCGGAAATATTCACATTTTGAGCAAAAATTGTGGTATTTAGACGTTATACGTTTTCTAATAATTTGGTGACTTGGCGATGTTTTGGTGAGAAAACTTAGCAAGATTATTTGCAAGTTGGCGAGAAATAGATACTTCTGGAAATATCCATCACTTAAGCTCTAGGACCAATATTTAGCAAGATAGCCTAGAAGCTTCCAGGACCTTGGCGAAATTAGTATATTTCCCCGCCAAGTCAAGTATAAATACCGCAGCCCGACATAGTTTTGTGAAGACAGTCAGTGAGTGAAGACGATTAGTCGTGACTGCTAGTCTAAGAGAAGCTGTTCTCTGCCTGTGGTATTTGAGACCTGTGATTAGAAGCTGTTTTTGTATTTGACGAATTTGAGCTGTATAATAGTGATTGTTGCAGCTGGTATATCTAGTGGATTTTTTTTTTTTTTTTTTACGAATAAAAGTTTTTGTTCATTGAGTGGTTGCTTTCTTCAACTCACAATCCGCACGAACCCCGAAGCTCGGCACAATATATATATATATATATATATATGTATATATATATATATATTTATATATATATGTATATATATATTTATATATATATATATATATATATATATATATATATATATATATATATATATATATATATATATATATATATATGTATGTATGTATGTATGTATACATAATTATTGTTTAAATATGTTCCTCTGAGTTTCTAATCCAGCGGGGGGAGGATGACGCTGTAACCACTAGGTTGCTAAGACTCCTACAAGCTGGCAGTCATATAATCAACATTCAGAGCAGACACCAGATACCTGTTTACATAAACAGTTCAATTAGGAGGAACATTACTAATTATTACTAGTTTAATTTGGAAAATATTTTCTTCAAACAAAGTATTTGTCACTAAATTAAATTGATTTAATAATGTATTTTATGTTTTCATGCAATTTTATAAGTTTAATTCTTATAAAAATTACATTAGTGTTGCAAGTGTTGCTCTATAAAATAAATCTTAAGACATACTCGTTTACTTTTTTTTCATATTGTATATTATTTAGTCTTTCATAGTTCTTTTATAAGATTGATGAATATTTTATTAAAAGATTTACACAAAATATGTTTAACATAAACCATTCTCAGAATGTATAATCTAAAGAGTAAATTTGTCTTCTTGTGGTACTGCCGTTTTAATTATTCTATTTCAAGCAAAAATATCGCCTGATTTTTTTCTTTCACAATCAGTAGAATCTACTGATTTTCTTTCCTCCAAGGTTAGCCAAAAAAAAAATAAATAAATTAACTTATTTATAGTTTTTCGTGGAATTGTTTAAAAAACAAATTAAGTTAATTTACTTTTAAAATGTATACTATTTTCACATTTTTTGCATCAAGTTTGAAAAGTGTTTGATTACGTATATCAAAACATAATATATGTTTGGTGAATATGACCCAACTTAAAATCTTGGAATTTTATAAGAAACTTTTTCTTCTTACATATTTCTCTTTCTCTCTCTCTCTTCATTTTTGAGATGTTTAAATATTTCAGACTAATATCTTGGTGGCACTGCATATTGTTTCTCCCCTTTACACCAATAAAAAAGTTCTTTCTTTATTCATCGCTGGCACCGTTCTGATTGTACCTAGGAAGGCTTTTCCAAAATGATGGATGTTCGATAATTACTTTCATCAGGAGGCTGCTTATTCGGCTGTCAAACTCAAAAGCCCTCTTGTCCAAAAAGATTGCCATATTTTCAGCCCTTTCCTTCCACGAAAATCCTATTATATGATTGCGAGCTTAATTTATTGACTGTCAAGACCGAGCTTTTAAAAGATTTTCTCATAAAAATACTCCGTTTTGGAAGAGCTAGATGCATGTGGCGCGCAATCATTGAAAGGTATTGTGAGAAATCGATGCCGGGCATAATATCAAAGCTTCGCCAACTGTGCCAGTTCTGTACTTTTCTTTTTCCTTTCTTTTTGCGGGGGTTATTTTCGGATAACAGTTCGGGTTCCGAGTCCTCTGCTGGAGTCGTGTTTAATCTCATTTCCTCAGTGTTGATTCTGTTGGGGGGATTTAGGCTTTCTAACGCCACCATCTTGTGTGTTTACGCTTGGTCAGCGTTCCAGTTGGAATAACCCGAAAGCAATTTGGCGATTTTTTTTTTTTTTTTTTTTTTTTTTTTTTTTTTTTTGTAAAGAGAAGCGCTGGGGATTTTAGCTTGGCTGAAAGTTGTTGACTAAGATTATTCGATTTCTTCGTACATTAATTGGAGACGGAAAAAAAAAAAAAAAAAAACATGTCTGCCCTTTATGCAGCTTTATGCCTTAGGTTTTAGGATAACATGTGATGGATGCATTTTTAAGAACGATACAATGAATGTGCATACTTAGTGTAAACAGCAAATGCATTTCAAAATTAATAGATTTTATAAAAAAAAAAATAAAAGTGCATTGAATCAAACGAATGCTACATATTACATGAGGGCGAATAATATTTTGAAAATTATTTCAACTTTATTTTATCATCCTTTATTGAATGCCTATGATGTGTGTTATTACATTATCCTGTTAGACTTTTAGTGATAATTTCTAGTTGAGCTTAATTCTTTTGCTTGAAATCAAGTAAAAATGTGGTAAACGATAATAAAATAATCCTTAAATACTTTTACTGAGTTTTGTCTGTTATGGTCTCTGATATGAAATATAAAAATCGATATTGCATGTTAAATTTTTGTGGTGCACCAAAGGCATGTATTATTTAAGATTAATATTATAAAAGAACGATTTTAAAGTTATTAATGTCTAAAGTAAATGGTAATAATTAAAAACAAATATGTTAAACCAGCTAATTATTTTTAATTGCTTTATAAAGATGGCCCCAACTTGAGATTAATTCCTTTTAATGAATTTTATGAAATACGTCAATGGGAGTGTAATGCTGTACTTTATTTTCTCATAAAAATGTATATGCATATTTTTACGAGTAAAACACAGATTAGAAATCTTATTTGTTATTTGTGTGTAATAAACATTATTAATTAGATAATATCGTTCATGTTATTAGCAAATTGTTCTACCTAAAAATCTTGTTAAATTAACAAGGTCCACCCTCCAAATTTTTTGGAAGAGTACTACTATAAAAAAATATTAAAACTATGCCATTACCAAGTTTTAAAAAGTAAAAAAATATAGAAAAAATTAGTGATAAGCTGAGTACAGAATTTTTGCTTTATTCAGAAATGTTCACTTAAATTTGTTAGCAGAAGAGCTTTAAAAAATAATATAATGAATAAAGCAGACGGAAAATTTCGCTTTATTGTTAATAAATATGTTTAAATGTTAGAAAAAACAAATGAAAATGTGATCTACATAAAATGTATAGTTTTAAGTAATTAGTGTTTAATTACAGTAGTTTTTATAAAAGAATACATTTTTTTATTTACTTTTTCTTAATATTTGAAAATGTTTATAAAATTAACTGCTTTAAGTGAATGTTAGTTCATTTAAACGATTTCTGATTGTATTGTATTCTTAACAGAAATACATGTGCTTTCTAACATACACAAATTATACATGAAGATTTATTTATTGGAAAAATCGTTTTACAGTTTTGTGAAAAATATCGTTTGAATTCTCTTCCTGTGTTTATTGTATTATCATATTTCTCAGTTAACCCGTAATATAATTAAACTTTAACCGTATTCGCTGCAAATTATTTGTCTAACTGATGTTGGGAAACGTATAGTTTAATTGTTTGTGATTAATTTTATAATAGTTGGTGATGGATTTTACATCATTTTTGCCTTTTTAAATCGTAAACTTAAATAGCTCGCTTTTATTTTTCAATATCAAACTAGAGTTTCAAGTTACTATCTTTTCCTTTACGTATAATCTTGGGGAATGAAAAAAAAATTCCTATAAAAATCCTTAGGTTTCGTTGAAAACGGAAGTATTGCAGAAAAAAAAAATAAATAAAAGAAATCTGAAATTCTTTTTTAGCTCTTTGTCTTTTCAAACACTAAAAAGAAAGGAGGGAAAATATTGCTTTGCCCAGATTTTCGGATATCACCCAATAGCTTTGTTAGAAATGATTTTCTTTTCTATTATTTATAAGTCCTTCCACATTTTTCTCCCAGGCTTGATATATATCTATTCTTTCTAACTTCGGGAAGGACCGCAACTAAAATAAAGTCCAGGTTGTTCTCGTTTTTCTTGGAAAACACCAAAATTGGATTCAGGCTGCTATGATTGGTTTGCTTCCCAGACACATAAGAGAACATAAATAAAAATGTTGACAAAACAGTCGTTTGTTTCAACAAGAATTTCGAAAACGATTTTTTCCCTCTTACTCTTTTAACCATCTATCATCTTGTAGAAGGTAACCCTTGACTTTAAAAGCTTATTCGTTGTAAACGTGAATTGTGTGTGTGGAAACAAAAATAAAACTTTTAAATTTGAAGTTTTCTTCTTTCTGAATTTTATTATGAATCATGTTTCGAATTTTAAATTTACTATAAACGTTTCGAATTTTGTTTCAGGCGAATGATATTTCATGTTTTGAATTCAATATAACTAAATGCAATTTTTTTCCCTTTACTTTTTTACATTAAATTAACTTTTTTTGTGAAATATCTAAATTATACAATCTCTATTAAAAGTCTATAAAAGCCATAATACACAAATTAAGTAAATAAAAAAATTTATCAGAATTAAAATTTTATTTTATGTATTAATATACATTGTATAATTTTTTATTAGGGATTATTATATACCAGTACATGAAAATAATTTAATATAGGTATATAGTAGTAATTTTAAATTAATTATGATTTATAAAGAAATTTGTTAACTTTTTTCCATATAAGATGCAAATAATTTAAATAAAAATTATTTTTGAATGTTATTTTAAAAGTTTTTATACATTTTGGAGATTTACTTCCATAAAATGAAATGTGTTCAGGACTTTTTTTAGAGAATAAACCGAACCTTTGTAAATATCCGGTTTGGGCGTTTGCAGAACATGAAGTCGTGACAGCATCATTACCAGACGATTTTGGGGAAGAGAATGAAAATTTTATTTTCCAAAGTATGAAAATAATGAATATTAATGATTCATTCAAATTCATGAGCATAATCAACATAAATTTGTATGAGAAAAAAAGATATTAATTAATATGCGTCATCAATTTCATTTAGTTTGAGAGAATCTTACAAATGATAAAAATGCACGTTGAACAAAATATTAAGTTTATTCCATTTTGAAAGATATTAAATTCGTTTATACATCAGAGGGGGAAAATGTTTAAATTTTTTTCTGTAATTTTTTTTTTTTTTTGAACACTACCCTTAGTAGAGTTGGGCATACATATTGCGAGAAACGAAGAATTGTAGGTTCGAATGTTCCATTTCAAATTTGTTTATTTCATTCGAAAAATATCTCTTTCTTATTTTGATGGAAGCAGATTTCGGCGAAACTTTCCTACTGATAACTACACTTTTATGGTTAAATTTCACATTCGGGATGAATAAATTAAAGTGAATTTATTGTGCAAATCTGTAGTTATCGTTTGCAACGGGGTCATGGAGATGAATAGAGTACAAATTTTCTCGCTTCATTTCAGCACCTCCGAAGAACAGAACAAAAGACATTCTATGTAAATGTTTTGTACGGGTACATTTAAGATTATGCAATTTTTATTCTTTATTCGCAAGCATACTTTTACTTCGAAATCCCAGCATTGTGAAGGCATAATAGCATGCACACCTAAACGCATAAATAACAGAATTAAACGAACACAACTCGTTGAAAAACAATCGCAGACAATTTCTGGCTTTTGATGCCACAAAATGAGGCTTCTTGATTGAAAAAATACAATAAGCATGGGATCACGAAGGCAGCATTAATTTACCAAGGGTCATTTTTTCCCCCCATTTCCGTTTAGGAACGAATTAAATAGGCTTACGAATTATGAACCAATTTTTGTATAATTTTGTTTTAGGTGTCAATTTACAAAACTATAATCCATTGACTTCCGCGCGCATAGTTATTTTAAATAAATCATTCTAATAAAAAAAAGTTATGGTAAATAAAGCTAATGAAAATGATACGGAAAATAAAACTGAAAATATTCGTATTTCTTTTTTGCATTTTCTTATATGATTTTCTCGACTATATCTGTATAATTTTATTAGAAATATTTTTTGTATTGTTATGACGTAATGCAGTTATAAATTGATAGAATAGAAATGTTACTTAATATTATTTTGATTACTGTATTAGTAAATCTATAAAATTGCGGTGTTTATAAAAAATCTAATAAATTTAGCTAACGTATTCAGTTAACTAAAGTATTAATTAATAAATTGGATTAAAATGATAAAAAAAATTTAAGAGTCTTGTTGAAATAAAAATACAAATAAATACATAAATGTAAACTAATAAAACTAAATAAATAAAACGATTACTGAAAAATGGATGTATGAAGCGTAATTTACATTTCCCCCCCTTATATGATATCTTTTGTTATGGTTCATCAAAGTTCTAGAATTAAAGTTGTTTTTTTATCTGACTAAATTAGTTTTGAAAATTCACAAAGGGTATTCAAAAGAAACGAGATAATAAAAAAAAATTAGATAATGAAATTCTAAATTAAAATTAAATTTGAATGATTAAACTGAAGTAAAAATTCTAATATTAATAAATATATCTAATATTTTAAAGCCTTTTAATAAAAAATATAGAAGTGAAAAAAGTAAAAAAATGAAATTCTGGATATTTTTATGAAATAAGCATGATGTTTTTGTACCAAAAGAAAGAAAAATGGATAAACCGCCAAATATAAAATTACATGGAATTAGGAATTTTGATTTTACATTTCTAATGCTATTTCAAATAAATATGAAATATTCACTTGAAACTCTTAAGTGACTCTTTTTTAGATTTTAAAACAAAAAAAAAAAACTTATTTTAGCTCAAGGTTTGATTTACTATGTGAAAATACACGCATGTACATTTCACAATTTTCGTTCTTCTATTAAGGAAAAATTTATAAATACAACAAATAAATCGAATAACTGAATTTTATAATTTTTATATTTATATTTGTAAAATACTATTTTCTTTTGTCAAAATTTTATATTATTTAATTCTTATAAAGCAAATTTATTTAACATATAAAAACATTTTTTCATGCCTGATTACTTAATTTAAAGTTGCTCTAAATTTCAATTTTCTTAAAGATATTTTTTATACCAAAATATATTTCATTAAATTATTTTAGCTTCAATATTTACTTTTAAATCCCACGAAACTTTAAAAATTATTTTACCACTTTTAATACTTAATTTAATTAACAACTTTCTTTTAAGTACTTCCTTTTTTGAATAGCTACTATGTACATATCAGTGTTTGGTAAGTTTTTTATTAGTGTCTATGTCATTATGTGAGATGAAAATGTTGTATTTGTTTTTAGACTATTAAATCTTGCAACAGATGGTTTCAAACTCGGGATAAAAAAATGAAAGACGTATCCAACAGTATTAAGAAATAAATTTTCGTGGAACACAAAACAGTATGTTGCAACTGTTATTCAACACAGCTGCTCTTAATTTCATTATTACTTTTTTGTTTTAGTTTTACCTAAGCTTTAGTTCACATTTTGTTTGAAATTTATTCTATTTTATGTTTGTTGTAGCATTTGAGGCTTTTATCCGATTTTTCATGTCATGAAAAATTGTTCAGCAGTGAAGGGGAAAAAGTGTTGTTTTTAAATAAAATGTATTTTTTCTTTAATTTTTTTCCCCAATTGATTCTTTTTTTAATTGTTTTCCTTATTTTTTAATTTGTTTTTCAAATATAGGGCAAATAAGTAATCCTTTTTTTTCAATAAAAATCTGTATAAATATTAGGTGTAAATTAATTATACTTATTTATTATTTCTTTGATACACATTTTATTAAGAGGAGTTTGGCTATGTCCTAAAATGTTCCTGAATAAATAATTTATTTAAGAATTCCTGTGCATCATAATGACTTTTATTAAATATTTTTTTATTATTTTTTACAAAAAAATTAATATCTTATTTTACATTTACTTAAAATATATCAAATGCATTATTTTTAATCTGTATTACATATTTTTATCCTTCTAAAAACTCTAATTTGTAATATTTTGTACACATTATATTTTATATTCAATAAATCAAAACAGAATATTTCCGTAAGTGAATATTGAAACAATTGTCATTTGTTTTTGCATTTTGCTATCGGAATAAAATGCAATGACCATAATTTAGATTTCGCATAAACTGACTGCATAATAGAAACGAGTCTATCCAGCTTTGTTTGCCTGAAGATTTAGCTACTTTGCGTTTTCAAGAAAGAAATACAAAATTAACAAACTTAAAATTTTAATCTAAGCAAAAATTTATTCATTTATTATTTTTTTTTTACAAGGATATATTTGTGTTGAACATTACTGCTTGAAAAGTTAGACTATAGAACTTCCCTATTCTCTAAACTAAAAACTAATAAGGCAAACGATTTTTAAAAGCGTGCTACCGAGCGAGCCTGATTTCTTTCTTCGTCTGAGGCTTAATATATAAATATTCTTGAAGAGCTTCCCTTACAAAAGAAGCGATGTCCATGGCTGCGCATTGTCCATTGTTCGAGCAGGAAAAAGGTAACCAATTTATGATTCTTTTGTGCTCAGCGTTTTGAGAGGAATGTTGACCAACTCTTCTTTTAAGGGTAACGCCCGGTAATACTCCAAAGCGATTTTTAAATGGAGCGGTCAAACCAACAAGGATTATCCGTTCGAGGCATCTTGGAGGGAAAATTCGATTACAGGTTAGCATTTACGTACTCACTGCTGTATTGATTCGATCTGATATATAAAGCTGTGTTCTTGCTGCAATAAAAGATAATTGAATTATATGTCTTTATTGTTTAGCTGAAGAATTCTGTAACTTTAATATTTTGCGAACAAGATTTCAAATTAAAAGCAATAGAACAATTTTGCAAAAGAGTCCTGGACCAGATAACAAAAACATTTCTTTATCTATAGCTTTATATTAATATTTCAGATTTTGTTAATTTATACGTTTATTTATAAAGTTCGTGTAATGTCTGTGTTTGTTTTATGGGTGCAAACGCCTCTCATTGTTGACTTGTGAATCGGTCACGGAAAAGAAGCAAATGAACGGTCAGTGGTGACAGAAATTAATTAGGTGATTCGTCGCGGCGTGCACACGAATGTACGACACCGTACCGTCTGTGACTCACGAAAGCGTTAATAAAATAAATCTGACACATGAAAGTGCTGGGAATCGTGTCATTAATCTGATTATTCGTCAGACGTTCGAAGAAATAACTGTTCCAAGGAATGGATTCCGGAAGTGGGTCACGTGTATTACTGTTAAGCAGTGTTATTTTATTATTAATAAAGAAAAAAAATATTGTGGAAGAAAAGAGCATATTTGTTATTTGCGAGAAGTGGGTCGAACTGTACGTTTTTCCCGAATCCAGACTCAATTCTAAAAAATCTTTTGAATCAATTATTTGAAGGGAAAGTGAGATCATATTTATTTCATTAAAGAATTAAAGAAAAAAATCCCATATCTTTCTCATTTTTTATATGGATCCAGAGCATAAAAAATGAATTCGTTTTTCAGTTTGAATTTTTTTTTTTTTTTTAAATCTTTATTTAAGAGAGGTTATTTTTTAGATTAAATTGACAAGAATAATTTATCGAGTCTTCCAAAGAAACAATAAAAAACATATTTGTATAAACATAAATTGTAATTTCGATATAATAAAGCATTAAATATTTCTTTTTTGAATTTATCAATGGTTCAATTTTATTGCAATTCATAGGGTTACTAAATATTGGAGGTGTAACCCGATAAAGTGTCATCAAATAGATTTACTGAAATTTGTGCATTTTTATTCTTTTTTAGAATTTTGAACAGTTTTTAATTCAACAATAATTTTTTCAGTGATATAACAATTTTTTCAGTGATATAAATGGGGAAACTAAAAAAAATTCATATATTCGTTTTAAAGATAAATATGTAATATTTAATTAACATTTCAGTGCACAACATTTAATTAATAAAAATTGAGAAAATTTTAACAATTATTTTTATTTGAATGTTGCATCAAAACAAAGTGTTTTAATTTGTGATAGTACTGTATACGATCACTCTAGTAATGTTTCAGCCATGTGCAAACCATAAATATTGATCAATCCTCATAAAAATTGAAAAAAAAAATGTTTTTTTTTCTTGATAATTTAATCGGGTTTTTTATCCTTCATACGAAAACAAAATTTCGGATCCGTTTAAATGAAATTTTGAGAAACCTGTTATAAATACCTATACTTTTATATGAATATGAAAATATAATAATGATAAATAAAAATAACAAACATGATTTTTAGAGAGATAAAAATAGTTATTATCATCAAACTTCAGAATCATAACATCGTAATTCATTTTTAAAAATTATATGATTCAGTTTTATATTAATAGCAGTTTATTTGAGAAAAAAATGAAAATACTTTGAAATATAATGAAAAACAATTTGTGAAAATGTTAACAATTACCATGTTCTAGAGAGTTTTTTTAAAAAAATACTTTTATTTATTTTAGATGTGATGATGGTTTTTTCTTTTTATAAAAAGTAATTTATGGCGTGGATTTAAAACCGAATTTCCGTGTCGTTTTAATAACCAACAGAGGGCAGCACTTAAGCACAAACAATGACGATAAGAGAATCAGCTGTTCCACGTAACTCGGCTAGTGACCTTGCCGGGTTTCTTTTTTGTGTGTAGGTCGTCTCTGAACGCTCTGTTGACATCGTAATTAAAAGGACACATTACACTTGCTTGTATTAAAAATAACAATATTCGAATCAGGCACCGTGACATTACCTTATTACGTACAAGAACTGTCTTGTGCTGGGTTTGTTTTTTGACAAAAATTATTTTTCCCTTACTATATATTGCGAAGGACTTTTTTTTTTTTATTTATCGTTTTCTGTCTGCGTTTGAGACATCTTTATTGCATTATCCCTGTCGGCGAATGTCGGAAATGCTTCTTCCGCCATTATTGCATGCCTCATATACAAACCATTTTGATAATATGTTCTGAGAGGAAAAAATTGCTGTGAAAATAAAAGGAAAAGTAAATAATTATTTCAGAAGAGATTAAATAGTGATATTTTTGTCTTTTGCTTTGGTTCGACTCCGGTACTATTTTTAGCTTTTTTAATGAATTTTTTGTATTAGGAAATTTCTTGCTTTTAATATTTTTTAGCGTCATGCATTGTATTGAAATATTATTTTTTTTATGTAATAAACATTATTTTCCAACTATGTATTAGGATTTTAACTTCCAGTCGAGTTATAGATAAAAAATTTTAAATCTATAAAAAATATGGGTCGTTATTATATTATAAATAATGTAACTTAATTTATTTACTTTACTCATACGTTATTGGCGAAGTGATGATTTATCTACATAGTAGTCTTCAGTGTAGCAATTCTTGGGTTCGAGTTTCATTGCTTTGATGTAATAATTCTGAATCATTTACTGTAAACACATTTTTTGTTAAAATAATTAACTTTACTTATGTAAATAAATATAACACGAAAACGGCGTTCGAATTTTTATGACATCAGCTTTAACTTTTATATTTGGCCCCGCGATGTCGCTTGCTCGGTCAAAAAATAACAAAATCAAATCTAATATTATGAAAAAAATAAAAAAAACTGTTTTTATATTATAGCCATGCATAACTGTGGTATAATAATATGATGTATTATATTATGCTGCATTAATGATTCTGTATCAATCAACACAAAAGAGACTTTTGAATATTTTGTAATGTTTACTAATTCTTGTACTCATATGTTGTTAGTTGGGAGTGGGGATTGCCAGCTCAAATGTTATGCATCATTTAAACTTTTATAACCCGATTCTTTTTCAAATCACTTCACTTCGAATTGTAATATAAGTTATGAATATTTTCTTTGTATTTAAATTTCTTTCTTTTTATATAATTTGAAATACAAAGAAATTAAATAATATCTTTGTATTTAAAATTTAAGTTACAATTGATGCTTTTGTGGACTAATAAGCGTATAAGTATATTAGCAATTATTATGACTGGAGACATTGCTTTGTCTTCTTTGTAAAAATATATAAATCAAATGTTAAAATTTTTGGTGTTTAAAAATTTGCATTTTAATTAATGATGTGATAATTAATGTACCTATTTAATCATAAATCAACTGAAAAATTGAAACGAAAAGCGTTTTTCTAACAAATAACTAAGGAAATCATTTTAAAAAATCAAAAAAAGACGTTTTGCGCGCTTTTCCGTTTTTGGCGCGCAAAATAGACATTCATCATCACCTAGTACGGATCAAGTTCAACAGATGGTTGATTGCAGATGTAGGCATACAGCTGGTCCCCCTCCCCTCCTCCGGAGGATGCAGATGCGGCAGAAGCGAAGGCGCATATTGTCGAGAGGAGTAAGAATTCGGTAAAATAAGAAACATCTTGAAAGGTAAATTTGATTGTACGGCGACCCAGGCTGTTAGGAAACTGTTTCAGATGTCGCGAACGTCTGTTTTACTTTTATTTAATTCTTATCCGCACGAAATCTTGCTAACATCTGTCTTTGCATCATTGACGACGTCTGATACCGTTAAAGGATAAATATACAGTTTATATGTATATACATACATATTGCTCGAATATATAAGATTCTATGTGAATTTTTACAGGTATTATAACTACAAAGATAATTTTTTCTACTTTATCCAAAAATATCGAATATTTTATTCTGAATATATTATTAAATATTATATGCGTTTATAAAAATGAATACTATAATTCATTATAAAACTATATTTATTAGTAAACATTTTTAATTACGAATCAGTATTACACAAACACAAAAAATATTTTTTTTTAATAAATTAGCTAAGACTAATAAAGAAAAAAACGTAAAGTGAAACACAGTTCTAAAGTTAATTTCTTGTGTAATTTATTTTTAAAAAAAAGGCTTAAATCATATATCTTCAAGGTGAAAGAACATATTTAAAAAAAATTGTCAGATGAACTTTCATTTTAAAAATGCTTATTTTCCTGCTATTTAAAAACTTTTCGATTTTTTAATCTTATAAACAGCAGGAATATATGCATTCTTATTTTTTAAAAAAACTCCTATTGAAATGCATTTTAATATCTCCTTTTATCATCTTCGTAATTATACTTAATTTGTGAAATAAGGTAAATCATAAAGTAAATTATAGCATCAATAGTTTTTTATAACTTCTTCATATAATTCATTTTATGTTAATTAAAAGATTAAATTAGAAAAAAATTAATTCAGCCAATCAATGTTCTTTTGCTCTAGATGAAAGAAAGTGGACATTTGCAATTCAAGTATGAAGCAAATCAAATGACCTCCTTAATAAGTTCAGTGAACGAAATATGCGTATAAATATTGCTTTTCATTATCTGTAATACTCTGTGTAAACAGGTTTCTTTTCCCCCTGCATATTCTGGAAGCGGAGGAACACAACAAAGGAGTTTTGCGAAAGGAAAGGGGGAAACGATTGAACAAATAATTAGGTGCGTCCAACAGATGGCGTTAGTGAAGTGAGGAAAAGATGAGTTGCCATTTCACGGAACTGTTTTCCATTTTCTTTAGTTTCGGGGGAATATTGACTGCGTTGATCATGCAGTTTAAAATGATTGAAAATCAATTTAAGTATTGAGTAAAGGCGCCATTTGTAGGAGATAATAAAAGAAAATTGCAACTACTTATTAAAAATCATAAAAATAAATTACAAATAAATGAAACTACTTTTTTATTGAATGTTGTGGTAAAAAAAAAATTAAATTACACAAAACTTGCAAATATTATCGACATTATTATCGATAATAATTATATATATATATATATATATATATATATATATATATATATATATATATATATATATATATATATATATATATATATATATATATATATATTACAAATATGCATATAAGAAGGAACATTTATTTTCTAATTATTTTAACATGGTTTTAAAGATTTTAAATTTTTATTCATTTAAACTTTTATAATTAGAGTTGTTAACAGCAATTAGGTTTTGCATGGGCCGGGCCGTGGTCGCCTAGTGGTTAGGGCATCCGTCTTCCCTCCGGAGGAACAGGGTTCGATTCCCAATGCCGCCAAAGACCCACCGAATACATGCGATATACGAGCTCGTTACATCTGTGGAATCGAAAGTCCTATGGTGGGTCAATGAATAGTTACCATGGGTACAATGGTCTGGATATAATTTCCTCCCCCTTCAGATCTAAGTCACAATTGATAGAGGGGAACCTCTAGTGGTGCCATCTATCGGAGGATTTAAAGAACAAAGGTGTACTTTCACCTTTGTAGTTCTTTGATTAAAACGAAAGAAGCTCCCTATTGACTTAAATTCGCATAGCCAAGGAATGAGCTTGGCTTGTTCAAGTGTCATAAGTAACAACAACAGATTTTTCAAAGCAGAATACCTTACAAAACAACTTGGAAATTATTTATTTAGTGTTTGTGTATTTTACTCTTGCATCAATAATCACATATTTCTTATACAGTGCAATGCAACGAAATATATGAAATTCTGTTCGTGAATCTTTCAAAAAATGTTATCTCTTAACTATTAAAGTTTTATACAAAATAAGTAAAAACTATTTAAAAATGTATTCGCTTATGTGTTTTTTTTTTTTAAATTTATTTTATAAAATATTTTATTAAAGTATGTCACATAAAATGTTTATTTTCTTTTTTATAAAATGCTTCATAAAAAATGGTTCATTGGCATGTTATAGATCTTTCATATTGTGCAATATCCCTCACGCTTTCTTTTCTTCTTTGAAACAGGTGTCGGCATTGTTCTGATTACAGTGAGTGGCATCGCCTGGCGATTGACGTCGCATGATGCGCCATCCTGTAGGGCTATGCTAGGCTTGCAGAATTCTGAGCAAGAACCGAACAGGAGGTTTGTGCCAAGAGTGCCTCCTTATGGAAGACCTCATCACCCATACGCTGGTAAATATCATTAAAAAGTGTTAAATTAGTAACAGAGTGCCAATAATAATATACAACCTGCACCACTACGTTTCCAGATTTCTGATATAGTTTATGATACACACTTTATAAAAGCGGCAAAACTTGAATGTACCAAACCTTCTAGGTCAGACTACTGAGTGTTTGCTTTATGCTTTTCAGAAACCTATTTCAAATGTGGAATCTGGTAGTGTGTGCCATTATCTACCTCACCAAAAGTTGAAGCTCTGATATTCGGATCAGTGTTTTGAGGGTGACTGTTTAAATTATGGGTTCCAATTTAATTAGCCTTCTTGTTTGAATAATGACTTCAGCGACAAGCAATCCAGATCAAACCTCTTCAATTTGAACGTCTATTTTGGTCATTTGTATATCTAGATATCCTTCTTTTTTAAGGAACTTTTTTTTTTAAATTTTGTGGTAGTAGACTAAGATAGATTACATTATTGCGATATAGATAAGTTATATTATATTATTGAAGTGCTGCTCATTAGATATTAGCTAGAGGAATTTAATGCGTTAATATAAACTAAAGATTAATATAACTATTCTGAAGAAAATTAAAAAAAATATTTTATTCAAAATTTGAAAACTATTTTAAACCGTAGAATGCCATTAGAAGACATTAAGATTAAAAACCTTTTAGCAATATTTTCATCAGGTTCATAAGTAATTAGTCAGCCAGCTTTTGCTGACTTTAGCTTCCAATTCATACATAACAATGCAGCGAGCCTCGGACGATACCTTAAGATTAACCAGGTTGGATTACTCCCCCATGCAGAACTCTTCGTAATCTTAAAACACGATAAGGTGACTAGATCACGTCTGAGCTGGCATTCTTCTCTCCACATCCACGCAACACCATTAGAAAGACTAGACTTCACATGTAAACATGAACATGTCCTTAACCCACGGAGCTCCACAACCCAATGAGGGTGGATGTGGTCACACCACCGTCATTGGTTGCTGCACCATTTTTTTTTTTTTTTTTTTTTTTTTTTAACAATATTCACAAGATGTTGCTTTTCACTGAAAGATGATTACATTTATTCTTGTACTCCCAGCACTGAGACTTTTGACACAATTTTAAAAGAGGAAAATGAATCACAACCGCTCTTGAAGCGGAAAAATTTCCAGAATGGGATGTTATATCGCTTAAAATAATTACAATGTGATATAAGCAACTTTACGGGGTATTTAAGTCGGCGTTAATTATGTTTTAAATTGGATACAAACACGATGTAATCGAAATTTCGAAATGAGACTTATTCTTTACGTTAAATTAGACCAACATCTTGATATAAGCTTCATTCCATTTCGTGCAACCCTTTATAACTCTCAAACCTGGATAAAAATTTGTAAGTTTATATTTATATTGTTGTAAGAAGAAGAAAATACTTGAGGAGGAAAATATTCGGGAATTTAATTTGACAACCACACTGCATAATTTTTCAAAATTGATAACATATGAGTTGCATAAATTTATAATTTAATATACCTGCAATACATAAGACTATATATCATTAAAATTATTAAACAACATTATAAGAATGAATGTATTGAAAATTGTACCCTACAAGTGATATTTTTAAATTTTAAAGTTTACTACAATCTTAACTGCTTTTTTATATAGAAATACTTTTGAAAATTTTTATAAAATTTCTCACCTGGTTTCTCAAGAACAATTATTTTCTCAAAGTATATGTATTTCATTACGTAAAAGTTTAATATATACTGGATTCAATTCTAAGTAGACTTATTCGACGTTAGAAAAAGGTTTCATAATTGCATGATTCCATTTAAAATTTAACATGAACTTTATACGAACTTTATCCCAAAAACAATTATATTCAAGTAAACTACATGAAAAGATATGTCCATTTTATTCATATTTAGAAATGTTTTAAACAGGAAAAAAATAGACAAGTGACTGACATGTTTTGTAGAAAATTATATGAAACATGCCATTAACTTTTTCATTTTCTGTTTAAAACATTCTAATTTTTAATCAAATTCATTTCCAAATTTTAGAATGACGAATTTCAATATTATTTGTAGGTTGTTCATTTTAGAAAAAACTCTTCAAAATAACAGACTTCGGATACATATTTATTAAAGATTATGATTTTATTTCGTTCAGTTGCAGTTATAGAACAATATCATAAATCCGTTTCAATTCTTTTGATGATGATTTTTACAGATCAGCCTTTTTGTTCGTGTCATGTGATTTGGTGGCAGCTCGTAAAAAACCGGCGGGGAACTCAAATGAACTAGTTATGTCCTGCAATAAAATTTGAAGACACCTATAAAATGATATCTGCTACGTGTTGTGGCAGTACCTTTCTGCGACTGAAAATTGATGAAATTAATGTACAAGGAAAGAGGAAAGATGATTGTTTTCAAATATATGTCCATCAAGCGAATGGAATATTCACAAAGAGAATTTGAAAGTAGTGCCGTGCTTATAAGGGAATGGAAAGCTTCAGAAAAATTAAATTACAGGAAGTTACACAAAAACTGTTTTCAGAATATTCAAATAGTGAATTAAATTACAAAATGTTAAATACAAACGCATTTATGATACATACATTTCTCAAAAAAGTACCAAAAATTGTTGTTTATTGATCGAGAAGTAAATTAAATCTACACATACATTAATTCTCCTTAATTTTCTTAAAGTTTCCGGTCATTTTTAAAAAAAATCGTTAATTTTCTTAAAAATCTCATCTTTTGTCGTTCATAAACCCTGAATTCTTAATGAATTGTATGTTTAGAAATGATTAAGAAATTAAAATTATAATAAATGCTATTTTGTCAAGGAAAATATATGCAACAAGAAATTTTGAGGTTTTCCTTTTTTTTTTTTTTTTTTTTTTAAATAAGTTTTAAAAAATACTATTTTTTTTATTATTCTTTTCATGAGTACTAGAAGTAAATACCTATTATAGTTCAAATTTGGTTTTCCAATTATAATAAAGACTTATGTGATTGCTTAGTTCACCATATATAATACTTCATACGAAATGGGGATTAATTTTTATATAAATAAAATGATTTTAAAGAAGTTTTTCAGCATTCAAAAAGAAAATTTAAGCTTTAATTTATAGTTACAATTTTGAGTAAAATTTGATTATTTCGAAATAAAACCTCAATTATTGAACAGAGGAAACTATAACTTCACAAGATTGCCAATCTATAACTTATATATATATATATATATATATAGTTTAAAATAATAAAAGTTCTCTCTTTTAAATTTCTTTATTTGAGGTAATCATTTTTTCTTCATCAAATTTGTTTCAAATATACCTATTAAAATCCCCCCCCCCACATAAATTACAGAACTTTTGTTACTATGCATTTTATTTAATGAATTAATTTTTAATTTTCGCAGTAATTTGGAAAAATGTTCTGCTTAAAAAATAAATTTCCTTTGAATTGACTCTCTCTTACTTCATTGTTTTCAAAATAATGATATATATATTATTATTTTGATATATATATATATATATATATATATATATATATATATATATATATATATTGAAAGTTGTTAACAATAACATATATTTTTCTAAATAGCTTCACAAGATTGCAGAAAAATTAAATTTTAAGAAACGTTCATAGAATTTGCTTTTAAGAAGTTATTAAATTTTGTTTATTACAAGCCCATGGTTATCAAATAAAAATTAAAATAATAGTTACAGAATTCTTATGCAAATTATACTTTACATGAATGTTAGTTAAAAACTCTATATGAAAAAAAAAATGGTTTCAATATATTGATCCACACAGAATTTATAAAATAATTTGCATTTTAATTATAAATTTACAAAAACGTTTTAAACAGCTAAATATAACTGAGAGTTTTATTTTGATATTAAATTATTAAAGTTTTATAAAATTCAAAAACACGACGTAATATTCTTATAATTTTTTTGCTTTATTAAAGCATTTTATTAATTTTTGAAATTGCTTATCATTTGTTAAGTTATTTGAAAAGTACAGTTATCATTGCAAATTATATATATTAATTTAAAATTATTTAAATTAAAAGATTGTGATCATATTTTACACAAATTTTTTTAATTACAAAGTTTAAGCTTTTGAATCAATTTAGTTGCTTTACTCGTATCAAATATCAATTTTAATGAATTTTTTTTGTATCAACAAATTTGCATAAAATTTATTGATACATATATTTTATGTTTCGTATACTTTTATTTTTCTTGAATTATTTTATTATATTAATTCTTCTGTCGGTTAATTTTATTATTGAATTATTTATTAAATTATTTATTTCGTTAGTTAATTTATTAAGCTATAAAAGTTTGAAATATAAATGTTGTAGCTGTTATATTATAATGTTTCAAACGTTATTAATATATGAATTGAATCTGAATAAATTTTCGCACATTGTTTTATAAAAATTTCCTATCATCGTTTTTATATATTTTTAAGACAACTTAAAATATAATTTTATATTATTTATTTTTATCTTATTGCTAAGGATAAATACTTTTTTTGAAAGATTTGCGATTGTTACTTGATTTCAGAGTGGGGCATCAACTTGATTGTGATTTTTAGAAATATAACTCAAAAGCATCTGTTATTCAATTTGACACTAACTAAGTCAAAAACTCAAGTTAATTATTTCTGTTTAAAAAGATTTGTGAATAATGGGAATGATGATTCAATTGATTTTATAGGAGAATTTACATATATTTTTCATTTAATTATTGTCATGTGTAACATGATAAAATTACTATTTCATTCCTTATTTTGCGGTCTTAAAATGAGTTTCTAATAATAAATTTATTTCATTTTCTTTTATCAAAAGCAGATACATCATGCCTATAAATATTCATAGGAGAATTATAAGCAAATATTTTTAATACGAATTATTATTTACGAATATCAAATTATAGCGAATGTTGATAATATTTATGTTAGTAATGTCTTCCAAGGAATTAAATAGATGGCAGCACTAAAAATGGTTACGTCAAAGTTGCATAAAACTTTTAATGGAGCTCATATTGTTGCTTACTAAAAAAGGGAAGGAAGAAGCTAGAAAATAATCACGATGTCTTAAAATTCCTGAAATTTAATGCGATTATATTATTGTACTTAATTTATATCATTTTTCACATTTTGGAGAGTTTTATTTCAGAAAAGCATGGACGAAGCGGGACTTTTAATAAAGAAAATATTGTAATTTTTAGTAGCTATATGAATAAAATTACTTTTGTTTATATTTGAATAATAAATTAGTCTTTTAAGAATTGTTTATTCTGAAAATTATATGCTTTATTAAATTATTTATTAATTTTTTATTTTTTCAAATGCCCGATCTTATCCGCCCATGTCTATTTTTTAATTTACAATATAAAAAAACGAAGATTTTTTTTTTTTTTTTTTTTTTTTTTTTTTTTTTTTTTTTGCTGTTTGTCGAGCTTTATTACAGTCATCGAGTTTTTTGGAAGACTTATTTTTCGTGCGTATATCTTGGAGACATGATGAACGTGTCCCTTTCTAGAACTTGAAGATAAAGCATTGGTGTTTAGTGTCTCGAATTATAAGAACATTGTTTTAAGAAAAAAATCGCTGTTTCTGAACGCATTGAAACTGAATTGAAAGATTATTCTCAATCCTATTTTTAATTTTCAGTAGCATCAAGGTAATAAATATTGTTGAATGAGTATATCCTGATTTTTTCTCCAACCCCTTGTCTTCCGTCTTAGGAATCACCCCCCTTAAGGATGCAGCTATGAATAAATGTCCAATTTGGTTAATTGTTACAATATGGGACTAGGGTGATTAATTAATCATTTAATTTCCAGTTCGTAGAAGAAACTTGAAGGTGACAGAGTTGCTATTGGTGGGATTCAAGTAAAAGAGGCATAGTTTATTTATTTATTTATTTTATTTATCTTTTTTTATAAAATGTATTAACTCTCTATTTTTGACACCTGAGAGCTGGCTTCTGCTCAGAGGTGGGAGAGTATGTACAAACTTCTGGAAAAATATGATGTATACTTAAACTTAAAACAAGTGTTATAAAAGGCATTTCATAAATCGTAATAATGATTTTTTATACATTTTAATTTACATGCTGTGGTAGTAAATTCCACAATGCATCAAATTACTAAGCATATTTGAAAGAATACCCAAGATATTTATGGATAAAAAAGAAATTTTAAGCATTACTTTGTGATAGACGCGTTTCTGTAAATATGTAAACTGTGATATAGAATTAAAAAATAAATGATTCATAAAAATGTACTGTTAAACTAGATGAGATTAAGATTGCTATTGTAACTAACTAACGATGTTCTGTAGTTATGTATGCATGAAATGAGGGGAAAATAAACATGGGATTTCTTTTTCTAGCAATGATGTATCCAGAGTTTCAGTACAGGCCACCGCCGCCCTCGTACCAAGCCTCCATGCAGGAATACAGGCTACGGCTCCTCCTTCTCGACAGGCAGCAGGGCTCTGGGTCAGCTTCTAACACAGCGTCAGCCTTGTCACCTGTCTCTCCTCCTCCCACGTACAGGTCGACACATACGACGAGCACCTTACATTCCAGGTAATGCATTTTTACTTAAATGTAACAGCATATCTGCTTTGAGAGAGAGAGAGTACTTGATGATGGATGGTGAACCTGTTAACAAAGTGGTATAGACCTGGATATCTTCTCACATTATATATAGTGTGCTTACAATGACTTCACTATTGAAAAGTTAGATATTTACTGCATTTTAAAAAAATATATACTTTTAAAACAGTAGAGTTTAATTCCCATTTGAATGTAATTTGGTATTTCGTTTTCGCTTGATCGACATGCTTTAATATTTGCCTTGATCATGTTTTAAATTTAATTTATTTAGCTATTGTTTCCTTTTAATTTCTCTAATCTATATTAATGTAACATTTTCAACAGCCATAACTTTTCATCTTTTACAATAACTATTACACATTATTATTTAAATCATTTTTATATTTTAAATACAATTAACTTAGCTTATATTATAAAAAAAATTTTTTGATATACCTAGATTTTTTTAAAAACAAAAGGTTTGGGATTTTTCTGTTGTAAAATGTATATATATTTTTTATATAAGCAAAATAGTCGCATGTTTATGCGTAAGAAAAATTTAAGTTACTTATTTATGATAATTATTCATTAAATCGATCGTCCCTTTCCAATTGCTTTAAATGGTTGCATACATCCCATTCATTATTGATGAAATTGAATTCCACAGGCCTCCTCTGACGTTAAACGAAAGAGAATACAGCAGGCCACCTAGCTACCGTTCACGTGCGAGCTCTGCAGGAGTGCTTAGGCCAAGCACAGAGACCTTGTGTTCGGTATCCACGCAGCCGCTGCAGCAGCCGGTCCTACCAACTAGTCACAGCCGTAACCCTTCGCTCAGCCTCAGCTTCCTTTCTCATGAGTCCCTCTTCCTGGACTCTGGTCACTCGAGACCAGCGATGCAGCAGGATCCTGTCCACTTCACCAGTCCCAGTGGCGAATCCCAGAATTCCGTGGTGGCAGGCCTCAGCGATGACAGTCCCCCATCCACTCGAGATGGTGGGGGCTCCTCCACGTGGGGCCGTGGCGGGAGCGTTTGGAAGCCCCACCACCATGACATTAATGCTGTAACCATCGTCCAAACTACAGACTCTTCCCAAGTGCTCAACAGGGACACGGTGATACTTTCTGTACCAGGCAGAGAGGTTTCTGACGTGGGAAATGCTTCTTCCACGTCTGCTGGAGAGGTGAGGATACTCGCTCATGTCTGATAGCGGCCATCAGTTAGATGTCTACTATATGACCGCTTTGATCACTTCACTCATTGTGTCGGAAATGACAAAGGAACCTTTTTATTAGTTCTTATTTGAAGTTGTGTTTTGGGCCAGAGTTCATGGCTCTGTTGAATTGTATGCCAAGGAACGGAATATGGTCGTGTTCCATTTACTAATCTACGCCAAAGATTGTACAAGTTTAAATAGAAAAAGGAACTATTTAGATTGCTTTCAATCTGTTATTATTCAGTTGTTGATATTTTTAAAAAATTGTAAAAGTTTATCTAAATGATTTTTTTTATATCTAATGAAATATATTTCTTTTAATTTAAGTATTATTTAGAAAAAAGTGCAATTGATTTCATATTTTCAACTTATATCACATTCAAACAAGATGTTATATCAAATGCTACAAATGATTGAGTCGAAGATTTTCGTAATTTAATGTTACATGTATTCAAATTTTGCTCTTCTAATAATTGTGTTTCCTACATTTTTTTGGAAATTCAAAGCATTCATATATGAGGGGAAAAAATGGAGCACTGATAATTTTGATCATTTCATTTTATATTTATTTATTCAGGATGATTAAAAGAATCGAAATATTTGAAATTTTTATTAAATGCATAGAATATTTTATTAACAAAAAATAATGAAATAAGTTTAGTTGTATATGCCATGATTTGACTTTCAATTCAAATTGAATGTTTCTAATATTATAGAAATTTTAATGCTATCTAAAATCAAGAACCAAGAATGCTTTACACGTCTTTTACATTTTTGCAATATAAAGGGACAAAGGAACATATTTATTATGTGTGCAATTATTCAAGATATATATAAATTATCACATTAACTATATAAGATTATGTTCTTTATTTGATTTGAAAGCAAAATTATTAAGCTAATTCTAAGTATCACAAAAAGCTTCTTAATTGCTTAAAAATGTGAAAGCTCATTTCCGATGTATCACATGGGAAATGAATATTCGTATTTTCAAGCAATTAAGATTATTTTTTGTTATTTATGTGATTAAGACTCAAAATTTAGTTAGGGAGTTTTTCGACACATAGAAAGCTAATGCTAATCATTATCACTATAGTGATTTAGTTTCATTGTTTATAAAAATAATGTTTTTTTAATGTCAATATATTTTTATTTATTAAATCATACTTTTATTCAGTTTCAAATATAGCATAAAATATTGCTTTTGTTGAATTACATCTCAATGATTTTATTGACATTTATAAAAATAATTAAAATGTGTTATAAAATTTTTTGATTTTATAGTTGTATATTAAAATAAAGCAGTTTTCCAAATTATATGATGGCAATATCATTGTTTTTATTTATATATATTTTATATACATAAACTATATTATGAAAAATAGATTATTTATAATATATTAAAAAAATAACCAAAAGATAATATTGTGTATTATAAGTCCTTAATTAATCGTAAAGTTCTGTATTTGTTTATAGTATGCATGATTTTCGTTGTGCTAAATTATCAAACATATCAAATTGTTAAATCATAGAAATTTTAGATTCTCATATTTTTTGTGTACTTAACACTTCAAACTGGATTTACTAAACATGCCCAACTAATAGTTTCATTCAAAAATCAAAACTTCATCACTATTTGATGATTTTTTGTTTAACAGACTTCTGTTGCAATATCTAAATTGTGATTCCACATTTACAAATTTTAAATAGTTCTTACTGTCATTAAATGTAACTATGCTATATTAGCATGCCATCTATTTTAGTGTATCGGTATTGTCATTAAGGAGAATAATGATTAATAAGACAGATTTATTGTATTTTTAATTTCTTTTAGGCTCTTATTTTAATATCTGTATAATATATAACTGTCATTTGTAAAATATTCACTTGTTTTGTAAATATGATGGAGAAGAATGACATTTTATGTACATATGTCTTTTTACACCTTGAATTCGATATAAAATCTGATAAAATATTTGTTAGTTTTCCCCTTATTAAAACAATAATTCAACTTGCACTGAAATAGTAGCAATAATATTATATACTTTAAACATAAACTTGATTTTATTTATAAAAAATATTAAAAGTATATATTTTCCTATTAATGAAGTTCAAATTTATTTTTAATCTTTATTAAAAAGTGTTCACCATACTGAAATTTCATGCTCACTGCAATTGGATGCTCATTATAAATGACTGATACCAATGTGTATATTAATAGAGATTGACATTTTTATGCCAATAATTATACTAAGCAGTAGACATATTTTGCTTAATTATTTTTGAATCATTCATTTGTAATACATACACTAAAGCATTGTATATTTTAGGCTAATATATAAAAGTAATCGAGATGACTTTTAATTGAATAAACTTGTTACATGCAATGAATTTTGAAAATACAAGTATATTATGTATTGTATTATCCATAATAATTCATTAATTACTATGTACTTTATTTAAAAAATCAAAAAAACATAATTGCATGAAAAGTATCTTAACATATCATTCAGTAATTTCAGCATATTTTCAGTCAAATGTGTGAATCATAATTCATTATTATCAATTTCCATGAGTAAGTTAATAAATTGAGCTTTAGAATATATTTTATTGTACCATACACGCTACCTGTTCTGGAAGTTGTAACTATGCATTACATTTGTGACATGGCAAAGCAGTCAATAATAAATTTATTGTTTGTAATTTTGTTTTTGTTATTTACTTTTATCAACGTTTATTTCATTACATTTATGAAGATGACCTGTAACAGTTCTGCAGATCTAGAATAAATCAGAACAATGTAATATCACCATACAAACTACCTGCATTTTCACATTCATTAACATTTTTAGGACTAAACAAACGATTTAGAATCCACAAAGCCAAATAATTTCAACTGCATTGCTCCCAAACAAATCTTCAGTTATCTACAACTAATCAAATTGCTCTTAATGTTCTGGTAACAGATACATTGAGTAAGACATTATAGATAAGGTATGGTAAAAAAAAAAAATAGCTGTACAATTCACAAAAACCTCTTACTTATTAGCAAAGTCAATCAATTTAGGTCTGGATACAAAAATTTAAATTATTTAGTTAACTTTGTATAAGGAAATCGCTTTTTCTTGTGAAAGAGAAACATTAGGTTTTGATTTTTTTAAAATTTATAAATGAGATAACTTGCTGGTTGAAATGGAATTGGAAGATTAAAACATAAATATCATCAATATATATCAAGTACTTTTTTCAACACATCAAAAATTATATTTTATGAACCATCAATCAAAAAGTTTTCATAATGTGATAAAGATGTGGAAAAACTCCTGTTTTTTGTATTTCAGAAGAAAATTGTTTAATTTTGTCCTTGTTGATTCAATTAGATTTTCAATGTATAAAGCATGAATCAACTATGCCTGAGTTTTGATCTTAAAATTATTAATGTAATTTTTACAAAAGAGCACTGGTCATCCTAATATTGCAAACAACTATATTTCGCTATTCTAAAGACTACTTATTCTAGACTTTGTATTATTTCTATAGAACATGCAGATATATATAATTCTTTCTTATTCAATTTCAATCGGTCAAAAATCAAAATATAAGAAAAAATTAATAAGGATATTGTTATTGCATGCATTTTTTCAAATATTCAATTTATTTGAGGATATAATAATATGAAGTGTATTTTGCATCATATACTGTAATCAAATTTTTCTGTGCTGGTTTAAATATATAACATTAATGTATAAGTTAGAATAAATACCCATACAGATAAGATTTTCTTTTATGCAACAAGAATGCCAGAGATTTTAAAGCAAAATGCCTTTCTTTACCCCCATGTTTATCAAAAGACAGCAGTCAAGATTTAGCTACAACAATGTTACAGCGATTTTTGCAAATTAAAAAAAAATAATAATAATGTACAAAAATTGTATGGCGGTTCTCAAAAATTTTTAATTTCTTACACTTTTCCTTAAGTGCAACATTTATAGTAATAATGCTAATTTTATTGAAATTATGATAATGACATGATAAAAATAAGCTCAAATTTGTAATATTTTTGCAAATTTGCATTAAAATACAAAATTTACATGCAGAATTGAAGATTATTTTGAACAAACTAATGAATACTAGAGTGTACATAAGGTTGTTTATAATTAAGTGAATTATATAGTTTAATAGGATGATCAAATTTAGTATTAATTTGTCTAGGTACACATATTATTTCACAGAGTGCAGTATACTGGAATGTTAATAGTTAAATTTATTGTCACTTGTAGCATTTAATGTGTGGTTGGTTACAAAATTAATTATATGTGAAAATACATGTATATCACAATTATAATTAAATCTAGTCCTAATATATTCTAGAAATGAATTTAATTTAAATTCATAGAAGTCAATGAACTTCACAACCAACTGATATAAAATTCAGATTTAATATTATATAAATAGTAAAGTGTAATTGCTGAAGTGAATTATTCTTTCTACACAAAAAATGTTATTTAAAAAAGTAAAGTAAATAACTAGAATCTCTTTTAATACTGAATTAAAATAAATTTCCTAATACTGTATGTATGTTTTAAAATATCAAAAAAAATTTTTTTTTTTTTTTGAATATCATTTTAATAAATTTATATGAAATAAAATTATTGTTCAGTAAAATCCATAAAGTAAAGAAACAAAGTTTTATTTTCTAAAATTATACAAATGTTATCAATAAATATATGAAGTATACGATAAGCATTACTTATAGAATGAAACTATAAAAACTAAAAAATGTAACATGAGACAACATCTGTTTTAATCAAAACACATTCTTTGAGCAACAATTTTTCAACAATAATTCTGTACAACATTGAAGAAAGCAAATACAGTACACAAAACAAATAATAGTTGAATGTTGTGTAATTCTCATTATAGAATTTTTCATGTTTTAGCTAATTATATTAATTTTTTTCTTAAAAAAATTTATATAATTTTATTTATCTATATCATTAAATTAAATTTAAAAAAAATAATTGCATTGCATAATATATACTTTATACGCAAACTTCCTTACTTTATCGCGAAATATTTGTGAATTACAGAGCCCACACCATACTAGTGTTCCAAATTTTTAAACATGATTCTTATTATTATTCCTCTTCATCTTACAATTGAATACATGTTGGTAAAAATATTAACTATATAAATTTTAGCTATTAATAAAATTTTTCAAAATTATCTTTCTAATGATTCGGTTTAAACTATTTTTTTGATTTTAATTTTAATGAAAGAAAATTCATGATTACGTTGAAATGATAGTGTTCATTCTATTTGCTCTTATGCGAATTATGAATTAAAATGTGGAATTGCCATTTTGATTAATAATTTTATAACGATTTTTTTTTGTTTGTTCACATTAAAATGCAAAGGTTTTTTTTAAGAAAATTAAAGTGCATTATTTTTTGACCATTGAATATTAATACAAAATATAGTAAAAAATTGAAATCAAAAACAAATTTGTTGATAATTCCACATAAAACATAATAATACAACCTTTATGACAATATCAATGTGAAATAATATAGCATTCACGAATTTTGGTACAAAATAGCATATTTCTTGTTAATTATTTTAATAAATGAATACAGAAATTCTAAAACATAAAGCAAGACAATTTTTCATTTAATATTTTCAAATATATTATTTATGAAAACTACAATAAAAATAAAATGTGTTCAAAAAATTTCCATACATAATATTGTAACCACAAAAATGTGTGGTTTCTGAATAAATAAGAAAATACAAAACTGGATGATTGTTTTTAAAAATTGCTTACAATTCTCTCTAATTTTATCAACAGTATATGTGACATGTCTAAGTAGCTTTTGATACTAAATTGTTCATTAATTTTAAAAAATTAAGAAAATAAAAGCTTATGTTAATTCTAAGAAATACTTTGAGGTAGTAAAATATGATTTACATTTTTACAACTACACACTAAAAATGACACGCTAAGTATATAAAAGAAAACTTTAAAATAAAATTATAAACTAAGAAATATTATAACATATAACCATGAATTTAAGTTATGAAACAGAGATGAAATACAAGGACAAAAAATATGAAAAATATTAATCTCTTTCGTTTTATTTTTTACAATAATTTATTTTGAATTATTTAAAAATCGTTTTTATTGAAATTGGGGAAATATAAGATTACATCAAACTATGAGTTAACAAATTTTTAAATATTCATGGAAGAAGGTAACAGGTGCTATACAATAACATGTGCTTATATAATGTAAATTAAAAATCATTTACATTCTTATCATTTCAGTTTCTGTCATATGATAAACAAATATGATTTCATTGATTACAAAGTCAAATAAAGGAGAAACATTGTATAAAATTTATAAACTTTTACATCAATTACATTTAAAAAAAATTACAATCAAAAATACTTCCGTAAAAATTTTTTTAAAGGAAATGATTAAAATAATTTGGCTATTTTCTCTTAGTGGGATCTCATTTATTGCCGTGTTATGAAAAATAAAATAAAAAGTTTAGTTAATGAATGATATAAAACTACTAAAAATGATACAAGTTATATGTTATTAAATACAACAGAAACAATTATAAAAAGTGCCACAGTTAAAAACTGAATGCTAACAATGTGCATCCATAATTAATATAAAATGAAGAAAAATTCTTTAAACTAGGAAGTTTGAAAAAATAATTGCCGAATTTGGCACTTTTTTGAGAAATTTTGCTGTTTATAAATGTAAAATTAAAGTACATCACACATATAAAAAGTGTTAAAAAAAATATTTTATCAAAAATCAATAAAAATGTCAAAATAGAAAAATTAAAATCAATATTTTATAGTAAAATATTCAAAACAGTGGTGTCAGACTAGTAAATTTTCCATTCAAATTAATTTTTTTTACTGAAGGAACAGAAACTTGAGAAATATTTCTTATTTTTTGTCCTTGAATTAATTACAGATGTTTATAATATAGAAATAAATTTTGTAACCAATCATAACAAGTATAAAAACCTTAAGTAATAAAGTACTTCATCCAAGTCCTAAATTTCAATTTTGCCTAATTAGAGTAATCATATTCACATTAACTTATATGAATTTAGTGCATCACTTGCACATTTTGAGCTGTTGCCCTAGATATCATACAATTTGTACTTGTGAAACAAATTATTCATATATATGAACAAATCACCAAAAAGTGAATAAAAACACCCTCTAATGCACAAGAGATTGTCCTCTGGAAGATATGTGTAACCAGACACTGATGATTGAATGAAGCCCTGAGATTGCATGAAATATGATACAGATTAAGTGAATGCACTTTAATTGCCACCAACAGCAAAGGTTACGTTAAATTTATTATCCTTACAGAATATCCAAATATTACAGGATATATTTTTATATATCAACATTTTTATACACATTAATTCTTATATTTCATACATTCAGTATAAATTAAATAAAGTAAGAAATTTTATCTCAAAAAGTTATCTTAATTTCTGTTAACTGCTCAGGATTTTGTAAATTTCAATATATTGATAGTTAAAAAATGTCAATATATGATTTTAAAAAACTCTTTATTTTATGCTCTCGTATAGAATTAAGCTCTTTCACAATATACTCGACCATAATCATTAAAATTCTAAGTATGACATCAGGAAACAAAAAATAACAATATCATAGATTACATCTTGAATAGAATTTGAGAAAGTTAAGCTAAAAAACAGAAAAAAATCTAAAAAATCAATATTTTTACTGGATTATTTACATATTTTTAGCAAAATTTATTTTGATCATATGTTGGGAAAATCCAAAGGATATAATGAAGGATAATTCTAAAATAATTTGTGTGGTAACTACACTCAAAATTATACACAACATTGCATAAATCTATTAAATATTTCACATTTTGTCAAAGCCAATTTTATGTTATTTACATTTATTAGCAATTCACATTATTATTTCTTAAATTGCGAGAAAATTAACTTTTAAATAAAATTTATTAACTAATTGATTAAATTTACATAATTATGCCAATAAATCTTAAAGAAATTTTGTATTAATTTAAAAATGAAATGTCTTAAAAGCATTTAAAAAGGAATGAAATATTTCAATGAAAATGGTAATAAATAAAATGCTATTGAATGTACCATATGATAAGAATGATAAAAATGATATATGGTTGAAATGGAAATCATCCCACCCTCCAATTTTGTCTTTAAGGAAATTTTAATGTATAATTAAACCTTTGCTGTAGATATCAAGAAAAGGCATTTTAAACTGGTCAGCTTGGAATGCTTAAAGTTAGTGAATTAGGAAGATTATATGTTAACTCCTTCTGATGGTTTGAGCTCCAAATACTGATAGGGAACATGAATTGTGTGGTTCTTATGTTCCACCACCAGATGGCCTCTGCGTGCAGATGCCCTGACAACCATAACAGTTTCACCTTTGAGCAATGTTACTTCACCATTATTGTCTTCTAAATGTAAGAAGTTTAAAATATTACAACTATGAATTGATTTACATTACAAATAAATTTTCACAAAAGTAAAGACAATCATTACTAGAATTTATAATTAAAATTTAAATACTTTAAGCAAAAAATCTCATAAATTATAAGAGATAAAAAAAAGAATGAATGAATTTAAAAAAAACCGTTTGTAAAAATAAGTTTTACTTAAATAAAATATGTTCATAAGTCATGAAAGTTAAGAGAATTATGAGTAAAAATTACATCTAATGCTTTTTTTTACATTAATTTTGTTTGGAATCATTAAATAAAACTTATCAATTATTTCACAAATACTCCTTGAAATAAGCAATAAAAAAGTTAATGAAGAATTTTTTGTTATTGAGTTATGAAACACTATTTAAAAATATATATTTTAGTATAACCACTTAAAAAATAGTTGATACATTTTTAGCTTCTAATTTATTTCTTAACATTTATTTGTTGAAATAAATTGAAGCAAACAACAAAAATAAATAAAGCAACTGAAATGAAATTTTTATAATTTTATAAATGAATAATGTGTTTGGTTTTGTGAAATTAGATCTAAATGATAAATTTACCTGGATAATTCATTTTCATTACTCTGGCTTGAGGATAGCCCATTTTTGTATTACCCGTCACAGTATAAGATCTACTCGGAGGAACTGGAGGAGGTCTCTCCAAATCTAATCCAAAAAGTGAGCATGTCTGCTGAATTGTCTTTTGGTCACATCTTTCAAGATCTGGAGGTGGTGTACCAGCAATAGGTTGCGGACGTGGCCTGAAAGGAAATATATTTATCAGGCCTGTGTGCGTCAAGAGTGAAACTTTCTTAAGGGAGAAAGTTATTAAGGTAACTTTGCACAATAATGAGAATATTTGATAATAGTAGCTCGTATAAAAATAAAATAAATGTAAATGTTCACAGTCTTATTCATTTAATGCAAAGTCCATAGTGATGCTAAATCTTATAAATTTTCACAATATTTCACATTTTATAGTTAAAATATAATTATGCCTTCACAAATATTGTCAAATTTAAACTACTAATCAATTTAAACATTTTAATAAATTACAATA
Organism: Latrodectus elegans; assembly: GCA_030067965.1. Lineage (NCBI taxonomy): Eukaryota > Metazoa > Arthropoda > Arachnida > Araneae > Theridiidae > Latrodectus > Latrodectus elegans. The sequence continues at coordinate 59,287,775 of CM057815.1, forward strand.
AAAATTATTTAGCACAAAAAATATTTGCTTGAAATATTCTTAACTGACATTGTATAAGTTGAAATCATCTTGAAAAAAAAAATTATTTCATAAATTTAAGTTGTATATAAATATTTGTAAATAAATAAAAATATGTATTAATGGAAATAGTTGATAAGAAAAAATGTTTTCTTATTTGCAAATTTGAATTTAATTCGTGATATCAAAATAAATAATTATCTAATATAGCAGTTACAAAGTAATATGCAGGCATAATTAAAATAGGAAACATGTATAAGGAGAATATGCCCAAATTACAAAAAATTATGGAATGAAACCACTACATAAAACTGTAATAGCATACCTATTGATGCGTGTTCTAGCTTGCATATGCAAGTTGCGCTTGAGTGTTGGCCACCGCTTCCTTCTGAAATTCCATCCTCTCCATACAGCTTGGATGAGAACAGCAGCATTATGCCTTCTTTCGACTCTCAACAGTTCCAGTTGCTGTCTTGCCCCTTCACTGAAATATTTCATCATTAAACATTACTGTCAGAAAAAAAAATGCAACTTAAATGCTTTATTATTAATATTTAATCATAGTTCTGATTTATTATTTTTCCAAGTGCAAATTTTATAATTTACTAAATTTTAATTATGTTTTAATAAATTTTAATCTCCAGGTGAAAATTTAAATTATTCAATATCGTAAATATTAATATTACATTGCATAATAAACTAATATAAATTTACTAAGCATTTACACTAATTTATTATGTTATTTGGTAATTTGTAAAATTAATATTCTAGTTGAGTTACATAAATGGATAAATGACTGGTTGTTAAAATTGTTACAATTACATTAATATTAATCAATCATGAAAAATAATTTATGAAATTTTTTCTTAATAATGCAACAATTTTTTTTAAAAAATTATGGAATGAATTTTTATTCCATAAGATAAAAAAAAAATACATGCAGAAGTGCTTATATTTTTCTCATCAAAAACAGAGGTAAAGAATTATACATTGGCCATTTAAGAAACTGAACTCCTACAACTCTATTAAGAATTTAACAATATACTACATTGAGCTGAGTAAATGAATCCTTAATTCTCTATATAAGTGTAAAATTATGATTAATAGATATATCTTATAGTTTAAATACTATATTTTACATAATATTTTAAGTTTGCCAAAAAATGTATTTAAGTGAATATGATTAATGAAATGTAAAAATTAAAATCCAGACATTTCTAGAAATTCAACAAATACAATATTAAAAATTTAAAAGATTGAAATATAAATTATATAATGTAATCACAATGTAACAAATTCTAAAATTTTCATTTTTCCATTTGCACTTCTTTTTAAATGTATCAAGTGCTTTAGTTAGTTTTCTTTCTTTATGTTCTGCCTTTCAACTGCTAAAACACGCAGAAATATCAATAATACAGAAATGAAAAGATTTATTGTACTAAACTAATATTACAATTCTATATGCTCTAAACTGGACATAGCTAACTTTCTTTCTGAATGGATTGTAGCAGTTTAATAAGGATTAGATATTCCATGGTGCTTTATACTTGATAAAACTTATGACATTAAAGGGGAAAATATAGCGCAAAAATAAATTTCATTATCAAATGAATAAATATCCAAGAAAAGTTATTATATTAAGTTTAGTAAAATATATACAAAATGAATGAATAGCTCAAAACTGAATTTAACAAACACATGATTGAATTTTTTTTAATAGTTTTTAAGATATTTTAAGAAATTTGTATGGTCTAATGCATTTTTAGCTAAACATTTTTTACAGGCTCATTAATATATTTTAATTTTTTTTATACTTTCGCACTGGTTTATATTAGTTTCTAAGAGTTGACATCAAAATATCTTACTAAAACCACACAAAGCAGTTTCTTAGGGATAAGAAAAATGAGTTACACACTTTAAAAAAATATTAAATGGAGATGTTATTATATTCAAAATTTAGTCTATTAATAAAAACAAGTTCTTACAACTGAAAAGTATATGGAAAAGGCTAAAGGCTTTATTTTTCAGTATTGCTATTTTTCTATTTGTAATAATATGCTTACTGAATTTCAAATAATGCAATAGAGATTATTTAGAAACAGTATTCAAGAGTATGGGCTATATAATATTTAATAAAAAAGATAAAATAAAGATACTGTTTACTTCAGTTTACTATAATAAAAAATAATTTTTAAATTTTCAAAATAAATTTTATTTTTTATATATACATATTTTACAATAAATTAAATATATTGTAATTTGAATACGATTAAATGATAGAATATAAATAACATTTAGAGATAAAATTAATAAGTAAAATTTCAAATTACAGATTCCTTATTGAATAAATACTTAAATAGATAAAACTAGTAACATATAATGTTCTTTTAATACAATGAAACTACTAGCATAGCACAGACAATTATAGTCAGCATTTACATTATGTTATGCATTGTTCATAAATGCAAGAAGATACACTTATTAATGATTCAGCAAACTTTCACTGAGTAACAAAATTTCTATAGATACAATGCATATTTTGAAAATGTATTTTTGAATTAGATATGTGATGTTCAGAATTAGATATGTGATGTTTATTTATATTCTCCAAAAGGAGGGAAAAAATATAAAGTACATTTTTTAAAATTTCCAATGGCATGGCAAATACAAGGAATAACACAAATAAAATACATGAAAAATCGCAAAATAGTCATGAGACGAAAGCAGGACATGTGAATACAGTACATAAACATAAATGAGATGACAGGAGTCATTGCCCAATACACAAAGTACATAAATTAAAATATTTAGAAAAAGTAAATATAATGCAATAAAACAGTAATCCAATTTTATAAAGCTCATTTTACATGAATTATATTGAAAAATATCTGATAAAAGACTAACCTTAAGAAGATGTGTCTTTTTCCCATAGCCCACGCTGTAGATGCATTTGAGACTCTACAGTTCTGTGTCACTGCCATGAAGCATTCTAATATAAGCTAAAAGGAAATATTTCTATTTTAAAACAAATTTAAATGAGAAAGCACTGCAGTATTATTGGTGCAATAGTTTAATTTACAATTACTCTGTTGATTAAGTTAATTACTATCTTGATTAAAAATTTCCATCCAATATTTTGCTTTTACCTTACAATCTTCAATTGCTTTGTCATCAGTCCTTTTCAACTTCTTGAAAGGAGCAATTAAGCGATAACGAACGTTGAAAGCTTTAAACCTCATTCTGTGAGGAAAACCTTTAATAGAAATCAAACAATCAAGACACATTATTACAACATTTTTATAACTAAAACAAAAATTAATGGAAAATTTGTTAAAGTTTTTGTCATATTTAAACTCAGTCTTACCACCAGCCATTAAATTAACTGTTTCAAGCACTTGCAAAGCTCTTATTTGTTGAACAACAACTCCTCTATCAAAATGATTTGGTTGCTCATTATTATTTGCCTATAGATAAGAACCAATGACAATATTACTACATTAATAAGTAATACATTTATTACTGAATTTTTTAAACAAGGAATAAACTTATTTACAATATAGGGTATAATAAAATTAATCCCATTCTTATATTCATATTCAAGAAATATCTCACCTTTATACACCGTATAAAATGAGGCTTCGCATGAACTAGAGTTCTCAGCAGATTATCAAGCCTACTGTGGAAATCCTGAGTTAGGGTAGAGACTGGTTCGTCACCATTTTGACTGATAAAATAAAGAGGAAATCATAAAAATAACGAAAATGTAATATTATGCTCAGTGTCATTTCAACGTGCATAGTAAAAGAAGTAATGAAAATAAATTTTAACGTCAATCTAAAAATACTCATTTAATATATAATTGTGCTCCAAGTGGTTATTTTAATTTGAAATTTATTTTTTTAAAATATTAAATAATTAAGTACTACATATTATAAGTGATGTACTGACATACAAAATTATAACCTTTGTTATTTAGCGAAAATTTTCTCTTTTCAATTTTTAACAAATACATGTGAAAGATGGAAATTAGGTTTTAAATGCATAAAGAATAGCGATTAATATAAAGTAAACGAAAACTACAAATTGATATTGATAAGTCAGCATATAAATATACAAAAAATTTATTCCTAAAGCAATCGAATTATCATAGGAGAAAATTACTTTATTTAAAAAAAAAAGAAGTGCAATCACAAATAATAATGTATACAATCATAAAAGGTTTTCAGTTTTTTTTACATTATGCTAGTTATTGAAAAAAGAAAGGAAATATAATAAGTTGTCATAAAATCTATGTTAAAAAAATTTTTCATAATACAAAATAAATAAGATTTACAAATTGTATTTTTTCCAAAGTTTATAAACAGCACATTATGTTAGTCATATTCAAATATTGTAAGCTATTTTAGCAACTATTATGAATAAGAACCAGTATTAAATCAAATATAACTCATTCATAGATTGTATTAAAACTGATTTTTCAGATATTCGAAAACTGCTAAGATTTCAAAATAAACTTACAGGTCTGTATGAGCTGTAGGTGAAATTCGAAAGGAAACTCCTCTAGGGACGGTATCTATAAGTTAAAAGCATGTTTACAATAATTAAAAAAATTTAAATTAATAAAAGTTTATCATCTACAAAAATGTCAACACACAAGTAAAATTTTCATTAACATTTTCATCGCAAACATCAGTTTATGAGATTCAATGTTGCATATACATAAATGCATATAGTTTTAAATATCATAATAAATTAGATTACTTGAATTTAACTATTAGAAAAACATAAATTTCATGGAAATGATAAAAATGATTTACAAAATTTTTAAAAAGTACTTGAGTATTCTTTACCTTGTGTATATAATGCCTTCAGCTCACTCCCAAAGAGATGAGTAGCAAAGCCAAAATTACAAGTTGATTTATGAAATACACAAACAATATCATCTGGAACAACATCACGATTCGTTTCCAAAAAATGAGTTGTATCATAAGGCACACGTCCAGCGAAATGCCTTATTCCAAAGATTCTGGAATCTGCACTAGTCTTTTGTTCATAAAACCTAGGTATAAAAGATTAGTTATTAAAAAAAAACTATGAATGTTACTTCCTTGAAAAAATATAGCATAAATATAAAGCATCGAAGCATTATAAAAAATTATGCAAATACTTTACAAATGAAAACATTAGTTGAATTGTATTAAAATTAAGTTGACTTTAATGTACAATTTTATATACAAATGAAAGAAAATAGTAAGATTCTAGCATTTGATACATGACAGGTTATTGGGAGAATTAGAATAACAATATGACTAACTAAATTAATATTTTTGATATTTTAACAAGGCTTAGTTTCAGCTTTAGGCTATTTTTAAAAATTTGTTTGATAAATTTATGAAATTTAAGGGTAGTTTTGAGCCTATTTTAGTTAAATTTTAATCTACTTGAATCAAAAAATTCATAGTATGACAAAATTGTGTTGAAAACAATTATATAAATTTTGAGAAATTCATTAATACAGATTAACAACAAAAATAGTTTTCATGAAATTTCACGATAAAAGTATAATTTATTCAAATATTACAGCAAATTTAAACAATTAACAGGCAGAGATGTAATCATTTTAAAAAATAATCCTGTAAAGTATTGAACTTGGAATAAGCAACCAATAGTTACATTGCTTTAAGTAATTGAAATGGAATTTTTTCTAAAATTAATCACTAAATTATCGATCAAAAATTATAAAGGGTAACTTATTAATAACTGATACTATTGTCAATCTTACTAATAAAATTGAAAATAGTATAGTTGTTATTTTACTTAAAAATTACAAACATAAAATATATTTAAGGTTAATTCAATCTAACATTGCATTAATGACAATGCAATTTAAAATTTAAAGGTTGTAGCCGAGGGTAAAAATATGAAAGTTTGTAAATTGATGAATACTTCTCAATTGACATTTCAGTTGAAAAAAATTATTCAAAATGTTTATATGTATGAACATAAATAAATTTCATTTGTAAAAAAAATATGTACCTTTTTTTAAAGTTAATTAATGTATATTTGGGTAAAATTTCTGATGGCAATTAAATACACATTAAATTATTTATTTGGGAAAACATTCTCACAAAATGTTAAAATAATAACTTATTTAATTAACTTAATTACATATTTAATACATAATACTGATAAGATTACTGATAAGATTACTAAAGAGATACACTACAAACAAGTTAACAAAAAATAAACTCATAACAAGTTAACAAAAAGCAGAAAAAAATGTAAAAATTATTGTAAAGTGCATTTTATATCCATTGCAAGGTCATAAATATGTCATACAAATCAAACTTAATGCCACAAAATTAAATACAATAATGAATATAAAATTCAAAATTTTTAACATTATTAGAAAGAAAGTAATAAAATATCAATAAATAATTTTCTATCAATAATACCAATTAGATAAAAAAAAAAAAAAAAAAAAAAAGATAATACAATTTAGACAAATAAGAAATATTTTGAATATAGAATTAGTTGAAAGTACATTATTTGTACATTTTAATTTCTTAACTGAATGGAAAAAATATTTAGTATTGAAGAATAATTATTGACAAGTAAAAAGTAGGAAATTGCTAAAGTAAATATGAGACTTTGTAAAATTAAAATTCTGTGCAATTTTGATACAAAACTTGTAAAAAGTCAGATTGTAGGGAAAATGATAAAAATGTTGCATTTAAATTAGATGCAATGGTTTAAAAATATTTTGATTGGTTCACCCCCCCCCCCCACAAAAAAAAGGAAGCCAAATATACTATTTCATCTTGACACTTAGCAAATCAGTTCTGAATAGTATAGATGTTGTAAACACAGCCATTGGCATCTGGAAACACAAAGTACAATCAAGGGCGAGATTTGTGAAATTGGATGGATTTTGTCCTGGTTCCTTAGCAAAATTGGATGGATTTCATGGGTCTGTTTTAAATAATATATAATAATCCTATGACAAGATGGAAACACTGCTATATTCCTTGCATAGTTTCAAACAATTCAGGTCATAATTTTATGCTGGTTTTTTCTAGACTGAAAATAAAAGTTTAAGATTATTGGTTTAAAAATGACATCTCTTCCAAATAAGTTTTTATTTTGAATTTCCATCAAATTATTCTCATGATGAGAGGATTTAGAATCTTTATGTTGAGCAGAACTGTCTTTTGAAGTTGTCAACATTTTATTTTTTATCAAAACTATGCAATGACCAATAGTTTATCTCATTCAACATATAATTCCATTAGAATACATATTTGATAAAAATAATTTTTTTTTTACCTTTTTATTTTATAAAATTTTTTGTTGTGGTTGGATATTCCAAATATTTTCACCACCTTTAAAGATTCAATATTTATATTCCAATAATTTTTTCTTACTTTCTTGAGTTCTACCATGAATATTTATATCGATATCAAAGGTAGATAATTTATATTTGTTATACAGACCTTATGCAAATTATTATGTAACTTTCTTCAGCAAATATTTTTAATACTTTTGATACTTCTTCAATATTGTTTAGTTTAAATTGATTCATCAATTTAATGTAATAATAAATTTATATTACAATATTTTAATATAAATTTTTTTATTAAATGGGTGAATCGATCAAAATTAAATAAACATTCAAAATAATGTATTAAATTATTACAATATGTTGAAAGCTTATTTAGTTTTAATTCTGTAAACATTTTAATTTTAAATCATTTAATAATTGGAAAATATCAGCTTTTTACCTTTATTTTTTTGTTATTATTATTCAAATTCAGACACACATTTTTCAGTTGTTCCTATTCAACAGATAAAAACCATTTAATTTGGTCCAGAAAAATCAGTTTCTTATGTTGCATGATGTTCTTTCTTATATTCTATGATAATGAAGGTATCTATAAATTTTGCAAATGTATGCATTCAATTTCAATGCATGTTTTTGTTTCTATCTAAGTGTATCAATTTTGTGAAATATTCAGCAATTTCAAAGAATAAAAACTGCATTTTGTTGCTACGAAAATTTTATAGTGTAATTTTATTTAGCATAAGAAGTAAAATTTGTTTTTTAAATTTACCTGGGACTATTGCGATGTTGTGCTAAAACTTTTTTCAGATACCCATCAGGAGTACCCCTAACAGAACACTCAACATCCAGCATGCTAAGTAATCCAGTTCTCTATATATAGAATAAAGGCAAAATTTAAGGAATAAATTTAGCAGCAGTATAGTTGAAATATTAAAAAAACACTATATATTGCATAATCAGGAGAATCAAACCATAAATAGTTTCATTCATTAAAGCCACTTTCAACAAATAAAAATATATTTTTCAAGCCCATTTTACACATACTTGTTATTTTTATTTCATTATATAGTACTGGAAAATAATTTTCAAATTAAATAGTAAATGTTTATGCAAAATTTAAAGTATTTTCTAAAAACTTAATACATGTTGCTGTAAAATTTAAAATACTGGCCAGAAAAAAACAAGCAATTGTGTTTTAATTACAAATAATTTAGTGGTCATCTGAAATTTACATTAACTAATGGGAACAAAAGTTTGAACAAAAATATACAGTCAACTGATATCTCTTATTTGTAACATTAAATGATATGGATTGAATTTAAAATTTTATAACTCAAATATAACATTAATAATAATAACACACAATTACTTAAGAAAAGAAATGAAGTTTTTCAAAGTTATTTTAAGCAAGAGTATTGACAAAATAACTTTCACGAATAAGAGAATATTGAGTGTTAATTATATCAATCCATAAACATTTTCTTATTTGTAAATTTTATATAAATGCTTTTTTAAAATTTAGGTGAAAATGACTTTTTATTTTATTTATTAAAATGCTGTTTTATTGTGAAGCAAATTACAAAAAAGACATTTTCTTATTTTATGAAATATTTTGTAATCCATGTAAAAAAAGAAAGTTTTAAATAATTTATATAACATACTAAATTTATAAAAACAAATGTGTCGATTAGTTTTCTATTGATCAAGTGAAACAAATGTAAAGTAATAGCAATATTGTATAAAATTTATTATTAGGGAATTCATTATTATAAAAGAGCACTAAGTTTCCTTGAATACAATAAGCTTTATAAGTTATAAATTACATACTTATAAAAGAAAACAAATGTTTATAAAATGACAAGATATCTATCATCCAAAATGAATGTTACATTCATAAAATTAAATAAAGCCTTATGTTGCCAGGTGTTTGTGTTAATGGTTTAATTATATTTATTGAAATTTAAGCATTATTCAAATTAAATTAAAATTAAACAAACTCAACAAACATTTAATAAATACAAAGATATTTAGCTCATTATTTGAACATGCAAAAAAAAAAAGAAAATCTCATATTTGTCTCATAGGAACAGTGATATTAATAAATAGGTCCTTAATGTAAATATTTTATAGATTAACAAGAAATTTCTATGATTAATTTTGATGTTATATACTATTAAGTTTTACTTTGTTTTTGCATATTATATTGCTGTCTTAAAGACAATTTGTTTATTAAAAATGATTTATAGTAAAACTGATATTAAGGCTAAAAGAGTTTGATGGAGCATTAATTTATCTTTATACAATATCACACAGTTTAAGTTAAAAAATAGAATAATACTAAAATATATATATATATGTATATATATATTTATATATATATTTATATATATATATATATATATATATATATATATATATATATATATATATATATATATATATATTGTATTATACTGGATATATTAAAACAAAAAAACATACTAAGATAATTTGATATTTTTAAATTTAATAATTCGACTAAATTATAGATAAATTACTTAACAAAAGTTGATAAATAATGAAAAAAAATGTCTTAATTGAGTGACGTCTTGTTGAGTGATAAACTTATTTAAATTATATAACGTATTTTAAATCCTTTCATGAACTATTTCTGATCAGATAAATAACAATTTTATTGAATGATATGGCATAAGAAATACAAACAAGAAATCAAAGGTAAGTTGGAAGAATTATTCATTTAAATTTTTTTATTTTAACTAAAAAAGAAACAGTGCTATAAATAAGGTAATTGAATCTTATTTTGTGCACTTAAGTGCTAAAACAAATTTGGAAAACTAAGCAAAACAATGTTAAATATTTTGATAAGATGAGTTTTCTAATATTAACTAAATCAAATGCACAGAAATACTAAATAAAATTTCAGAAGTAAGTTTTATATCTTGCTGTTTAATTTATAGAACTATTTTTTAAGACTAAAGGAATGATGCTAGCAAAAATATTTTTCATCTAAATGGCCATCAAAATTTAATTAAGTTTCAAACACAATTTTGCAAGCATAAAAATACTCAAATATTATGTTCCGATTTTTAAAAATGTGAAACTAACATATCACATTATGAATATTTTCACTATAAAATCGTTGATATCGAAAAGAAATTTTTATCCTAAAAAGTTAATAGCATTACTATATTTTTAAATAAGTGTTTAAGATATCTGTATTTCAAAATAAATTCTTAAGAGTAATACACAAAACGAGTTTTATATGAAATAAAATACGATTATCTACGGAATCATTTAAAATATAAAAAAGGTGAAATTGATAAATACAATAAAAGGTGACATTATTTAACACATTAAATGGGGAAATTATTTAATCTTAAAAAAATATTTTATTATTATACAAATATTAGCTTATATTCAAAAACTTACCAGTGATGAAATGAGATCTATACATGGCACATTATCAACATAATCCACTTGCAAATCACTTTGAACTCCTTCCTCACGACAGGATTCAATACTGCTCTTAAAAACATGAGTATTGTAGAAGTGCTGGAGTGTTTCTGCACAAAGATTAATACACAAGTGTTCCAGGTGACTTGGCTGAAAGAAGTAACAGACCATGACAAAAAATCCAATTCAAAGGATTTAAACAAAAAAAAATACTTAAATAGTAACAAAGCAAAACAGCTGAGCAATTTATCTCACCTTACTGGCTTCGAATCCAAACATGTCCAGTATACCAATGAATCCATCTGTAGCATGCCGCACAGCAGAATTGAGCACAGTCATAGACTTAGAAGCCTTCACACCACCTGAGCCAAGTGTGGATGCATGTTGACTACTATTTTCTGCAATTGAAAATAATGATATTTACAAAAATTAATCACAGTAATTGGTTTGATTACAATTACATAGTGATAATAATACAAACTGTTAAATGAAATTAAAGGTTTTTTATTCCTATTTGATTATGCACACCTGTTTGATTATGCACAGATTCATTACTATCTGAACTCAAAGTTCCTGATGTTGAGCCCAAACGTTTGAGACTATTGGCTCTGCGCACGATAGTTGCAACTGTGCGACAATATAAAGCTTTGGATAGAGCATCTCGGGTAGCAGTTGCCTGAAAATGAATTTTAATTACATTACTTCATGCACACATATTATACACATAAATTTTATTCTTATCAATAATATTTTTTAAAGGATTAGAATACTATATAATGCATACATAATATGTTTGTCTATGAATTTAAATTACTATGCTCAAATGCATTTTTAAATATTTCAAGTAACAGTATACTTCTGTAGCGAATTTAATTTATGTCTGACTTTTAAAATATAAGATCCAAGCATAAGTCTAGCCCGTGCCCCTTATTTTGGAGAAATTTGTTTGGAAAAATAAACTTGTTGCATGAGCAGCAGTGATGCCATTAATAAAACTGCATACACAGGATCTGGATAAAATTTAACTCACAATTTAGTGAACTGTTACTTATTTCCATTTGAAAAATTAAGAAATACATAAAGTCTTTCATATAACTCTACTGGAATCTTTCAAATTCAGGTTCAGAGTCAATATCAAATAAATTCTGAAACTCTTTTTTTATATAATTTTTTTAGCCTGATGAATAAAAATAGGAGGAATAAACAATATGATGCTTATTCTATATGAAATATATCTTAAATTATAAACTTCCTCAACAACAATTTCTTATTCTGCATGTAAACTTAACCAGTATTTCAATTTAATTTTATTTTTTAATTTTAATTTTTTTATTGCATGGCATATATACAATACTTCAAATAAAATAATTACTTATTAAGGAAGCAATTATTTTACTTTTAATACTTGCAGCATTATATAAATATCTTTTCAATTATGTATAAAGTACTGGAAATATGTTTAAAAATCCACTGATCATCAACTTACAAGACTGGCATCACAAAGATATTTAAGTAATTGCCCTCTAGCATTACGAGTTCTTGTTGTTAATCCGCGAAAAAGAGCTACACTGGAAACACCAAGTAATGTAGCAACAGCTTTCATTTCAGCTAAATAAGAAATAAAAAAAATGTTAGCCACGAAACTAATTACAAATTTATGGATTAGAAATGTAAATATAATCTATGTATTATAAATAATTATTTTATACTTATTGTTTCTATCCAAATGAATTGTTAAGCTTAACATAGTAGAAATATTTCATATAGTATAAATAAAATCTTAATATTTTTTTACTTATTTTAAATAAATATTTTTGCACAAAAATTAAAATATATTAATTTATATTTTAATTTTTGTTTCATATTTTAGATCAAAATGAGTTATCCTACCAAAGTATGACAATTAGAGAAAATCAATTAATCAAAATAAATTGCGGTTCAAATTAAACACAATAAAAAAGATAAAACTTTAAAATTAGATTTTGTTTAAAAAAATATTCACAAATTTTTACTGCAAATTTATTAAGAAACATTAACAAAATAAGCCAGAGATTATGTTAAGTTAGGACAAAAACTTCTGCCATTTTATACTCAGAGCTACCATTAACTGATATTAAGTACTGGAAAATATGAAAGATTGTATTTTAGTTTGAAAGCTAAATAAAGAAGTCCAAGCATACACACACATGAAATGAAATATTACATTGTTTCTTTGTAGCATTGCTAAAAATTTTAAATAAGCTGAGGCATTTTTATTGTAATAAATGATTTACAAAAACATAAAATGTTTGCAGAAAGAAGTTTGTATGTTGAATAGATGATTGTTAAACTTTAATAAATGCTTCTTATTTAATTGAGATACACACCATTTCCACCTTTGATATCAACTTCCATATTAGCTCCATCTACAAATTGAATATTACCAAGAAGTAGAATAGCAGCTAACACTCGCACAACATCCATTGATGGAATTCCTAATACTGATAGGCAAGACTGAAAAAATAATAATGTTTTAAGCTGGGTGACAAATTCAGAGAGCAAAGTTGCATCCTCACAAATATCAAGATACACTAAAATATTAATTTAAAATCTATGCATTACATTGGAGAGCAGATGCTGACTTTACTTATACATTGAAGGTAACATTTTAGATTTTAAAATATATAAAAAATAAAATAAACAAAATGCCAAAGTTTTTAATGCTTTCTTTTAAATTTAGTAATGAGTTGGTTTGATTCCTACTCAAATATGAATGTTTGTAGAGTTTCAGAATCAACTTTTAAATGTAAGAGCCAGGTCAAATCAGTCCTCACAAGCAGGGAAAGAAGTGATAAACCATAATATAAATTATACAAAATATGATTATCTGATTAATGTAATTAGCATAAACTAATGGTTACATTATAAGAATTAAGTTAACATGAATATGATGAAACATAAATCAATATTTTACAATTAAAATTAACTTTAACACTCAATGTAAAAGAAGGTATCATTGATATATTATTTACACCATTTGATATTAACTTCCAAAAAATAATTTAAAGAATATATCAAATAACTTCAATTTGCAGTGCAACTTATCAATAATGTGAAAGATAAATGATATACAACTTTTTTAAGATTTCAATAAATTTATTCATGATTGTAATAATGAAATCATAAGTGTAATATTCTGAAAAAAAAAAAAAGGTTGAAAATTTTCATAGAAAATCCTTAGGTTTAAAAAAATAATATCATTTAAAAAAATGAATCAATCAATGAAAATATAATTATTAAAATACATAAGTGTACAATCTGAAATGGAACTAGCAAAGTAATAAATAATAGATTTAAAGTACTAAAAAAAAGACCAAAGAATTTTCATCAAATTTTTAAAAATAAGAAGCAGTTAAATGTCAGTTTCATATGATCATAAATCCTTTACCTTCCATGCTTCGAACCGAGAAGCATCTTCAGATTCATTTTGAGTGATATCTCCTTGATTTAGGTAACAAAGATTATGCAGAGAATACCCAGCAAGACTAAGTTGTGCTAAAAAAAAAATTACAATTTAATAATAACTCAGAATTTAATTTAATACTTCTCATTAACAATAGCTTTTATACATAAATATTTATGAAATGGCTTTTAATGGGAGAATCATACACAAATTTAAACCTTTAGCAAATGCTATTTAATAAATCTGTACCAAACTAATGAGAATTAAAGATTTGAATTTAAATTTGCGAATTCATCTAAGTTAACATGTACAGCCTGCAAAATCTTAACGGAATTTCTAATATGAATCTTTTTATGCAATTACATAAAATTTTACAAGGTGACTACTTATAACAAGTTTCATAATATAAAGCAAATTAAAAAAATAACAAGAAGAAAAAATTTTATGCAAATTACATAATTAATGTAATAACAAATTATTTTCTAAAAAGTTTCGATTTTGTAAAGATTATTTGATAAATTAAAAGTAGTTAAAAATATACATTTCCAATAAATGAGCTAATTATTCCTGAGAAAAATTAATTGATAAAAATAAATATAAATACGAATAATTCAAATATTATTCAAGTACTCACCGCGTTCTTCTTTAGTTAGACCAGCCAGCATTTGGTAAAATATATGGTAATTCTTCTCATTAGGAAGCAAGTGGATGACTCGTGTCTAAACAAGAAAACATGTTACTCTAAAAATTATTATTAAAAATATTTGAATTTAAATTGTATAATTCTGATACATAATTTTATTGATCTTGATTTTTTGTATCTTTTTATGAAACTGCATATAATTTGAAAACTCTGCATAAAAATATACAAAAGAAGTGCATGTTTCCTTAATTTAAAAACTGTAATTAAAGATTACACATTTGAATAAGAAGTTATACATTTTTTTAAGAAATAAAAGTTCAAAAAATAGATTATTTGTAAGAAGAGTAATATATCAATACCTGATCCAAGAAGTAACAATGTATTTTAGTTCTATAAAGAGCTCCATCTGTTACTTGCACTTCAATGAAGTGACCCTATAACGAAAATTTCACATTTTTATTTACCATATAAATATTCTGCAACACCTCTTATAGTAATTTTAATAGAATTTTTATACGTAAATATTAAAAAAATTATTAAAAAAACTCAAAACACTAATTTTATATTAAGAACTAAAACAACATTTGTCACTCAGCATAGGCATCACCTGAACAGAAAGGTGTGTCTAGTGCACATTCAATTGGTTCTATATATGAATTAATTGATAAAAATTTAAGATTCCTAAGAAAGAAATTATAGTTGTCATGAGGCATTTTTATGTATTTTGATTACTCCATGTTATATACTTGTCAATGCCTAATTTCTAATTTTTATTTATTTATTTTTCCATCAATTTGTTCTTAAAATACAATTGTCTCATAAGCTAAGCTGTCCTGTCACGATATCATCGCATTCTGTTTATCAGAAGATAAACTTTTTGTAAAACATCACAAATTAAATAAATTTACCAGAAATTTGGAATTTCAAAAGATTTTTTCATCTTTATTGATGACATAATATAATTATAATATTTTGACAAACAATAAAATGTAGTCACTCAAATTTTAAAACAAGCTTTAAGATGTCATTGAAAACACTTTTATATACTTGCATTCATATGAAGTTGTACTAGCATATTACTCTGTATCGAGCCCAGAGTTTGGTTTTATTTATTGCTCAACAATTATTTTATGCCCACAAAGGCTAATTAGATCGGGACCTACGTCTATCAGTTAAGAGCATACCAGTGAGATAAAATCATAAAATGCATTTCATTAATTTATTGATAATATCATAATTTATAACTCTATTAAGACAATTCTAACATAAAGAAAGTAAGATGTGTAAATGTATTAAGTGCTTGTCATTTGCAATTCTTTAACTGGCGATAATTGTAATTTTGTCAAATTTTATCTTGGTTGCAGTGTGATTCAACATTCAAAATAAATATGCATGCAATATCTGCTCAGTGCTAACTCTTCTGCAAGAACTTTTATCTAATTTTTGATTTAAATAGTTTTCTTTCTTTACATCACAGATTGCTAGAAATTTGAACATAGCATTACAAATAGAATATTGAACACCAAAAGTAAACAATAAATTTAACAAGTATATCCTAAAATTCATGCTCATATAATGTTTATTTATAAAATTTTCTATATTTCTACATCAGTGACATTGAAATATTACCATTAAAAAATTGCATTAGTCACATTCTAATATAGAAGATATATAAATAAGAGAAATTACATTATTTCTAAGAGTTATAAAACTTATTATACTTCAACTTTTAAAATAATTCTAATTAAAAATTCAAATTATTTTGAAAATTTCTTTTTCAAGTATCAATAAACTTTAAATTTTCTTTAAATTTTCAGGTGTATCAATTCAGAGTTTTTTCTGAAAACCGACATCATATCTTACCTTTAAAATTTTAATAAAGTACTATTTGCAACAAAATGAAAGTCCAGAAATAAAATAAAAGAGAACTGATGGACATGGGGGAGGGGGATTATGTAACATAAAAAAATTCAGTCCTTCATAAATATTTATATTTATAAAGTTATATTAATTATATGAATTAAATGAAGTTATATGAATTAATCTCAAAATAAAATAAAATCACATTTCATATATAAATAATGATTAATTTAACTGTTATCTATGGCTTATATAGATTCCAAGAAATTGAAAACATCCAAATACAAGGCAGTAGTCAAACCCATGAACTGTTTAATTGAATGATAACAGATAATTCAACTATCTGAATGGCTGAGAAGACATTTGCAAGATAAATATTGCTACAAGGTCTGATATTCCTGAAGTCGAGTATAAGAAAAAAGTGGTGTGGCATGGATATGGAAAGGAAGGTGCCAGCTCAAGCGTGATGTTTCAGAATTACAAAAGATCAGTGAAGAGCCAATATTATAAAAACTTAAAGACCGGTGGCAAACCAGGAAGCATTTACTGTAAAACTGATGCTGGCAAAACTTCGGCAAACAAGTAACATAAAAAAACATCACAAAATAGGTGTTCTGAGAGAATGTTTTAAGTTTTCAAGAAAATTAGAAATATCTGGCACGGTACCAAGGACAAAGAAAATTATTTACCTTTTTCTTTTTTTCTCCCTTCAAAATAATATTTGTGATTAATTTTTATCAATATTTTTATGAAGATTAATTCATGAAAAATCTTAGCAAAAGTCATTACATTAATTTTTAATTATTAAATATTACCTTTTTTTAAAAATTATTTACTAAAAATTATATTTATTAATAAAGATAAAATAAACAAAATTTATTTTAATAAAATTAACAACATTTTTATAAAATTTCAGAAAGATTTTTAATTTTATGAAATTATACATATTGAAGATATCTGGGGGATTCAAAAGAGAGATTATCTTGACAAACATAAGAAATGTTCTATTCTATGAAACAAGTCATATTTTTTACAAAATATTTGATAAATCTGAGATGGGTTATAATTTGTATTAGTACTAAACATAGACTTTTTTTAAGATAAGGAAATAAACTGAAATTTAGAATCTTATTTTTTTATATTTAAATATAGCTTTAATTTAGATAAAATACACAGAAGAACATAATCTACATTTAAATATACTGTATTTAATGTTATTGAATACATTGATTCTTGTGTTTAATCTATAAAACTGTAACAGTAATTTTGCTATGTATTTTATGTTGATGAGGTTGCTTATGTGTAAGACTTTTAATAAAATAAATTTAATATTAAATTTTTACAAAACTTGGAATTAAAGTAATATTATTCATGTAAATATTACTGAGCCAAATTAAGTTTAAATGTAAAAGATACAATAATGTAAACATTTTTTGATTGAGGATTAAGGTCTTAGAAAGCATTTATTAAAGTCTGTATGTGTAATTACATTGATTATTTTTTTTTATTACACAGCTAAAAGTATTTGTATATATATATATATATATGAGAGAGAGAGAGAGAGAGAGAGAAATTTAATAAAAATTGTCATTGCAGAATTAGATTCTTAAAGATTCAGGAATGCATTGTTATATTTTTTTGTTTTTCCTAAATTAATTTACACGAAAAATATTTTAATATTATTTGAATTGTGTTGATAATTCTTTCCATTTGTTTAAAGACTTATAGTTATTTTTATTTAAACATTAGGACGCCAAATTCTAAGTTTGACAATTTTTTTAGCGGATTTTCTGATGTATGTGGCAACCTTGTTTTTATTATGTCATAGAGATGAAGATCTATAGAAATTATGCAGCCCACACACACAAATTCTATTTTGGCAACCCTAATATTTACATCATCGCGCACATCACAATATGTCATCTTGACAACATTTCCTCATCGCCAAAATTACTCATAATTTGGAACCCTGGATTATATGACACCTGTGCCAAACATTTATAGTTATTATAAAAATATTTAAAATCTTTATTTTAAAAATGTAATATTATATACAAAGGAATGATGCAATTCAATGAGTTTGATTAAATTTAGATGATGAAATACTCATTAGTTTTGTTAAATAATGATAGCTTTCAATATTTCCAAAACAATTATCAAAATATAAGAAAATGTCAAGAAATTACACATTATGAGTTACAATAAAAAAAAATTAACATATATATTAGATGTCTCGATAAATAAACAGTCATAATTTCACTAAACTGATATTGCGCATCAGTCAAAATGTAAATAATAATTCAATATGATGTAAATAAATAGTTTCACATTAGTTCAACAGAACAATGACATCACACAGACATATGACATGAAGTCATTTTTTTTCTAATGCTCCTGTGAGGGGTAATTAAGGGGCTCTAATTTTTTTCTTCAGAGCAAGGTTTTGACAGGAGAATTCCTCAAGTAGTATGCGCCTGGCCTAAGGTACAGACTGAGACTCAGCAACACAGTTATGTATCTATCTATGAATAAGAAAAGAATTCTAAGTCAAGCGTAAATATTAAAATGAGATCATGGCTTTAAGATATAATTGGATGTATAGTCTTAATTTTTCCAACTTAAAGTGTTTAACGAGATCGAATCGGGAAATGACAGTAGATGAGACGTTGCTTCCATCTCTCGATCTGAAAAAGTAATTAAAAAATGAAAAATAAATCCACTATTAAAAAACGATACTAATGGTTTCAAATTCATATGTATAATTAAATTTTACTTCTTCTATGTATAAATTTTCACTGTGCAACTAGACTTAAATATAAAATAAACTATTAATGTACTGTACACTTTTTAGACTTACAAATTCCTTTGTTATATACTGAACGTGCTTATTCTTGCAAAAGCTTTTAAACACAGAATAATTCTTATTTTCTGACAATTTTAAAAAAAAATTTGTTTCTCTTTAGAGGGTTGGTCGGTATTTCTTGATTATAACATAGTACGTAAGAAACGTTTTGAATTTCCACTCTTATTTATTAGGTGAAGAGGACATTAGGTAATCATTAAGAAGTTCTTGACTATAGTTATATGTAATTTATTGTTCATATCACAACCATTCATTTGTTACAAATCATTCTTTAGACACATGACAATCCGCCAAATTAAAAATACTTTGGCGGATTGTCATGTGTCTAAAGTATGGCTTGGCACAAAATAGGGCAAAGTCAGTGTTATTTCAATTTTCCAAACTAAGACGAATTTTATTTCTGTCAGAAATCTTAAAATGGTCTCAACACCCATTTTCTATGAATTATTTGACTAACGTTAAACAGAACTTTTCTCTCATTTCTTTCCCAAACGGAATAGACCGGTCCAATGGAGAAGCTGGTGTTCATGCACCAAATTAACCTTTTCGCGATATATGCTTATGATACCAAACAAGAATTGCAAATTCGCAATGTATACACAGCTATTAGTTTTGACATTAATATCGAATTTTGATATCTGGAGTTAAAAAAAAAAAAAAAGGTTCTCTTGCTTAAGATTGTAAGGTAGTTTCTTGAAACAATGAATGCATCAAAAAAAGTATTACGTAATTAATTTTGATACCTTATAGCTAGATTGAAAAATATAATACTTTCTTAGAAATATTTTATTATTATTATTATTTTTTTTAATATTGTAATTCATGCGATCTAAAGAAAATTTACCATTCATTGAAAACTTGCATTTAGGAAATTTATATATATATAAATATATATATATATATATATATAAATATATATATAATATATATATATATAAATATATATATATATATATATATATATATATATATATATATATATATATATATATATATATATATATATATATATATATATATATATATATATATATATATATATATATATATATATATATATATATATATATATATATATATATATATATATATATATATATATATATATATATATATATATATATATATATATATATATATATATATATATATATAGTAATGGCCAAAATTGTGGACACATTTGGAAATTTTCATGTTTTTGAACTTTGTATGCTTATAGAAAGCGTTACGTTTCACAAAAAGCAAACTTGTATATATCATTTTAAAGGGAATTTATTACTGAATTGAATACAAAACACAAAATTTAATTATTTGCAATACAAAAAAATTTAACGATAATAGTTATGCACCAGATTAGATAGTGATGACTGGAATGAGTTATCAGTACTTAGTAGAGTACCCGTTATTTTTGATTACAGTTTCACATCGACGTTTCATTGAGCTGATAAGAGTTTTAAGCTCTTCTTTCGTTATTACATGATGCCAGGACACAATTATAGCCTCAATTAGTTCCCTTTTATTTGATGGGCGCCTCATTCGGAAAAGAGTTTTCAAACGGTGCCACTAATTTTCGATAGGATTGAGGTCAGGACTGTTTCCTGGCCATGACAACAATTTAATACGAAACCACTCTTTCGATACTTTGGCCGTGTGGCAAGGAGCAGAATCTTGCTGAAAAATAAGCGAAGCATATTTTCGTCCATCACTACCGAATAACGATAGCTTAGTTTCATCACCCCATATAACTTGTGACCACTGATCATCTGTCCAATTAATGTGTTCCTTTGCCCACTGTAATCTTTTTTTTTTTCCGTTGATGAAAATTAAGATAAGGTTTTTTTCGTGGAATTCTAGCTCTCAGTCCAACATCTGTTAATCTTCTCCTGATTGTTCTTGAACTGACAGAAACACCAGCATCATTGAGATCATATCTGATGGCCGCTGATGACATTTTTCTATCTTGGAGACATAGTCTTTTTATTCTTCTCTCATCAATAGATGTGATGCACCTTTTTCGGCCTTTTCCTTCGTTGTTTTTTATTAAATTTGTCTCCTGATATCGTGAACAAAACTTTGGGGCTCCAGATGTAGTCACTGAACCGCCCACCTGTCTTGCAATTTCGGCATAGGAAAGACCACTTTCTCGTAACACAATAATGTTACATCTCTTTCTAGATGTTCAATCTACTCCTTTATTTGATGTTATTGCTTCTGGACTAAATATTAAAAATTTTTACAAAAATTCCTACTTGTAATTGCAGTGTATAAGAAACAGATCCTCCTTCTACAGAAAGAAAGCAAAATAATGAATTGTTTCAAGTGTAAACATGATGTCAGCTTCTACTGGCAGTTACTAACATTTGATTGGTTCTCAGAACAAGAACAGGGATTGGTCAGGAAAGCTAGATATTACAAACCACTTCATAACTGTGTTTTTTATTTATATTAAAGTACATATAACTTTTTGTGTATTGCAAATAATTGAATTTTGTGTTTTGCATTGAATTTAGTAATAAATTCTCTTTAAAATGATCTATACAAGTTTGCATTTTGCGAAACGTAACATTTTCTATAAGCATACAAAATTCAAAAACATAAAAATTTCCAAAAGTGTCCACAATTTTGGCCATTACTGTATATATATATATATATATATATATATAGTAAATTTGCTTCACAAACAAAAAATATTTCTTAATAATAATGTTGGTTGTTTTACTCTGTACCAATTACTTTTGAATATTCAGTTTTAAGTTATTATTCATTAGGATAAAGTACAAGTTCATATCTATAACAAAAGTGTTCACCAATTACAATATAAATAAGAACGTAGTATTTCCCTACTGCATAGAAGATAAAAAAAGTTAATAATTGATTTATTTTTATTAGAACGTAATACTTGTATGTTAAATTCTAGAAAATTGAAAATATTTGCTTAGAAATATATATTACTCGCAGAAAATTTATAACACAAATCTGCACAGCTCTTGATCATCTTATTGTTTTAACTAGAGTACTATCTATGATAACCTTTCTTAATTCGTTGTACTTAATGAGCTATAAAGTTTTCAAATGAAATTCCTTCCTCTCCAAAGGCAGAAAATATTTAGGTCCCATAAGAGTTAAACGTTTGTTATTGTTGTCTTAAGACTTCTATACCAAAGTCGAATGATCAGATCAAGCTCTCGAAATATATACAGCACAAAATACCGAGGAAAATACTCCTTTTCTAGATATCTTACACTGACCCAAACAAGAATGTGAGCTGAATTAATAGTGATACCTCTACTTTTAGTATCTTAGTGATAATGAAAGGTCGGTCTTGTGAGACCTGAGGTCGATAAAGAAGGTCTCACAAAACCAACTTTTCTTTATCGACGAACACTTCGGTATTTGGAAATTACGATAAAGTATTTCATTTATACAATGGAACGATGATATTTAATAACACAACTTTAAAATGCAATGTAACTGTAACTGAACGTATTTACAAAATATGCTATGAATTATGAAATGAATAATTGCAAATCTTGTATTGAATTCAAACGTTAGGTAAGTAGATAGATTTATTTGGATATATAATTTACGTGATTACTTTAACCACTTTAAACTTTTGTTCATTTATTTATTTCAAAATTTTATATGTAATTATAGATCATAATTTCAATATAAATATAAAATAATTTATTAACTTCTACTTATTTTCCTTTGGTTATAAATTGTTTCTTACTGCTAGTCACAAGGAATATTTAATTTTTTGGCTATACAAGATGCGGAATTAATAGCATCTTATACAATAGGACACCCAAATAAGTATTTCATCGTAATTCCACAAGTGAGTAAGTTCTCGTAATTTTGAAGCAAGGACCAAGAAGAAAATTCCTACATTTGGATTACTATTATTCTAAGAGGTATTTTCCTTAGTGATCATTACGACCACAACCTCTCTTTACGTGTCTCAGCTATTCTAATTGCGTGAATGTCTTCTAATATCAACTTCTAATAAACTTCTGATAGCGAGAATGTCTTTCCCAAACGAGTCTCTGCGGCCATAGGCTGTGAATAAATACAATTATTAACATATTTTTACAAATAAGACACTTGCGCACAAGGCCCAACAGCTGCAAAAGACCATCTGGTTCGTTTTCTCAGTTTCAAAGTGCTCTCAAAATTTCGATTTAAAGTTCTTGGTAGGCCTTTTTTTTATTCTTTATTACAATTGTAATTGAAACAAAATATGTATACATAGAAATAACACTTAATCAGAAGTAGAAAGTTGAAAATTGTCTTGCAAGCGAGATGAATACTATTATCCACTGAGTCGAGATTTAAACGAACTTTTAATTTGCAAAATAATTGTATAAATTTGACTAATGTTAAGTATATATAATAAATGGCAAAGTAAATTTCATTTAAATGCAGGAGAAAAATTAGTAAAAAATTACTGATTTATTCAATTTCTTTTAGTAGGTCATAATAATCATATTTCCTATTAAGCTGATGTACTTTATACGTAAATAAGTTCCAATTATTCTCGTTACATAAATAAATACTATACATTAGAGAGGTACATCACGTGTTGTCAACATGTAACAGGTGCAAACTTTTATTCGAAATCTTCCGGTATCACAAAAAATGTTCATTCTTTTCCTAACAAAAAGATCAGATAAAACAGTTACTCCTATTAATTCAGCAGTTTCTTTCGGCACAACTCATCGCCCACGCTGAAATGGTATTTTGATTGGATTGGTTCTTAGTAAGTGATGGGCGTGTCTGTTTGATTGACGTGCCCTGAGGATTTCGCAGAGCCAATGACCAGAAGCCGGAGTTCTTGTCCCTGAACATTCCAAATAAGATTTCTTTTGCCAATTTCCAAATCAAAGCTGTTTTCATTTATTGGTCGTTCGTTTATTTGTATTCACCAGATGTGCGGGCTCAGCCTGTAGCGAGTATGTCATTGTCGTCTATCAGTGACTGGAGGGTCGGTAAAAACCAGAAAGGTGTAGTATAACTCATGGCTTAATTACTGGTGCTCAATAATTATTAAATGGCCGCACTGAGATTTGTCAATGATTGATATGATCCAACGTAAGTGTTTGATGTCAGAATCTGTACCTCATTGCCACAACGATTCTCTACCAGATTCCCGAAAGTATATTATTTACAACTGCATGCAACTGATGTTTATCGAAACAAATTTAAAGAAGAGTGACAAAGAAATAACTTACGTATATGTAAAAGAATTAGATAAAAATTAGAAAGCTCAAAACTGCGGAATACTAAAATATACTGTATTATAAATAATTTGATTTTTGTTAACTAAATGTTAAAAGAATTTTTATAGTGAATAATTAAATTTATGCTACATAAGAAATAACATATATAATAAGCAGAATAGTTCAATTTATATTCTCCCTGAACATAATATATATAAGCGAAATACTGATATTTTCTTTCTTCTCTAACATAAAGATCATAATTTATTCAAATTAATTTATAGGGATAAAAATATATTTTGCATTTATTTACAATTTACTCGCTAGGAATTTATGATAACAAACTTGACGTCATGTTATACCAACAGTGGATATGAAGACATAACAAACTAAATTGGCGAATGAGTAAATGTCAGTTCCCCTCCCCCGCTGGAATTATTTTAATATACTGTTAGAATAAAATAGTTCTTTGAGAAGAAACAGCATTATTAAAAAATTGTGCAGCCCACAAAGAATTCTGCTTGTAGTTTTAACCTACAAAAGATTGATAGCAAAATTTTTGAGTCACGCTTTTGCTAAAATAGTTCGAAATAAAAAAAAAATTCTGAATCAAAAACTGACTGAATTTTACAGTAAATCCAGAAATACAAGAAAGAAACACTAAAATAGAATTATTTATCTCAGGATGAGCGATATTAATGCGTAAGATATAAGGGAAAATTAAAACGTTTTATGCTTGAAACACCATCTGAAAAAAAAGGCAGTGTTATAAGTCAAAGTTTGGTTAAGTGATGAATTGAATACCCAAAAATAATTAAATCTCCTGCAGGAAAATGAAAGTTATGAGAAATGCTGTCTGAAAGAGGATAATTATGATATTATAGGTCCCTATATATATATCTTTTCTTTTGTACATTCAATAAGAAATTCTTTTCTTACAAAACGCTTTTTCGGGTCCTTTGCCTCGTCCAGGTCATTGATAAAACCAGCGCTGGACACCAAATTAGCGACGATGACCTTCTATAAATGTATATTTGGTAACCATCAGTGACATCGGATTAACTAAGCGTCATTAAAATAATGAATTTTTGCGGCTCTTTTGTCAGACATATTCTTAAGTAAACGATAACAATATATCATACTGTCAAAATAAATCATCAAGCTGATATTATTGCGATCACTTACCCGCAAAACCGCTATGGGCAGGCGAATGCAATCGCTTGAACATGCTATTATCCACGATTTTAATTGAAGTAATCGATTAGAGGAAACAGGCGTGGTATGGAGATCTAATATAGGAAAAGAATTTACCATCTACCTTTTTGTTTTTCGCAGCAATTAGGTTTAAAATTCATCACCCTGCGACATCACTACGATATTCGGATTCATGAAAAATGGGTACGTACTCATCTGGCAACCCAGCATTCATCAGTGAATACGTAATAGTAAAGATCATTGACTTGAGCATAAGAAGAATAAGTTATGGACAGAAGGTGGATATGGCTTTCTTCTGCTAATATTTGAACATTTCTTTTAAACATTAAAATAGTTTTTAGAGAGAGAGAGAGTGTTAAAAAAATAATTTCATTACGACCATTTGGAAAGTTGAATGGAAATAATACCAAGCTATTTCAGTGTTTCATGCAGTACCCATTCATTTAAAAATGTATTTTTAGCAAATCCTCAAGAATTGAATTTAAATATTAAGATGTGAATATAGTTTTCACTGCCTTAATCTGGAAACTGATTTTAAGAAATACTTGTTTTGATTCTTAAAAAAAAAAAAAAAAAAAAAAAAAAAAAATTAATTATTATTTTTTTATTTAGTAAAATATATGATATTGTTGAATTCTTTTGTAATTGAGAACGTATTTTAAACATTTACAGACCAAAATAACGGTAAGATTTTAATGTTTCAAACGATAAAAATGAAAGCAAAGAACAACACTGACAAATCTGTTTCTTACCACACCTAACACAATTTGTGAAATTTAGTCAATATATTTTATGAAATAATTATATTTCATTATTTTTAAAATTTTAATTCTTTGATATTTATTTTGATTAGCTAAAGATATTTCAACAAACACTGATAATAGGGGAAATCAAAATGGCGCTAAATTAATCAAAATGTATTTAAATCAATTCACCAAACTGATTTAAAATAAATCAGAGAGAGTTCCGACTTACTTAAATCATAAATTACCAATCAAAGTTTATTTGAGATTCAAAGCCTTCAAAAGTGCAATGCGAACGGACTAGAAGTGATACAATTGTAACTGGAATTCAAGTGAATCTCTTCTGGTTTAGAGTGATCGCTCATGTGTGACATTCACTTAGCATTGTGACCTTATCGCATTGTACTTTAAACTGGTTTAAGTCTCAATTAAACTTTTTTGCGATGACAGTTTGTGATTTATGTAAGTCGGAACTAATTTAAATACGTTTTAATTGATATAAGACCATTTTGTTTTCTGTTATTGTCAATGTTTATTCAAATATCTTTATCCGATCAAAATAAATATAAAAAAAACTGAATTTGGAAAATGATGAAACTGAATTATTCATAAAAGCATTAACAAATTATTTTAGATTTGAGAAAAAAAATAGGTTTGTCAATGTTATTCTTTGGTTTCGTATTCATCAATTGAAGCATCACAATTTTATTTAACATCATTTTGGTCTATAAACGTTTAAAAAATATGCTCAGCTATAAAAAAAAGAAGAATTTAAATCGTGTTTGCAGATTTAAATTAATTATAAAGTGGATATTTTGTATCTTGTCTTTTTCTTCTATTCTATTTTCAATGAGTTCAAATTTGGAAACTAACTTCTTAAAACAACAAGTAATTTTCACAATTTTGAAAACTTTTAAGAACGGAAAAAATATAATTAAAAAAATTCTTCTTTATGAATGGATTTTTTCTCATAGCCGAGGGCACTCTCGATGGTGAATTTCGTCATGTTTGCTGCGGCTCGAGGAATGTGATGTGAAAGCAGGCAGCAAATTCGCCGAAAAGTAGGATTTATGACATCGTCTTAATACGATGTGACGTAGATAAAACGTTATTTGACGTCATGGATATTTTAAATTAATGAGAATTGTAATAAATTGGCGTAATCATGATCTCAACTGGGACGAAAGAAACAATCACTTTATGGTTAAAAATTCAGAAATTTCATGTAATTTATAATATGACAAAACAATAAATACAAGCTTTAGAATGAAAGTCAATATTTTTTAAATCATCTTCTAAAATTAGTTCAAATCAGGGCGAACGAGATATTACAGTGCAAATCACCACTTAATATTTATTCTTTTGATAATATATATTTAAAATGACATTCTTATAATATACTACATAAAATAAATCTTTAAGAATCAGATCAAGGAATCAAACACTTAAGTTAAAGGAGATGATACGCTAAGATAAAGTTCGGTCCAATTTTTACTCAAACATGCCTAATTCGATCTACACCTATGGTTTAGAGTAGATTTTTAACTATAGCATTTCTCCATTGAGGAATAATTGATATTCAAGTTGAACCCATGAACAATTGCACCCATGAATAATTGATATTCAAGTTGAACCCATGAACAATTGAACCCATGAATTATTGATATTCAAGTTGAACCCATGAACACAATTGAATTATAAAAGTCAGAAGGTTAACTAATCGCGATTATCCTCTCGACTGCTAAAATGTTGAATTATAAAGGTCAGAATGTTAACTATATTCGAGGCTACCATCTCGGCTGCTAAAATGGTTAATTCGGTGTTGCAATTTATGTGATTACAATATAGCAATGAACCCTTTTAATAGTTATGGTTTCCGATTCAAAGTATAATTTGTCGATCTATAAGCAATTTTTTCTAATGAAAAAAGAATTCAACTTCCTAGAGAGACATCTATTCATCAGATCTTGGTATCCAAACTCAAACGTTAAAAAAGAATATAGCGGAATGCAACCCTAACTATTTAATATTTTTCGTAAACACTATTATTTTGAATAACCAGTTAAAATATGAATGAATAATGTAAATGCTACTGTGGAATGATTTGATCTGTCTATTAATTGTCTTTTTTTATTTTTTTTTATTAAGAGCTAGTTTAATCAAGATCTAGTTTAAAGTAGATTTCAAATCTCTACACTGAAAATCACCAAACTAGGTTTAGTTTATTTGTCGCTCATCTTTTGCTCAAGAAGGTTTATTAATTCAAGATTTACTGTTTTAAAGTATTTCTAAACCACTGGAAACATTCAAGCTCAAGATGGGAAGCAAACCCGCGAACTATCGAACCGATAGCCAAAACGTTAGCCATTCGGCAGTAAGCTCGATTTACTAAAAATAAACCTAAGAAAATTCTTTTTCTATAGATGAAAATGCTGACTATTTTTACCCTCCTACTCGCCTGATTCTTACTCGTTATGAATGAATTCAAATAAACTTAAAAAATACTCAATTACAAAGTGGTATGTTGTATGAATAGACATGAATAAAATATGAATATGGTGAATAGTGTACGTAAACCAGCAATTGAAAGAATAAAAATAAAATACTTATATAAGAGCATTAACCTTGATTACATTTATTTCTATATAATATCCAAAAATGAGTTTCTGAGAGTATTAGTTGGAATGTGGCCTGTTTTCTCACCGTTTTCATCCTCCGATATAGTTGATATATACAGAGATAAAGTATATGAAAGGTTTTTTGAGAAATGTTTGCGAATTGCACCGTATGTTTTCGGTGAAATAAATCAACGTGTGTTTTTCAACAAATAAAAAACTGCATTGAACTGAATAGAATAAGGTTTTCTTGGAAAATAAAGAAGATAAATGTTTATTTTAAAATTTTGATTGCGTTTTAGAAAGAGTTTGCATTTATTTATTTTTTAAATGAGGGGAAAATAGCTATGATGTTTTGGGGAAAATGAGAAGTTAATGATAGTAAAGATTGATATTTGAATTTATAGCAACATCCGGTCTTAACTAAATTCAGCTCTTAGTTTTTCAAAATAACGTAGAAACTTAATCAAACGGATAGAAGTCTCGATTTTTTTTACAGATATTTTTTAATATGTTCGATCAAAAAAGATAAAATAATTTTTAGTCATTTTCTCCATATAATTTTAATAACTTTCATAATTTTTAGTGAATTTAGTCAATATTTGATCGTTTAGATAAAATAATTTTTATTCTTTTTAGTGTGTAAAAATGAAGTAGCATTAAGACTATATAAGAAGTTAAGTATTGATCTTCAAACACAAAATAATTTCTGAACCAGAATAAATGTAAAATAAGATTATAAAATTAAAATTTAACACAAATCAGAAGTTTGAATAAGCCGGTAAACATAAAATTAATTTTCTAATTTTTGTTAAATTAAATATATAAGCCCTTAATTCTCCAATCATAAAAAAAATAAAATAAAAATAAATAAAAATATAAAAAAAAAAATTATTAATCACAAAAAATATACCTCTTGTTGCAACTATGAGTGGGTAACTTTTCCTATATCTAACAAACACACAAAAACATTTTTCTATAGCTTTGATTGAAATATACAATTGCTTTTTAACGCACTGCAGATTTCAAACAATCGATTCATTTGAAGTAAGGCAATCTCGTCATATATCAAGTAATTTTACTTCCTTATTAAAGTTTACAATGGGATTGAAGCATTTCCAATTTATATTATTGAATGATATTTTCGGGTAATAAAAGACTGTTCTTCGAATAACATTTTTCCAAATTACCCTGCAAAAAAATATTTGATCTAACAAAGAACTTATTTGTATCATAATCAAATATTTTGTCGAAATTACAAATGTTGATCTTTTATAATTGATACAGTTAATTAAAATCTGTAAGAATACTGGTTTAGGGCAGAAAAAAACTGCGGTGATAATTATTGATAATTTTAAATAGTATATTTTAAATTAACTTCTTGTTATTTCAAATAATAATTTATTTATACGGTTTGGTTATTTTATCATTGAGTTATCAAATTGTGAACGCTAGATTGTGAACCACAGTTCATACTGAACAAGATCTTGTGAAGAGAATCAAACTCGTGAATTGCTGAACCGAAGGCCACAACGATAATCATGAACTAATCGTTAAATATTGTATAACTAATTAACATTAATCATGATTATCGTTGTTATACAATTAGTTAACTAATAACATTAACTAATCGTATAACAACGATAATCATTAACTATCGTTAACTACTGATTAACGATAATTTGGAATGTTACTTATAATTGTTCAGAAAGTTGAACAGGAGAAAGAAGTTGCAAAGAATAGACTTTTGTTTTTTTCTGGGACATCATAACTAAGGGAGATACTATCTTTCTTGGGATAAAATTGCTTTTTAAATTGAAATTTCAAAAAATGTTCCAGAAATCATATGAGGAGAATATTTTTGAAATTTTTATAAGCATTTTGGGGTTGTCCATTCAGACGCAGTAATTAGTATTACAGGATTTTTCGTACTGGATAAAAAGATAAGGTGAAACGCAGGAGTTGGTACCATTTGACTATTTATTGGGATTTATTTTTCCCTTGCAAATTTCTGCAGATTCTAATATTGAATCAATATAACTCTATGATCACACTATGTACAAAAATCTAACTTTGTGATCACACAAAATTCACAACATGATATTTCATTCAAACTCCATTACTTATTCAAATGTACTATTGCAAAGGCGTAGGACGTGTACAAACATTTGCTTAGTCTCTGTGCATTTCCGTGTATTTCATATTTTTCATACTGTCTACTTCATATATAACTTATATTTTTTGTTAGTTCAGGTAAAGTTGGTAATCGGGTGTATTGAGCTGAAAAAAAATTATTTGATTAGTTCAGCATGTTTATTTTAAATATATTTTTGCCGTAATTTTCTTAGGTGTAAGTTAAATCTTACTCTAGTTCATTTTACAACACTGAATTGAGAGTCAAATCCAAAGATTACTTGAAGAATAGAACGCTGACCAGTCAACAATTAGTTCGACATTCAGATTTAGGTAATATTTCTTAGACATAAGTTATTTTCATTTATTATCTGTAGATAACATCTTGCTATAACTTCCATTATAAGAAAAAAAAATTATGCAGAAAATATAAGGAAATTTCGACATATTTTCAAGCATTGTTGCTGTTAATCTAGTTATGATGATTATCGTCATTTTTATTAAAAAATAAATTTCAATCTTTAATCAAATTTATAATGATGTTATACTTGCTCAACAGATGGCACCACTATATTAGTTACTAATGATTTTAATAATTTTCGTTATTTATGAACTATTCAGTTCGAAATATAGAGTATTTAATATATTAAAATTGCTTAGTAGTGAACAAAAGTTTACTTAGAGGTGAGATGAGAAAATTTTGAATAGTTTACAGTCTAATTTATCACTTTCACACAGTCAGAGAAGGAACAGTGTACTTACGATGCGACTAGATTCAGAGTTGTTGGCAGTTTTGGCACTGCCCAGTGATCTGAGCACTGTGAAGGCGGCAGCTAGATGCTTGAAGGCATCCGTCTCGGGTCCGCCACCCGCAACGTCGAATAGTTGTCTCAGCAAGAGCATGGAGGAATAAGTTTTCCCACTGCCGCTCTCTCCGCTGCAAACACAGACGACACTTACACATGATTGAATTTACTTATTAATAAATAACTACACTCCCAACAAAGGACTAACAGATTTACTATTTTACGGTGCTGAATTTTTAAATACATGGGGCGTGTTTGCTTCATCAGATAAATTCTTATTTGAATCTATTGTAAAAAATAAATATCACATGGCAACTAATGTTTTTTATTATGTTGAATTTTATGGTATATGTAGCAATGTATATCGTTAATAATAAAATTCTGATGAATAGAAACACAAAAAACTCAAAATTCGTTTTCTAGTAACTTGTCATGACCATTATTTATTTCCCCAGTTTTAAAATTATGCTATAGTACTCTAATTTACACGTGTTTCTTGAATTGCAGGGTTATGGGACTTCTAGAAAAGGTTGTCAAAAACTTCAGCAATTTTGATATTTCTTTTATTATTATACAATCACTAAATATTTTTATTTAATGTATCTGAAAATAAAGATAATACGAAGATAGAAATTTCTTTATCGATACATTTTTTCTATTAGAATTTTTTTTTTATCTTACTTGCTTTGACGTGGCACAGTCATGTCATCAAAGGCATTGTTTTCAGAAAGTCATAGATTAAGAAAAAATCATTAAAATTAAAAGAATGAAATTCTTCCCTATCTAAACCAAAAATAATCTTTGTCAGTTTATTTCGTAATATGTTGTGGCTATAAGAACATCATGATCTGCATGGCATGTTGTAAAAATTAAGGGAATTGAATTTCGTTTCAAAGAAAAAAATTTCTACATCAAATACCATGGGGGAAATGTTTAAATCTTGATTTAATAACTATTATATAGTGTTTTTTTATAAATTCCGATTTCCAACTCTCTTGTTGAATAAATAAATAGTTATCAATAGATTAAGCACCTATATATTTCATTTTGAGTAACCAATAATTACTGTTGCAATATTTATAACAAAATACTTCGCAAAATGTTAGTTTAAAACTAGTGTTTATTTTAATGATACTTAATACTTATTTGAATATTTTTCTGTTTATTATTTGTTTTAAATATAAAAAAAAAGTACAAAAACCTCAACATTAGTAATTGCTTTGTTAAGTCATAAATTTAATAAAAGCTAATTTTCATTGGATGCAGTTAACAACCGTTCCATAACTTCTTTCACATGAAATCATATTAATTCCATTTTGTTATAAGGAACAGTGTATAATATTCCTTTACAAACACCGTAAAGTGAAAAAAGTGTCGTCCAAGTAGAAAAGGCAAACAAGGGTACCTGAGTATGATGGCCTGAGGATAACCGGTTTCACTCTGTTGACGGACGGCTTCGTGGACGACCCTCAGGAGCTGGGGGCACCGGGAGGCTGCGTGAGCACTGCTCAGGGTCAGGGGATTCCCCACGTCCTGGTAGGGGTTCACGGACAGCAGGATCGGACCCACGTTCGTCTGAAACATAAAACCGTTCAGTAGTTGTACCAGAGAGCACCGTTATCATTATCACTAACCTCAAATTCATTGTTTTGTTTGATAAACCTCAAAAAGTAAATTACCTCTGTGATTAATATTATAATTATTGAATTCGATAACTTTTTAGAACCATTCAGAGAGTAATTTTTTACAAAATTATTATTTGAAAGCTTAAGTCCTCCCCCCCCCAAAGACAGAGAATTTTATTTTTTTTAACTATATATCAGAATATTACTTAAAAGTTTCTTTTTAAGTAAATAGTCATGATTTTTACACATACAATAAATGTGTACATCAATATTTTTTTTGAAATAATAAAAAATATGACAACAATAAACTAAACAAATTAATAGAAGGGTAATTCTTTCTGTATGTATTGAAAAACTACCATTATGAAATTAATATATATTATAAATATGAATTTTTTAAACATAAGATTTCAAATTAAACTATTGCTCCAGATTATTTATACTTTCATGGATTTAATTTTATAAAATTTTCTTATTAAAATTGCATGAAATCTGGTGTTAGGTGTTATAATGTGAAGACATTTTAATATTAATTTATTTTATGAATATATATATATATATATATATATATATATATATATATATATATATATATATATATATATATATATATATATATATATATATTAACAATGAAAACATTATTTGTGTATGTTAAATTTTCAACTTGACGAACTGTCTTTTCAGGTTTTGGTTTAATTTTATAATTACACTCATCATTATCACACCCTAATATTTGATTCAACAGGTTGTAATTGGAGATTTCTCCAGGACAGTCTGTAACTTCCTCGTTCTAATCACTTTAAAATCTTATTTAACTCAATCGAGACACCACAGTTTCGGTCTTCCCGTTTTCTGATTGGTAAAGAAATTCGATTGATAATTTTACTAGAATCATTTCAGCTCTATTCCAACATGGAAAACTCTATTCTTTTAATTTTTAATAATGCTGGGCTCTTTACGGGTTCAACCAATTTCAAAGTTAAAACGTTTTTTCCAATGTTAACGTTCTTAAACATCGCTAAAGATACTTTAGATATAATTACACGATTGTTCATAAAAATTAAGCATGAGGGAGATATTATTCGATTAGGATACTTCTGTTCGATAGGATACTTTATATAATTGCACGTTAACACTAACATTACTTGATATAATTGCTCGATGAAGGTCTATAGTATTTAAGGATAGGTAGCCACTATACTTGATATAATTGCTCGTTTATAACATATTAAGCATGAGGGAGATAATATTCGATTATAGGATACTACTATTCGAGAGAGAGAGAGATGGGATGCCACTAAGGATACTTTTGATGCAATTACGCAGTTGTTCATAAAAATTATCCATGAGGGAGATAAGATGAGAGATTAATTTGTTAGAAACTATGTGTTATTTTTTTCTGTTAACGTTATTTTTATTTATTTTCTTTTTTCCCCCATGAGGTCTAATTAGAGCGAGACCTAGTTTTAAATGAATTCTGATGCATAACTTGAAGACACACAAACTGTGGAACCATCAATCTCAATTAAGATAGAATAAGAATATGTATACATAAAGTGAACACTGGTTAACTGTGTTTAAGAAAAATTAAATTTAAAGAGTTTATTATCGATTTTTATTATGTACAAACACAAGTAAGCAGGAAAGGAAGCAATTACAATATTGCTAAAATATTATATACTGTACCCTTACACTAGACAGATGTAGAACTAATTTTCAGAAGACATGCCCGAGGAACCTAAAGACTTTTTACCCTAAAACTGATATAATTCTAATTCCAAGCAGAAATAATGAAGTAACATCCAAATATTTAGAAGCAAGTTATTTGTATTACAAAATAAATAAATAAATAAAATAAAATAAAATAAAAAATAAATAAAAATAAATAAAATAAAATAATAAAAAAAAGATTTGAATTATCATAAATAACAATAAGCGCGGAATTTACAGCTTCGATTCTTTTTTCATTTATTACGTATATTATTTATCATTTATGTATTCTCTTTTCTGTGCAGATGCAGTAAAAATAAAAGCCGTGTGTGTGTGTGTGGTAACTCTCGAGCGAAATTGAATACAAATGAAAATCGAAAGCTATAATGAAACAAGAGTCATAATAAAAATAAAGGCTCTCATGGAGGGAAAAAGAGAAATGTTTTTCCCCCAATTTTATGGAAGGTGTTAGCTCGGGGTCAGGCGTTTGCTTCTGTAGTGAGCACGAACCACGGGTAAATCGTGACAACCACTAAAAGGGTGTTCGTGCCTCACTGTGAACACCTCACTTTAGGCGGTCAAGGCCATTGCTTGGGATTGATCGGCTCTTCATTTTACGCTCTCAAACTCCGAGCAATTGATACTGATACATCTCACGAGGTACTACTAGTGAATACCCCCCTCCTCTTTTCTAAGTGTTCAATCCAAGAGATGAATGCACACCATTGGTGTGAAATCAATCACCTTTTTAACACCTGTGGATGCCTCCGGTCTTAGAATGCACTTGCAAAAAGTCTTCGATGGATTTTTGGATGGCTAAAGCAATTTTAAATAGATAATTCAAAATAGTTAGATTTTCAAATAGGCTATCTTATCATAAAAGTGTATGTATTTTAAATCCGTAATTTTTTTTTTAAATAATTCGACGGAAGATTTATTTTTGAAGTTACTTTATTATTCTAATGTTACGTTGATATGAATATTTTCATAATAATTGGAGTTTTAAACTATATTGTCAGGAAAATTTGCCCCGAAAAAATGGAAGAAAAAAGGACACTGTTAAAAGACAGTGAATAACTGTTTTCCTGTGAACTAATGTTTAATAAAATGTTTCTCAGCGTTATGTGGGCACAATGTAGCAATAACATAGACTTATTTTTTTATCATTATTATTTAAAAATTATAATTGACTTTAAGATGCCTGAAAATGCGTTATTTGACTCAGTAACTATTTAACATTATTGATATTAACAACATTTTTCATATAATTTGCTTGTATTTCTAAAAAAATTGGAAATTAAGCAGTTAAATTTAGTATAATTTATAACAAGAAGACGAACTTCGGTTATTAACTCTCAACTTGATTCTAGTTATTAACTCTCAACGAAACTTCCCTAAGAGTTAAGAATGCTTTTATACTAGATGAAATGTCGAATACAATTGATTTTCTCTATAGATGAATGCTAAGATTTCCCGTTTTAATTTTTTCAGATCAATTCCAAGTTTTCAATATTGGCTTTGTTACCATTTCTTTTCGAAATACATAACTGAAATCTAATTTTGAGATGGCCAGATATTTAACAACATGACTATAAACAGAAATTGGCTCTAAAAGTCCAGTTGTTAGAATTTTATTTAATATCTATCAATAAATGGATGGAACATTTCTAATTATAAATTTGTAGAAAAAATAGTAAAACTTGGAATCAAAAGTTTAAAAAATAATTATTTTCGTAACCGATAGATAGCGCTGTTTGTAATCGCAGAACTCATCTGTGTCCTTTGTAAACCGGGTACTTATAATTGTAGAGTGTTTCTAATGCCCTTTTTTAACAATTTCTTAATCTGAAGTACTAAACAAATAATTGCAGAAACTTTTTATAAAAGATTGTTCAATCGTAAATTATTATCTACTTCCGATGTACCGTAAAACCTCTACATATTCCAATATGTTGACAAAATATAAATTAAAATTTACCTTATAATACCAATATTATAATTTACTTTGAAGATGTGTATGGAGCGCTTTTTCATAATACATACCCATGTTTATACCTTTTTTCCATCAATCACTATCATAAATTAATTTCAAATTCAAAAAAGCAATTTTCATTACTACACAAAGATGTTATAACATTTTTCTTTAAAAATAAAGATTTACTCAAATTTTTATAATTAATTTCAAACTTTTCATAACGTAATAATCTTAAAATTTCTTTATAATAGCCATTATTTAAAATATCAAATATTATATATATATATATATTCTTAAATAAATCTCAATAAATGCATGCATCTTACAACATTATACCATAATTAAATATGTATATTTCAAAATGAATTAATAAAACGCTATTTTTTACTCTTTTGTTATTCTTATATGGATGATTGAAAAGATTAAAAAATAATTAAGAATGGCTCCTCTTTTACAATATGTATTTATAAACCTATCATCGGATAAATTTCATATTATATGTAGCGAAAGAATGATGTGACAGAAACAGATAATGATAATAAATGTGCCTTATCATTTATCATGCATCCTTTTCAACATTCAAATTGAGCATTTTTAAAAAGTAAAGATGATTAACAAGCCTCGGAAATTGAAGGATAGAGGAGAAAAAAAGTCTCAACTCTAGGACCAGAAGTTTCGAAGAAATGGCCGTCAAAAATGATGAATCAGGCCGGCTTTCGAGCATCAGGGTCATCGTCGGGACTCATCAGCGTTTGGGACGTGGAGGAACGCTGACACCTGCAATGTTCCAACCCCGTCAGTAGCAAACTAGTACAGTTTTGTGTATCTTTCAGCAGTCCTTACATTGATGGATGTTAGAAAAACGGCGCTTCAAATACACTGTTTTGCGCGAAAATCAGAAGAAAGAAGTGTTCTTCAACAATGTTAATATGGTTGTGTGCGATAATGGGAAATAAGATCTATCTTCATAAATATAATTTGAATATATAAATAATTGCTTAAGTTAAAAGTGAAAAATATCAGTTTTAGATAAAAATGTCTGGAAAATACTACAGTACGTCTGGAATATCCTTTTCTATTTTTAATTAACTACATTACCCTATCTTTTATTTC
This sequence comes from Latrodectus elegans, assembly GCA_030067965.1. Taxonomy (NCBI): domain Eukaryota; kingdom Metazoa; phylum Arthropoda; class Arachnida; order Araneae; family Theridiidae; genus Latrodectus; species Latrodectus elegans. The sequence continues at coordinate 59,326,550 of CM057815.1, forward strand.
AAGATTTTTATTCATGGTGAAATGTCAAAATCATGAAAAATTTTTATTATCAATAATTATTTTAGTAAGGGATGGTATATAAAGTATAACATAAGAGCTATTTCAATGATTGATTAAATAGCTTTTACGTTATACTTTTGATTAATTTTGATGAAAAATCTTGCCATTATTATTAATCTTGGAAATGTTATTATAACAATTTTGAAGGAAAAAAGTAAAAGAAATTTTATTCTCTAAAAAAAATAAAAAGCATAAAATTTTGATTAATTTTCATGACCATTTAAGCAAATATAAATAATTAAAATAAATATTTATTAAAATTTCTGATTTTAGCTCCGATTTCGAATAAAAAATTATTGTATACAAGCACAGATAAATTTCAATATTTTTATTTTTTACAAAAATTATCTAGATAAATTTTAAAAAAATTCTCATTTTTATCTTAGGTTAAATGGCAAGTTACATACTGTTTTCAAATCAAAATACAAAAAACCGTTAAGTTTCGGTCGAGTTAACCCTCATGTACAATAAAACAAGAACGGCAAACAAATCGAAATGTTAAGAAAAGTACTTATTGTGTAATAAGGAGAACCGCCCATAAGTTAAAGTCAAATATTGAAAAGTCAATGGCCTGGAGTCCAAAAAACTTTGTGGCATGAATATTCTTAAAAATGTATATTTTAGCGGTCCCATCAAAATTTAAAAAGGCACACAAGTCTCTCGAATAACTTTACAATGAAGTTAAAGTTTAGACACCAAAGTAATCATATCATTTATCTTCCTTTTCCTAAATGTACTAATGGCTATTAAAATTGCAACACTAGGACATTATGCAAGTAATAATAATGTTTATTGAACAACTATATTCAACTGAAAATATTAGTGATTAATAAATTTGGATACACAGATCATGAGATATCAATATCCAAAATAATTTCTTTTGAAAGCAATAACAGCCTTTATATGGCTAACCATTGAATCAGACATTAGATCTCATGTATAGATGAAGCTGCCCATACAGCTTCAATATGAGGCCATCGATTGGCGACGAGATAGTCATTTGACAAGCATTCATCAGACGCTTTCAATTGGTAAGAAATTTGGAGATTCTGGTAGGCACGTTCTCTAGAATTTTTACTGCAACAACTTAATATTTTCTTTTCAATCGTCGGTCCTGATGAAATACTGTTTCGAATTATTTAATAAATATTAAAAGTTAACTCAAAAGAAATGTAACGACCACTGTTCAAAATATCGTCAATTTGAACAAGTTGAACGTGTATCCAATGGCACCTTATAGTATTATCCTAAGTGAGGAGACATTATACAGGTGACAAATATCGGCAATATACGTTTTAAAAGATGCTGCACACGGATACTACCATCACGATGCTGTAAAACAGCCGGAATATATCTGAAAACACGGTGTCAATTCGTTCTTTTGTAAGTTCCATTCAGCTTTTATCAGTGACGCAGTGTAAATTTTAGCCTTAGCCAAGGTTGCTGAATAGAGAGTCCTTGTTAGCACAAAGGTTTTCAAACACTTAATGCAAATACTGGTTCTTACGAACTCGAGTATTTGTCGACTCAGGGTTCGTGACACAGCTTTACGAGCCATTAAATTTGTATGTTTAACATGCCTATCTTCTCTGCTGTTATGGTTTGTACAGAGATCCAGCAATGTTCCTCATGACTAATCGATTCCATTATCTGCAAACAATCATGGACACTTGAATAATCCGATAACATTACCATAGTATTATTATCGACAAACAACAATCTCTCAGTAGATTATTATTTAATATCTATTAAAATAAAAAAAGTGCTATGTTAAGCATTTTTAATACAAGGCAATATTCTTCAACGGAATTATAGCAATAAAAAATATAATTTGCTACACCATATCTTTAACATTTTATAGGTGTCGTTATAACCACTTATTTTACAAGAGAATGGGTTGAAAATCTATAATGACCTGCATACCATCTTCTTTCTACTATAAATATTTTGCGCGTTCAGTGCGTAACCTTTTTGACTAAGCAATTTTAATACCAAGCAATAAATTACAGAGTGTGTATGTCATAGGAATAAACCAGTGTGAACTTACATAAATGATAAATAAAGATTAACTTTTTGCAACGCTTCGCAGAACTAACTCTGGACTTTTATTGAATGATACAACTTAAAAATTCTATTAATGGAAACTTTTCAATTTTTTCAGTGTTAAAAAACTTAGTTTTGAAATGTTAAAGTCATAAAAATATACTTTTTTTTTAAACTTTTGTATTAAATATTCCAAATGAATATCTAATATAAAAGTTTAAAAAAAAGTATATTTTTATGAGTTCGGCATGGCATTTTTAAGAAATCTACACTCTTGCTTTCTGATGTATACATTACCAAACATCGATGTTACCGAATTCCAGACGTGCGATAAAAAGATTCCTTCTACTGAGCAGTCCGTGAGTTCGATCTCCTAACTTTTCAAATCCCCCCCCCTCCAATTTTTTTTTCTTCAATTACTAACCTAAGTGATTATATTTTTGTTAATAATGACTTAAACTATACCAGACCATTGAATTGACATTGTTTATATATTATCGTTGATTAGTGAACGAGGAAATGGTTGAGACTTACGAAGTATTCTCTGTTGAAGAACCTGGCGTGCAGCGTCCTCAGCAAAGCGTCCTCTGTCAGAGGCCCGGGGAGGTGGATGAGGTCCTGTACTTCGGCGCACACGCTGTGCCGCATGATTCCGACGGTTCCCTTGCTCAGCTCTGCAACAAAAAATTACCTCGTCAAAATACAAAAAATGATACACATATAAGATCCAAACATTTAAATGAAATATAATTGCAGAAACGGTCTGCTCAGCATTAAAAGTGTAATAGTAAATAAGAAGTTATAAAAATGACGCACAAATTCAGTACGGCATTAGTACTACTGTTTTAAGTGATGAAAATTCTAAATGAAAAGACCAATTTATCTTTCAAAATTAAAAAATGAAGTGTCATTTCTAGAGTTTCATTAAACATACTCTAACATACCGCAGGTTTAATTTGGTTTGTATGTCGCTCAATGGTCCTTTTTGCTCACGAAGGACAATTGAGCCTGAAAAGGCAGTTTAAAGTGGATTCCGAATATCTACAAGTATCCAAGTAAAAAAAAGCGATTCGAACCTACGAACTGTTAAACCGAAGGTTAGAGAAGCAAAATACCATTCGGTTATTAGTTCGATGATGTGAAAGAAGGAAAATATGAGAAAGGTAATTTGTAAATTGTATATATTTTTCTTTCATTTACAAATCTGAGATAAAGTACTAATTGCACAGTTATAAATGTAATAAAATAGTTTTCACACAAAATTTAGTAAGCCGGGAAACACATTTTCAGAAAAAGAGTAAAACATAATTTTTTTATTTGCATTTAGAAAAATTACTTCATCAACATATTATATCGAAAATTTTTTATAAAAGTAATTAAATAATACGAAACACCACTTTAGAGAGTCCTTTGCTGTGATTATTTAGACTCTTTTCTTTGGTAATTAAAAGGATAATTCATCATTCTTCGTCATTGTAACTTTAAGATCCAAAAAACAATTTTTTCGCACTTCGTACTCTGTTTATGAATACTCTTAGTACGTGCTGCCAAATATTAATTTATTCCTTAAATTTTGCTTTTCTTTTAATAAAGAAAAAACAAAATTTATCATAATCTTTAGAATAATAATTACAAATAAATCAAATTATTAATACATATTAATAACCTAGCCAACAGCTTTTTTAATAAAATTTTCAAATGTATACTCTTAAAATATGCTATAAAAGATACAAATTTATACAATCTTAATATAAAATCTTTAAAATTTGGCAATGACTTGAATTTTTAAATGAATAAAATATAATGAATTCTAAGCAAAAAAAATTATTTTAATAAATTTAATTCAATTTCACTTATTCGCTTAAAATTTGAATCTTTCCTTTTTAACGAGGTAACATTTTGAGTTTTCATGTTGAAATTACGTAATCAAGCAAATATAAATAAAACTTTTCTTGAAAAAAATTATAATGTATTTTTACTTGTATACGTTCTGTTTATAATATTTTATATACTTAGCGATTAAAAAAAAATTTTTTTTGACATCATTGATTTAAATTAAATCAAAGAGAGAAACGTCATTAAATAAGTATATTATATGATTCAATAATGTAACTAGATGATTTTGTATACATTTGTGGTAGCTTAATATCAGTGTTAAATTATCAGAGGTAGAGGCTATAAATATGGTAATCGCTCTTGTCTTCGATCAACTGCTTTTTTGTTCGAATACCAACCTTAGGCATGGATGTTCACAGAGGTTTGTAATCCATTTAAAAAAAACATTAAGCCACAGTTTAATTAGACATCGTGTGCAAAAAATGACCGTTGAGCGACGAACAAATCAACCAATCTGTGTCGAATTATTTAAAATAAAATCTGAGTAGATTAAATCTTAATAAAAAGATAAAATTTTAGTAGTTTCTGCATTTATGAGCTGTGTGTTTTAATATTACACATATCAACTGGATAAGTAATATTTTATTTAAAACCACTGCTAGGACCTGGCTTTGCGATTAAAGCAAGAATTATGTACTGCATGATGCATATTTTTTTATATTTTATGGTAAATTAATCTAAAAAATTTTTATGAACTATGTGAATCGAGATAACTCAAATCTTTATGAAGTTTAAATTCATCAATATATTTCAATAAAGCTCTTATAAAATTTAACCGATTCAAAAGAAAAGCAAGAAGCATATTAACAAGCATTATAAAAGTTGTACTTTTTTTTTCTTTTCTAAAAATTTGAAATTCTAAAGAAAGCGTAATTATAATGCAGAGAATATAGTCATATATTATTATGAAATTATATACATTATGAATATTATCAGTTATAATTAATAAATTATATATATTATGTTCAAACTTAAGTAACTATGAACTCTCATGGTCACCGGAAAATGTAATCGTAACATAAGTTAGAAAAAAAAGTTTTTTATTTTTATTTTTTTATTTTTTTTTTATTTTTTTTTTAATAAAAATCAATACATTTTATTTATTTATAAGAAATCAAATTCGACAATAAATTTGCTTCCAAATTTATTTTAAAAACAGTTTTTGGAATAGCCTTTTCTACAGTTATTTACATTGAGTCAAAATACATTTTTCTTTTATATGTGGAACCATTATTATCAAAAATATATTTGAAAAATTATTGCAAGTGATCTATCAAATAATTATTAATATAATTAGTTATAAAATTAATCTATAATTTAGGTCACTCTGTTCTATATAAAGCTTATTTAATATTTACTTAAGGTTCATCGGAAAAAAAATACAACAAAACACAAAAGTTAAACAAAGGATATTGGTTTTCAAAAAGTTTGGAAAAATGTTTAGTTTTAAAATGGTTACCGAACCACTACACATAATCCCTCGCTGCCCTATTTTATGATCGAGTAGAATTGTAAGCATTATATTATTATTATTTTTTTTTCATATTGATTAATTTTTAAAATAATTATATTTAGTTTTCTACTATACGCTTGACAGAGCAAACGATATTTTTTTCTAAGTTTGTATCGCAATGAAAATTATGCACTATTTTTCTAACAGTACTTCGCAGTTAACAAGACGTGTTGATACATAAATTTGTAGAAAAAACCAGGCGTATCGAAATTTATCCATTTCGATGAAGTCCAAAAAAGTTTGAAAGTCATTTTTCTTTTTTCTTTTCGACCAAAAATAGGAACCATGCGTCATAAAAATAGCCCCCCGATTGAACACATTTCAACATTCTTCAGAGCTATTCGTTACTTTTCTTAGGGGTTAACAATGGAATGAAAGGGGATCTGATCCCCCTAGAGAGACTTCCGGTATGAGTCATGCCGATTTTTATCCCCTTTTAATTCAAAGCAGGGTGGGATATTATAAGGAATCGTGGATGTTTTCAGTAGTTTAAATTTTTTACCATATTAAATTTTTAAAATGTATAGAAACTTTGATTAAAAGAGAAATGCTTGAATACACGAAAAATTTTGATTTTTTTCATGGTTTGTCATCCAAAGTGGCGAGAAGGGAATCGAAAATGCGTTGGTATCATGATTTTGAAAATAAAACAGAATTTTTACGATAATAATCTAATTGTTATAAAGTTATTAAAAATACAACTTGGAATAAGTTTTTTTTTTAATTTTATTTTACAAATTTCAAAAATTTCTTTCACTTTTAAATTTTTTAAACTATTACCATTAAAATTTTAATTTTTCAACAATATTAGTAATTTATTTTATTATTTTTTTTTAGAAGAATTGAATTTGTATGATCAAATCAGTTTTGAAAATATCTGATTAATTTAAATTGGAATAAATAAGTATAACAAAAAAACTAATAGGAATATTTTTATAAGTAATATTTTTCCAAAGATTATTATTTTTTTTTCCGAATTTGCATGAAGATTTTAGAATAATACAGCAAGTTTCTCTGTGATTTTAATATTGCGCGCATTAATAGGGATTACTTTGACTAACAAAAGTTATTTTTCTAATTTATGCATAAGGTATAATAAGTTTAAAAGAAAATTTCTCAGACTCTGAGGAAGTTTCTTTCAAACTTTCTAAAAACTACTCGAACCAAAGGTAGCTCTGACAGAGCTACCTTTGGTCGAGTACAAGGAAGAGGATGTTCGTGAACTCTATACAACTTTGAGTTATGCAGACTCTAGGACAACCAGCGATAAGGTTGGTTTTGTTTTATGGCGTAAGTTCAAAAATGGGACATCCAGAGATAACACAGGTCATTCGGATTAATAGGTTGATATGGCTCTGCTATCTTTGGGAAAAAAACACAATACAATTAAATTCTGTATTTTCAAGAAACCCTTTGGGCCCTGAGTCCAAAGGAAGACCTTCAATGGTTGGACGACACTGTAAAACACCTATGCTAGAGATTAAGAACTGCAAAGGAATTGCCTCAGAAAACATGAGCGGTTAAAGCAACCAAATCTTGTAAGGAGCTGCGATGCTTGTAAAGAAGATGCACGAGAATCTTGTGACTAAGCAAATTACGGAGAGATATTTCTTTGCAATTTGAATTGCAACTTTACATTATGATATTTTAATTTCCAAACTTTTAAGACAAATATTAATTGACTTTTTATTGCACAAGATTAAAAAAAAAAAAAAAAAAGGCAAGCTAGCTTCGACTTAAGTCATAGAGATCAAAGGGAAGAACAGTTAAATATCGCAATATAAACTCAAAAAGAGTACGATCCAGAACCTCTATCACATGTTGGTGTGTAAACAGAAGTTCTACATATCTATTAGCAGTCTCACTACTAGACTAGTTAGAATGAATAAGTAGGAATGGTGTCTACATTTTTGCTTTTTGTTTACTCAAGGTTGCGGATGGGCTCGTACGAGTTTACAGGATTTCTATCCCTTGATATATAAATATGGTTCACTATTTATGAATAGACGTCTTAGAAAACAGTACGACTTGAATATTAAAATTAGCCATGAGATCGCAAGCAATCCAAAACACAATCTCAAATATAAGTTACCTAATATACTTCAAAACAAAGTTTATCAAAATCTAATTTTAAAAATATCGAATAATAACAAATGAATAAAATGTCAAGTCATTTTAATTGGCAGAATATAAATTTCTGTTGTTGTCTATTGTTTACTGAAATATTAAAACTCGATTAAATGTTTCATTGATTGTAACTGCATATCATTTCTTGTCTAGTAATACGTTTCATTTGAGTCCCAAGTTTTCATTTAAATGTTAGATAAACATGAAAAATTATGCTTTCATGATGTAAGAATGATTTTCATCTCTCTGTGTGTTCAAATTAAATGGCTTCTCTCATGGAAAATAAAAATCCCATATATTATCGCTTTGTGTGTGGAAGATGTTTTGTTTTTGACGCCATCTTTTGAAGAAATGATGCGTTAAATGACTACACCTTTGTGTCAAAACAACACACACAAAGGAACCGTAATCGTTTCGCATGCAAAACTTGTTCTGTAAAAAGAAAAAAAAATGTAAGTAAAATATATTATAAACAGATATAAAATTTGTTTAGTCTGCAAAATGTTAATTTAAAGATGGGAGCAGAAAGATTTGAAAAATATTTAGCTTCAGAGTTTATTTGAGATGGAATTCCAAACTGCACTCACTATACACTTAAAAAAAAATTCTGGGAATTAACGTCAGAAATAGAATTTTTTTTTATATTAATATCAAAATAAAGGAGGAAACTTATTAAAAAATAGTTTATTTATACTGAAAAAATGTTTTTAGACAATCAAATAGTGATCCACAAAATATATAATATTTACAGTTCGTATCAGAGTAATATCGACACAATCAATGCTTTAAAATAGTAAATATCATCAGGGCAGCAATAAATATACATGGAAACTGTGTATACTTTTTATATTTTTTTGTAAATATAAAAAATATACACAATTTTCATGTAAGTTCAAGGGTGTGTAAGTTTTTGGAATATTTTCAAACACCAATTTAATTCAAGGAATACAATGATGCTAAATGAGTTTTATTCTAACAGAACATAAACAGTTTCAGGGAGTTATATAAGATTTAATAGACCACACAAATGTTACAATTTTGTCACTATAAGATATAATCATAACATTACACGATATTTTTAATGATTATTTATGAAAAGCAATAGCAATGAAGAAGTAAAACAAAATAATATTTGTATTTTAAAATAAGGAGCACTTTTCTATTTTCTGACTGAAATAACGCGTTAATTTTAAATCTATGAGATATTTATATTCCCTTAATATTCTTAAATTAGAAATGAATTTCTAGATAGTATCATTTGTTTATTGAAATAGCCATGAAAAGAGGGTTATAATTTGAATATCTGATTAATGGAGGATATACAATTAGAGTACCATTACATATCCATCAATAAGCAAGCTCTCAGCTGTTATTTCTTTCTTATTTGCCTTATGGAAGATTATGAACGACTGATTTTTGCGGAAAGGTAGCGATAGATTTATTTCCAAAGAGGGAAAGTGTGATTAAACTTCCGAGATCAAACTCAACTACCCATCTGCATGCTTATTTTAAATATGCATTCTGTATCTCTGAAGATTATTCTCAATCAAGTAAAAAAATGAGAAATCATATTTGTAATCAACATATCTTATGGATTGTTTACTTTGCCAACAATGGCAGAATTTTCCTGGAAACAGCTACTATGATGAACCACATAGGTTTTCAAGTTCTTATCCATAGTCAGTCTTTTGTTATTGTAACCTATAATCGAATGCTTTAAGAGCATTTATCATTTTCTTTTTGATTAGTGTAAGAATTTCAAACTAGGATGATTAGTAATTCGCAGGGAGCTGCTACGTAGAGAACCAGGTAAAAACAATTGGGAAATGGATTAATATCCGGATTTCTTTCCACCTTTTTATTCGTTAGTCGTTTATTATGCACAAACAAACTACAATGAAGGTTCCTGAATCACTTACTGATAATATTGCGATTGATATTTTAATTCACAGAGGAGAAAAGCACAACGTATCTAAGGAAATTTGGAAAAAAAAGTAACATTTATTTGTTTCAACTGTATTTTATTGAATTTTATTTGTAATATAATGACAATAAACTTTGGGATTAGTTATAATGTCCTTTATCTTGATCTAGCCATGGACTTGCCATTCTGATGAAAACTGCTCATTCATTAGTCATGATCTAATGTCATTGTAAGTATGAGGTATATATTTGGAGAAAAAATTATTATAACGAATGAGAATAAAAAAAATTTAAATATAATTTAATTTTTATTCCTATAAGTTCCATTGCTTAATTTTTAAGTTTGATGATTTAAATTTATAAATATTTGGTTATTTAAAGAATATATATATATATATATATATATATATATATATATATATATATATATATATATATATATATATATATATATTTATATATATATATATATATAAGAAAATATGAAAAATATGAAATTGGAAAAACAGTGATATATAAATAAGATAAAACATGAAAAATATGGAAAAGCAAATGTTATTCAAATGTTTTATCCTAGGTTCTTTGAATACGAACACTCTTTGGGGGAATTGCTCGAAGATCTTTAGACATTTGTCCTTCGAGCATGTCAGAAAAGAGTGTTCTTTCTTTTAGCATAGCTGGCCATCTCCCTCCTGATGAAGACGTGGCCCCTATGTTTTCTTATTTTCATCTGTTTCATATATTTCATTGCTTTTCCATATTTTTCATGTTTTATCTTATTTATATATCACTGTTTTTCCAATTTCATATTTTTCATATTTTCTTATTTATATTGGCAAATCTTTCTTTAGCTGCTTTTGCGCTGGCTAGATTTCCTATTGTATTGTATATTCTGTATTGTATTTTTATATATATTTATATTCTTATATATATTTATATTTTGTGCTATATGTATATATTTTTTGCTTTATAATTATATATATATATATATATAATTATTGTGAATTGGACTAAATGTTCCAATCTTTACATATATTCATTGAAGCCATTACACAAATTATAAGACAGTTTCATCCATAACGAACATTAAGATAAGAACCTTTGGAAAAAATGAAAAAATGGATCATTAAAGCTAAATGATTAAAGGTTAATAAATGATGTTTTAACAAGAGGGGGAAATTCATTTTTCATTTTAATTGAAAATATTTTTAACCAACAAGATTTTCAAAATATGCCATCTCTTTTCTCCATATGATTAAGCCTGTGGAAGAAAAATCAGACTAGCAGAAAAGCGGGAATGATCTTTCTGGCCAATTAGATGAATGCATTCCTTTCCTTAAAAATTCGAACCATTCCATAACACATGAAAAAGAAGTTAACAATGCATTACTGTTGGTTCTTTCAATATTTTACAGAACTAATCTTTAAGTTTAAAAAGAAAATTAAAAGAATTAAAACACTCAAAGAATGTGTCACTGATCACGCGATACAGGGATGATTCGAAAATAAATCGTTCATTTATAAATAGTGAACAATAAACCTCAAATAAGTGTCCCTAGTTGGATGTAAGCTAATGATGACTCTGCATAATGAGGTGATTATTTTTCATCTTTTTAAAGATGAAAAAGTAAGCTATTCAGCACGTCAAACACAAAATAGAAGAGAGCACGCGCTCATTGTAATTCCTTTTTCACCGGAAGTAGCGGGCATTCCCAGAATCATGGGAAACTATGTGTAGCGCCAAAAATTCCAACGGCTCTTGCGACATAGTTTTTAGCCTCAGGAGGGGAGAAGCCACTCATGAGCGCCCAGGAGTGTATTCGAAATTTCCCCCACCCCATTTGTTAAAGAATGCAATTTTTTTTTAATATCCGCTTTCAGCAAGTTTGAACGTGAACTGCCCTGTTATTTCCAGCAATTAGTTTCTCGAGTTTGAGAAATCTGCTCATATTAAACTTTGGCTGAAAAACAAAATACGAGATCGTTTTTCAGTTTCACTATGAAAAGTAATTATTTTTTTAGCGAAAAAAATAGTTTTATTATTGTTTTAATAGGTTTTTAAAACGTTTTTCTAGATCTCTCCTTTTAAATTTCGAAGATTCCAACCCTGCTTCTACCATCTAACTGACAGAGCCAAATTCTGGTCTTGATACAAGCACAAGTATGATGGCTCAGTAAGTTTTTTGAGTGAGCTTTGAAAATTGATTTTTTAAATTTTTAATTATATGTAAAGTCTAGAATATTAAATATTACATAAAGGTATCTAAAAACGTATAAAAGATTAGTTCATTATTTTAGGTAGTTATTTATAATAAAATTTAAAATATCTTTCAATTTCCAATTTTTAAATATTTTGTTGGAATCTGATTGCGTCAATTTTTTTTAAATTCATCAAGAAAATTCTTCCTACAAGTTGTACTTCACTTGATTTAGTTTAATTTCCCAGATGTAATCCTATTTTGGCTCACCAGGCAAAATTCAGTTGGAACTATAATTTTAAGGATATTCCAAGTCAGTAAACATTAAACATGGAGGTGGAATCGAATCCTCTCATTGCCATTGAGACCTACGTGACTTGGGATACGAACAGAATATAATATCATATCCCTTGCTGGCAAGGGAATCTAATGCTCAGAAAGTTCTCGACATAACGGGATGACAATTAAAATTACTATTCCACAAAGCTTCAAACACACTCAAACTGTCAGTGAACATACAATATTTGAAAATATCATTTGTATTCATTTACTGAAGAGCTTGGTAAATAGCAGTTGCCTCAGCAGAGAAGATGGAACAGGATGGATGGAGGCTGTGGCTAAGAGGATTTTTTTTCAATAACTACAGCACAGCCAACACGTCCTGCAGATTTATATCCATCGGTGAAAACTGGTGTATGCGTGGTATACTGACAGCGAAATGATGAAAAAAGCTGTTGGAAACAGTAGTTGTTGTGTCGAATTTTCTATAAGGGATTGATGATTTTATTCTGTGGATCATACCAAGGTGGATGTAATAGAAGGTCCGTTTTGTCAAAACGGACATCACTTAGGACTGGATATAATAAGTTGGACTTTGTCCGAGTGAGAAAAGGTGGAATGCTGTATGAACGAGCATCATACAGCCTAATAGGTGCAGGTGTAACAGTCATGGAACGCAATGGATGATTAGGGTCTGACATGATCTTAGCATAATAATTGAGAGGCAACTGCATTCGTCTCAGATCTAACGGCAGCTGTTGACAAACTACATATAGATTCTGGACGGGTGATGTGCGGAATACACTTGAACCTATACTTAAAGCAGAGTGATGGATAGCGTCCAGTTTGCATAAAACAGAAGACCTAGCAGAGCCTTGCACATTACACCCATAGTCGATACGAAACGAAATCAGTAACTGGTAGACTCAAATTAGTGATTTGCGATCAGCACCCCAAGATGTATTAAAAAATACCTTGAAGATATATCAAATGATCGCACTTCCTCTGCAAATAAAAAACAAGCGGTAGTTTTCGATCAAAAATTATTCTCATAAACTTTATCCCGTTGACAACAGGGATATATTGAGTAAGCAAAACATTGAAATCTAAGCTAATAATTACTTCGTTCTGATATAAATCAAGTACAGAAAATAGATTTTAATCAAATTAATGCGATATTTAAAAATAAAAGAAACTTATTAAATTTTGTATTTTGAAAATAGCACATATTTTTCACCTTCTTTTTTAACTATAAAGTGGTTGTTTTTTTTCTTAAGTACGGCATTTTATTACCATTCTCATTAGTTTAAATCCATGACATCAGATATCGTTTCATTTATGTCACATCGTAATGAGATAGCGTTGTCATTTCGACTTGACGACGAATTTGCTGCCTGACATCAAACCACATTCTTCGAGCGACAGCGAACAAGGCGATTTTAGCCATCGAATGTCTGAGAATAATGTCGAAGCTGATTTCGTTAATAAAACAATTTCTAATAAAAAGACCAAAGTAACAATTTGAGCCAGCCACCTTGTCTAGTGGTCAGCGTGCCTGACTATGGATAGAGAGGTCCTGGGTTCGAATCCCGGTTCAGGCATGGATGTACTTTCTGTCTCTCTCTATCCTGTCTTTGTCCTTTCCTTGCGGGTGAATGAGGTGTGAATGGTTGCGTACCCTATAAACGGGTCCCTATGGCATGTGTGTGCACTGAAGAAGTCGGACTGCACACTAAATACGGCTCAATTGGAAAAGTGGAGCAGGGCACCCCAATTTGCTTGCCTAGCTGGCACACGAGAAAAACAACAGTAACAATTTGAAAAGCTATTTTCCCCATTGATTTAAACCATTAACACATTGAGCAACAGAACAGCAAAAAATCAAAACGCAAAATATAAAACAAAACACATACACTTTATAGTTAGTTTATATCGGCAAGGATGATTTACTTATTTTATTTTTATAATTACCTCAATTTTTTTATCGTAAGTTTTCTTTCTGCACGTATAAATTTTAGAAAAAGCAAAAGTAAATTATAGGCCAAAAATATTTAACGATTTTCAATTATTAAAGTATTCCGAAATCATCATTTCAAGCAATACTTAAAATCAATACCATCCTGCTGAAAAGGCTTATCAAAAATTTCGTCCTTTCAGAAGTTCCTTTTATGACTTAACGTATACAGAAGAAATCATCTTAGAAGTTCGTCACTAGACAGATACACAAAATTCCGAAGTTACGTTAAATAACTGATTCCTACTCGAAAATATTCCAGTTATTTAATATAATTTCAAACTAATATACAATTGTATAAGATAAACTAATTTTTTTTTTAATTTAGGGCTAATTCCTTATCAGTGAGTTATTCCTAAGTTTCCACAAATAATTTTCTTTATTTCCTAATAAAAAATGGGAATTTATTTTCGAAAATTCTTTCATTTTCTTTTTTACGAGTTGAAACATCGAATTTCTGTTGATTAATTATAAACATTCGTCACATTGAAATTATTATTAAAAATAGCATAATATATATATATTTTAATGAGACTATCAATGTTTTAATTTTATTCTTGGCCAGCAATATATTTTAATTGAATTTACTCAGTTTAAAATACAAATTAAGTTAAAGCGATTTATCCGTCACAACAATCAATATTTGATCTTATAGTCTAATTGTACAGAGACCAAGTATAAACTATAGTGTTTATATATCAATATGTTAAAAAATTTTGATACTTTTTAAATGTGTATTAAGACTTTGTTAAAAATCAACTCTCAGTCTGTAATCAAAGAATATTCAAATTGATTTTCTTTAATTGTCCTTTGAATAAAAAATAAATTGAAATAAATGTTTAACAATGGAAAAAAAACTTAAAACATAAATTCTTTCATGTTTTTGCTAATTTCAGTAAGTGATTAAAAATCATGTCCACATTCAGTTTAAATGTCTTTTCAATGCTTATTAAAATTCACAAATTTTTGAAAAATATGCTTTCCGATATTTTTTGTTTTGCACAAATACTTCAGTTTAAAATGTCATATTATAATTTATGTCTTGTAAAATTCAAAAATATTTATAAACATTTAAAATTAATTTATTGCTTCAATAAAAATGATAGATTCATTTGTGCGATTGTTAAACAGTGCAGTAGTACAAGGCAGTTTTAGAAGAATAAAATTAAAAAAAATTCGCGAAACAAATTGTTGTAACCTCTCTCCTATAAAATATGTATATTGGTCCGGCTTGTTATAGGAAAAAGCGTAGTATGAGCAATCTCTTTAAATGTGTCCTTATATATATATATATATATATATATATATATATATATATATATATATATATATATATATATATATATATATATATATATATATAACGTGTTATGTACAAATAACTCTCGTTTAACGTTTCTCATTAAAAAGGGGTTTAAATAGAATATTATGGAAAAACTATATTATGAAAAAAAATGTGTGCGTTTTATTAAAATCAAACCAAGAAAATTTTAAATAAAAAAATTATATACAAATGTTTCTAAAGAACAGTTAATTTCAAATAATACCAAAAATAGTTTTATTACATATTAATTAGCTGTCAAAGTTAAATCAAGTAACGTTCCACCGATATGTTTTTTTAGCAGAATATTCAAAAGTCAATGATATAATTTAATTCAATTTTATAAGAACACAATTTAATGAGTGATTTTCTCGCCTATTTATTTTATGCTTTTCATAAATCAAGTTACTAATTTTATTATCGTTTTATTATGATTCTGAATTATTTTATCGTTTTATTCTATTAATGCCTTGATCACACAAATAAAGTATTAAAATCATTCATGATATAAAATTATTCGAAATTTAAATGTAAGCGTGCTTGTTATCACACTCTTTAATAAACTGCAGTCTTTGCAAGTAATCGGTAGAAGAATATATAAGACACGATGACACGGGAGTATGCGACTTTTTGCTCAGTATGTTTTTTTTTTATTAAGTCTGTGATCGTACTTTACCGTGTTTAAAGATAATACTTTAGATTAATATGTTTTGCTATCAAATATCAACTAGTATATTAGAAAACATTTTCAACAAAAAAATTATTCCATTAGAAGACATTTTCCTACAAAAAGATGGTACTAGTTATAGTTCGAAAGAAATGACTGATGAGATTGTCCGCAATGATTTGACTTCTTCACATCATCATACTTTCTCATTTGTGATGGTGAAGAGTAATAATCTATTCTTGACGTTGAAGATGATTACATACGGAAATCTTGCTGGCATGGGTGCCTTAGCAAAGTATAATTGTATCATAACATCCTTATTATTCTCGAAAGGACAGATTATCAAATTCTGATTTGGTGTTGGGAATATCACTCACATGCATAACTGCAATTTAACTGAAGTCGTATTGAGGGTCGTATTTGCAACACGAATCCAGTAACAGATTTCTCAAATACACAAAATACCATATAACCGATTATATTTCATTATTTTTAAAATCAAACACATGGATATTTTCTCACGTGATACGAGAGACCATGCACAAAATACACAACGAAATATGAGATATATTTCATGGGTGACCCATTTTCGAGAATTGTATCGATTTGTATAAGTGGAACTATATGGTTTAAATCTTATCAGGCCAGTTTTGGCTAAAAAAGGATTCTAATTTAAACACCAGCATCAAGGTGGTGTTTCCTTAGAATCTTTTTATGTGTGGTCAAAATTGATTGTTGAAATTAAAGTAACATTTTAATTACAGCACAAAAAAATGGCGTTGCTTAAATTAGAACAATACCATTTTTCTTTAATTTTCTTTTTCGTTCTCAAGTGATGAAAGTTGTGTCCTTCTTTTAAGAGAATTTCCTTTACTTTTCTTGTTGATTTATCAGCGATCTGCTTTTTGTTTTATAGCACAATCTGCTATTTGTTTTTTCTACCATAGATTCAAATCTCAGAAAAACGACATGCAGGTTAACTGATACATTATTTCCCATTGACATAAATTAGTTCCCGAGTATTCTTAAAAGAATCCCTTCGTTAGCACAATTATGCACTACGCTGGTAAGTATGCTATTGTTCCCAAATGATACATTTATGTTACAATTGCTTATTTTCCCCTAGTCAAAAACAAGCATATTCACTTCTGGTTTGAAGAAAAACCCTCCTGATGAAAAAGAGTCATGGAATGATATTAAATTGAAACTGAAAACTCCATCATTGTTACTATCTGTAGTAGTCAACTTCAATAATTAACCATGGATCATGACGAGTTGGCATTTGAAACATTGACCAAAGAAGTAAAAGTTCAATTTGAATTTTTGAGGCATAATGCAGTATGATTTTTATTCAAAAATATAAATTAAGATGTTTGATGCACAAAATTTTCTAATAGCATATTTAAGCCAAACATTTCGCAATTTTGCCCCAAAGTCAAGTTGGCACAGCTTAAGAATAATCCTAGGCATATTCTAAATTGACGCTTTCTCTACACTAAGCCTTTCAAGCACTTTGAAGTACACAGTCCCTTTCAGTAAGACAGTCTTCTGCAGAATTTAGTATCGAATCGACTACTTTCCACACACAAAGATCCCTTTTCTCACCAGGTTTAATTAAACATTTACGACAACGAAGAGGAAAACGTATTTATTATATATTGTCATATTATGAATAGAATTATCTCTATTCCCCATTTCCCCAGTGCATCTTTATACATAAACACCATACTTGATCCATCTTGTTCGAACAAAACAAAGCAGAGAAGCAAAATTTCTTTCCGGTCTCGTCTGCAGTTCTCAGTTACTTTCCATTTTATTCGATGGCATCCCTTAGCTACTAATTACAATCGGGTGTTTAGTAATAACAATAAAAAACAACGAAGTGATTAAAAAAGGAAACGGACAATTTGACTGGTGGCGTGTGCACGCTCGTTTGTGGTTACGCATCGCTAGCTAAGATAATTATGAGACCATTTCTCATTTCACCCCTCTCAGAAGGCTACTTAAGCCTTATCAGTGCTCCACTGACCATTGTTCCTCAGCTGGTGATCTCTTCTTATTTTTAAACTGCACTTATTTTTTATTCCCGTTATGTTCACAAGGGTGCGGAAAGCGATACAATGTATTCGGTGTTATCATATTTTGTACATGTTGGAATAGAAGAACATTAATCTTCAGCTATTGCTTTTCGGGAACATTGTAAATGAATTCATGAGTGGTCATTTTTCTTTATCATCGATGGTTAGAGATAATGAAGTGAATTATGTGAGGGATGTTTCAATCATTCCCATTTTTTATGAAGCGAAAATGTAATCCAATGTTTGAATAACTTGTAAGATTTAAATTTTGTTCGTCAGCAATGCAGTCATTTTTGATCTATTACATGACAGTAAATTACTGATCATTTCCTAAGTGATATAAATGTTAGTCCAGAAGGATCCAAGTCTCTTAAATGTCATGTTTTTAAGTTTTATAAATTTCTGAAGCGAATGACCTAATTTTTGTCATATAATCAAAGCAATTTCACTTTGACCAACAGCTATGACCATACTCTTCGGAGAAGAGTTTTAGTTCTATTTTAGGTATTGCTTAACACCGAAATGCTTGAGTTTGGTCTATCCATTCAAGGATCGTCCTTTGCACTCGGGGGCTCATTGGAAAGGTTAAGGTTTAAAGTAGATTCTGAAACATTACAAACGTCCGAGTTCAAAGTAGGATTCGAACCTCGAACTATTGAAAGGAAGGCTAGAGCGCTAATCATTTGGCTATTGACTCGGCACAGGATGCTTTAAAGTTTACTGTGTGTGTGTGGTTTTTCTCTTGTATGAATATAAAATGCTAGGTAAGAGAATCTCTTTGGGAAAACAAAACACAAAGCATTTGTAAGAAAGTCTTGCAACTGCATTCTGCCCATCATGAAT
This sequence comes from Latrodectus elegans, assembly GCA_030067965.1. NCBI lineage: Eukaryota > Metazoa > Arthropoda > Arachnida > Araneae > Theridiidae > Latrodectus > Latrodectus elegans. The sequence goes on from CM057815.1 coordinate 59,345,512, forward strand.
AGTCTACTAGATTATTCACACATATATTAGATATAATAAATAACAATTAAAATATTTTTACATGCATATCGCCAAAATACATAACATAAGATTATGTATGTATTATCTACTTTTAATCGAGAATCGTTACACATGATCCTTTAATTTATGTATATAAACTATAGGAGTAATTCGAAAAATATTATTTCTAAGCATATAAACAAAAATATACAGGGCAATCAATGCAACCATGCTGCAATTTGTTCGTTTTATTCCATTAGAAAAGACTCCCTCTGCTTTGGAAACTAAAGTTACTGAACACTGCCATTCGCCCCGACAGTTTGAGGCAAGGGCAGCATTTGGGTTAAATCCTATTTGCTAAATTTAACAATAATGCGAACCATATAAGAATCTTGCGAAAGTGTGACATAAGTTCCCTCAGGTATAAGTCTTAAGATATATGTCAGGCACAGAACATTCAGCCTTTTAGACGCAAGTTAAGTTCAATACCATTTTGTGTTGCTCAGCCTTTTAATCGTAAATATTGCATAATCATTATATATTATGACAATACACTATGTAAGGCTTTAACATGACCGAAAAATAACTAAATATGTTAACTTAGTCTTGAAGTTTCTATTTAAATTTTTTTTAAAAAAAGATTTTTAAAAATTCTAATTAAAGATTAGTAGTCTATAAAATTTTAAACAATGAATAATGAAACGCTTGTTCTCGAAATACTAATAAGCAAAAACACATTTATGTATGCATAAAATGTATTTTTTTTAAATCTGCATTTACCTTGTTGTACTATTCTTATTTAATATTCCTGCCTTGTTTTTTAATGGAATTAACTCTCATGTGCAAAGTATAGTCATACCTCATTTTTGCACGATAAATTTTAACGACTAATTGATTGCTTTAAAAAACGTAAGTAATCTATTGGTCTTAAAATATATCGTGTGAAATGAGGTGTGATTATATATTTTTTGCACACAAGGGTTAATTCGACTGTTACTTACTGTTCAAAACAGACTCTAAACAACTACAAATACCCTATTCAAAGCTGGTAATCTAACGTAAAATCTATTGTATTATAGGAACCAGAGCTTAAATGATTCAAAATTATGTTAAAAATGGTTTCAGCGAAAGTTTCTCGAAATATATCTAACTTTGGAAATTATTATAGACTATATTGGGAGAAAACTATTCATACATTAGTCATTAGAGTTGGTTTCATTACTCTGGAAATTCATTAAATCAGAAAATATTGTTTTAAATATATAATATAGAGCATAGGTTCCCAAAGTGGTACAGGTAGACCCCCAGGGGTCCATAGGAGACCAAAGGGGGTCCACCTTGATGTGAAAAGAAAACAGGGGTTCACAAGTTGTAAGTGGGGGTCCACGAAAAATTTTCTGGTTTTCATAATATAGAAAAAAAATTAATTTGGCTTGGATTTACCTATCAACGTAGACAGGTAGCATCATGCACTATGTAGGCACGAGATTCAGTTCAAACACAGAATTGAATAGAACAATAGATAATAGTACAAGTGTGCACCACATGTCAAGACTTGCAAAGTGCCGCCCGTGTGCCATCTTATTAACAGTATGACTATATTTTATTGTTGATTTACATTTCAGAGTTCATTGTTGATTTTTTGTAATAATGTTTATAATTTTGTATAACCACAAGTATCATTGTAATAAATAGGAGACAAGAAAATGTGCTACTTTTTTTCTTTACACCACCAATTTAGGGTGATATTTTTTTTTAGGAGTTTTGGGAATATGGTAGAAATCCAGCAGCAGGAGGTCTACCGAAAATAGTAAAACTTTAAAAGTGGTCCTAAAGAAAAAAAAAGTTGGGGAACCCATGATAGAGAGTGTCAGTTAAACTTATTACTTATAATTAAACTTATATCAAATTGTTATTTGCTAATTTAATGTAATTTTCTTGTACTGTCTTATAGTAATTTGATTAACATTGTTTTCAATAAATATGAAAATCAATGATTGTCGCTATATTATTTTAAAATTTTTTAACAAACTCTATGTTGCAGAGCTCATGAGTTTAATTCTCACTTCATGCATGGATAATTTTAGTGGATCAGATTTTATTTTGGTTATTTTTAATCATTCCTCTCGGAACATTTTCTCATCAACAATTGTCTATAAATTATTAAAAGTTATGTTTTGCAGGAATATTAGAGTTTGTTTGCAGTTGATTAGTTATTTCTTGTACACGAGGGTTAGTAAAACCGGGAGCTAAAGTTTAAAGTTGATTCCTATTGATTTTCATTTGATAGTTTGCATATTTTTCACTAATTAAAATCCTTTAATTTCAAATGCTCTGTTTACCCTTACCATTCTACAATAAACCATACAAAGCAAAATTGAAAAAAAATTAAGTGCCAATAAAATCCAACAATAATTTGTGATTTGAGAAATTCTGCATGAAAAGAACTTTGATTAATACTGAAGATTTTTGGTAAAGTTTTAAAGTTAAATTCTGCCTGAAATAAGCGAATGAGGGAATTCAGAAAATAAAAACCCTCACAAAGAAACTTGCCTCGCCAAATTTCTTGCACCGCAGTCAACGTTTTGTACTGCTCTAACCACCTGTGGAGTTTTATGAGGAAAGTTTTTGTGCATTTCATCACTACTTCATGCCATCAAAGTTTATCCAACTGTTTTTCATTGTTGTGGCAATTCCAAAACATTTTTTAAGAAATAGGAAATAAGCTCAGAAAAAACTTTTCTAGGACTATTAAAATACATTGAAACAAATTAACTATTTATTCTCAGATATGAATTTATCAGTTTCATATAAATAAAGTTGAATAATCAGTTTCATAATTTTATGATGGTATAATGGTATTCTGGGATAATTTTAGGAAATAGGAAAATAGAAGAGAAAGAGAAAATTTTTAATTACTAAAATATTTTATAAATTCTCTTTGTTGGAGTTTATGTAATTTTAATTATATCCTTAAATTTCAAACAAATATGTGAATATTTATAAATTTAAAACCAAATTTTGCTTGATTGATGCATTTAAATCTGATGTTCAACATACTACTTCTTACGCGCGTTTGTAGTATTTCATTTAAATTGTTAAAACTAATAACACTTTTTTTACATTGGTAACTTCTGCTTTATTAATTAAATAATACAAGTAAAAAGAGAAAGATGCCAACTTCAGAAGAAAAAGTGAAAAATGAATTTTAAAAAAAAAAGGATATGTAAATGATTTGAATTCAGGATTATTGCATTATATTTATTTAAATATACTAAAATTTCATGAATATTCTGCATTTAAATACTGCATTCATCGAGACTATTTATTTTAAGGAATAAAAGTACATACTTATACGGGTTTGATAAAACATGCATATTATAAAAGTAAGTAGAATTCTTGTGTGTAATTTGAGAACAATGTTATAACTTAATGTAAGTGCATGTGGTGTCTCGCGTTTCAATTAAACTTTTAGTAAATAATCTTTTAATCAATCCTTGAATAAACTCCGGTGAATTACTTTTTTTATTTGAATTGTCAAAATACATCAGTTCAAACTAATATAAAAATTAATGCAATTACTCAAAACACAACTTTGTTCAAATATCCCCGTAAAAAATAATATAATAGCAATTATTTATTTCCTTATCCGTATTACAGCTTGGTTTTTCGTTCAATTGCAATGATTGCGCATGGTAAGAATTATAATTTCTTAACTTGTATACCACTCTATTTCTTAAGACTTCATCGGACTACTTTAAGACGTCATCGGAGAATATAATTTTATCTAGCACAAGTAGTCAATATATTTTGCTGCTATGTTCTATACAATTCCTTATTCTATATTCTTAAAAGTATTTCCAATAGTATATAAGGAGAGGCTAATTTAAAAAGCATCCTCTTAAAAATACAAAAGTATTTATTAGTGATAAATTCATTGAAAATAAAAATGTCAAGACTTACCTTGTTGATAAGCTGCGAGAGAGTGCCCGCTGAGGGGGGCGCTCGGGGGAGCGCCGCCCCCCGTCACATGCAAACGATTTCGAAGCGTCACCAATTCAGAACTTAAACTACGCAATCTTTGTTGGAGGTGGTCAGCTTCGTTGGAGGAGGATGCATCTAGAATATTAATTAACATCCATTAATTATGCACATCCCATTAATTAACATTAATAATATGCTTAAGCGAGTATTATTTTATGAAAAAAATATCAAGTATATTTTACACAATCAATATCAAATTCATGAAAAATGTAATTGTTTTAAGTTAATATACCAGAGATGGAGGATGCAATTTAGAGAGAGAGAGAGAGAGAGAACTATGTTTAAATCATTAAGATGAATTATTCCTTAAAGATTAATTTTGCTTATTTGGTGAGAACTATAGTCAGAAGTTTGATTTAAAAATTGTGATTTTTATATAAATAATCAACATAACAATATCCACAAAAATAGCTCTACATATATATATATATATATATATATATATATATATATATATATATATATATATATATATATATATATATATATATATATTGCTGTTCAAATGGTTATTAATTATGCAATTTAAATCAATGTTAAAATTTCAGTATTGGTGATACGCTTTCCTATTCCTATAATATATCGTGATCGGAATTTTGCTGAAATATGTAATTATACATTAACGCAGTTATTACTCAGGATGCAATTTGAGTCAAATAACTACAGTTTGGGTCCTCTAAGATTTCTGAAGGTTATTTGTTTAATAGGAGGGGATTATAACCTAATCAAATATCCTTATTAATGATTACCGATGCGAATTATATTGTGGCAATCAAGATCAATTAGTAAAAATTAGAACACAGGTTTAGATTTATATTTCTCAACAACTTCACTAGTAGAAATATTCCCCTAATTAGGATATAACTCAAACTTTCCTCAATATTTCCTTCGGTAGCTCTAATACAACACAAATACATAAATTGCAAATCGATACAGAATATTTCACAAAATAAAGAATATAAATTATTTACGTTTTTTGTATGATTGGCTCAGTGAATTTAATTGTAAATAAAAAAGAAAATACACATTTCAATTTATATATAGATATTATGTTAATTTTAGAGTAAGTAAAAAAGATGGTGCATTATGTATGTCACGAAAAATAGAAAATTGTAAGCCCATACCCTCACATCGCATTAGTGTTGCATAATGGGCTGTTTGAGGATTTATCTAAAAATTACGATGATTGTTATATAAAAATGAAGCTATGTTAACTCATTGTCCACAATCTCTCTCTCTCTCAAAACCCAAATGAAAACACACCCACCCACACACACACACACACACAAAAACAAAAAAAAAAAAAAAAAAAAAAAAAAAAAAAAGTTCGATAACAGTTTTGTACAATATATTTGTTTATTGTATTGCGTTTGTTAAAATTAGTTTCCTGCTGATTATTTCTCTCAGCAGAAGATGCTTGTGCAGTGAATTGCATAGTAATTTTGAACCACAGTTAAGTGACAAGATCAACATTTGATATGGTACATATTCCTCCATGCCCCACTACACATCACACACACACACTAAGATATAAAATCTTATTTATATTTAATATACATATATTCTTTAAACTCGAAGATCTTCAGTTTAAAGAAGTATTGAACTAGTAGGATTCAGATATGAGAAAGGTGAAATTCACAACTCTTTTCTACTAGATCTTTATACAATTTTGCTAACTGTTGATTTACAACAAGAACATTTAAACCTCAGATTGATGTTCCTTTGAGTTAAAATTTCTAAAAAAAAAAATACCCAATACTAATTTAGAATGGATCGAAAATAGTACAGCATTGATCAATATCTCTGTTTTTTATTTGGATTCGAATGTAGAACGATGTGTTAGAAAAATCAAATGCTCTGATCATTATATTATCACGATATCACTAAAAAAATTATAATATTATCACGATATCGCCAAAACAAAGAAATTACAATAATACCACGATATCGCCAAAAGAAAGAAGTTACAATATAACCACGATATCGCCAAAAGAAAGAAGTTACAATATTACCACGATATCACCAAAAAAGAAGTTACAATGCTACCATGATATTAGCGAAAAGAAAAAGCGGTTTTTCTTTAAAGAGATTCATAAAGATATATTTTAAGAGATTCATAAAGATTCTTTATATTCATTTGGTTACTTCTTGTTAATAACTAATATGTTTAACTTCAACAAATTAAAAGTTGAGCTCAAAAAGCTCTGTTTGAAAATAACGACCAGTTAAGTCTTCAATAACTGACCACAAAAGTTCTCGTTGGTTACCGATTGGTAATAATACATTTAATCATGTATTAGGAGTTTGACGATAAGTACGCAAATTCTTCATTCGATGATACATTAATCTTGGTGCTTGAAAAAAGCAACTCGTATACGCATTGCAAATAGCAATTAATTAACGGTAACCTTTTCTTAAAAATAAAACTGGTAAATCGGTAAATATTATTTTAATAAGCATCTCCGCCTTTGCAAATGTGTAGGTTGAACAAGTCATTCAACAGCGGAAGACAGCAATGGTGGGTGAGAAGTGGTGGTTGTATGACACAGACCTAATTATCAGATGATTTTAATGGCACGCTCCCCATTCCTTTTTTCAAGCGCCAATCTTAACTCTGGCGATGAATTCATCGACAATTAATGGCTTCTATAATCACATGGAGAATGTATTTCGCATTATAACACAATGTTGCATTTGCATAAACTAGGGCAATTATGAGAGATCGGTACGCCCTTCTCAGAAAAATATTCTAATGATTGAAAAAAAAAGTTCAATGCATTTTATATAGATATTAGAATGAAGTCAATCCAATACGAATTCAATTAAAATGTATTTTTAAAATTTTGAAAAATGACGCAAAAAGTATTCATAGAGAGAGAGAGAAGAGCATTAAGAAAACTCTGAATTCCTCACTCTGACAGATATTCATACCGAATGCAAAAACGCGGCACTAACTGTTATTTATTTGACGGTTGTTATACTCAAATTTCCAACTTTTCAATAAAATGACCTTTTTTCTACCATTAGACCATATATAGCACATATTGAATAATTTAAACATAAATGTTCAAATAAATATGAACGTCAAATACATCTTTGGTAATTTTTTTTTTCGAAAATGCAATAATATAGTTTAGTATTTGATAATGATTTTCGAATAAAGATCATACTTGAGATTTGGCATAACTGTAATATGAAATATTGTAATAAGAATAAGAACAGATTGTTGCACTTTTCGACACAACACGTTATTAAGCGGTACATATTCAGTTTTATTCAAGAATTACGGTGAAAAATTTTTTTAGTCACTGGAAATTCAAAACTATAGTTAATGAACGTAGTAATCATTTATTATTAGACTTCAGTAAATAAGTAAGATATGAATGCAGTATGGCACTTCTATTTATGTCTTTAACTATATTCACACAAATTAGTATGAATTTAAGAAGAGTTCATATGAACTCGATAGAAGTGTTTAATTATTTAGCAGAGCCATTTTATAACTTAAAAATGAAATAAATGTCAATTTACAAGACTCTCCAAATCGTCGAGTGCCTGAACTATACTTCATTTCCTCGAAAGTGTTGAGGAAAAAACTGGAGAAACAAGATCATTGCTCCTGATACTTGAAGTCATACCGGAACTACAATGAATTCAAGAAATGCTCCTACTTATTTATCAATTTTGATTCTCAAACAAATGAACTGAATTATCAAGAAAACATCGATTATAAATATATAAGGAGCAAGAAATATTAATACAAATAAAATTTGCGAGATTTAAATCTTTGGATATATTAAAATTGTTACTTCTTATTTGATAGCTGAACATCTGAAGATTATTAGGCCTTTTAAGGGGCCGTAGTAGCCTAGTGGTTAGGGTATCAGCCTTCCATCCGGAAGGGTAGGGTTCGATTCCTAATGCCGCCAAAGACCCACCGAGTACATGCGATATACGTGCTCGTTAAATCTGTGGAATCGAAAGTCATGTGTTCAGTCACTGGGCAGTCACCATGGGTGCAATGGTCTGGAGAAATTTACTCCCCCTTCAGGTCAATGTCAAAATTAAGGGAATAGATCATCTAGTGCTGCCATCTATCGGAGGATTTGAAGAGCAAAAGTCATATTTTCACCTTTATAGTGCTCCGATTAAAACGAAAGACGTTCCCTATTGACTAAAATTCGCATAGCCAAGGCATAGCGAGCTTGACTTGTCCAAGTGTCATTAGTAACAACAATAAGCCTTTTATATATTGATTTGGACATACATAAATCTTGAGCCTAGAAAGTGCACAAATACCTACTCTTTAACAGTACAAGTGCAAAAATTGGAACGCAATACCTACTTTGATTATTCGGCAAGTCGTTAAGATTTTAATTTCTATTCCAAAAATCATAGTCTTAACTCTAGACTAATAGTAAGATCTGATTAATTTTAATAAAAAAAAAAATAAATAAAAAAATCAAAGCACAATTTTTTTGAATTTTTGTAAGTAAAATTTATTATAAGAAGTTTATGTGTAACTAAAGCGCACCACCCATTAGGGACGTGTCTATGTTAATTGAGACGTTCACAGTCCTTCCTCTGGTGTTACACAAACGTGGAGATAGTCAATTCAGATGTGACCTGGTCACTTGACCATGATTTAAAAATGTGAGTCGCTTGATAACAGGTGAGTATTTTAAACTCGTTAACGTTAAGTACAGTTTGGATCACGTCTGCATCGCTATGTATGTAACTAAGCTAAAAAGTATAAATTCAGTGAATAATTGAAGTTCAGGTAAGCAAAATGATTTTGCCACAATGAGAGCGAGCGAGAGTATAAAATAATATATTTATCGATGATTGGAACAACTACATATTCAATTTTATCTTAATATAAAATTAAAGGAAATTTTCTATGAGAAATTTTGCCTTTATATTGTAAGTACTATTTTATATTAATGTAAACATTAGATGTCGTGAAAATGGATTGAAATAATATTCTAAGGAAACTATCAAAGTCAGATAGAATACTACCATTTTCTTTAACTTTTTTATAGGATTCACTGACCAAACTAAGCCATACAAATCCAAAAGGAAATTAAAACTCTTTAATAAAAGTGATAATGTTAAAAAGACTTGATCGTTTAGATATACAATGATTTCGATATATTGTGAAATTACGATATATTGAAATAAATATAACGGGCTATTATTTGCATTCAAAGAGCCAGATTTAGTATGGGCACTCGTACTATATCTTTTATTTTTCGCTATACTATATATTTTATTCAACATTTATTTAAAGTGTAGAAGAGAGAAAATTAAATTAGTATTTTGCTCTAAAGAATGAACAATAAATTTAAAGTAAAATGTAATACACCCTATAATATTCATTAAAAACAAATTTATTTGTTTCATTGTATACTTCTACGACTTCATATTTCTCAAGCAATCAATTCGCTAAACACACGTAATTTTAAATCATGTTGTTGACTGTGTTTCGGATATATATATATATATATATATATATATATATATATATATATATATATATATATATATATATATATATATATATATATATATTACCGGTTAAATTGCCAGAAAAACAAAACGAATAGCTATCATTAAAGCCGAGAGGGAGTAGAGTCTAATAAGATTTCATTTATTTGCATAATACAATCTAATATATCTGTTAGAATGCAAACTATTTCCAAGTGAGAGCGTTTCCAAAGGAAAATAATCAGGTTCTCTAAGAGTCATGAATATCTTGTCACTGTAATGACCATTACGGGAACATCACTGTAGCAAATCAGATTGATAAAATCGTGCGAGTGACATTCACAGCAGGCAACATTTCGAAAACTGCATTCTAATTTCCTATGACGTTATGAAAAGAAAATTAAAAATACAGATTTCACATAAATTACAGCTCAAAACTGATATCATTTGTAAATAACTTTCAAAAATATACGACAGAAGTTACATTTTACGATGCAAATTTAATTTAAAGTAACGCAATCCTTTTGAAGAAGCCGAAAATAATCTCTAGAGACATAAGCATCTGAAATTAAAAATAAAATACTAAATGAAACAGATTTTTTTTAAAGAGAATTAAAGCGGGTTGCTAGAAACATTTCGTGATATTGTCATAAATCAGTCATTAACCTAAGAATGAAATTATAAATAAAAAACTATTACTAAGTTGCAAAGTAGCTGTTTTTTTTAATTAATGACATAAATTTATATGCGTTGTTACGATAAAGTGTCATCCATTTAACAGGATAAACACCATGATATCTATTTAGATTTCAAAATCTCTTCATTAACTTAATTCAAGTTAATTTTTATGAAGAGATGATAAATTCTAACAAGCTATTAAAATTTTAAAATTGTTCTCAAAAAATGTTTTCTTATTAAAGTTTTTCAATGCCATGATTGCCTGGGGTAAGATCTCGTCTTTCTCTGCATTCAATTCCATGCTGTCCTGTTCCAGGTCGAAGTTCACTAATTACCCTTCCTAATAGTTTTCGTCTTTTCATCTAACCAGTGAGCTTGATTTATTTTTATTTATTTATTTATTTTTATTTTTTTATCAAGTGATTTAGACAAAATCTTTTCGAAGACGCAATTATCCCTCTTAGTCTTTTGGGGTACCCTGTTATATTTCCTCTTCTCCATTGCAATCACACTTAAAATATCTAAAGATTAATGTCTATGACTCCTCTCTCACAATGGTCAGGTAAGGAATGAGGAGGGCATGAGAGAGTTCTTTTTCCCTATCAAAGAATCGTGTGACACATCAAGTTTCGGGAGGTTTATTTTAGTGAAGAATATTTTTTAATTATTATTTCATTTGACTTGAACGTTGAAAAAAGGTACCATATAGGGGAGTAGTTAGTGTGGATTACGCATACATAATATGTGCGTATGTTGTGTGAAAGTATCCTAAGAAGTGTGTTGGAATTGGAATATATTTCTCACAACTACGCGCTTGGGCACATACTCATTTTAAGTAAGGAAACAGTCAGTATGAAGTTAAATAAGTGAACCAATACAAAACTTAATTTCTTTATTTATGAAATAAGAATGTTAAAATGCTACTTATTTATCATATTAATTTTAGCACATAACAATGAATATCCAACAAAAAACTAATTAAATAGAAATTTTATAAGTTATTTTCATCGGATTTATTACAAAAAATTGTTTGCATGGAAACATTTTTATATTCTATAAATATTTAATTTTTTACTTAGTAATAATTATAGCATCTACGAAAAATAAAACATTTCTCGACCGCAAATTTAGCTGTGGTCGATTTGTTGGATAAGAGTCTGATGATAATACCAGTAGCATATTAGCATCTTACATCAAAAAACAATTTCTCCTAATAACTTCTTTCTGTGCTTATGGTCTTTATTTTTGTGTAATGTTTATCGATGAAGATGATTAAATATCAACATCTTTCGGTTAAAATCCTTCTAACTGCTACTGCATTGAATACAAATCGGTATAAACACATAATGCAAAGCTTTAATGCAAAGATCAAGTACTAAAGTCTTTGATATTGGGAAAAATATTACTAGAAATTATTTTAGTAAAAATCTGTTAAAGATGGGCTTATAAATCTTTGTTATGCAGTTTCTATGAACACAATTCTAGTTTAAAAAATGCCTGCCTTTTTTTTTTTTAAGTCATTATTTTATGACAAATTTCATTAAAGACATTCGCAAAGCATTATAATCTAACTACAGTTGGATTTTATAAATGAGGAAAATTTTTAAGAATTTATATATATATATATATTCAAAGTTTTAAAAAAAGTAGAAAAAAGAAAGAAAAAAATTAATATTTAAAAAAAGTGTAGCAAATTTTAATTTTGTCATTTTTTTAAAAAGCCCATCTCAAAGGCTAGTATGAAAATCTTTTTTCTATGTGAATATTAAGTGAACTGATTATTTAATCAAATCAAAAGTAACAATAAAAATCAAAAATTAATTTCAAAAAGCTTTTCATAGCAATCTTAGTTCAGGAATATAAAAAAATGTTAACATTGTTTCACCAATAAACGACTATAAACAATGCCAATTTGCAATGATGATCTAATTTCATTGCAAATGAAAAGAATAATTAACAACAATTTAATAAAAAACAGCAAATAATTGTTTTGAAAAATTGCAAATGTATTCAGAAATTTTTTTGTTTCATTATTATTCTACTTTAAATTTTTCATATATTTCCACAACGTGAACAAATTATCACAATTAAAGTTATAAATTTCATTGTTATTAAATCTTCTTTATATGTATTGATTATCCTTAACTTCAAATTTCATGAGATATTTCCCTCGTTCATAAAATAAATTTAAGCTATAATACTAATTTACGAAATTAAATTTTTTTCAAAGCTAATATCATAAAATATCTAATTATCAAATTTTCTCTTTTGTTTGTTATCTTAAAAAATAACTTAGTGAAGTCATTTTTTTTTCTGTCATTGTTCTTGCTAATAGTAGATCGTGATAGTTAAGTCTGGTGATATTAAGTGATGCGATTGGCAATAGTGAACCATTAAGATAAGCTTCTCATTCTTCAAATCACACCAAAGGAGAAATATGCGGTTGAAGTTAACTAACCTGAATAGACTGCATCAAAACCATTTTTTATCTGTCTGGGTCATATGAGAATTATTTACATCAACAAGGAAATATTATACTTTCAGGAAAATAATTTCCTCATCCATAAAAGCAATTTATAGATGATGCAACATAAAAAAAAACTCTATTGTTTTTTAATTTTTGAAGAATATAGTAACTTTGTTGAGTACACAGATAAAGGAATTTTAGAAAAGCCACTGTGATTTTCTGGATATTGAACAATAATATAATCGTAATAGCAATACGAAACCATTTAACTATTAGACACTTTTAAGTAAATTTAATTTAAAAATTCCCATACATCATTACATTTTATTCTGTCGCCAATTTTCATACACACAGATATGTTTATGAATTAAATTTAATTGCATCATTCATAGTGTATAAACCGATAGATAATAAGCAACACACAATAACAAAATACAAAAATGCACAAGTTTGTTACTCTAATTGAAACTAAATGACATCTAACAGGCTTAAAGGCCATAAAACTGAATGCACACATGGGCATCAGCATTTAACAGCTCAAAAAGAAACAAGCGTGACAGCAGCGATGTTAAGTACAAACTGTCCCTCATTTTATGAGTTAAAAGGAATGCATTTCTCGAGGCAAATCGGAATTAGACGCGTCTCAGAAATTAAAAAAATCGAACTCCGCTAGAGAGAATCCTTTACCTAAAGAAGTAAATCATTCAAGAACTCCAATCTTGCGGCTTAAGGTCTTTTAGTTTTATGATTCCACTGAACTTGTCCATTTGAGAAAAGACATTCTTCTTTTAAGCAGCTATAAGCAAAACTGTTTAAAAAAAGAGAACTTCATTTTATTGGTTTTTGTTTGCCAATGCCAAGGTTTTGTTAATGACTTCTCAAACTCTGCATGAGGAAGATTAATTACTTCACTCGTCAGGAAAGCTTGCCGTCGATTAAGGACTAGCTAATTTGGTTTTCAGAAACAGCGAAAGCGAATCTAGTTCCGTAAGATGGTAATCCAAGCGCGCAGATAATTGAAAGACCCGATGGCTCTGGAATGTGATTATTTTGTTTTTGATAGCACAAAGTCTTAATAATTTAAAAAACAAAAACACAATCCTGTTAACAGTAAATTTTATGCGATTAAAAAAGTAAGTAGGCGGTTTCTCAATAGAATAAACCATTTATCACTTCTACCATCCAAAGTGTACACTCAAATAAAAGTCATATACAAACAGTGAACATAACCGAAACTGTATTTGAAATGCATTGTGAAAAGCATTTGTGTACACGGGTGGATTAAATAATTTCTATGTTTCCTTCTCTCTTAGAATTAATTTTTTTTTTATAACTGACTAAAAAATTATATTCCTATACATTTCAGTGGTAAGTTTTATATCTAAATATAATTGCAGTTTTCATAAAATTAGATGAGGCAATTAATTTGGATAATTAAGTAATTTATATGAAAATTCTTATTAACACGAGAAATGAACATGAAAGTTCCCTTTAAAAAAACACTGTATATTTTTTTCGTTTAAAATAAATGTGTGCATTCAGTATATTAGCAAATCAGGTGAAGGTCTATAGACAGCATCAATATTATGTCTAACAGATCATAAAACGTTTACATTAATTATTGATGAAAAATTAATCAATAAATGATTCAATTGAATTTATATCAAATTGAGCATAAATTTAATGAAATTTTATAACGATTAAACGGACAAAAAATTAATTCCAAACTTGGGAAATAACTGCAAAAAAGTTTCATAAATAATTTCATCTCTCTTTTTAATGTGACAACTCATGAAAATTTCTTGAAAAGAAAAGTTGAGTATTGAGACTGTATTTACATTTTTCACACAAGCTATTCTTAGAAAAAATAAAAAATTAAATTTGTAGATAAATCTAATATTATTTTTAAAATTTCTTAATTTAAAGTAACTTTTAACAAATGTTAAGCTATTGGAAAATATGCAAAGTTTTCTAATAATGCATATTTTCTTCTCTTTTTGCATGAGATTCATAAATTTATAATCTTTAATCAACTAAAAAAATAAAATAAAACATGGTAATGTAAAAAAAAAAAAAAAATTGAGATATTATATACTGAACATTGATATTTTTTCACATTTTACTCTAATTATCCTGTAATAATTCCAGTAATTAAGAAAATTTACAACTAATAACAGAATTTTTTGTTCAATCCATAAACATTAGTACATTATAAATATGAAGAATTCTCTTAGAAATGAAATTTTACGAAGTTTTGTTTTGCAATAAAGTGCTAACGATAGAAATTTTCCTCCTTTTCTTTTTTTAAAAAATAAAAACTATCAGAAAAATTAATACTGTTACTTAGAAAACTGCAAATAAAATTTAAAAAAAAAAAAAAAAAAAAAAAAAAAAAACATGCTTACGTTATACATTTTTAAAGCAACTTTACTTTTATTTTATCTAAAATAAAAGTGAAAATTATATTAGATGCAGAAATAATTTAATTTAAAATTGTGTAAATGCTAAAATACGGAATTCCCTTTGTAGTCAGTTGCTTAATGATAATATACCAATACTAATAAAAATGCCATTAACTTCTTAATGCTCAGATTGTCTGGAATACGGGTCTTTATTCTTGCTAAATTATTAGTCCCACAGAAATGCACATTTAAAATGATTTCGTTACCATAATTTAATATCTTATTGATATTATCCTTGGAAAGATTGCTACAGTTGCTGCTGTTTGCAATCAATTCAGTGGTATGCAATCAAGCATTTAAAGCATTTCCTGGAGAAATTCTATAGAGGCAAATTTTTATCCTTTTCAAGATTTGGAGGTCACCACGTCTCGTGAAGACATTCCTTGCAACTTGGCCAATCCTTGAAGAGCCTCTTCTCGCATGGCCCTCCGGTTGCAATGAGCAATTTTTCTCATCTGTAAGAGGGAGAACTGGATCTTTTTTTTTCTTTTATTATTGATTGGCTTGTTTTCCATCGTTCTGAAATGAATGTGTCTTCATTTGACAACCAATCGGTTTGGACTAAATTAGAGGTTTGGAGGACAT